>CM062818.1:659553890-660753890 GCA_031772625.1 Pinus tabuliformis | reverse complement strand
TTTGGTTGTATCCACATTTTTTTGCAGAATATTCATCTTAATTTAAATAAGAGTTGTGATATCATATAGAACATTCCTATCTAGCTAATTAACTCTAAAGAAAATTTATGATATATAGATGGCTAGGCTTTATGATTGATTTTGGGTTGTGCATACTTGAAATCGTGCATGTTTGAAATGCCCTAAAATTTCTTAATAAATATTCTAAATAATTGACATGTCATCCATTTGAGCATCTACATAACATGTTAGTAATAGCCCTAATCTAAAAATAAATTAGGATCACTAATGTTATATCTTAATATTTAGGAACAAAACAATGTAGTTACTATTAACCTAGTTAGTGTTATTCAATGGTATGGTTTAAGCTTGTTGTTATTTGTGCTACACATGGGTACACTTGCTATCAGAAATTTCAAGATCTGACAAACTGACACATTACCAAATATTTTATTGCTCTAAAATACCATCCATTTCCAACCCAACTGTGCAACAATAAAATCTCAAACTATGTAGCATTGAATACAATAAGTGTTGCAATATCTAGTCAATACTATGAAATAATAAGTTATATCCACTTACATGGGAACATCAATGTATAAGTCCATAAAACCTCAAATTTTCCTTGATGCCTTTTGTCACTATTAGTGTGAAAAATCCATTGAAAAAAAGCAATTGCTGAAGAGAGATATTTGTAAGAATACCTTTTTCTCTGCTTCTTCTGCATCCTTCTATTTTGACTTCAAAGTGTTTTGCTCATCCTGGCTTACCTGATTTACAAAATTCATTTCCAAAACTGGCACTCAGGACTTCTGTTGAACTGACTGTTCAGTATTCAGTCCATCACTTCGAGGTGCTTGAAATTTCCCTTACATATTTCCAAGAACAACACCATGCATACCTGGCTGAGAAACCATGATTGCATGATGTTGTAAGCGTATGTTAAGTTAAAGTTGCATACCCAAGTTCATTTTTAACAGATCACAACAAACCAAAACACATTAACCAAATAAACAGATATTCTTCCAGTGAATGGTACGATCGAAAAAGATTTGATAAAAAATTAACAACCTTGAGGAAATCAAAATATAATTGCATCTATTCAAAAAAACAACTGATGCACAAACTTGTATTTACAAGACTTAAATACAAGATGAAATGAAGGTGCAAGTTTGAACCATAGTTATTTTTTTTTATTCTTCAGAAAACTATAGTAAAAATGAAAAATACCTGGGTTTCGCTTCCAGGTCATTCCATTGAACACAAATGAATGTTGTGTAGTATTTTTCACTTCATCTTCAGACTTCAGTGCTTCATCATTCTAAATACCAGGAGGAAGCACTCGAGGAAGGGGATGACCTTATCTATATCATTCCATAAAATAGAGTACAATGCAGAAACTACCTTAGAGAAAGGGTTTGGGTATGGTAAGGGTTGCTAGCTAGTTTTTTTAACCTCTGTATTTACAGGCCTTACCCTACTCTCATTTCTATGTATTCTCAAATTAAACCAATTACACAATCGAAAACTTTGTTCTTGTGTGGTATCTCAAAATACTTTTCAAACATAAAATTACAACATACTTGTCACAAGGAGATTACTCATGGTTTAACAAATCAAACTTGACATCTTACATTAAAAATTTCCTTTTACATGATGCCAGTCTTCTGCCCAGGCCTTGGAACCATGGCTAAAGGGGTGTACTACATGATCCCGGGTTTGCACCATTGTTCAAGTTAATTATAACTAATTATGACAATAAGATAACATTGTTTATATACTATATTTCTTAAATTAAAGATTAGTTATATGTATTAATTACAGTGCATTGATAGAAATAGAGATAGTTGCCAACAAAAATAACCCAAAAAGGGAGAAAAAGTCAGAGGAGACACTTATTTCACTTCTTTGGTTTTGGTATTTGAAGACCTCTACCTTCATCATCACTTCCAAAATCATCCTCCTACACCTCAGGAGATGCAGGTACCACTCTGCCCATGTTTCTTCAAATAATTCTAAGAAGAGTCTTTGCAGCCTTCTCAGAACAATGAATCATAAGTGGATTGGTTCTGTGAGGCATAAACTCCTCCCCACTTTCAACGACTTCCATCCTCAACTTAAAGTATTTAAAAACAAATTGAAAAACAAATTGGTTGTAAGAAGCTTCTCCATATGCCATTTCCGTAGCTGTGGGAGCATTTCTTGGGACAATAAAATGTCTTCCATTTTCATCGACAATTATTTCAACTCTACCATCCTTTACTAGAAATGATAACACAAATATGTTTTCTACTCTCTCAGAAAACGATATTGTATTTAGAACCAAATTCTCTAATCTGGGTCGCTTCTGTTTTTATAAAATGTTAAACATGCTTGCCATATTCTTGTCTATTTCTGATTTTTCATCTTCCAGGGACTCTTTCATTGCTTCAGGTCAAGTGATTTCTATTGGCTTAATTAATTTTCTTTGTACTATAGCTTTCCTTTACTTGGGTTCATTATCCATTGGTCCAAGCATAGTGCAAATTTCTGCTACATCTTGGAAAACAGAAGTAGCTAAAAGCCCAATATTTCTCCGTGATATTTGGGTTTGATCGTCATTGCCCTCCAAAGACCTGCTTCCATATGCCTAGTCACTATAGTTTCGTAGAATAGCACTAATAAAATCATCAATGGGAAAGAATTATGACATGTTGACGCAACTCTTATGAGTTGTCCAAAAAATATATATTGTGAAATCCATGGTTCCAATCAAAAGGAGGAGATTTCCAATACATTTTAATGTGAATAATGTTTAAATACTATTGACTCACACTACATCAGAAATGAAATTTAATTTGAAAAACAAAACAAATCTTAAAATCTCATTAACAAAACCTTTTACTAGAAAATGATCATAAAAACATGTGAACACACCAAAGCATTACTAGAAAATGATCATAAAATCATGTGAACAAATCATTACAACATGTTGATGCACCATCATTGTTCTGAGATCTCTTAACAGTAGCAAGGAGTGTGGATGTGAGATCAAAGAGTGTCTCAGCATCTACAACTTTCTCACAAGGTCTCTAAACAAGATTGTGCAAGCTTTCCACTTTTCTAATTATAGCCTCAAATTTCCCAGATTCCACTTTTAAAATGTTTCTCTCTCCTTAGCAATCGAAATCTTGAGGGCATGCTAATGGGACCTTAATATACGGTGCTACACCATACTCTGATTGTTACCACTACATGCAATAGAATATTATTTCTCTCTCGGGGGCTTAATGTGGCCTTGTTGTGATCCTTTTACCCCATGAGAGTGATCTTGCAATGTCTGACTCAATTTTTCTTCCTCTTTAACTCTAGCTCAAGTACCAAGCCTTCTACCCATCCTTTCTATCACCTGCTTTTGGAGTTGAGAGAAATGCAGTGACTCAACCAAAGTTGGAAGGAATGGCTTGCAATTGAGATTTATGATTGAAGAACTACCGTGAAATGGAAAGAGAGAAAGAAAATATTTTCGTGTTACTTTGAAATGAGAGAGGGTAGGGAGTTGTGATTTTCCCTACCATGAGAAGCCTGCTTTGTTATTTTTTTCACTATTTTCTCCATTGGGTTTTTTCCATTTTAGTAATTTTGAATTCTTCTTGTGTGCTATGCTACCAAACTACTATAAGAGTTCAGCGTATATTTAACATAAATTTCATTTCCAATAAAGTAATTATGCAACTAGTGCATTTGAAGCTAAATTCGTGAAAAAACAAAACCCAAATAACCTAATTTCAGGTCAACCTCGATGAATCATAATTTTGGAGAAAATCTTAAAAAGTTGGTAGATTGTTTGAAGAAATCAAATTCAATGAAGGAATTAAAGGAGAGAAAGGGTACTTGTGCAAGTATTTTCTTGGGTAAATTGGGCTCTTGAAAGAAGATCAAGGTTTTGGAACCACTAATCCTTCCATCGTGGTCCAAATTTTCATAGCAAAAATAGACCTTGAACAAATCAATGTTTTGTGGGAAAGCCATTGAAGAGATCCTTTTCAATCTATTGATCCCTCAACACATCCAAATTCAACCATGAAATACTAATTGCCAATGAATCAATGCAACATTTCATGTGAAAATATAAAACAAATTTGTAGAAAAGACATTAAGTTCAATCAATTCTATGAATGACAACCGATATAGAGAGCCTAAACATAGATCCAACAACCTGTACATGTTTCCATATAGCCACAGAGAAGATTTGAGATCGGTGTTGTGCGGTACCATGCCCAGCTATTGTTTTGGTCTTTCCTTTTTTTCAACTACTCAATATTCATTCCAATACACTAGCATACCCTTAATGCGGGGAAGAAAACGCAGCATAAATTAAATTTTTATTTTGGATGATCGTTAAATTTCTTAATCATAATTATTTATTTTTTTTAATTTTAAAAACATTATATTCTATGAATATATAAAAATGTATGGAATTATATTTTCTTAGCTTATCGTATCCTCATTTCAAGAAATTATATTTTTTATTTTCTAAAATTACAATATATATAACCATGTTGTAAGTTGTAATTTTAAACAAATTCAGATTTAGATTTTATATAATTAAACCAAAAAAATATAAATATTTTTTATTAATGTTTAATTATCTAATACTATGGGTTTCCATGTTATGAAAACAAGTGAGATTTATTTTTATAGTTATTAAGTCCAACTCTAAAGCTAAAAATTTACTTTTAATAATATAGCATTTTATAACTAATTTGGATATAGTTCATTGTTATGGTAGTAAAAAATGAATCTCATGAGTTTTGCCTTCACATAAATCCTTTGTAATCAATTTGGTTGTAGTTCATTGTGATGGTAGTAAAAAATGAATCTCATGAGCCTAGCCCCATCCACACATTGATATAGTTTTACTCAAGGAACCATTCATCTTTCTCCATGAATCGGTAATATTGCACGAAGGAGCACCATAATGTATGGAATTTATATTTCCCACAATTGAAAAAGCACCATCAATCCTTCTACATGAGCATTTTTCTTCTGTAGTGTTGAACTAAACATGGCAAGGCCTTCCTGTGGCAACAAGAATTTCCCAGACCCTCATCCCCCCCTATCACAATATATCTTAGAATTCGTCATGTTGGAGAGTGGTATCCCTAGTAAGCATATACGAATGTATGGTAACACAACCTCAAAGATAATGGGAAGCCAAGGGGAAAGATTTATGCATCTAAGAGGTATTACTCGATTACATAGATGTGGTTTTCTATGCTTTTGCATTAATCAGATGTATATTTGAGGGGGAATTCAGCCATAAAAAAATACTTGGCTCAATTTTCATACACAGGGGTTGATTCAACTTCGAATTCTGATACTTTATGTTTACTCACTTTAATATTATTACATATAACTAATAATTTGTAAGTCCTTGTCTCATTTAATCTCATTTTATTTCAATTGTGAAATGACTAAGCCTTGAACCCCAAGTCATCATAGCTAAGATTTACAAAGAATTCAATGCCTCATTTCTTCTCATTTTACTTCACTTAAATGGAGCAACTAGGCTTTGAGCCCCAAGCCCACACAACTAAGCTTTGCACACTACATAATCCTCTCTCTGCATGGTATTGCACTTGGTTTAGATATATTTTTCTTAGAAGAGAAGCAATGCCTCACTAAATACCTTAGATGTTAACTTATCATCCGATCCAAATACAATTTCCAAGAAGTGAGGACATTAATAAAATTTCAAAATTCAATTTCACACTCATTTGATGTAATCACCATGTTCCATCAATTTCAGTTAAACTCTACAAACAAATGTAAGTAATTATTTTAATTTTTTTGATTGATTCTTAGTTAGCAAGTGAGAAAACTACAGATGCATCTTTATTTTTAAAGTACAATCATCCAAAAAAAATCATCAAATACTAAAGATATATTAAAACCTTCATGGAGTGAAAAATATTGTTGGCATCATCCAAAATAACACTACTTTCAGAATCCTTGTCCATATTTTACAACAAATGCAAGAACCAAAGTGAGAAGCATATTTTAAAGTTTTTATAACATGATGTATTGTAAAAAAAATTAAAGAATCACACAATACAATTTTTTTTTTGTATCTAGTATCATTTCAGATAAAGAAAAGTACTTATTATGTTATCTATGACATGATTAAGAATTGCTATCCACCTACTTTCAAAATCATCATGGAAATTTACAGATTAAAAAAGGAATTGATTAGACTACCTATGACTAACTAAGAGTTATTCCCCACCTTTCCAAACTATCATGTACATTTAAGCTATTACATTTTATCAACATCCTTTCTATGATGCAACACATTACAACTTTCCATTATATTTATCTATTATATGAGTTGATGTACTTCTAAGGTGCATAAATTCCAAAATAATTGTCCAAATACCCATGTTTCCACTAACTTAATTGTTTAAGTAAGAGATAAATTTTATTGTAGGAAGCATGCATAAATCAAGCATTTCTCTACTTGTAATTTACAAACCCAACCAGTTTTTCATACAGGAACACATTCAAGACTAATCCACAATAACAAACAATTCTCAAAACAATATTATTCATCAAACATCTACCAATGCATAAACAATGAGGAGACAAGAGACACAAAGAATAGGAAATCAACCAGGGCCAAAACCTCTCCAACATGAGAAGAAAACCCACGTGAATTATTCTTCTTATAGAGGCTTCAATTGACAAATAACAAGACCATGACCTAGACCCTTGACTGAGTGACCTCTCCAAGACCAAGTCACAAGCCTCCTTGATTCAACTTCCGTATTTTTCCCTGAGTAAACAATGATCAAGCTTCTTCATTCAATAACTAGACTATCCTTCAAATTTTAGTTCCATGGATCATATATGTAGTTCTCGACCCTCTTGCATAAACCCTATCACATGTGGTTGGCCAACCTTTTGAACCTTGATCTTCTTCACTTGGAGGAACTCTTATTATAATTCGGCTTGTAACCTTACTTATCTTCTTTCTTGATTTGACTTCTTGGACAACAAAAAGACCTTTGACCTTTTCTGCAGTAGATAGTTAGTTCCTCCTTCCTTCGCATGTGTGGAGGCATTAGCCCTAAAACAGACCCATAAACAACACCTAAACCTTTGCTCTTTTTTTCTTGCTCTTCGTTGGTTATATTCACACTTCTTATTGCAGACTTACTTAATCGAGTTTTCTTTTCCAAAAATGGAGGACATCAAAAACACATGCTAGGAAGTGTTAAGGAGTTCTAGGGAAACACAAGGAAGCAATAGGTGAAAATAATGCATGCAAATGAATGATTAAGAGTTTATGACAGGAAGTGTTAGTGAGTTTTAGGTGTGCTAAGGAGGGAGTGATAAGGTATGCTAGGCGATGTTAAGGCATGTTAGAGGCTAGGGAAACATGCCAAGATGTGTCAGGTGCTAGGGTGTTGCAATGCATGCAAGGGAGTGTTACCGAGTGTCAGGGAAACACAAGGGAAGGCTAGTTTCAAATGCATGACAATGAATGAATAAGAGTGTGTGATAAGGAGTGCCAGTGAGTTCTAGGTGTGCTAAGGAGGGGACGACAAGGTATGTTAGGTAGTTCCAAGGAATTCTAGAGTGATAAGGCAACATGCCAGGGTGTGCTAATGCATGTTAGGGTGTGCTAATGCGTGCTAAGGAGTGTTAGGGAGTGCGGTAGAAAGACAAAGGAGAACTAGTTAAAAATGCATGGAAATGAATGAATAAGAGTGTAGGATAGGTAGTGTGAGCAAGTTCCAAGTGTTCTTAGGAGGGAGTGAAAAAGTCATATACTAGGCAGTTCCAAGGCATGCAAGAGTGTCAGGATATGTCAAGGAGTGGTACAATGTGGGAGTGCTAAAGCATGCCAAGGAATGCGGGGGATGCCAACATGTCCACATAGTGCCAAGGGATTGTTAGACATGTCAGGTGTTATGCCATGTTAGGATGTAAACCATGTTGCTTAGTTGTTTTATGGCCATGTTTGGACGTGAGCCTTGACTTCGTAAATTGTTAAGTGGGATGAGTTAAGATTGTACATGAGTAGCCTAAGATGTGTTATAGTTCATTCTTAGGTGAACAAGGCATAATATAGTTGTAGTAACTGTAGCTTGGTCAAGATGTTGTAGTTGAGGTAGGACTTGGTTGGTTCCCAAGTCTTAAAACAAATAAGGGTAGTTATGAGGGCATGATAGCTAAGGAGTTCCATGGCATGCCAAGGAATGAAAATGTGTGATAACACATTCCAGACATTGTCAATACATGCCGAGGAGTGTTGGGAAGTGTCAGGGAATCAAAAGGGAGAACGAGGTCAAAGTGCATGGAAACGAACTAATAAGAGTGTCTTTCATGGAGTGTCAATGAATTCCAGGTGTCCCAAGGATGAAGTATGTTAGGTGAATTTCAGAATAGGACTTGAAATAGGCAAGCCTATGATTGAGATAAGTGGATGGAAAAAGTAGTCTTAGACAAAAGGAGATTTTTTTCTAGGGACAACGCTATTTTTTCAATGACTTGGTTGCGTTCCCAAGTTACAAAAAGGTAAGGATATCTATGAGGGAATGACAACTAGGGAGTGTCAAGGTTGTAAGGAATGCTAGGAAGTGATAACACATGCTAGAAACTTCTAAGGTGTGTTAGGCATTCCAAGACATGACAAGTTCTAAGGCATGCCAAGATGTGCTAGATGTTAAGGTCTGGCACCAACACATGCTAGGGAGTGTCAGGGAAACATAAGGGAGGACTAGTATAAATTTCGTGGAAATAAATGAATAAGAGTGTGTCATAAGGAGTGTTAGCAAGTTCTAGGTGCGCTAAGGAGGGATTGACAAGGTATGCTAGGTAGTTCTAAGGAAACACAAGGGATGACTAGTTTCAATTGCATGGAAATGAATGAATAAGAGTGTATTATAGGGAGTGTTAGCAAGTTTTGGGTGTGTTAAGGAAGGATATTTGACAAGGTGTGATAGGTAGTGCCAGCGCATGATAGATTTATATGAAAGCATGTCTAGATGTGTCAAGTGCTAGGGTATGCCAATGTGTGCTAAAGTGTGTTAAGGAGTGATATGAAATCACAAGGGAGAACTAGGTCATAATGCATGGAAATGAATGAATAAGAGTGTATGACAAGGAGTTTCAATGAGTTCCAAGTGTGCTAAGGAGGAGTGACAAGGAACGCTTGGCCGTGCTAAGGAATGTTAGAGTGCTAGGGTGGCATGCGACTAAGATGTGCCAACATGTGCAAGGAACTAGTGCCTCATTTCCTCTCATTTCACTTCAATTAAAGGGAGCGACTAGGCCTTGACCCCAAAAGCCACAAAACTAAGCTTTGCACGCTAATGTTGGGTGTCGCATCCTCCACAACATGTTTTTTGGGTTTAAAGCCCGAGTTTTGGTCAATGTAAGGTAAAGACTCCATGAAGTACGGGCACAGAGGGTGAATTGTATAATCGAGTCATATGGTTGTCCGCCCTAAGAATTGTAATTTAATGTAAAGTTGTGTTAGCCTACTTGTATAAATAGAGGAAGGTTATAAGCGTAAAGAAAGCCAAGTAAGAATAGATAGAAAATGCGAAGGCATGGTTAGAGCATAGAGTGGATCTAAAGTGTACTAGGTTATAGTAGTAGGAAGAGGCTTTGCAGCTAAGTGCGAAGAGGCCTAATAGAGTCCACAACTGAGTGCATAGACCCCTGTAGCTGAGTGCGCAAGGCGGAGTCGGGTCTGTAAGTGGATTGTAATTGAAAAGGAATACTAATAAAGGAAAGTTTGATTCGGAATATTGTGCATCTATGTTTCTATTTATCTTTATGCATTTATACTATTTTTGATTACGCGCACTTACTTGAATGTTGAATAAGTAATAAGAATATTGGGCCCACACAATCTAAGTTAAGACCTAATATAATAGCGCAGTAAGAATAGAGATCATGATAGTACTTTATTCGTGCCCCTTATAGAGGTGCGCACAGGTTGAGAAGGATAGAAAGTGGCATGGAGCAGCACAAGCACGTAGGTTCGGACCGCGAACCTCTAGAACCTTCATCAATACATCCGTAGGGTGCGGAAAATTGGTTCCAAAACCCTCACATAATACTTCGGGTGAGACCTCAGTCCGCGCTCCGTAGACTATTTCCGAAAGGGCCAGTAGTACTGGGATTTGCTTGGCTAAAATCACTTCTGAACCTGGGTCAGGCCCCACATAGCCAACAAATGGTTTCGTTGCCAGGACTGAGATCTGCATAAGGGATGTATGATGTCATGCCATTGGAACCCAACAAGGAAGGAAATTGAAGAGTGGTTGGACAAGAAGATTCATGAGTTCGCAACACAGGAAAACTGAATTCCACAAGTATTTGAGGAAACGTGGTTGGAACACTATGTGTATACGGAGATCCACGAGATTTTATTTGCATCCTTTCCATCTGAGCTGTATGAGTGGATTGTGAAGTTAGCAGACATCCAGGGTAGGTGTAGGCTCAAAAAATCAATAGTGTGGACTCCGGAAGTAGTGCGCAGACTAGAAGCATCAGAGGACAAGATTGTGCGAGTTGTGGACCATTGGCTCGACCCGATAATAGGAGGGTTTATCACTAAATTTGCGGTAGACACGACCGTGAGCTATAGTGAGGCATAACGAATCTTTATCAAAGGACCATGAGGTAAGTACATTAGATATTTGAATACTTATATTAAGATGCTATTGTGTGAAAAGAGGGTCACGAGAATACATTAATGTTTGGGACTACGCGGAGTGGAAAGATCTATAAAAGTAGTGAAGAATTAGAAAATAGTCCCTTAATTTCACCTTTGCAAGAGAGCAAGGAAGAGCTCGCTAAGGTCTCTCCGAGAAACGCGGTTAATTTTATAAGGCAACGCATTCCGCGGTTACCACCTCTACCCATGCCATCGTTCGCTTCACCTCCCTCACCTCCATCTCCACCACCTCCATAGTTCAGTATGATGAGTGCGATCAAACTACCAGTATTCAAAGGAGTAGGGAATGAAGATCTAGACCAATTTCGGTTCATGGTAGGAGCAGTATGGGAAGCACAAGGTGTCACAGATGAAAACATTAAGAAGGCTATATTGGTGAGCGCACTGTAGGATCATGCATTAACATGGTACATAAAGCATTCTAACGACCACCTAAATGCAGGGACAGTAGAGATCCAGACCACGCTGAACAGAGAATTTAGTTGGCCAAACTCAGAAACACAATCAATAATCTAGTTTAAAGAAATCGCGATGCTCCCAGGTGAGACTCCCTGGGATCTAGATCAACGGCTGAAGAATATGATCCGAGAAGCCAATATGACATTGACGGATGGACAACATCGTGCATGGTTTGTAGCATCTCTGACACCACACTTGAGGATGGCACTGTCACAACTAAAAATTTCCAACTAGGCCGAAGCATTGGAAATGGCGATGAGATTACATAAGACCCCAATACAAGACCCTGCGTTGGGACTTCAACAAATCCATGCAAAACTCTAGAATCTATGCCTGGAAATGCAAAGTTTGAAGAGGGATAGGGCACCGCGGCCAGAGGCGCACGGGCAAGTATGGTGCATAAAATGAAAAGGCCAGGGCCACGATAAGGATCACTATCCAGTGTTTGCGAACTACTTGGCAGGAGGAGGGCCAATGCCGTTGAGACCAGAGGCATAGGCAGGGCCGAGTGCGGCACCCGATTTATGGTGCGCGATATGTTAGATAGGAGGGAAACACACAATGGATAATTGTCATTTACTGTAGAAGTATACACAGACACCCTTGTAATTGTTTTGTAACTTTTGTAGGTCAGTAGGCCACAATGAGTGCACTTGCCATAGCTATGAGTTAATGATGGATCGGACCTCGACCTATAGGATGCAGATAAAAATGCAAGCCCTTGACCCAGCTGTAGGGATGGCACACACTGGATTTCAGGGGTGAGGTTGAGGACAAGGAGGAATGGGACCAGGAAGGGGCTACAGACAATTAATTTGTTACAATTACGGAGGACCGGGACACTATGCACACGATTGTACCAACCCGACGAGGATATCCTATTCGTATTATGCTTACTTTGATCATGAAACAATACATTGTCCTACGTTGATCACACAAATGCATAAAAAGGGGGTATTCCAGCCTCCTCCGACTCAGAATATACAAATGATGAGGTCTAAGCTGCGCGAAGAAGACCCAAATGTGAACATGATGCTCAGAAGTGATGCCACCACGGGAGAGGATAAGGGAAAGTAGACAGAGGAAGATACATGGGTTAGCAAGGCTCCTACAAAGAACCTGAGTTTGACTTAGAATGCACAAAGGAGACATTCATGGAAGCTATGAAGAGCTTCATGGCGGCTTCCACTTCAGGTAGTAAGGATCAACCAGAGCTAGGAATGGATCCTTCGATGCTCAGTACCTTTTTGGAGACATGCATGAAACTGTTGCATGACAACAAGGCAGTTAAAGGACTATAGGAGCTGATCACCAGGTGTGTGGGGTCAGGAGAACTGCGTGTAGTCCAAAAATTGGGGAAGCATGCATTGCACACCGGAAGGGAAATGAGGTTGACTGCGTAGATTGGTGAGTATGAAATGGATCAGGTAATCCTAGATTGGGGTTCAGATGCGGATGTGTTACCGAAGCAAACATGGGAACACATAGGAGGGTCCACGTTACAATGGTCCCCTATTCAATTATGAATGACGAACCAATAGAAGATTTTTCCCATGGGGAGGTTGCAAGGGGTAATAGTCGATATTGAAGTTGCGAGTGTGCAAGTGGATTTTGACGTAATAGAAATTGTTGATGAGAGCAATCCCTATCCTACACTGTTAGGAATAGACTAGGCCACCGATATGAATGGAGTCATCAACGTCAAAAAGTGCAAAATGATCTTTGAGAAAAAGTTTCTACACGTAGTAGTCCTCCTGGACCCAATCGAAGGAGCACGCTACAATGAACACGTGCGCGACGATGATAGTGATGATGACCTGGATCGTATTTACAATATCACTGCGTGAGACTAGGACTGGGTGAATTCGACTGTAGATGGGATAATCTCATTGGAGCACGAAAGCTCCTGCACTTGATATTTAGACGAAGAAGTAGAGTGATGGCACGATTGATTGGATGAAGTGACAATGTTGAACTGCAACATGATGGTTAGATCACTGCGTTGCATGGAAACGAAGGCAAGGGAATTGTCGATGTATGATGGATTGACGGTGGTGGATGAATTTGTAAGCAAATTTGAAAGTGAAGTACCAGAATAGTAGAGGTTCGATGCATTGAAGTGGGTGTTGCACGCAACACCCACACGATGGTGGGGTACACATCAAGGAAATTTTGAGGATTAGCGTGGATGTAGAAGGATGATGCACCTACGATTTGGAAGCTGCTAGCTTCGAACAAGAGTCGGTCAGCAAGGACGGAGCAACTTGGGCACCCACCTATCTCAATGGATACAGACATGTGCTGTGCAGCTCGCACAAGCACACCCCAGATTCAAGATCAAAAATCAGAATAGGACACAACAGTAGGAGAGGCGACACGAACCACAAATGTTCCACATAGAAGCATTCAAGAAGGTATGCAGAGTCCTGAACAGAGTCTGTTGGATACCTATAGTAATAGGTTTCATATTTCATGATTGGCGAGAGAAAAGCCAAATATGCTCTGCTTTGGTATCCCAAAGATCCCATATTTCCTAGAAAGTAAGAACTGGGTAAAGTGTTTCAAGTATTGAGGACCTTATTTCAATTTTTGTGGATGATTCAACAATTTAATCTGGATCATGCCATGTTTCAATTTTGAGTTGTAGAATAGAGAAAGAGGTCTGTCCAAACAGCTCAATCTTGGCAGACAAGTAGTTCAGGTAGAGAAGCAAAGGTTCCCAAAAGCTTAATCTGGGACCTTGGAAGACATAAAGGTAGAAGTAGATAGAGAGAAAAGGAAAAAGCCAAAGAAAAGAAAAGGCAATTGAGGGTTGCAAGTCCAAGTGCCCCTCCAAGAAGAAACAAAAAATGCTAGGCAAAATAGTTGGGTAGGCAGTTGTGGTTGCAGAAAGAATATGATCACCATTACACAAGTATCAATAGGTCTCTTGCCAAGGCAATTGATCTATCAGCAAACAAAGTGGTGAATTCCATGAAATTACAGCAAAAAGCATCACTAACTTCTTCTCTTTCCCTCTCTACTCCATCACTAACACCCCCTTTCTAAATTCCCCTCCTTCATTCATATTAACTCCTAATTCTACTATATAACATCCCTTATCTTACCCCCACCCCTAATATTATTAACACTAAGGTGTATAAAACCCCAAATCTTATGTATATTCCCTCCCCTAGGCATAATAGCCGTGTATTTTTCAAAAGGGACCAAATGGCATCTGGCCACTTTGGTGAACCTATTCCACCCTATTTCCCCTTTGCTGCAAATCAATTTGCCTTCAACTCACCTCTGCATTGCTAAAACCCACTTTCCAAACCCATTTTGCCTATAAAACCTTTGCAAGGATCAAATGCCCGCTAGCCGTCGGATCAAGCCCACTAGATCCGACGGCCTACAGCAATATCGGAGCGCCTCCCGTGACCGCACGTTAACTTCCGAGGAAGTGACGTTGCGCCTTGTCACGCCTTCTCCACGCGTCGGGCGTTAAACCATCTCGGAGCCCGCTCTGACATCCTCCGCGCCGTACCTAAACCGCCCCGAGAAACCGCGGCGGTTAAGGCCTTAACCGTGACCGTTGCACGTTAACCACCACCTACCCGCCGCTGACTCGTCGCCACGTCATTACCTGCTCGTACCTGCCTCTCGTATGGGTCCACCTCACTGCTGACTGGATTGCCACCTCGCCACCCCTTTGACCAGTCACCCACTGCCACGTCGCCCGATGACGTCAGCTGACGTCACCTCACCATGACCCACCAATGACGTCATGCTGACGTCAGCAGAAAAAAGCGCCAAATGGTAAAATGACCCATATTTACCAAATTTTCCCGTGTTTTTACCATTTTCACTGTGTTTTTACTGAACGCTCTGCATGACCGTTTGAGCTCGAATTTTCGCCAACCAGCCGATTAGCCCGGGCGACCTCCTCAAAAGCAACCGTGCACCTGTCTTTCAACCTCTGCTCGTCGAATTACAGGTATTTAGACCATTTCGCCCTCCATACGACCTTCATTAAGCTCAAAATTGCTCACAGGGATAATAGAACCATAAAGACTAGATTTACACCGTTCATTCCCCTTCATTCATCCAGCATTGTCATTGTGAGGGCCAAGAAACACCGGCAGAGCTCTAGAAACCTGCAATTCCCATTAAACCTCTGTAATTCTGCGTTTTCCCGGCAGAATTGCTAATAGACATAATTCACCCTGTCAGAGAGCTCAGTTACACCACAGAGAGGTTCTGTCACTAGACTCCAGTAGTATTTCAATTGCTACTGAGAGAATTCCCCTTGAACATTCAAAACCTCAAACTGTTTCCACAGAAGACTGCCTCCAGACTGTGTTTTCACCATTCCACCTGTCTATTTGCAATTCTGGTAACTTGAACAGCTATGGAGACCCCTATTGCACTGAACATTAAGCCCATCAATGCACCTCACCAAGAACTAGCATGGAAAGCCCTGGGAGACATGGACTACCAAATGCTGGATTGGTTTCCCATGGGAACCAAGTATAATGTGCTAATGCTGAATGAACTAAAAGCCCAGCACCTCAGTGGAGCAGATATCTTGGGGATTTGGGAGTCAAATTTGCCCATATACAACCTTCCCCAAGTCAATCCAATGCCAGAGCTCATTTACAGCTGCCAGGAATGCTATGACCCCAGCCAAAGAGCAGTCATGAGCCCCACAGGCTTAGTTCTGTTCCAGATCACCCCAGAGAGCATAAACCAGATGCTGCGCTTCAATACAGCCAAGAAGTTGACCCCTCTATCTATGCAGAATCTGATAAACAGAGGGAGCAAGCTGTCCAGTGACCAGATTGTCAAAATCAACCAACTGTTTGTCACACCGGGCTCTGAAACAGTCAGAACCCCTCCTATTGGGTACCACTATCTAAATGAGTTGGGCAGAATGTTGGTGGACCTAATTAGCTATGTCCTAGGGTTCAGGGGGTTGGAAGATGTAGATGAAAGTATAATGGCAATGCTGTCTATATTTGCCCCTGGTAAGCCTCCAGCTGTGCAGTATGATTATGCAACTTACATAGCAGAGAAAATCCATGAGCAGTTCATGAATTTGAAAAGGGAGAGACTGTTCAGGTACACCTCCTATATATATCATTTATTCCTTTTCTACCAGCCAGCTACCTTCTCTGTTCCTTTGAGGCCACTCAATGCCCAGGGAATCCCAAGATCAGTTGTTTTCTGGACCTCTGTTTTTCATTCTACCTCAGTATCACCCTATACATACTGTGAGTTTATTGATTTATTTGTTCATCCAGCCCTAACAGTTCTGCAAGGTACTCCTCCTCCTAGATTAACCGATGATATGAAGAGGATTCTACATTTGAACAAATCTTATAATATTGGCAACTGGTACTTCTACCAGAACCACACAGTCATTAGGATATATGGCTGTGAATTGAACCCATTTAGGTTGCCAAGGTATGTCCCCATGAGGCTTTTTGCCTTAGAATATTTCAGGCAGTTTGGGAACTCAGATTACCTTCACTTTCAGAGTAGAAACAAGAAGTCACAATTGAAGGTAAGAAACCAGCTAGGTTCCTTCCTATATAACAGGAAAGAGGAAGGGTGGAAAGAGGCACACAGCATACTGGAAGGCCTCAGATTGCAGACCAGTTTTGAATGGATCCCCTATGACCCCAATCATTCTATCTCCCTCAGAAGAATTAGATACAAATTGGGCAACTATGCACATAAAAGACAACCTGAAATTGAACAGTATGCCAATGCACTAGATTGGAAAGAGGGTACACTAGTAGAACAAGTCACTGAGGTAGAATTACTTGAGAAAGAAGCTAGGAATGTGCAAAAAGAAGCTGACTTGGAAACTTGTGGACAGGTGCCCCTCTCCTACAGAAAGCAAATTGGAACAGCTGCTAAATCTTCAGCAGTACAGCAGCCAACTACTGAGAAGACACCCCAGGCAGCAAGCAAAGACAAAGGAAAACAGGTGGAACAGCCACCTATATTGACAGAAGAACAAGTTGACACCTTGCTACAGCAGCAAGAAGAAATGGAAGAGCAAGAACTGGGGCAGCAACAAGGAGAAGCACAGTCCAGTGAACAGCAGCCCTTGCAGCAGGAAAAGGGGACAGATTTACCTAGTAACACTGAGCAGCAGCCCCGAACAGAGGTGCCTCCCAGGACAGACACCAATATAGACACCTCAGTCCTCCAAACACCACAGAAGGAGGACTTGACCAGGAAAAGGGAGAGAGAGACCCCCCAGACCTCATCCTTCATCAGAGGAGAGAAGAGACAAAGACTGAATGACTCCCAAGAGGAGGACATAGCAGTAAGGCAAGCCATGGGCATGGGCCCACCCAGTGGAGAACTTTCGGCCAGCTCATCTCAGCGTGGACATGACATGACTATGGGAGGAGAGGTCAGCTCCTCCGGTCAACATAGAGAAGAGCAGTCAAGTATAAAGCAGCAGTTCATTGACATCAAGAGGAGGAGTGATCCCATAAAAGTGCAGCTCTATGATCACTTGTTAAAACTAGCTCCTAGCAACCAACAGAGACTCATGTCTGCTTTCGATGTGAGCGAAGGCAAAATGATAATGAGCCACTTCATGCCCACAACGTTGCATCCTCAGACCACCTCGGACTATCTAAGAACCAACATGGAGGTTCTTGCCAAAGACATACACCCTATGGACAAGATTGAATTACATAAGCAAACCGGTGAAATGGTGTATGCCTCCCTGGCAGATGAGACATTGGAGAATTATAAACTAAAGAGCAGCCTGGATAACACAGCTTCTCAGCTGGAGTTGGAAAGAGCATCATCACAAGCCAAGGACAATAGGATCAAGTCCTTGGAAGAGGTAATTATAGAGATAGGGCATGATCCTAAAGATGTCAAAGGCATCCAAGAACTTCTGAAGATAAGGGATGCAGACATGGCAGCCCTAAGAAAGAAAATCAAACTCCCGGCGACCATCCATCCACAAACAGATGAAGTTGCCCAGCAACGGCAAGAAAAGGATACTACAGACCTGCTGGTATCCCTATACAAAGAGCTGGTTAGGACTCAAGACCAGCTAGGACAAACTGAAGCTGCAAAGGCAGCACTACAAGAAGCACTGAAGCAAAGAGAACAGGGCCAACCCTCCCAGCCTCCTCCTGTGATAATAAATCTTGAGGAAGTCCCTCCAAAGACTACTCCTCCTCCTCAGCAAACAGAAGCTACAGCACCAACTACAGCGCCATCCACAGCAGCAACAACTACAACATCAGAACAGGCTGCTAGTTTAGACATGCAAAAGCTGCAAGCTGAGATCCAAGTCATGGAATCTCAAATGAAAGAGCTGGATGAGCTTAAGAAAACCTTGACTAAGGTAAATGAAAGGTTTGACAAAAGCAAACAGAATGAGGCAGCCAAGGACAGAGAGGTAAAAGCTCTTAAGAGGAGAATTGCTGAACTGGAGAAAGAGCTTGCACTAGAAAAAGTGACAGCTCAAATGAAAGCAGTGCTATGGAGCAACATTGGGCGGTCCATTGCCAACCAGTGGCAATATATTGAGACCATGGATGAGCAAATGGTGCTCATCACTAAGGCAAACAAAGAAATACAGAGAGCCAGGGCAAGCCTTGGACACATGCCAGAAGCTGCTACTAGGATGATCAATATTCTGAACCATAAGACTAGCTCTCAACTAACTGTCATGGGAATCACTAACAGGACAGAAGCAATTGTTGTAGCAAAGAGAGTCATTACATTGAGGAGCTTAGTTGGAACACTGGAGAGGAGGACACAGGATATGCAAACTGAAATCAATAGATTCCTGGAAAAATTCGTGACACTGCAGAACAGAGGCCTCCCCAGCATCTTAAGCAGTGTAGGAAGACTGCTCACCCTGGACAATTACAACAAGAGGATTGATGCCCATGCAGTGGCAGAGATTGCACAACCACCCAGCACTTCAGCAGAGCCAGGGCCAGCCACAGGGCAGAGTATGTATGACAGGGTAGAGAACCTGTTTTTCCTCATGAATGAAGTCGAGCATCTGTTTGATACACCACCTAACTTCTTCAAATACACAGAAGCAGATGAAACTCTAGGGGCAATCTTAGCACACCAACTACCCACACAAGATGTCTGGAGGAATTTGACACAGACAGTTTTGTCAAGCCAGAATCAGTAGCGCTAATTCTCCAGGCAAATGAGCATACATGCGCAAGCACAATTTTGAAGGAAAATATCTACAGGGAAGAGGCAGAAGCTGAGCCAACTCAGCAGGACCATTGATTCACCACAAGCAACAGTCACAATCTCAGGTGACAAGTCCAAGACACAGCGTACAAAGCATTGAAGACAGATTTTCCAGCATTTACTCAGAAAATCTTGACCGACTTAGCTGTCTCCAAAGGCTAAAATATCTTCTGACAGAGCATTAAAATGCCTGTACTCTGTAATCAATGCTGCATTAAATTTTGGCCATAATATCTTAAGTAGTTGGTAAGAAAGTAAAATCTGAGATAACTCAGGACTCAGATATTTTGTAAATGACCGCAAGTATATATTCACCCTTCACAGCAGTTGAAGGGGTTGTTGTTATTTTCTTTTGAAGAGCTCTAGCTCGTTGTAACATTTTCAGAGAATTAATACAAAGGAAGAATGGAATTTCCAAGGCTTGGTGTTCTTTGATGTATTGTGGTGAAAGATGAATGTTACAGGATTCCAGGGTGTTGCATAAAACAGCAAGTATTCTCAAATCTCTTCATTATGTTTTTTTTGAGTCTTTTGTTCTCTTTTGTTGTTCAAATGTTTTACACTTGATAGCAAGGTGAAAGGATAGTCCCAGGATTTAACCATGTTTACCCTGGACTCAAACTGAGCTATTATACATGTTTTCCTCAGATACAGTGACAGAATTGTACTTCTTAATTGCTGCATTTCAAAACTGTGTCTTCTACTGTGACAGTCATTCTCAGGGATTCAATCTTTGCCCCTAAGACCTCTGTTTTCTCCTCTTAAAGCTGTCTGTTGGGAACATGTAGATAAAAAGTGGAAATTCTTAAATGCTTTCACTGTTTGTGTTACCTGTTTCCAGTCATTTAATCAAAAAACCTGTTCTATTAAGCACTCGAATGGCCCTGTAAGTCCCATCTTTCATCTTAAAGTTTCAAACACATATAGCCACAGACTCCATTGCCCAATGGTACTCAACCTCTCTGAAAACTACATCACTGAAATCTGAAAGGAGTTTCATCAACCAAAAACATGAACATAACCTATGCCCAATACCTAGCCTAAAACACTATCATTGTAGATACAAACTCATAAAGAGAGAGCCCTCTCTGATCACAGTTTGGCTAGAAACAGTGATCCAAAGACTGGTTAGTGGTTACCCCGGCCGTATTCCCTTGGGAGTCATAGGGAACAACCTGGGTGATAACATAATTGGCGACTCCACTGGGGAGTTTAAGATTTTGCAGTTTCTATCTATCTTCCAAAGCTACCATCAAGCCTGAAACTAGCCAAGAGGCCTTAGGACTGTTTCTCTAATACAGGAACAGCTTTAGGGAAGAGCTAGCTAGGGAAACTTCATCTTAGCTTTGAGACCTATATAGTCATTCCAGAATGCTTGTTCAGTCCTTGTACATATAAAACTTCTGTATAAAGTTCTAAAAGAATACTTAGAAGCTGGCTCCCAAAAGAAACCCAAGGCACACTAGGGCAAACCCTGACCCTAATCAACCTATCATTGTTGATAATCCAAATATCATACCAAAGAACATAAGGAGACAGCAAAAGCAGGACAAGCCTGCTGATTCAAATACAAGGTCAGACCAACCCATCCTCATTCCCACTCCTTGCAAAGTTCTTTTTCGTTCCACACCCAATTCCCCTAGTTCATCATCGACACCTCAAAGCCCTCCTCTCCCATCTTCACCATCTGCACATACTCTTCCAATCAGTTTCCCGCCTGTTAACCCGGTTACACCTGTAATCCCTGTTGTCCCATTTGTTCCTATTAACCCTATAAACCCCATAAATATGGCTAACAGATATGCACCTCTGCAGATACCAGCCAATGCTCCAGCTCTACCCCAAGACTACCAAACCAGACTCTCATTTTTTGACTCCCATGGCCCTCTGACAGCCATCCAGCATGCTAAAAAGATGCAAGACCACTTTGAGACCTACGAAATAGACGATGACAGTGTCAGGATGAGGATCTTTGTCCAAAGTTTAACTGGGGATGTCAGAACTTGGTTTAGATCCTTAAATGCAAATTCCATTGCAACCCCTGAAGTTCTATACCAGGAATTTACCAATAGATGGGAGAAAAAGAGAGATCCGCACCATATACTTGGTGAATATAACACTATTAAAAGAGGTCCCCAAGAAACGGTTTTGGAGTATTGTGCTAGGTTTAACAACATATACAATGCTATCCCCCAGAACTTAAGGCCCCCTCCTGATTTGGCCCTTTATAACTTCCCTGATGGTTTTGATTCTGATATGGCCTATCAGTTGAGAGAAAGAGACCCTCCAACCCTTGCAGAAGCCCAAAGGGTTGCAGTCACTGTAGAAGCCAACCTAATCGCCAAAAGAAACAGGGCAAAGCTGGAAAAGAAGACTGGTTTCAAAGAAGAGCCCTCAGGTTTTGATCAGAAGTTAGATGCAATACTAAACAGCATGAAAAGACTAGGTGAGAGAGTGGAATCAGTAGAAAGAAAGTCATCATGGGAGGCACCACAAAACAATACTCCTAGAAATCCAAATTTTAGGAGAACACAGAACCCCAATATAGGAAAAACAGGTGCTGATCAAGATATCAGACCCCCTTTTCAAGAAAATTATGCAGAGACTTCCTCAGCTAATCAGCTCAATGAAGATCCTGAGATCAACTTAATAGGTCTGGATGGTAAAAGCCAGGTTTTCTTAACACAGCAAGACCATGAGGAAGATGAAAACAAAATATTCCAAATACAATCAGGAGAATCCTTTGACTTTAAACAAGGATATGATACTGCTGTCTATGAAGTCCATAAGCAATACAAACTAAGGAGTAGGACTGTGAATGTGAATCAGCCCGAAAAGATAAAGGAGAAACAACAATCTAAAGAAACCTTAGTCACTGAACCTAATGACAGAACAAACTTACCTACAAAAGAAGTAGTGGTTGAGGAGGTCACTGAAATACTGCCCCCACCACAACAGTCCACGGCAGCCTCGCCCTCTCACCCTAACCCAAACACTAATCCTCAAGACATCAATATAAGGGGCAACTTCCAAAATCAGGATGAAATCCACCAAGAAGATCTAGTGAACAGAGAAAGAACTGCTACCCGTGACTCCAAAATCCAAATTGATAAACCTTTTGACCTAGGAACAGAGATTGGCAAGTTAAAGGTAGCAATCCCCCTCTCAGAGCTAGCCAAGCATGACATATACAAACAACAGATCAAAAAATCCCTTCAGCTCACCAATAGCAAAGATGATGTAAATGTGCTGGATGACACTCCAGAATTGCTGTTTGGCCCAGAGGTAGATGGAAAAACAGTAATCACAGGGCTTTTACCTTTTTATGTCAGCTTGCATATTCATGATAAAATACTGCATAATGCAATGTTTGACTCAGGTGCTTCTCATAACCTGATGCCAAAAGCAGTCATGGAAAGATTAAACTTAGACATCACAAGACCATACAAAGACCTGTTTTCTTTTGATTCTAGTCAAGTCAAATGCCTGGGCCTAATTAAGGATTTATGTGTGTCCTTGGTTCAATTTCCCAACAAAACCATTCTAATGGATGTTGTTGTTGCCGATATCCCACCCAAATATGGGATGCTCTTATCAAGATCATGGGGAGCGAAACTCCAAGGCTCCCTGCAATTAGATATGTCATATGCAACCATTTCTGTCTTTGGACAACCCAAGAGACTTTATAGGGAAACACTCATGAAATATATGGTCAGCAGTGAAGAAAAGCCTCAAAATTTTCCAATATATGCTGTCCATTCGGACATAGATTCCTTCATCCTCTTCAATAACAGCGCAAGCTTCTCAAACAATGACATTAAGACCGAAACACTCATACAAGAACAAAACATTGATCAAACAAGTAGCACCTGCCAAATCTCAATTAGCCCAACAATACCCATTAACCCTCCTCCATTTGTCAAAGATTGTCAAACAAATGATGAAATTATCTTAGGAGACAAATGGGAAAAGAAACCTCAACTCATGCTTACATTTCCATCCCATGAAAAGAAGGTTAAATCTCCTATTCAGCAAAATAGTCTGTGGGTCCTAGAGTTTGATGGCTCAGTTAACAAGTTAGGGGCAGGAGCTGGAGTACGGATACATAACAAAGAGAAAGGCTATGCAGAAGGCCGGGCTTTTAGATTAAACTTCAAATGCACTAACAACATGGCAGAATATGAAGCTCTGCTACTAGGCCTCAAGATTGCAAAATCATTACAAGCACATAGCCTCTCAATCCTGGGGGACTCTGATCTAATAATTCAACAAGTGAGAGGAAATTTTGTTACCAATGACAAAAGATTGAGGTCCTATAGGTCTGCTGTAATTGAAATATTAGAGACTTTCTCCGAGTTCGTTATCACAAAGATTCCAAGGGGCCACAATCTCCATGCTCACAGCTTGGCAACATTTGCCAGCACCTTCAAATTCCCACTACAACCCAACAATTGTTTCACAGCAGAGGTCAAATATAGGCCTTCTATTCCAAACAATGTCAAAGAGTGGCAAGTATTTGAGAATGACATGCAAATAAACAACTTTTTAACCTTGCAACAAGAGTTTACAGGATTAAATATTGACCTTGAGATAGCAAGTCAATCTCAAATAGTTGACGGAGCAAGTCAATCACAATTACAGTTTCAACAGTCTGCCCACCCAATGTCACCTAGAACAGCCAAACAATTACTCAGTCCAACCATCTTCAACAAAGAAAACATTCGGCAAATTCACCAAATTGACTGTGAAGAGCTGAGCAACGCTGAAGATGAGATCATACAACTCAAAGACAATCTTCTTCCAGCAGGCCTTACCCCACTAGAGGATATTTTTGACTCAAATGATGTCCCCAGAAAACCAAAGATGCAGCCATTAGATGCAACAATTGAAGAATGTAACATTGGTACCACTGACAAGCCTAAAATAATAAAGCTATCCGCTGCTTTGCTCCCTGACCAAAAACCCAAATATGTTGATCTCTTTAAAGAGTTCCAAGATGTCTTTGCCTGGGGTTATGAAGACTTGAAGTCTTATGATACCTCTGTTATCCAGCACACCATTCCCCTCAAGCCTAATCAAAAACCATTCAAACAGAAACTGAGAAGAATCAATCCTGTGCTTCTTCCTTTCATTGAAAAAGAATTACAAAAAATGTTCAAAGCTGGTATCATAGCACCAATCAGGTTTTCTGAGTGGATTTCAAATTTGGTCCCTACAAGAAAGAAAACTGGTGAGATTAGACTTTGTGTAGACTTAAGGAATCTGAATCAAGTATCACTCAAAGATAACTACCCCTTACCCAAAATGGATCACATCCTTCAGAGGGTAGTAGGGGCTTCAAGGATATCACTGCTTGATGGATTCTCAGGCTTCAATCAAATTTTAGTACACCCTGATGATCAAGACAAAACTGCATTTACTACCCCATGGGGAACTTTCAAGTATGTGAAGATGCCCTTTGGATTGAAAAACGCAGGGGCAACATTTCAGAGAGCAATGGACATTGCTTTTACAAAAGAGATTCATGACTTCTTGGTCATCTACTTAGATGATCTAACACCCTTTTCAAAATCTGACCAAGAACACTTGAAACATTTGAGACAAATCTTCATAACATGCAGGAAATATGGCATTTCCTTAAACCCCAAGAAGTCATTATTTGGCTTGGAAGAAGGGAAACTTCTAGGACACATCATTTCGAAAGATGGCATAAGAATTGATCCAGATAGGATACAAGCTATCCTACAAATGCCTCACCCAAGGAATGTCAAGGAGCTGCAAGGATTCCTGGGAAAAATCAACTTTTTGAGAAGGTTTATCCCAAATTTAGCAGAGTTAATCAGATTACTAAACAATATGCTAAAGAAGGATTCAAAAGTTAAGTGGACTGTTGAAGCAAAACAAGCTTTCGAAAGCATAAAATTAGCCTTGACTCAAACCCCAGTATTAACTAATCCTCAGTTTGACAGAGACTTCATCATTTTCTCCTTTGCTTCCCAACATACTATTGCTGCTGTTTTATTACAGAAAGATGACCAAGGGAATGAAAAGCCCATTGCTTTTTTCAGCAGAGCTCTTAGAGATGCCCCCCTAAAGTACCAAATAATGGAGAAACAAGCCTATGCCTTGATCAAAGCCATCAAAGACTTTAGGATTTACATCCTTTACTCCCATGTTGTAGCCTATGTACCAAGTCCTATTGTCAAAGACATTCTCACACAAGAAAACTTAGAGGGAAGGAGAGGAAAATGGATTGCAAACATACTTGAATTTGACATTGAAATAAAGCCTACAAAGCTGATAAAAGGGCAAGGTTTGGCCAAGTTAATGACAGAAGCAAATTTCCAAGCCTTAGATATCAACCAAATGGACAGTGAAACAGAGCTGGCGACTCCAAAGATCAATGTAGCCTTTGAACAATCTCCATGGTACTCTGATATCTGTTATGTGTTACAAAACCTGTGTGCTCCCCCAGGACTGTCCAGAACTAAGTCTAGGTTCCTAAAAATGAAAACATCTAAGTTTTGTGTGATAGATGAGAATCTACTCTGGAAAAACCATGAAGGTATTTTGCTGCACTGTCTTCTTGAGAGTGAAACTGACAATATCATGCAAGAATTCCATGCTGGAAACTGTGGTGGACATTTGTACTGGAAGTCCACTGTGGACAAGATATTAAGGGCTGGTTATTACTGGCCCACTATGTTCTCTGATGTGAAGAAATTCACAACATCATGCCACAAGTGCCAACTGTTTGAAGGCAAAAGACAGTTGCTGCCACTTCCTTTGAGGCCCATTGCAACAGAGAGACCTTTTCAACAATGGGGCTTGGATTTCATTGGAGAAATTCATCCCTCATCTTCAGGACAACACAGATGGATCTTGACAGCAACAGACTACTTCACCAAGTGGATTGAAGCTGTCCCGTGCAGACAAGCAAATGATTCAGTAATCATTCAATTTTTGGAGAACAATATACTGGCTAGATTTGGCTGCCCAGATAAGATAATAACAGACAATGCTGCTGCCTTCAGATCCAAGAAAATGGTGAACTTCTGCCATAAATTTCACATTACTTTGGGCCATTCTACAGCTTACTATCCTCAAGGAAATGGTCTTGCTAAATCATCAAACAAAAGCCTGATAAATATCATAAAGAAAGTACTAGAAGAGAACAAAAAGAACTGGCATAAGAAACTAGTAAATGCTTTATGGGCAGACAGATTAACCACTAAAAGATCAATTGGGACCAGCCCATATGAGTTAGTCTATGGATTAGAGGCCAGATTTCCTTCATCACTAGGAGTGCCGGTTATGAAACTTCTGCAAGAAAGTCAAGCAGAGCCAAATGACATGCAAAGAAGGATTAACCAGATAATCTGTTTACAGCAGACCAGAGAGCAAGTTTTCAGCAGAGTACAGATACTACAAGAGAAACTGAAAAAGGCCTTTGATAAACGAACCAAAGCAGAAGATTTCAATGTAAGGGACAAAGTTTTAAAGTGGGATGCAAGAAGAGAGGAGAAAGGAAAACATGGGAAGTTTGATTCTTTATGGAAAGGACCGTTTGCTGTCCAAGCAGTACAAGGTAATAACACCTACTTCCTAAAAAGTTTGACTGTAACTGAACTGGATGAAGGCCCTGTCAATGGCAGGATGCTGAAGCACTATTTTGACTGTTCACTATGATAAAAATTCAGAGGTTCATTGTATATATGCAGTTGTACATATTCCTTTCTGATTTAAATTGTATAAAGAGGTTTTCCCATATGCTGCACCTAGCAGCAACAGGCAGACAGAATCAGAGGTTCTCCAAGAAAGAAGCACACTATTTTGACAGATTATATGCAGCAGATTTTAAAGACAAAGATGGGCAGTCAAGCCACAAGGCAATCTGACCTGCTGTTCTTGGTCTTCCAAAAGAAAAACCATCCCCATGTGGAGCCACTGTTGGATACCTATAGTAATAGGTTTCATATTTCATGATTGGCGAGAGAAAAGCCAAATATGCTCTGCTTTGGTATCCCAAAGATCCCATATTTCCTAGAAAGTAAGAACTGGGTAAAGTGTTTCAAGTATTGAGGACCTTATTTCAATTTTTGTGGATGATTCAACAATTTAATCTGGATCATGCCATGTTTCAATTTTGAGTTGTAGAATAGAGAAAGAGGTCTGTCCAAACAGCTCAATCTTGGCAGACAAGTAGTTCAGGTAGAGAAGCAAAGGTTCCCAAAAGCTTAATCTGGGACCTTGGAAGACATAAAGGTAGAAGTAGATAGAGAGAAAAGGAAAAAGCCAAAGAAAAGAAAAGGCAATTGAGGGTTGCAAGTCCAAGTGCCCCTCCAAGAAGAAACAAAAAATGCTAGGCAAAATAGTTGGGTAGGCAGTTGTGGTTGCAGAAAGAATATGATCACCATTACACAAGTATCAATAGGTCTCTTGCCAAGGCAATTGATCTATCAGCAAACAAAGTGGTGAATTCCATGAAATTACAGCAAAAAGCATCACTAACTTCTTCTCTTTCCCTCTCTACTCCATCACTAACACCCCCTTTCTAAATTCCCCTCCTTCATTCATATTAACTCCTAATTCTACTATATAACATCCCTTATCTTACCCCCACCCCTAATATTATTAACACTAAGGTGTATAAAACCCCAAATCTTATGTATATTCCCTCCCCTAGGCATAATAGCCGTGTATTTTTCAAAAGGGACCAAATGGCATCTGGCCACTTTGGTGAACCTATTCCACCCTATTTCCCCTTTGCTGCAAATCAATTTGCCTTCAACTCACCTCTGCATTGCTAAAACCCACTTTCCAAACCCATTTTGCCTATAAAACCTTTGCAAGGATCAAATGCCCGCCAGCCGTCGGATCAAGCCCACCAGATCCGACGGCCTACAGCAATATCGGAGCGCCTCCCGTGACCGCACGTTAACTTCCGGGGAAGTGACGTTGCACCTTGTCACGCCTTCTCCACGCGTCGGGCGTTAAACCATCTCGGAGCCCGCTCTGACATCCTCCGCGCCGTACCTAAACCGCCCCGAGAAACCGCGGCGGTTAAGGCCTTAACCGTGACCGTTGCACGTTAACCACCACCTACCCGCCGCTGACTCGCCGCCACGTCATTACCTGCTCGTACCTGCCTCTCGTATGGGTCCACCTCACTGCTGACTGGATTGCCACCTCGCCACCCCTTTGACCGGTCACCCACTGCCACGTCGCCCGATGACGTCAGCTGACGTCACCTCACCATGACCCACCAATGACGTCATGCTGACGTCAGCAGAAAAAAGCGCCAAATGGTAAAATGACCCATATTTACCAAATTTTCCCGTGTTTTTACCATTTTCACTGTGTTTTTACTGAATGCTCTGCATGACCGTTTGAGCTCGAATTTTCGCCAACCAGCCGATTAGCCCGGGCGACCTCCTCAAAAGCAACCGTGCACCTGTCTTTCAACCTCTGCTCGTCGAATTACAGGTATTTAGACCATTTCGCCCTCCATACGACCTTCATTAAGCTCAAAATTGCTCACAGGGATAATAGAACCATAAAGACTAGATTTACACCGTTCATTCCCCTTCATTCATCCAGCATTGTCATTGTGAGGGCCAAGAAACACCGGCAGAGCTCTAGAAACCTGCAATTCCCATTAAACCTCTGTAATTTTGCGTTTTCCCGGCAGAATTGCTAATAGACATAATTCACCCTGTCAGAGAGCTCAGTTACACCACAGAGAGGTTCTGTCACTAGACTCCAGTAGTATTTCAATTGCTACTGAGAGAATTCCCCTTGAACATTCAAAACCTCAAACTGTTTCCACAGAAGACTGCCTCCAGACTGTGTTTTCACCATTCCACCTGTCTATTTGCAATTCTGGTAACTTGAACAGCTATGGAGACCCCTATTGCACTGAACATTAAGCCCATCAATGCACCTCACCAAGAACTAGCATGGAAAGCCCTGGGAGACATGGACTACCAAATGCTGGATTGGTTTCCCATGGGAACCAAGTATAATGTGCTAATGCTGAATGAACTAAAAGCCCAGCACCTCAGTGGAGCAGATATCTTGGGGATTTGGGAGTCAAATTTGCCCATATACAACCTTCCCCAAGTCAATCCAATGCCAGAGCTCATTTACAGCTGCCAGGAATGCTATGACCCCAGCCAAAGAGCAGTCATGAGCCCCACAGGCTTAGTTCTGTTCCAGATCACCCCAGAGAGCATAAACCAGATGCTGCGCTTCAATACAGCCAAGAAGTTGACCCCTCTATCTATGCAGAATCTGATAAACAGAGGGAGCAAGCTGTCCAGTGACCAGATTGTCAAAATCAACCAACTGTTTGTCACACCGGGCTCTGAAACAGTCAGAACCCCTCCTATTGGGTACCACTATCTAAATGAGTTGGGCAGAATGTTGGTGGACCTAATTAGCTATGTCCTAGGGTTCAGGGGGTTGGAAGATGTAGATGAAAGTATAATGGCAATGCTGTCTATATTTGCCCCTGGTAAGCCTCCAGCTGTGCAGTATGATTATGCAACTTACATAGCAGAGAAAATCCATGAGCAGTTCATGAATTTGAAAAGGGAGAGACTGTTCAGGTACACCTCCTATATATATCATTTATTCCTTTTCTACCAGCCAGCTACCTTCTCTGTTCCTTTGAGGCCACTCAATGCCCAGGGAATCCCAAGATCAGTTGTTTTCTGGACCTCTGTTTTTCATTCTACCTCAGTATCACCCTATACATACTGTGAGTTTATTGATTTATTTGTTCATCCAGCCCTAACAGTTCTGCAAGGTACTCCTCCTCCTAGATTAACCGATGATATGAAGAGGATTCTACATTTGAACAAATCTTATAATATTGGCAACTGGTACTTCTACCAGAACCACACAGTCATTAGGATATATGGCTGTGAATTGAACCCATTTAGGTTGCCAAGGTATGTCCCCATGAGGCTTTTTGCCTTAGAATATTTCAGGCAGTTTGGGAACTCAGATTACCTTCACTTTCAGAGTAGAAACAAGAAGTCACAATTGAAGGTAAGAAACCAGCTAGGTTCCTTCCTATATAACAGGAAAGAGGAAGGGTGGAAAGAGGCACACAGCATACTGGAAGGCCTCAGATTGAAGACCAGTTTTGAATGGATCCCCTATGACCCCAATCATTCTATCTCCCTCAGAAGAATTAGATACAAATTGGGCAACTATGCACATAAAAGACAACCTGAAATTGAACAGTATGCCAATGCACTAGATTGGAAAGAGGGTACACTAGTAGAACAAGTCACTGAGGTAGAATTACTTGAGAAAGAAACTAGGAATTTGCAAAAAGAAGCTGACTTGGAAACTTGTGGACAGGTGCCCCTCTCCTACAGAAAGCAAATTGGAACAGCTGCTAAATCTTCAGCAGTACAGCAGCCAACTACTGAGAAGACACCCCAGGCAGCAAGCAAAGACAAAGGAAAACAGGTGGAACAGCCACCTATATTGACAGAAGAACAAGTTGACACCTTGCTACAGCAGCAAGAAGAAATGGAAGAGCAAGAACTGGGGCAACAACAAGGAGAAGCACAGTCCAGTGAACAGCAGCCCTTGCAGCAGGAAAAGGGGACAGATTTACCTAGTAACACTGAGCAGCAGCCCCGAACAGAGGTGCCTCCCAGGACAGACACCAATATAGACACCTCAGTCCTCCAAACACCACAGAAGGAGGACTTGACCAGGAAAAGGGAGAGAGAGACCCCCCAGACCTCATCCTTCATCAGAGGAGAGAAGAGACAAAGACTGAATGACTCCCAAGAGGAGGACATAGCAGTAAGGCAAGCCATGGGCATGGGCCCACCCAGTGGAGAACTTTCGGCCAGCTCATCTCAGCGTGGACATGACATGACTATGGGAGGAGAGGTCAGCTCCTCCGGTCAACATAGAGAAGAGCAGTCAAGTATAAAGCAGCAGTTCATTGACATCAAGAGGAGGAGTGATCCCATAAAAGTGCAGCTCTATGATCACTTGTTAAAACTAGCTCCTAGCAACCAACAGAGACTCATGTCTGCTTTCGATGTGAGCGAAGGCAAAATGATAATGAGCCACTTCATGCCCACAACGTTGCATCCTCAGACCACCTCGGACTATCTAAGAACCAACATGGAGGTTCTTGCCAAAGACATACACCCTATGGACAAGATTGAATTACATAAGCAAACCGGTGAAATGGTGTATGCCTCCCTGGCAGATGAGACATTGGAGAATTATAAACTAAAGAGCAGCCTGGATAACACAGCTTCTCAGCTGGAGTTGGAAAGAGCATCATCACAAGCCAAGGACAATAGGATCAAGTCCTTGGAAGAGGTAATTATAGAGATAGGGCATGATCCTAAAGATGTCAAAGGCATCCAAGAACTTCTGAAGATAAGGGATGCAGACATGGCAGCCCTAAGAAAGAAAATCAAACTCCCGGCCACCATCCATCCACAAACAGATGAAGTTGCCCAGCAACGGCAAGAAAAGGATACTACAGACCTGCTGGTATCCCTATACAAAGAGCTGGTTAGGACTCAAGACCAGCTAGGACAAACTGAAGCTGCAAAGGCAGCACTACAAGAAGCACTGAAGCAAAGAGAACAGGGCCAACCCTCCCAGCCTCCTCCTGTGATAATAAATCTTGAGGAAGTCCCTCCAAAGACTACTCCTCCTCCTCAGCAAACAGAAGCTACAGCACCAACTACAACGCCATCCACAGCAGCAACAACTACAACATCAGAACAGGCTGCTAGTTTAGACATGCAAAAGCTGCAAGCTGAGATCCAAGTCATGGAATCTCAAATGAAAGAGCTGGATGAGCTTAAGAAAACCTTGACTAAGGTAAATGAAAGGTTTGACAAAAGCAAACAGAATGAGGCAGCCAAGGACAGAGAGGTAAAAGCTCTTAAGAGGAGAATTGCTGAACTGGAGAAAGAGCTTGCACTAGAAAAAGTGACAGCTCAAATGAAAGCAGTGCTATGGAGCAACATTGGGCGGTCCATTGCCAACCAGTGGCAATATATTGAGACCATGGATGAGCAAATGGTGCTCATCACTAAGGCAAACAAAGAAATACAGAGAGCCAGGGCAAGCCTTGGACACATGCCAGAAGCTGCTACTAGGATGATCAATATTCTGAACCATAAGACTAGCTCTCAACTAACTGTCATGGGAATCACTAACAGGACAGAAGCAATTGCTGTAGCAAAGAGAGTCATTACATTGAGGAGCTTAGTTGGAACACTGGAGAGGAGGACACAGGATATGCAAACTGAAATCAATAGATTCCTGGAAAAATTCGTGACACTGCAGAACAGAGGCCTCCCCAGCATCTTAAGCAGTGTAGGAAGACTGCTCACCCTGGACAATTACAACAAGAGGATTGATGCCCATGCAGTGGCAGAGATTGCACAACCACCCAGCACTTCAGCAGAGCCAGGGCCAGCCACAGGGCAGAGTATGTATGACAGGGTAGAGAACCTGTTTTTCCTCATGAATGAAGTCGAGCATCTGTTTGATACACCACCTAACTTCTTCAAATACACAGAAGCAGATGAAACTCTAGGGGCAATCTTAGCACACCAACTACCCACACAGGATGTCTGGAGGAATTTGACACAGACAGTTTTGTCAAGCCAGAATCAGTAGCGCTAATTCTCCAGGCAAATGAGCATACATGCGCAAGCACAATTTTGAAGGAAAATATCTACAGGGAAGAGGCAGAAGCTGAGCCAACTCAGCAGGACCATTGATTCACCACAAGCAACAGTCACAATCTCAGGTGACAAGTCCAAGACACAGCGTACAAAGCATTGAAGACAGATTTTCCAGCATTTACTCAGAAAATCTTGACCGACTTAGCTGTCTCCAAAGGCTAAAATATCTTCTGACAGAGCATTAAAATGCCTGTACTCTGTAATCAATGTTGCATTAAATTTTGGCCATAATATCTTAAGTAGTTGGTAAGAAAGTAAAATCTGAGATAACTCAGGACTCAGATATTTTGTAAATGACCGCAAGTATATATTCACCCTTCACAGCAGTTGAAGGGGTTGTTGTTATTTTCTTTTGAAGAGCTCTAGCTCGTTGTAACATTTTCAGAGAATTAATACAAAGGAAGAATGGAATTTCCAAGACTTGGTGTTCTTTGATGTATTGTGGTGAAAGATGAATGTTACAGGATTCCAGGGTGTTGCATAAAACAGCAAGTATTCTCAAATCTCTTCATTATGTTTCTTTTTTGAGTCTTTTGTTCTCTTTTGTTGTTCAAATGTTTTACACTTGATAGCAAGGTGAAAGGATAGTCCCAGGATTTAACCACGTTTACCCTGGACTCAAACTGAGCTATTATACATGTTTTCCTCAGATACAGTGACAGAATTGTACTTCTTAATTGCTGCATTTCAAAACTGTGTCTTCTACTGTGACAGTCATTCTCAGGGATTCAATCTTTGCCCCTAAGACCTCTGTTTTCTCCTCTTAAAGCTGTCTGTTGGGAACATGTAGATAAAAAGTGGAAATTCTTAAATGCTTTCACTGTTTGTGTTACCTGTTTCCAGTCATTTAATCAAAAAACCTGTTCTATTAGGCACTCGAATGGCCCTGTAAGTCCCATCTTTCATCTTAAAGTTTCAAACACATATAGCCACAGACTCCATTGCCCAATGGTACTCAACCTCTCTGAAAACTACATCACTGAAATCTGAAAGGAGTTTCATCAACCAAAAACATGAACATAACCTATGCCCAATACCTAGCCTAAAACACTATCATTGTAGATACAAACTCATAAAGAGAGAGCCCTCTCTGATCACAGTTTGGCTAGAAACAGTGATCCAAAGACTGGTTAGTGGTTACCCCGGCCGTATTCCCTTGGGAGTCATAGGGAACAACCTGGGTGATAACAGAGTCCACCAGGTGAGATAGACTGATTGCGACCTACGCATACCAGCAGTTCGATGGGCCTATAGGGCCATGTACAAAAACCTGAGCATGGAGGTGATTCCGAAGCTGAAGAGCCGAGTTGAGACCATAATTTTGGAGGAAAGGAGTCCTCAAGCAATAGCTCTCATAGCTGGGACAGTACACGAGGACCCAGATGAAGGAATTATGCAGTAATAGGAAGCCATTTGACGAGGGAACCTTAAGCTTCACGAAGTCGAAAAAGATCGGGTACGACTGAGGAAGAAAAGTATGTTAATGGATGCGGAGATCAAAAACCTAGAAAAGGAAATTGTGCAAGCATGTCGCATCGATAGACTTAGCATGACTAGGAAAGATACAAATAGCCAGACTCTTGCATTAGAATATTGTTGCTGAGGACTTGTGACTCTACTACCATGGCTGCGGCTGCACCTTACCAAACAAAGTAACTAGAGGAGCGCACCACAAAAGGAAGAACACGCGGCGCTGACTGTTGTGAAGATAATTGAGGAGTGCGCACGGGCTAGGCTGGAAGGTGAATTGTAGTCTCGCATAGGTGGTGTGGCCACCTGACTAGCCGACGGAAGCACAGTCTCAACACTCCAAGCAGTTGAAAGAGAGCGCGAGACTATAAAAGAGTCTATGTGGGAGTTGGGCGATAAGGAGGTTGTGCACAGGATCAGTATGTCACAGGGGTCGCGCCCATGCATAGGGGGCTGTGTTTTCGCACGGGTAGGCTGGGAAGTGACCGTTGGTGTCACTGTTCATGACAAGATGTCCAATTTAAGACAGAGGAGCAGGTGACGGGTAATTAAGAAAAGAATTAAAATCTAGATTTGGGATGATCTATCGCCAAGAAGGTATTAATGACTCAGAGGTGGGGGGAATGGTCGAATTCAAATTCAAACGATGCTATAAAACCCCCAGGGCTAGCCACAGTACAACACTTGGTTGTTTGAGAATTGAGCAATTACAGAGCATTGAGCACTGTGTACTCTTACCACCTTCAAACGTAGATGAGATGATTGCTACCAGAATAGGAGTGCGATTTGCCGAGGATATCATTGGTGAGGCCGCAGAGCCCCATATGGTTCATGAGGATACCAAAGAGGTGGTAGTTGTGCCAGAAGTTCCAGAATCACCACAGAAGCTGCAGCCAAAGAAAGATAGGAAAACTATGGGACCAGTCTACGTATCACTAAGAAACCCATGGTTTGGCAAGTTGTCATTGGAAGAGAAAGGAAAAGACATCACCATTGAAACTGACGAAGAGGAGGAAGTCTTACGAGCTCTAATTACTCAAATTGAGGTGCAAGATGATGTGGAGGAGGATGTCTCACCAATGCCTTCCACAGTAAAGTTACCCATGTACGTCCCTCCGTGGAAAGGGAAAGTCAAGATACCGAAAGACCTAGAGGCCACGAAGAGTGCGCTCCAGACCCTGCTCCTCCCTGATGGTATAATGTTTGAAGGTCCACTTTTGGGACTACCTGATATGAAGTTCGAGGATTGGGACCTTGCAGACAACGAGAAGTTCCCACACTTGGCCACGGAGAATTTAATGAAGTAGAATTCAGAGTGGCCCATTATAGTTTTGGAGCCGCGAAAATGGTTGCATGGTGTGGAGAAGGTTGGGTTACTCCATCTGCGATGGATACCCCACTAGCACCATGCACCCATCACCATTTTCATCATGAGGCAGCTACTGTGCCTGGTGCACGATGGGTATCTATGGTTGGAGGAGCCTATTCCCATCATGGCCGACCTAATTCATAGAATCTCTCAACTGCCCTTCAAAGGACATGACCCCGCAGCCATAGCGGGGGTACACAATCACAAGCATTAAGGACAAAGGGGTGTGTCTAGCCACCAAGCTGCTAGCCAGCAAGCTAATGAGGAAACGCCACGCCGATGAAGTACCCACGTCTATGATTGCGCTAGAAGAGAAGTGTGCGGAGAGGGTCTAGTTCAATTGGGTGCAGTTCCCCTATGAGGAGTTTTTGACAAACTACAAGGAGGCCCAAGAGCAGGGTAAGACCTTCCACTACTCATGGTTGCTCTTATCCATCATGTTGGTTACAGGGGAGTTGCCATAGGATAGCTAGTTCCCCAGTATTGAGCATGATCTGCTAGAAGCTGTGAGGTACGCCTCGCTCTGGGCTAGAAAATATGGGAAGAGGATTCGTGTGATGAAGGTGTTTTGGGTGCAAATGGAGGTGAGCATCTGGATGTGGATCAATTGATGACCATGCCTATCTCACATGATTATTAACAGCTTGCAGAGCTTGGCAGAGTTCAAGGAAGATATGCATAACCTGTATATCCAGGCACACAAGGATCCAATGCAGAAATGGGTGAAGCTTTTGTTCATTGTAATGGATGTTGCGATCTTCACAGTGATGGAGTCTTGGCCTTTAGAGTGGCGCACCCTGGACTTGAATGAGGTGGAAAAGGAAGTTGCGCAAAAGTAAAAGGCAGCAGCCAAGCATCTTATCACAAAGCTGGCCGAGAAGCGGCGAAATGAGGAGGCAGCTGCGGAGGCTAGGGTTCTACTTGAAATGGAATTAGAGGCAGCGGCGCAGAAAAAGGATGAGGACACAATAGCAGCAACATCGCAGGCAAAAGAACGAACTACAGCAAAAGAGCCCAAGGAGGGCCAGGAGATGTCCACGGGGTAGCAGACTGGGGAAGTGGACAGAACAGAAGAGCGTGTGGACCTCGGTTCAGTGTCGACACAACTCAAGCGGCCACGCATCCCTGAGAAGCTAACTCCCAGGAAGAAAGTGAAGGTGACAAAGATGTCCGTTGACCCGATCATGCTCACAGAAGGTGATCTATTTGACATTAGCGAAATGTTTCCCGATGACACTAAGGACGCGCTCCAAGAGGTGGTGATGGAGAAGAACACTATGTTGGGGGCACTCATAGCGCAACTACAAGGCTTACAGGTACAACCCCCCCAAACAAGTAAAATGGCTCCGTACATCATAGCAGGAACCATAGAGGTTGAACAGACACTACGCGCACATATGGACAACCCATTTTGTGTTTCCCAAAGGTCCGCTAGCAGCAACAAGCGAGGTTGACCAGGCTGCGATGAGCAGCATGAAAGGTGTTAGCTTGAACTTGGCAGCGCTGTCATGTGAAAGTCTGTACCAGTTGCAGGATGGGGTCATCGTAGAGCTCCGCGCCAGGGAAGGCCGTGTGATCCAGGCCTTGAAAGAGTAGAAAACCAACATGGATCAGCTCAGCCTCCAGTGTGATGAGTTGGTTGTAGATGCTCCCCGATTGGAGCAGGCTATAGAGGATGCGTATAGGAGCGTCCCAGAGTTGGCCATGCCAGCAGAGCTACCAGCAGCAGAGCGGGTCCACTGGTTGGAAGCTGGAATCCATGAGGCCACGGAGGAAATGAAAAAGGTTTAGTTGGAGGAGAACCTATAGATCGCTGAGCTATGATTGAAGGCACAACCCTCCATGCCCCTAGAAGTCAGAGAGCAGCGCGCCCGCGCTATCGATATGAGGTTGGAGCAAATTAGCTAGACGATATAGGACTACACCGAGATGTTGGATCAAGAACTAACCATGCTTACACACCTGCAGGAAGATTCGAACCTACAGTGCCTAGAGACAGAGGCGCGTGAGTTGCAGTAGGAGTATGACAATGTTTGGGGGACCATGCAAACAGCCATCCTTACTCAATGACTCGCCAAACTGTAGTAGGCAAGGGCACTAAAGGACCAGTTAGACGTCATGCGACAAAAAGAAGGCTTTCTTAAAGAGTGCATCTAGCCATGGATCGATGAATCTTTCACAATTATAGCTAACATTGAAGGAAAGCTGGCACAAATTCAGGGAATTTATGCGGTTAGACAGGGATGTGACCCTACTCACGAAGGTTCCGAGACACGCGTGCAACAAGTACAACAGACAGCGGAATTGTGTGCCACAGACCTCCAAGCTACACGTGACCTGCTAGATGGACTCCATGCAAAGATTATCGCATAGTGACTCGGGATGAGTCACATTATTGTGTTGGGGACCTGTTGGGCATCAGATCCCCCACAACATGTTTTTGGGGCTTAAGGCCCAAGTTTTTGTCAATGTAAGGTAAAGACTCCGCGAAGTACGGGCACAGAGCGTGAATTGTATAATCGAGTCATAGGGTTGTCCACCCTAACAATTGTAATTTAATGTGAAGTTGTGTCAGCTTAGCCATGGTCCGTGAACCATGGGATTGTATAAATAGAGAAATGATCTAAGTGTAAAGAAAGCGAAGTAAGGATAGATAGAAAATGTGAAGGCATGGTTAGAGAATAGAGTGGATTTGAAGTGTGCTGGGTTATAGTAGTAGGAAGAGGCTCTGCAGCTAAGTGTGCAGAGGCCTAATAGAGTCTGTAAATGAGTGCGCAGGGCGGAGTTGGGTCTATAAGTGGATTGTAGTTGAAAAGGAATACTAATAAAGACAAGTTTGATTCAGAATATTGTGCATATATGTTTCTATTTATATTTATGCATTTATACTCTTTTTTATTACATGCACTTACTTGAATGTTGAATAAGTAATAATAATATTGGGCTTGCACAATCTAAGTTAATAGCGTAGTAATAATAGAGATCAGGATAGTACTTTATTTGCACCCCTTACAAAGGTGTGCACAGGTTGCGAAGGATAGAAAGTTGCACGGAGCAATGCAAGCACACAGGTTCAGACCGCAAGCCTCTAGAACCTTCATCAAGACATCCCTAGGGTGTGAAAACATGGTTCCAACACCCTCCCATACTACTTCGTGTGAGACCTCAGTCCACCATCTGCAGATTGTTGCTGAAAGGTCCAGTAGTACCATGATTTTCTTGGCTAAAATCACTTCTGAACTTGGGTCAGGCCCCACGTAGCCAACACTACAAAATCCTAGGAATTGAAATAGGTAAGCCTATGATTATGATAAGGGGATGGAAAAAGAGAATTTAGACAAAAGGATACTTTTCTCTAGGGACAACACTATTTTTTCAATGACTTGGTTGGGTTCCCAAGTCACAAAAAAAGTAAGGCTATCTATGAGGGCATGACAACTAGGGAGTGCCAAGGTGTGCAAGGAATGCTAGGAAGTGATAGCAGATGCTACAAAGTTCTAAGGTGTGTTAGTCATTCCAATTTATTCAAAGATGTACTAGGTGCTAGGGCGTGGCTCCAACACATGCTATGGAGTGCTAGGGAAACACAAGGGAGGATTATTTTCAATTGCATGGAAATGAATGAATAAGTGTGTGTGATAGGGGCTGTTAGCAATTTTTGGGTGTGTTAAGGAGGGATGGAATAGGTATGCTAGGTAGTGACAAGGCATGATAGATTGTTAGAAAAGCATGTCGAGATGTGCTAAGGATTGTTAAAGAGTGTTAGGGAAGCACAAGGGAGCACTAGGTCATAATGCATGGAAATGAATGAATAAGAGTATGTGACAAGGCGCGTCAGTGAGTTCCAAGTGTGCTAAGGAGGAGTGACAAGGTATGCTTGGTAGTGCTAAGGAATTTTGGAGTGCTAGGGTGGCATGCGACCAAGATGTGCCAACGTGTGCAAGGAGGTGTTAGTTGGGAGTGCTAGTGAAACAAAAGGGAACACTATGTCAAAATGCATGGAAATGAACAAATAAGAGTTGTGATTGGAAGTGTTATCTCAAAATCAGATCCTGATAGGCTGCTGGTCAGGTTGACTCTAAGTAACTATTTCAACCTACTTTAGGCTGAGGCTTAGCCTCCTCAACCTGAGAGGACTCTCTCTTGATGGATTAATGATTTTGATTAAAGATAAGATGGCTAACTCTTATAGAACAACTGTGAAAATATGAATGGTGGAAACACATTAAACAAAACTATCCATTGGGCTTATGGAGTCAACAACACCTCAATATAACAATGAACTCAACCCTACATGGAAGTCAGGGCATTCAACATTTAAACATTCAGAACATAAACTCATATGGGACCACACAGTTTATAAATGTATACAGGAAGTCAGAGCACATTCAGTGAATTCTGAGTGATTATACATCCATACCACTGTAAGAATTAAGAAAAGGACAACATCACATATTCTAAACATAAAAAATCCTTCATGAATCCTGAGAAGTAAAGTCAAGCATGTATTACTGAAAATGAGTCTTACATAGGCCAAATACAAGCTTTTCCATAAAATTTTCCAACCCCTAATACATTATTTCTTCTCCCATATATAGAGTTCATGTAGATTCCTTCCTCCAACATGAGGGGAATTCGAATTCCTCCTAATTTGACACCTATTGACACTTAAAACTAACTATTTAATACAAAGGACAGCTAACTAGGAGTCCTAGAGACCTAATACAACTAGGAGTGTAACTCCTTATTATGATTACAACAACCTTATATAAACATTTAAAACATTATTTGACACCTAAAACTCCATGAAGTCGAATTTGATGGTGCTCATAACCTTCCAGTTGGCCCTTGATGACTGATCCTTTTGCTGTTCCTAGAAACTAGGAGACTGTCCCTTGCTCTGTTCTGGCTGAAAAATAGGTCTTGGGACAGAGCTCATAACTTCTCATAAAAAATGTATTTCGAAAAACTGAAGGAGGATTTTTTGAACCAATCCATTCTGAACAAAAACCTCTCTTGGTTTTTTGAAACATCTTTCCTACCGCCCAGAATGAGTCTTTGAAAAACAGGTGTAAAAATATGCTTGTGAAAAACTGCACCTACAGCAGTTTCGTAGCGCAAGTTTGATCATTCATTTCTCTCAAATAATAATGGATTTGAAGAAAGTGGAAGAGGTTTTTGTACTTCAGAATCTTAGGAATGAAAACCTCTTTCACTTTTCAGAGATGAGTTTTTAACTGCTTGTTAATCCCCTTGGAAGTCGACTGCTCTTTTCATAACATAAAACTTTGGAGTTCATAAAAGTCTTTCCTTTCCTTGTTTTTCCTTTGCTAGACACTTATACTTCGTGAATGCTCCGTTTCAGACCCTCCTCTTCAAATAATATTTCCCTTTGTCTTACAAAAATGGTCCATCAAATCACAATATGTAGCTACAGCAGTTTCGTAGTGCACTACGAAACTGTTGTGCATTAGGCATCACTTACAGCAGTTTCGTAGCGCGCTACGAAACTGCTGTGTAATTTCAAAAGCACAGCTTACATGCCAAATTTGACTGTCTTGAGCTTCTTTATCTTGAAATGTCCTTCTCATCTGCCTTGAAACTTGCTTGCCTTGCTTGAGCCTTCAAAGAACTTTTATGTATGCTGACCTTGAGTTTGCCAAGTGCTTCTTATGCATGAAAGGAGCATGACAATAACCAAGAACAAATCTTTCTTACCTTACCCTTTTCCTTTGAAATTTGTTTAGTGATAACAGGAAGTGTCAGTGAGTTCCAGGTGTGTTAGGGAGGGAGTGACAAGGTACACCAGGTAGTGTTAAGGCATGCTAGAGGCCAGGGCAACATACCAATCTTTCCTAGGTGCTAGCATGTACCAAAATGTTCCAAGGAGTGTTAAGGAGTGTTAGGGAAGCACAAGGGAGGCCTAGGTCAAAATGCATGGAAATGAATATTGAATAAGAGTTTGTGACTAGGAGTGTCAACAAGCTCTAAGTGTGATAAGTAGAGAGTGACAAGGTATGCTAGGTAGTGCTAAGGAATTTTAGAGTGCTAGGGTGACATGCCAAGATGTGCCAGGTGCTAGGGTATGACAATGCATACTAGGGAGTGTCAGGGAAACACAAGGAAGAACTAGATCAAAATTCATGGAAATGAATGAGTAATAGTGTGTGATAGGGAATGTCAATGAGTTGTAAGTGTGTTAAAGAGGGAGTGACAAGGTTATATGCTAGGTAGTGGCAAGGTATGGTAAACTACCAAGGCATGTCAGGAAGTGTTAAGGTATGTTAGGGAGTGTCAAAGCATGCCAAGGAATGTAGGGGGTACTACCACATGCCACATACTGCTAGTGCATTCTAAGACATGTTAGGTGTTATGGAATGTCAAGATGTAAACTGTGTTTCTTAGTTTTTTATCGCCACGGTTGAATGTGATGATCCTTATCTTCGTAATTTGTTAAGGGGGATCAGTTGAAACTTGAGATTGGACATTAGTAGCCTAATATGAGTTACAGGTAGTTATTAAGTGAACAATGGATATGTTGAATTTCCACAACACATGAGAATCTAGGTTTGGCCTTAGAATATGTGATGCAAACACACTCAAGTGCCACAACATATCTACTTTGCAAAAAGAAATCTACACACATCAGGGAATAAACTAGTGAACATGACAATTTTTAACTTTTTAAAACTCTTCTTTGTTCTATTACAAACTATAATAGAAAATGCTAGAGTTGTCGTACTAGGGATCATAGCCTTTTATAATCACATTGATACAAGGAATACAACTAAGGCTTATTGTTAGTCATTTTCCAACCAATCTACATTAAACAAGACAATGCTTGACCTACTTGTTGATGGTGGTCACACACAACCCTTTCAGTCCATGTGTCCTGAACACATCTGGAAGGTCCCCTTGCCTCCCATTTTACAAGTCCTCAATATACCTCTATCAATAAACTCAACTCCTTTATGCTACTAAACTTGACTCAATAAAATTTTCCCTCTAGCCACCTCATTTTTCCTTCAAGGTTTGCAACACTTAGGGTCTTTGATCAGTTGTTCACAACTCCATTGTGAACAACTCTTTTGTCTACCCATTGTTTCCATACTACTACTCCAAGATGACAAACCTAGTGCTATGGAGGTCAACCTTCTTCTCACTAACTCAATCCTATACAATACAATCAACTAGGGCTAGTTGACTAGCCCACTTGAATACTACTTTAGTCCTTAAAAGTATGCATGTCCTTAGGCCCAATACACCTTCCCTTCTACTAGTCTTGTTGTCCTTCATAAGTACAAGACTTAGGGATCTTCTTTGATAATCACCTAATAACCCCCCAACTATAGTAGAATTCCCATCAATTTTCCCAACCAAAGTCAATTATTTTATCGATCTAGGGTCCACAACACTGCCCTCATTTAGGGATCTTTGAATCTACCACCTAATAGTGATTCGAGTACTCTCAAAATCACTATTCTTGTGTACCAATTTCTTTGTTGTCCAATCTATGAACAAATTTGAACTACTAACAGTCGTAGATGACTGAACTAGGGTCACAAATCATCCACTAACAGTCCATTAACTAATTGTTTATAGTTTGCTTAAGATCTTTGTCCAAAAATATATGGAGAATCCACCAAAATCAACTCCTCTTCATGTTAATCCATTCCTCATATGACACATTTTTTCTGTTCAATATTCTACTCAGGTTCCACCCTCCTTTGGATTTGCTATCTCCACACATACTTATTCAAAGCATATTCCAGATTTTTCATCTATATTGCAGAGATAAAACTCACTCTAAGGGTCACAACCCCTCTTCTTTTATGCATATTTGTCACAGTCGTAAGGACATACCTTGTGGACTGAACATACTAGGAAACCACCCTAACTAGGGCATTATACTTATATTATAATTTCTTTAGAACAAAGGCTATCCACCCATAGAAAAAAAAAAACTCTTGCCTCCATAAGAGAGTTGACCTAGCTCATATGGATCCATAGGTTTTGGGCATTTCTTTTATTGAATGTTGACTTGAACTTCAGATTTTTATGACCCTCAAACTACAGTTACCTCATTAAATATTACAGTTGAAACTACTTCTATTCTGGCCCTAAATTCTAGTGCATACCCTCCATTTGTGTTGTTCTTTATCATAGACCTTGCAACCTACTAACCACCACAAGATAGGGTCTCAACCCTCTCTGCTATTTCATAATTTGATGTAGCCTTCACATAAAAACACCACTAAAATCACATGCCCAAATTCTCATGAGTCGCCTCTCTTGAGCTCGATCTACCAGAAGAGAACCAGTAGTATTCCATCCTACTTCCTAGATCGAACCCATTAAGGTATGTGACATTATTGTGAACCCTCACATGATGATCTTTCTCTTGGTGGATGATCATGGCCTCCCTTTAGCAGCCCTTACTCAGCCCTCTAACTCAACCTACTTTAAGACTACATCTCTCCTAACTTCCTTGATCAAATGAGATCCTTCTCACTTGATGTTCTTGCCTTCATACTAATTCCTCCTTAAATAGATTTTCCTAGCTAGGCCTCTTAGGAATCCTCTAGAACTTATGCGTTTTATCCACTTAGACCTTAGGAAATATTATTTTTCCTTTTTAATTTTCTTTTATATTTTAAACCCCATCTTGGGTCCAAAACCCCTTCTCTTGGTTTATTTTCCCACAAATCCTTTTGTGACAAAACTCATAGAAACCCATATCACTAGGCTTGTGAATCCTAAGCTACACAATTCAACTACATAGTCTAGTTGTAGTAATGGTAACTTGTTCAAGCTCTTGTAGTCAAGCGAGGACTTGGTTGAGCTCCCAAGCTAAAAATTAAGTAAGGATAATTGTGAGGGCATGATAGCTAGGGAGGGTCAGGGCATGTCAAGGAAAGGAAAGGTGTGCTAACACATGTCAGACAATATCAATGGATGTTGAGGAGTGTTAAGGAGTTTCGAGGCATCACAAGGGAGAACTAGGTAAAAATGCATGGAAATGAATAAATTAGAGTGTGTGCCAGGGAATGTTAGTGAATTCAAGTGTGCCAAGGATGAAGTGTGTTAGGAGAAGTTCATAATAGGATTTATAAGAGGAAATCCTATGGTTGAGATAAAGGGCTCGAAATTTTTTTTTTAAACAAAGGGAGACTTTGTGCTAGGCACAAACCTGTTTTTCCTTTAGTTATTATTTTTATATGACATGTGGCACATTTTTTCCAAATGCTTGTTTTTTAAACTGTTTTAGAGAACTACATATTGTACATTACTGTGTATAATTTTTGGAATACTCAACTTGTGTTGGCTTATATCACATGTGTCTTGTGCATATTTTGGTTCTTGAAAAATCTTAGTTAATGCTTTATTGTTTATATGAATTGGACATAAATATGAAATATTTTCTATGTAAGCTATGTTGCTTAGATATGTTATGGCCATGGCTAGATGTGATCCTTGACTTGGTAATTTCTTATGTGGGAAAAGTTTAGCATGGAAATGAGTGGCCTAAGATGAGTTATAGGTAGTTCTTAGGTGAATAAGGCACAATCTTCTTGTAATAGGTGCAATTAGTCAAGTTATTGAGGTTGAAGTAGGCCAATGCAACATGAGCTACAGTAGCTAAGGACTTGATTGGGTTCCCAAGTCGTGAGAAAATTTAAGGCTAGTTGGGAGGGTGTGAGTGCCAAGGCATTCTAAGGAATGCTAACATGTGCTTGATAGTTTGAAGGCGTGTCAAATATGCTAAGATGTGCCAAGTGCTAAGACATGGAAAGATGTGGAAGGGTGTCACAATACATGTCAGGGACTTTCAAGGAAACAAAAAGGAGAAACAGTTTAAACTATAAGGAAATGAACACATAAGAGGGTTAACAAGTCATGAATTTACCTTTTTCAAGAGGGTCATGGTAGCCACACCAACACTAGGTGCCAATAGGTGCCAAGTGCCAAGTGTTAGTGCATTTTAAGTGACAAATATTCCTATGTTACTTCTCATCTATTCTCTAATAGTTGATCTCAAATAAATTTTAATGTTAAACCATGCCAAAGCATACCAAGGCATCTCAACGAATGCTAGGCATGCTAAGACTTGTCAAGCACCAAGACATGCCAAGTGCCAATGTGTGTTAGGGAGTGACACACATGTTACGAAGTGGCATGGAATGTTGAAGAGTGCTAAGGTATTCCAGAGAGTGCTAATGCATGTAGAATTCCTACAGAAACTCCGATAGATCTAGAATTCTAGTTAAATTAAACACAAGTAATTTGCTGATATTCAAGAGAGGAGAGAAATAATTTTCTCCATAAAATTAATGTATTAAATTAATGAAAAATAGTAGTACATGAGAAACCAAACCTCTAATCCAAAAGGGAGGTGGTTATATATAAATTGCCGAATCTAGAAAACTAGGAAAAAACTAGTAAAAAACTAGAAAAGGCTAAGAAAAGCTAAAGGGAGGCCTAAATAGAAACAATGACTCAAGACAACCTATGCCAACAATAATCCACGAGGAAAGCATGAGGAGGGGCACATTTCCCAAAGTAGGAAACTTTAAAACATGTTGAAATGGTCCGGGGAACCAAATCCCTTGATTTAAGGGGGAATCTTCATGTGGGGTGCCAATCCTTAAATAACTCAAGTAGATGAGGTGTGGTTAGGTGTGAACATGCACTTAGATGTCTAAATGGTTTATGAAAGTGGTTGGACCAATGTTTCCATAATATTAAGCCTTTAAAGGAAAAAAAAGGGAAATTTGGTCCACCGAGCTAGTTTACCAAAGACCAAGTGTGAACATGATTTTTAGTGCATGTGGCTAAGTCAAGGATACTTAGGCTAAAAAATAAATGTATATGTTAGGATTATATTCCAACGCCCCCCCCTTCATCCTACCTCACTTATCTAAACTGAGTCTCGGCCAAGATGTCGTGTTAAGTACTCAGGTACAATAAATAAAAGATCCTCATAAAATGGAGAAAGAGGGAAAACCTCATGGGAAACCCTCCCCCCCCCCAAAACAAAAAAGAGGAAATAGGGATAAGTGGCTAGAAGGGCCTACTTAGTTGTCTCCACAACTCCAAGCATAGCTCTCATTTCTGAAAAATTCTTTTCATTGAAAGACTTGGTGAACATGTCTGTAACCTGCTGCTTAGTGGGGCAGTACTGCAGCGATATGACTCAGACACGGATCAGCTCGCGGATGTAATGTATGTGAATCTCGATGTGATTGGTCCTCTACCTCTGAACGCGATCAATAGATATCTGAATGGACCCATAATTGTCACAAAATATGATAGTCGGAAGTCGATACTGGATACCAATCTTGGAGAGAAGCCCCTGTAACCAAGCAACCTGTGTAGCTGCATTCACTGCACCTCTATACTCTACCTCAGCTATAGATAAAGCAATCATGGATTGATTCTTGCTAGACCAGTAAAAAGGCCCTAAAACAAAGCTAAAAACATAACCAAAGGTGGAATTACGGTTTGTACCATCGTTAGCCCAATCAGGATCTGTGTACCTAATTAGTGAAAGTGGGCAATCTGCAGCATAAAAGATACCAAAACTGGAAGTACCTTTCACATATCTAAGGATTCTCTTTGTAGCTTTCCAGTGAAGCTCATTAGGCTCCTACATATATCTGGAACAAACTCCTATTGCAAAATATATATCAGGTTGGGTGTGAGTAATATACAACAAACTCCCAACCAACTGTCGATACAATGTACTGCCCATGAAAGGTGTAGTACCTGCATCCTCAAATCTGACCCCTGAAAGAAAGGGAGATGTTGCTGGATTGAATTATGTCATATGAAAGTGGAAATGTAGATATGATGCATACTTAGACTGTGCCATCTTGATCCATGAAGTAGACTGAGAAACTTCAAGACCAAGAAAGTAGTGCAACAGTCCCAAATCTGTCATGGAAAATCGATCGTGTAATGTTGATTTTGCTGAATCAATAGCTGAGGTAAGGTTCCCTGTCATCAGTAAATCATCTACATAAAGTAATATCAGCAAAAGGGAATCATCATGTTGCAGCAAATAAACATTCGGATCAGATTTGCATCGAATGAATCCAATGGAAAGCAGGAAAGAATCCATCTTTTCATACCAGGCTCTGGGAGCCTGTTTTAGGCCATACAAAGATTTATTTAATCTGCAAATGAGGGAAGAGTTCTGAATGTATCCTTGTGGCTACTCCATATATATCTCCTCCTTGAGATCTCCATGAAGAAATGCACTCTTGACATCCATGTGATGAACTTCCCAACCTCGAGAAGCAACAATGGCTAAAACTAGTCGAATGGAGTCCATTTTTGCAACAGGTGCAAATGTCTCTGTGTAGTATATTCCATGTACCTGTGAGTATTTTTTTGCAAAGAGTCTAGATTTTTACTTTCTTATCTCACCATCTATAGCAATATTTTTTCGATAGATCCATTGGCATCGAACAAGCTTTCTTCCTTTCGGAAGTGGAACCAAGTCCCATGTGTTGTTTTCCATGAGAGCAGAGTATTCTTCATCCATGGTAGCCTCCCAAAGCGGGTTTCCAGCAGCCTCAAAGTGTGACTATGGATATAACCAAGTGTCATATAGTAATGTATGGGAAGAAATGATTTGGTGGTAGCTAGAGCTTGAGGAGCCCAAAAAAGTTGTGATCTAGTCCTTCTCGCATCTGTAGGACCACCGACTACTTCACCCACATCTTGCAAGGTTTTCTCTGCCCAAGTTGGCAGCTAAGTTGGAGCAGCCATGACCTACTCCTCATCCTCTTAAGTATACCCAATAGGCTTCTCTAATGGCTTCTCTGAAGTGCTCAAAGAAGTTCTAGACTCCTCTTCATTAGTGGAAACAAGCGGTTCCTCGACAGGGTCTGCTGAAAAATGATGCAGTGATTCTTCTTCAAACTTCACACTTCGAGCTACAAGGAAATTTACAGTGTGAGAGTCCAGCAATATATATCCTTTGACATTGTTAGGATATCCAACAAAGATAAATTCAACATTTTGAGGCTCCAAAGCCTTCCTCTTATCTGTCAGAATGTGAGCCCATGCTCGTGAACAAAAAATGCGAAAGTGCGACACTTTCGATTTCTTACTGGTTCAAAATTCAAATGGAGTGGTGCCTTTGAGTGCTTTGTGAGGAATGTGGTTTTGAATGTATGCTACACAATTAATAACTTCATCCCATAGCTTAGGAGCTAATGATTTGGACTGTAGCATACAATTGGCCATCTCTTTTAACGACAGGTTTTTCCTCTCCGCGACACCATTATGTTGTGGTGTATATGGCACTGTGTGTTGTAGTTGTATACATGCATCAATACAAAGTTGTTGCACATCTTTGTTGACATACTCCCCCCCATTATCAATATGGAGTATCTTAATCTTACACCCAGATTCATTCTCAACAAGTGCTTTAAATTCTACAAGACATTCAAATACTTCTGATTTTAATTTCAGAAAAAATACCCAAGTAAAGCGAGAGAAATCATCTATGAAGGTGAGTACATACCGAGCCTTACTGATTGAAGACTGCGGGAATGGGCCCATGATGTCACTGTGAATTAGAACAAGAGGTGAAGAATCTCTCTGTGCCTTCCCTTTGTCAAAATTTTGCTTCGGATGCTTGCCAAGAATGCATCCTTGACATACACCACTTATGAATTTAATAGCGGGAAATCCTTCTACCATGTTTTCCTTGCTGAGTTGATGCAAGTACTTATCGTTTAGATGGCCAAAAAATTCATGCCATAACCTACTAATATCATTAGATTGTGACAGAAATACAATGCTAATAGACTTAGGAACAAAGTGGGAGAAGAAATACAAACGAGAACTGTGATCTGCAATTCCATGTGCAAGATGTGAGCCCATGGAAATGTCGGTAATCACTGCGTAGTCCGGATTGAACTCCACCTTCCTTCCATGGCCGGAATGAGTGATCTGATATATTGAGAGAATATTTGTGGATAGTGAGGGAACATGAAGCACATTTGTGAAGCAGCCCCTTTCAAGGTCTACAATTCCTTCTCCGCACACCTTTGCAGGTGTGGCATCTCCCAAGTAAATTAGGGATCTGGTGCTTTCTTCGATGGAGGAAAATTCATCTTTTGATGCAGCCATATGGTTCGATGCACCTGAATCAAGGATCCAAGATGATGGAGTGGATGTGACAACCATTAAAGCATGACCATCTCGTGCTCTCCCTCTCCCATCTCCCATTCTTTTATCATCCTTCTTTGCGTTATCGGGCATGGTGAGATCGTGCCGCTGCAATTGCTTAGCCATCTCATCGATTGTTTTCCTCATGCAATTTTCTTCGGGATGAAAAACTTTGGAACAGTAGCTGCAAAGTGTTCTTTCCTTATTCTTCTTACCCTTAGGCAAAGAAGATCTCTCTGAAGATTGTACGGGTCTCTCCTTCTTTGATTCATTAAATTTACCCTACCCCTTTTGCTTGTCTCTTCCACTGCTCTTTGGAACATCAGTACCCGCAAGTGTTTGGTTCTTTGAATGCTTGATGGCACCCATTTAAACTAAATTATCTTGCTCTTGAGTAATTGTTGCAATGAAATCATTAAATGGAGTCATTTTCCATTTTTCCTGAGTCAATTTAGATGCTTGAAAAGACGATACAAATACAGAATATTCAGGGCCTAATTTCGAGAGAATCGAAAGGATGACTTGATCTTCCTCTTTCTTGACTCCACAAGCATCAAGTTCAACGAGGAGGGATTTAAACTTGGTGAAGTATTCATTTAGGTCACCGAAATGAATTGGACTGAGGGATATGAGTTCATTCTCTAGTTGATGCACTCTCATTTCATCCTACTTGCCGAATAGTCCTTCCAATGTGGTCTAGACCGCATCTGGAGTAGTGGCTCCGCTGACATGAAAGAGGAGTTCTATAGAAATTTATAGGAATATTAGCCCAATTGATTCATATAATTTATTGAAATACTTGATCTTCTCCATTGCAGAAGTCAGTTCAGTCTCCGTTCGCATTGTTACCCTGTAAAGCCCTTTGCTTCGGAGGAGCATAGTGATCTCTGTCTTCCATTCAAAGTAATTGAAAGGATCCAGAACGAGTTTTGTGGGCTGAGAGAGATGATACATTGTTTCTTGTTACACCTCCTAATGATCTATACCTGCAAATGAAACCATGTACAATCCAATAGATTTGAACTAGCTCTGATACCATGTAGAATTCCTGCAGAAACTTCGATAGATCTAGAATTCTAGTTAAATTAAATCCAAGTATTTGCTGATATTCAAGAGAGGAGAGAAAGAATTTTATCCATAAATGTATTAAATTAGTGAAAAATAGTAATACATGAGCAACCAAACCTCTAATCCCAAAGGGAGGGGGTTATATAGAAATTGCCGAATCTAGAAAACTAGGAAAAAACTAGAAAAGGCTAAGAAACGCTAAAGGGATGCCTAAATAAGAGACAATGACTCAAGTAAACCTATGCCAACTATCAACAATGAGGAAATCATGAGGAGGGGTACATTTCCCATGGAAGGCAACCTTAAAACATGCTAAAATGGTCTGGGGGACCAAATCTCTTGATTTAAGGGGGAATCTTCATGTGGGGCGCAAAACCTCAAATAACTCAAGTGGATGAGGAGTGGTTAGGTGTGAACATGCACTTAGATGTCTAAATGGTTTAGGAAAGTGGTTGGATCAATATTTCCATAATATTAAGCCTTTAAAGGCAAAAAACAAGGGAAAGTTGGTCCATCGAGGTAGCTTACCAAAAACCAAGTTTGAACATGATTTTTGGTGCATGTGGCTAAGTCAACGATACTTAGGCTAAAAAATAAATGTCAATGTTAGGATTATATTCCAACAATTCATATTTAGTGTTAGGGAGTACTAGGGAAACACAAGGGAGAACTAGGCCAAAATGAATGGAAGTGAATGAATATGAGGGTGTGTCAAGGAGTGTCAACAAATGCCTGGAATGCCAAAGAGGGAGTGACAAGTTATGCTAAGCATTGGTAAGGCATGCTATGGAATATTAGGGCATGTCAAGAAGTGAAAAATTGTGCTAGGGAGTTCCAGTGTGTATTAACATGTGCCAAATAGTGCCAAGTCATGCCAAAACATGACAGATGTTAAGGCATGCTAGGATGTGCAGGGTGACAGGGTATGCCAATATGTGTCAAGGAGTGTCAAGGAAACATAAGGAATAAATAATTTAAAATGAAATAAAATGAACAAATAAGAGGGTTAATAAGTCAAGACTTTATCTTTTTCAAAAGGCTCATCCTAGGCACACTAATAATAGGTTCTAATACATGCCAAGTGATAATGTATGTTAATGCATATCAAAGTGTTCCAGGGCATACTAGGGACTATAGGGCATGCCAACACATGTTAGGATAGTGCTATGTTATGCTAGGGCCTTCCAACATGAGCTTGGGTGTCCTAGTCATGGTAAGAATTTATAGGTACAAAGATGTTCCAAGATATATGAGGTGCCAAGGAATTTTAGCGCGTGCCAAAACATGCTAAGATGTGACAAGAGTGTTGAGGAGTGCTAGGTCTCTCTCATTAATAGAATTGACATAGTCTGATTATGTATTAAATAATATAGTTCGTACATACACTAGTGGAACTTTATCTAATGGGAATTTGTTAGATGATAGAACTAATATAGATGAATCATGCATTGACTCATAGGAAAATTATATTCTCATTACTTGAGGGAAATGATACACACTAATTATTTCTTACCAAATTGACTGACTCTAACCACTATGGACTTAAAAAATAATGAAAAGGACCCCACAACAATGGTCTTAAATCATTATATTTTGAAAAAAAATATAGTAGCATGCACATCGCATCATCAAAAACTCATTAGAATGATTAATGATGACGAAATTTTTTTGAACGTCACCAAAATTAACCAAAAAGAGCATTGGTGAGGGTCAATAAAATATTGTCACTAGAAGTGTCACCAAAGAGAGAATTAGTGATGGAACTTTAACAAACCTCACCAAAAGTGTCACTAAAAGTGACTTTGGTGACAAACCCTAAAGGACCATCACTATATGCACTTACAACAATGCTTTTTTAAGGACCATCACCATATGTGACATTGATGATGGACCTTGAAGGTCCGTCACAAGCATGAACCTCACCGATGACCTTTTTGATTGTAGTGGACAACTAGGGAAGGCTCTAATTGAAATTACCATTTCCGTTGTGGGACAATTCACACACAATGAGATATTTTTCTATAACCTTATGGCCCTAGCAAGGTTACAAAATAGTAAAATAGATGACCAATTCAATTACATATATAAATCTTGATATAAATTCCAAAGCAACCAATCATGCATGTAGCCCCTACACTAAGGATTTGAGCTTGTTCCAGAATCCCATCACTCCACTTGAATGATCTTCTTCTTCCACACTCATTCTCAACACCTTCACACAACCATGACCACTAAAGCATGACAAGTGATATTCCTCGAAAGATCGTTAGCTCAAAAAATCATAGAATAAATATATGTAACTCTTGAAAACATGTAACTGCTCGAAAGGAACATATATTTATATTAATTCAAAATGAAAGTATAACAAATGTATACCTTCCAGCAAAGAAGGTTCTCTTCTCAAGCTTGTAACATGGTCTCCTCTCCCAATACATCAGATATCATTTGTTATATTGTGCATACAAGATATAACCCCCTTTCCTCTTGGTGATATTATATAGGATCATTCTATCCTCTAGGAGAATGTATTTAGATACGTAGGGGTTTGAGAAGTTAGGAAATTTCTACAATAATGAACACCTAGCCAACTCATATACAAGTGGGTCAAGTTGACCTCCTTGGGAATGGAAGACTCTAGAAACATTTTTCACAATTATGAGTTTTTTCACAATTATGAGTTTTTTCTCAATTATCTAAAATATGAAATAATTATTTTCTCATAATTATAATATTTTGGAAAATTAATTATGAGAAATTTCTCAATTATGTAATTTCACCCTTTTATCATGGGATAAATCTCACATAAGTAAAACAAAATATGAAAGGAGATGCATTCTAACCAAACAACTGAAGTAAGTTGATATTGGGTTTCTCTCACTATAATGGAGTGAAAAATAGGTGTATAACAAAAGGATATATATCAAGCTATTCTTAGATGGTTTTATGTTATATTGTTCATTGTAATAAGAGTTTGAGTTATTCTCCAACCAATATCTACCAAAAACAAGAAAATATAATATCTTGTAATTTTTCCATAGCTTTGACAATCTAGATTTCTAGGAATCGGTTTCAATTTGCCCCATTTCTCCTTCATATAAATTTATGGATAAAGAGCAGGTTGGTAGGTTGAAAAAGGGTTGTAGAGAGTATCTAGGTTGAAAATAATTATTCATCTCTGTAATGAAAATAATTCTTATCATTGGAGTTGTTTGCATTATGTATTTATGAATATTTCTCCTTAATGGAAAATAATTGATTGCTACTGTTTGAGATCATTGTTGGAATAAATTAATATTGATTCTCTAGCCTCTTAGGAAGCATGGAACTAGTTGGGAGGGACCACCAACTTAAATCGTGTTTCCTCATTCCTTTCTTCTCCATAATGTGGTATAATGCAGTTTTTCCATTTAAAATTAGAATATATATATTTTCTTTCTAAATATACAATTAGATCGCGTAATGAATAGTAATTTAATTATTTATTTATCTTATCATTCATTTCATTGCTTACAAATGTTTCTTAGTTGCAAGAGCAATATGGATAATTTAAGGGAAACCTTAGGCATTGTTACCCTTTTGGTTGTCTAACCATTTGGTTAATCCAGTGTGAAAAAATTATGTCATGTCAAACATGGGATATTTAAGCAACCCTAGTGATATTAATGGGCATTATAGCTCTTTTTTTCTCTCTTTACATTTCTTCATTTATTTGAAAGAGTTTTCTTACTGAAGGGTTGATATGGCATTGCAAAGAGTTAGCTTCCTTAAGGGTTGATATGACATTGCAACTTTGCCCTGCCGCATAAGTACCTTGTTTAGCCAAAGTAAGTAGTGCAACCTATGAGAGGGCTCTATATTGAATCCCCATTTAGCTAGAAATCTCTTAGGACTTGTATAATTTTCCTTTTCCATCATCATGAACTAGGTTCTTCTAAATATTGGACTTTAAATGACACTCATAACAATATAGGAACACTCAACTTAAGTTGTGTGATAGACTGTATTCATGGGATTTGATAATACCTTGCTTGAGATCATTGTCCATAGAATGAGTTGCTCATGGCTTTGATCTCAATTGCTCTTGGAAGAATTGAGATAGATTTTTGAAGGGAAACAACATACATTCATCAACCCTCCTATTTCTTGAACTATTTGGTTCTTCTAGTGTGACAAACTTGTGTCATGTCAGACAAGGGCTTCATGTGCAACAACAATTAGCACACATCTCATAGAATTACTTTATGTAAGATTCATCTTAGATAGCTACTATAATGGGTTGGGTGTCACTAGATATTGGGCCAAAGATCACCTTTAAGCTTGTTGTCTAGTAGATAAATCCCCTATAATCTTGGTTTCTAGGTTGTTTGGTTTTATTTCCATTCTATAGGAATAGGTAAGGACAACTATTAATGCCTTGGACTATGCACATACAATGTAACATCTCTAAGTTTAATAAAATTTAATGTCTAATATTTAAGCAATTAAATTTCCCAACATTTTGAACACCATTTTTATGGATATGCTAAAGAAATTAGGGCTTCGATATATTTTTTTTCTCTAATTAGGTTTTGATTCATGGAAAAAGACTCTTATGATGAACATATGACTTGGTGATAGGATTTAGTAGCATTCGGTGTTTGAGTACATGATGGGTTTTGTTTTGAATTCGTTTTCCTTTATAAATTTTCACTTATTTCTTTAAATTGGAACAGTTTTTATTTTGATATCATAAAATTCCCCCCTACACATGGTAATCCATGTGTTGATTTGATTTACGAGATAGAAAAATAAGGATGCTAACATAGAAATATGGTGTAGAATTGCAACTACTTAAGAAATTTTAATCTAAATCAAGAGATAAAATTCTACTCTACTACTCTGTGGTGTATGTTTTAATCTCGTACAGAAATTACCTGCATACGAATTCTAAACCCCAGAAAATAAACAATGCGAGAGCATAACGCATAAAACACATATACATATATATTTTCCCATGGATCCCAAAACTGAGACTGCCAGCTTGATTTTTCATTATGTTTCTTTCAATGTTACAATACATATTTATACATGTCGAAGCATCAAATACCATGGACTGAAAACCATCGCATCCAAAACCATGGACCGAAAAACATCACATCCAAAACCATGTGCGAAATTCATGCACAAAACCATAGGTAGGTCTACCCAACCTCATATAGGGTCCAAAAAAAAATTTCCTGGGGCATTGCCTCGAACCCTGTAGAGGGGGGCTACCCGCACCCCTCAAACCCCCCTGTGACCCCCCTGCTACGAAATCGGTGCAATGAAGGGGGGGCTCCGCCCCCCCTCTAACCCCCCGGTTCACTATGTAGGCTAGTCGTGGAAAGAATATAGCACAACCCAACATTCTCCCACTTGTTGTTTTCTTTTCATAGGGGGCCACAAGAGAGCTTAGTCATTTATCTAGCCCTACAATGCCCATTCTTTCTCAACACCAAGATAACTTCTCAGAGCTCACAGATTTTGTCAATGCATCTACAGTATTCTTCAAAGTGTCCACCTTTACCAACAACACCTTTTTATCTTCTATCATATCCCTCACAAAGTGATACTGAACATCGATGTGCTTTGTCTTTGAAAGGTAAGCAATGTTCTTTGCTAAGAAAATTGCAGTTTGGCTATCACAGTCTATCCTTATAGCTCCTTGTACTAACCCCATAATTGAACACAACATTTGCAACCAAACTACTTCCTTGCTTGCATGAGTGGCTGCCATGTATTCTGCCTCTGTAGTTGATAGTGCCACTACAGATTGTTTCTTACTCATCCAACTGATTGCACCTCCAAATAGGTTAAACACATACCCACTTGTAGATCTTCTTTGATCTAGATCTCTAACCCATTTCACATCAACAAAGACACAGATATCCAAAACTCTATCCAATCCTAGTCTTCCTTGGTAGCACAAACCATAATCACTAGTGCCACGCAAATACCTGAAAACCCACTTCACTACTGTCCAATGATCCTTCCCTGGTTTTTATGTAAAATTTCTCAATACTCCCATTGCATGTGCAATGTCTGGTCTAGTACAGACCATCACATACATCAAGCTACCAACTACACTTGCATATGGAACACGGGACATATCCTCTTCCTCTTCTTGTGTCTTGGGACACTATTTAGCAGATAACTTTAGACCTATAGGAATAGGAACCTTCACCGGTTTACTATCCTGCACATTAAACCTCTGCAATATTGTCTCGACAAACTTCCTCTAGTTTAACCAGAGCTTCCTCTTTGCCCGATCTCTTTTAATTTCCATGCCCAAAATATAGTTTGCAGCACTAATATCTTTAATGTCAAATTTGGAGGACAATTGGGTCTTCAAATCTTGGATAATTTCTTTGTCATTTCCAACCAGCGACATATCATCCACATACAAGACCAAACAAATAACACGGTCACCAATAAATTAAAATATGCACAGTGATCTTCTTTGCTTTTTGTGAAGCCAAGTCCCTGTATAAATGTATCAAATTTCTGATACCACATCCTTGGAGATTGTTTTAACCCATATAGAGACTTCTTTAACTTGCATACCAGTTCTTTCTTCCCCTTCACCACAAAGCCTTCAGGTTGCCTCATGTATATCTCCTCTTGCAAATCCCATGAAGAAATGTTGTCTTCACATCCATTTGTTCTACCTCAAAATCAAAAGCAGTAGCAACAGATAAAAGTAATCTAATAGAAGCTACCTTGGCAACAGGAGAAAAAATATCACCGAAATTAATTCCCACTACCTGGGAATAACCTTTTGCTGCCAACCAAGCTTTTTATTTCTCCACCTTTCCTTCTGCATTTTTCTTCTTCTTGAACACCCATTTGCTGCCAATGGGTTTCCTTCCAGTTGGCAACTCCACTAGATCCCAAGCCTCATTTTTGTGCAAAGATGCCATTTCATCAACCATGGCCTCTTTCCAGAGTTTTCCATTCTCTGAATATATTGCTTCCTTCACAGTTCTAGGATCATCATCAGTAATAGATAACGCAAAATTTGAAAAGAAAGCATATGGACTATAACTTTCTGGTTGCCTTCTTTCTTGAACTGATCTTCTCACACCCAGAGTTTGTTGCTCTTCATCTTCTGATTCCTCCTTTGCTGTAGATTCAGATTCTTCCTCCTTTAGCTCAAACTCTATCTTCTCAGGTTCCTTTGGTTGGACTTCATGTTTAATAACATCTCTTACCTCTCTGAACATCACATCTCGACTGTACACAACCTTCCTTGTTACTAGTTACCAAAGTTTATAACCATTTAAACCATCCTTATACCCAATAAAGATGCACTTTTCAGATTTACTATCCAACTTGGTTTGTTTCTCCTTTGGAACATGTACATATGCCTCACATTCAAATACCCTTAGATGTGAAAGAGAGGGTTTCTTACTAGTCCATACCTCTTGTGGAGTCTTATCCTCCAACACTGATGAAGGTGATCTGTTGACTAGGTAATATACTATCTCCACTGCCTCTTCCCAGAATTCTTTTCCTAACCCGGCACCACTAAGCATGCTTCTTTCCCTTTCCATCAACGTCTTGTTCATTTTTTCTGCAACTCCATTTTGCTGAGATGTATATAGAGTAGTCTTCTGCTGTGCTATACCACACTTCTTACATAATTCTTCAAATTCCTTACTACAAAACTCTCCACCTTTATATTTCCTTAGCACCTTTATCTTCTTCTCTGTTTGGTTTTCCACCAGAGCCTTAAATTTTTAAATCTATCAAAGACTTCAGATTTCTTCTTAAGGAAATATATCCATGTATTCCCTGAGAAGTCATCTATAAATGATACATACTACACAAACTTACCCAGTGATGGAACCTTCACAAGTCCAAACACATCACTGTGCATAAGCTCTAATATCTGTTTCGCCCTCTTACCACCAGAGGGTAAACTCACCCGATTTTGCTTCCCATATACGCAATTTTCACAGAAATCAAAATCTAGAGATCTATTACTCATACCTTCTACCATACCTTTACCATGAAGTATTCGAAGGCCCTTCTCTCCAATATGTCCAAGCCTTTGATGCCACAACATGGTCTTCTCTCCAGAGACCATTAGATTTTCTGCTCCACTTTCAAGAACCACAGAACTGTTGCACCCATAAACAATAGTGCTACCTTGCAACTTGTAAAGAGTTCTAATTCAAACTCCCCGCATCAATACCAGTGCTCCCTGAACCATCTTGCATGTATCCTTCTCAAAATATATTTTTACACTTGCATCATCCAGCTTGCTTACAAAAATCAAATTTCTAGCCAATGTAGGAATATGTAGAACACCTAGAAGTGTTCTAACCCTTCCACCTTGCAACTTCAACTTTACTTTTCCATGACCAACGATTCTAGCCTTCCTATCATCCCCTAAGAAGACATCACCGCCATCGTATTTCTCATACTTGCAGAACCACTCTCTATGGGGAGTGAAGTGAAAGGATGCACCTGAGTCAATCAACCATGCCTCATGATCTACATGTGCACTTGAATAAGCCAAGTACACATCCCCACCTTCATCTGAGCTGGTTTTCGCCTTTGTAGAAAGAGCATCATCAGAACCCTTTCCTTTGTCAAGAGCTTTATTTTTACAGTCCCTTTTGTAGTGCCCTTCCTTTCCGCATTTCTAGCACACTACCTTTATAGGTTTTCCTGGAGATTTAGATCTCCCTCTGCATTTAGATCTCCCACTCGATGACTTATTTTTTCTTCTATTCTGGGACCGTCCTCGTACAGACAAGGCATTACCATTCTAGCTCTCCATATTTTTCCATCTCATCTCCTCCATCAACATGGTTGAGACTATTTCATCAAACTGCAAGGCAGTTGGATTGCTACCTATTGTAATAACCAAACTATCCCACGAATCTGGTAGAGAACACAACAAACTAATGCACTTATCTTCATATGAAATTTTGATATCAACAGATGACAACTGACTTACCACAGTATTAAACTCATTCAGATGCTCTATCACTGAGTATCCATCTTTCATCCTTAGGTTATACATCTTTTTCCATAGGAACGGTTTATTCACTAGAGACTTAGATTGGTACAAAGTCCCTAACTTGTCCCACAAATCCTTCACCGTAGCTTCCCCTGATACATTCAACAATATTGAATCTAAGAAACACAATCATATTGTGCTCTTTGCCTTCCGATCCAACTTCTTCCATTCTTTATCGGTCACTCTTTTTGGTTTAGTACCCAGATCTATCATGATCCACTGATCTTTATCCACCAACAGATCCTCTATCTTGAGTTTCCACAACTCAAACTCTGACCATTAAATTTCTCGATCTCTATCTTTCCATTGCTCACCATCTTCTTTTACCACTAGAATCGATCTCACAGATCTCCCACTGAACAAGGTCTACCAGAGACCTGAGCGAATCCCCTCAGCAAAAAAGGTGTTCCCTTGAAGCCAAAATAACTCTGATACTAAATGTAGGTTTTAACCCCATACAGAAATTACCTGCATACGAATTCTAAAACACAGAAAATAAAAAATGCTAGAGCATAACACATATACACAGAGATTTTCCCCTCGATCCCAAAACCAGGACTACCAGCTTGATTTTTCATTATGTTCCTTTCAATGTTACAATACATATTTATACATGTCGAAGCATCCAATACCATGGACCGAAAACCATCACATCCAAAACCATGGACCGAAAACCATCGCGTCCAAAACCATGTACGAAAATCATGCACAAAACCATAGGTAGGTCCGCCCAACCTAATATAGGGTCCAATTTCTTTTTTCCTAGGGTGTTGCCCTGAACCCCATAGAGGGGGGGCTAACGCCGCCCCCCGTGACCCCCTCATTGCGCAATCGGCGCAATGAAGGGGCGGCTCCGAGCCCCCTCTAACCCCCTGATTCACTACATAGGCTAGTCATGGAAAGAATATAACACAACGCAACATGCACAAATTAATTCATAATTTAGAATAACAATCTTAGATATGCAATAAGAAATAACACACATGCACAATATTTTTCTAGGGGAAATAAACTTCTAAAAATCCCTTAAGCCTGCTTGCATTAATCAAATGAATAGAGAATGTATTACAATTTCTATTTCACTCTGAGTTGAGCCTGTGAGTAAATAACCTATCTCTCTGCTCAATGGGAAGATTTGACCTAAAATTACTCAATTTATTCCTCTTATTGAGCCCCTATTTCCTTGCATAATTTCTAAGTAATTTTTCCATTATTATTTAGGAAATTTCCTCCAATTGTTTGTACAATTCCCAAGGTTTATCATCTAAATGCATGCAACACATATACATTCAAGATTAGTCTACAATTGATGTTGCAATGCCTTGGAATCTCCACCACAACTGGGTAACTCAAATTCTCTACGTGCACTAGCTATTTTGGGTTGATTTATTAGTGAACTAGATGATCACTGGGTTAGACTGTTGTCCCACTACACGAATGACCTTAAATTAGTTCCATTAACTGTTACAACTTATTTAAATGAAAACAACTTGAAATAACTAACCTTGATTGCTACAAATTAAAAATCACACATGTTTAACTGAAATCCAATCCCTCTAACTCGAAGTTACTGAGCTAATTGAGTGACAACAGCCATGTCACACAAGTTAACTGCACTCAAGTTGTTTGTTGATGTGGAAATTTGAATTTTCTCAATTTGACCAAGGCAAAAATCAAATTGAGACTTTCTTGCTGCATTTTTCTACACTCCTTCTCAACAAGAAAAGGATTATCAATCACCCCTATCCTGCACCTATGGAATTTGAACTTCCCTCTTGACAGAGCCTTTTTTAAGATGTTAGCATATTGTTACTCTATTAGAATGTATTGTAGAAACATTATCTGCCTCTGTACACAATCTTGTAAATGATGACACCTAATATCTATATGCTTGGATCAATCGTGAAATACCAAATTCTTAGAGAGATTAATGAAACTATTATTATCAAAATATGTCACAGTTGGATCCATCATCTAACCAAATAGTCCCACAAGTATATTTATCATCTAGATGACCTCACATGCTACTTGACTTGCAACCATGTATTTTTATTCTTCTGAGCTAAGCACCACAAATATTTTCTTCCTGTTGTAACAGGAAACCACTGCGGACCTAACACTGAAAATTCCACTTGATGTACTCTTTCGGTTGGATGGACTCCCTTCCCAATATGTATATATGAAGCTACACAACTTCACTACCTCTGTCTGTCTACACCATAATCCATACTGGCTAGTGCCTCTCAAGTATGGTAAAACATGCTTCGTTGCCTTCCAATATAATTTGGTTAGCCTAACCATATCTTCGGCTCACCTAGTTGACTGCATAACACATATCTAGTCATGTATTCATAATAAACATTAGTGAACCCACTAGCTGCTGGTAAATGGTAGCATCAACCTCTTCACCTATAGTGGAATCCTCCTTCCTCTAGTTGGTCACTAGAGGTGTCTCCATGGGTTTACAAATCTGTAGGCGAAATATCTATAGGATCTTGTTGGCATACTTTCCTTGAGACACAAACAATTCCCTATGACCTTGCAATACTTCCAACTCGAGGAAGTAGTGCATGAGACCCATGTCCTTCATTTCAAATTCCCTTTCAAGGTCCTCCTTGCAAGAGATAATCAACTACTCATCACCTGCTAATATTAAATCATCAAAACATAAAAAAATGATAAACAATTTACCTTCTACAAAAATATGATAGAGGTTCAATTTTGCTTCACTTTTGGTGAAGCCCAAACCAATAAGAGAATTTTCGATCTTGGTGTACCAAGCATGAGGTGCTTGTTTAAGACTGTATACCACTCTCTTGAGTATGCACAAATGAGACTTTCGATGAAATTTCTCAAAACCTTCTGGTTGCTCAATGTACACCTCCTCCCAAATAACACCATTGAGAAATGCTACTTTTACATCCATCTGGTGGATCTTCAACCCCATTTGTCCAACCTATACAAGAATTGATCTAATGGATGAATACCTTGGTATAGGAGCAAAGGTTTCCTCATAGCTAGTTCCCTCAAATTGGGAGAATCCTTTGGCCACAAATCTAACCTTATACTTCTCTATGCTTCCATATGTTGCATGCTTAACCTTGAAGATCCATCTCGAACCCACAACTAATTTATCTGTTGGTCTTGGGATCACATCCAAAACATTTTTCTTCCTGATGGATTTGTATTATTCCACCATGGAATCAAACCAAATTGGTTTCTATACTACTTCCTCAAAAGAGGATGGCTCATTCTCTACAAGCTCATTCATTAGAGCCATGTAGCGAGTGTACCTCTCAAGTGACCTCCTTTGCCTGCACAAATTTCAAGGAGCTCCCATATTATCTCTCGCATCCTATAAAAGTCTATCGACTTCCTTGGTTCTTTTTCTTCCTTATTTAGATGATTCTTCTTGAGCATATGTCTCCACTGTGCCTCCACTCTACTCCTCAATTTGTGGCTGCTCCATAACTTCTTGAGGCTCCTCCAAAGGCTCCTCCTTTGGAACTAAAATATCCTCTTCTAGTGGGATCTAAATCTCCTTCTCAAGAGTGTACTGCATCACTTTCTCCTCATCAAAATTTACATCCCTTTGCACAATTGTCATTCTGAGAGATGATAAGTACACATGGTAATTGTGTGGAGTTCCAATGTAACCCATGAAATCTCCCAACTTTGTTGTCGGCTAAAGATTCTTCCTTGAATCTTTGGAGACATGGTAGTAAACAAAGGCTCCAAAAATTTTAAAATGATATACATTCGTCTTTCTCCCCAAGAAACCATCCTTCGAAGTAATCATACCAGGAGTCTAATTAGGACTCAATTTCTACAAGTATACCACTATGTTACATGCCTCTACCGACAAATGCAGTGGCATACATTGGTCATGTACCATAACTATCATAGCTACCAAAATGTTATGGTTCTTTATCTCAACTACCCCATTCTATTGTGGGTTGTGGGGTGATGTTAGCTCTCTTCAAATTCCTTCTTTGGCATAATAATCATTGAATTCATTCAAAACATACTCACATCCATTTTCACTCTTGAGAGGCTTCACCTTATTGTTGGTCTCTTTCTCAACTAGTCCCTTGAATTCTACAAACTTTGAGAATGTCTCATCCTTCTTCCGCATGAAGAAGATCCAACACTTCCTTGAGAATCATTAGTAAAAGTAAGAAAATATTTATGTTTTGTAGTGGAGAATGTCAAAAAAGTTCCAAAAATATTATAGAGACTCATTCCAAGACTACATGTGCTTTTCTGTCTCGATCATGGAATGTGGATTTTACATACTTCCCTAAGGTACAACCTTTGCATGCATCTTTCTACTCAAGTGATCCTTTGGCAATGCTAGTGGTTATTTTCTGCATAATATTGAAGGAACCATGATGCAAATGGCCCATTATCCTATTCCAAAGTTCACCGACATCACAAATCTACACTTTCTTTGCTTTATTTCTTAATGCAACACAATCTTCCACATCAATTGTATAAAGGTTCTTCACAAAAAATCCGATCTTCTTCACCTGTCTAGTTGCTATCTATCTTAGGAAATATTTCCCTTTGCCAAAGATCACATCATAACCACGATATTCCAAAACGAATACATAGATGAGATTATTTTTTAGGCCTGGAACAAACATGAAATCTTTGAGGAAAAGAGGGTATCCCGACTCCCTCAAAAAGGTTAGTGTATCAATCTCGGTAGAATTGTACCTTCCATCGTCTCCCAACTTAATATGTATTTGGAGATGTTTCTTCTCCAGGTCACCGAAACACTCTCTACACCCTATCATGTGGAATGAGGCACCTCAATCCAAGTATCACACACTCCCCATCACTCTCCTAGCCATGCATGTGATAAGGGTGAAGTCAAGATCAAACTGTGAAGCCAATGCTTCACCTGCTCCTCCTCCCGAGTTATTCTTTCTAGAAGTTTTGTGTAGAAATTTCATAGCATAATGCCTGAATCCATGAGAATTGAAGAATTTGATTTTGGACAAGTCTTTCTTCTTGCCCCCTTGGCTGGATTTTGGTTTGGTTTGAGGTTTATTCCCTTTTCCCTTCTTTTAATTTCCAACCAATGCAAATTTTTATTCATCCTCACCTTTGGATGAAGTTCCATCCCGGTTATTTCTCCTGAACTCTTCTTGACCCAAATCAAACCACAACCTTTCCCACTTCAGAAAAATTTCCATTCCATTCACCGAGTCTTGGTAGCTATGCCAACTTTTGGGAAGGCCTAGAAGAGCTAGTCTCACCAGGTCATCTACTACAACAGTCACACTAACCCCTCCAAGCTTGTCATGAGCTTGTGTAAATCTGCTGAGATACTACAGAATAACATCGTTATTTTGCATCTTGATATTGCAAAGTGTGTCTTTCAGGGCCAATTTCCTATAGTAACTGCTATTCTTGAACAACTTTGTCGGTTCCTTTCAAATTGTGAAAGGAGTTTCTTTCCCATGGATATTTGAGAAAATGTGGTCTCACACTCCCTCCAAGATTATTCTCCTCACCTTGGATACATATTTTTTCCATCGAGCTAGGTTTTGGGCATCAGCTGATCCTATTTTTTCAATGTTTGTCTTGACATATTCTAGCAATCCTTTGTCATCAAGCACCACTTCCATTCAATCCTTCTAGATAGTGAAATTCAATCTTCCTTCTAAGGCATACTTTAACCTCAGCTTGTTGAAGGTTATCTTCTCAACTTTGAAGAGATCCTGATACACTGAAGCTACAAATTCGAACCTCCTAAGGAACAACTTTGAAATTCCTATTCTAACGAGAATCCTTCTCTGACACCATGTAGAAATATGGAGTATAATTACATCTGCTCAATAAATTTTAATCTAAATCAAGAGACACAATTCCAGTCTACTACTCCGCATAAATTAATTCACAATTTAGAACAACAATCTCACACATGCACAATATTTTTCTAGGGGAAATAAATTGCTAAAAACCCCTTAATCCTACTTGAATTATCTAGATGAATAGAGAGTGTATTGCAATTTCTAGCTCAATCTGAGCTCAACCTACAAGTGAACAACCTAACTCTCTCCTCAGTGAGAAGCTCTGATCAAGACTTAGTCAATTTATGCCTTTGCTTGAGACCCTATTTCCTTGTGCAATTCTTGAGGAATTAGGCCCCTATTATCTAGGAATTTTCCTCCATTTGATTGTGCAATTCCCAATGTTGATCATCTGACTGCATGCAACACCTGTACACTTAAGAATAGTCTACAAATGATGTTACACTACCTTAGAATATCCACCACCACTGGGGAACTCGAATTCTCTGCATGCACTAGCTCTTTTCGGTTGTTTTATTAGTTAATTGGATGATTACTCAGTTAGACTATTGTCCCACTACACAACTGACCTTCCAATAGTTCCATTAACTATTAGAATTAGTTTAACTAAAAACAACTTGAAATAATTGACCTTGATTGCTACAAATTAGAAATCACACATGCTTAATTGAACTCCAAGCCATCTAACTCAAATTTACTGGGTTATCTGAGTGACAAGAGACATTTCACACAAGTTAATTGCACCTAAGCTGTCCGCTGATGTGAATTCAAATTTTCTCAGTTTGACCAAGGAAAATCAAATTGAGACTTTCCTGCTACATTTTTCAACAACTAAAGTGCTTGATGAGAAAAAGAGGAAATTACCAGAAAAGAAATCTTTCAAATCCATGATAAACAAGAAAATATTTACATCTTAGGAAGAGAATATCTAGATAGAAATTAGAAGCATAACTACATATCAAGGAGGAAGAGAAGAGTAAAGGATTCATGGGCATCAATAAGAATAAAATATAGAAGCTCATAAACAACATTAAGAAGAAGCCTTTTTCATTTATCCTTGCCAATCTATAGAGGAGACTAAAGAGTCATAAACAACCTTTGATGGAGAGCAAACCTTGGAAGCTAATATTAATGAATTTCCTTCATGCCTATCATTAGATCCTTTATGCATTCAAAAGAACAATAAAAAGATATTAAAAGATCTGTAGGGAATAAAAAATGAGGACAAGTAAAAAAAATTGATGAACAAGAGAACAAAGCATACATAGATCGCAATGAAGCTTGGTTACAAATGATTTTCAACCCATAGCATTCCTCCATCTTTTAACATCCCTTGGCACATTGTCAATTAGAGAAGTTGGTTCCTCATATTTCATATTCATTTAAGAATAACTTTCAAATTGGAATATGGCTATCTTTGTAATTTTGTTGCACACATGGCTTCATTAGAAATGTCTGTACACTTGAGAAAATGATTTATTTTTCAAGCAAAGTAGGATAGTGTAGATGAATACATAAATAAAATAGTAAAGATAAAAATAATTCTAATTATGATGATCAAGATTTTGGTGTAGTTAGATCAGGATTATTCTTGAAAACTAGGTTATTGGTTGGAAAATTTCTCAATAATTTTGACATCATCTTGTTGGTCCTCTAAAAATGCTTCATTTTTTTTAATATATACTTGTTTTGGTTGATGTGGGATGCATTAATTCCCTCATGCTAATGAGGCCTAACCCATAAAACTCTACACATTATTTGGGTTCAAGACTAGAGACTTCTTTGGTACCTTGAGCTCACATGCATCAACAACATGTTCTCTCATTGACAATAGTGGGGATACACCAATGTCCCTTGACTGTCAAATCTTGGAGGTGACTTAACATTAGCTCCTTCGTTCATAGTTAGCAGGATGTACTAGGGTACCTTGACATTCATTGACATTAATGGTGAGTTTTATCACATTATTTAGCGACATAAATCAATGGTTGGTAATACAATGATCTATTTTTATGTTCAAATTTATCACATTCATTCGCATGGTGAGAGTTTTACCATGGATTTTGGTTTTGATGAATATTTTTTGAAGTACTAAACAACAACTGTGATGAGCCTCCCAAATAGATAAAACATAAGGCCCATGTAACCACTGCTAGGCACATATAGGCTATATTAAACCTAAGTTTCTACACTTAATTAAACTTTCCTAGCTTAATGCGTTCTTAGGAGAGTTAAAGAATTTTTTCATACTTTATGTGCCTAACATGGATATTGTGTAGGATTTTGAAAGAATTTTGCACATATTTTGAGGAGATCCATCTAGAGATATTCATGGGGCTTTATCCTTGATATAGAAGGATCTGAAATCAACTAGTTGAGTGTAGTAAACTCACCTTCCTACTATTGCGTGGTGACCTCGTAAACAAGATCCCCCTTTCTAGGGATTTTTAGAGGGAAACTTTTATAGCTCTTTCATGTATAAGAAACCTTTCAATTAACAAAAGTGATATCTGATTTCATATCTTAGTATGGGTTTATTCTAAGGGTTTTTAGATTCCTTGGGTTAGGGCCCACCCTAGGTGCTCAACATCCCTCTTGTATCATTTCTATTCATGCATTTGATTATTTCTGAAAAATAGTTTTCAAATTACTTTCATGCATGGTTAATTATATAATTTTATGAGTAGTATTTTCCTGTGGGTCATTTTAGCATTTGGTTATGATAATTTCCTTGGTTATATTATTTAAAGGATATCATCACTTTGAATTTATTTTATTTCCTTTACTATTGTTTATTTTGTGTTCATTGTGCACACTTCACTGCTTCCTACACTGTACCTTGTTTTGCAACTACAAGAAACCCTGCAACCTTTTATTTTGCAAGTTAGCCCTAAACAAAGTTGTTTTGATGCCTTGGATATGTGTATTTTTTCATTTTCCAACATCTACTTAGATTTTTTTCCCTACAACCTCACATTTGGCATGTTCGCTTTCTCGCTAGACTGTCTCTGGGAGTAAAACTAAGACTCTTATACACCTCTTAAAATCGCTCAAATTTTCACTAAACTCATGATTTTCCTTCTTTAACGTATCAAAATGCTCCTAGAACCATGATATTGTAAGTTGAAGGTAGGGATACCATGTATATACCTCTATTTGGTTCACTCTAGAAACTGCTTCTTTTCTGCAAAAGTAGGGTTTACTAGTTGCAAGCTTTAATTTTAGCAGTGTGTTTTCTTTCCTTGAAAGATAAAATAGGTGTTCTTTCATCTCATTGCAGACAATGTATTGTTCCTTCGCTTATTGTAAATAGCCTAGGTTTGCATGTTATCTTTCTTTCAACAATTTATTTCTTGCCATATCAATTTTCCTATACCATAGCTTAGTCAACTTGGTCTCTATACATCTATATTTCATTTGAATATTTCTGCCTACATAAAATTCAACAAAGGGAAGAGATAGTGCTTTATACACGTATAGTGCTAACCCTTCTTAATTTTTTATGAACCCTAGGTTGACAATTAAAGTTGAGACCCTTGGGAGTTTCAACATTATTGTTGCAATACTGATGAAAATCACTTTTTGGAACTATTGATCTTCTCTTTCTTTTATTTCAACCCCTGCAAAAAGAAAAAACATGTTAGCATTTTCTTTTCAAAAAATTAAAGAGAACTAAAAATGCATTATTTTCTTTTATGCCTCAAATAATTAGGGATAGAACAGGAAAATTCTTACCGAAAACCCCCACTTCCACTAGTTTCCATCCTCTTTCAGCTGACTATGAGCCTCCTGACCTGTCCACATGGACCTTTAATGCCCTTTTGGGGTGCAATTGAGGAAGTTTTTGGATATTGTAGAAAGAGAAAGACCTTCACACCCCAAAAACAATATAATTGAAGATAGATAACCATAAGTGTTCACATTTCCCATTAGAGAAACATATGACGAGGATAAAATGAAAAACATTAATCCATCTATTCTCCCACACTTGTATGGTTTGATTACATAGTATCCTAACACTTTCATGTTTGATTTCGTTGTATTATGTAGGACTTACGACTATACAACTAATAAAAAAAAGTTCACATTTTCCCCTTCACTCTTAAGGGTGAAACCCTTTGATTGTTGATGAGCCTAGAGGGAGACATCATCACCACATCAAAACTAATGGATTAATCCTTAAATAAGAAATACATGGAATAATGTAGAGTAAGGGATACCAAAGATGAAATATTCAAAATGATCTAAGGAAAAACCAAGTCTCTAGATGATTTTGAGGAAATATTCCAACTAAGTTACAAAAGGGTGCATAGTTTCACCTTGTATCTACATTCATTAAATCTAGTCCTACTATGAGGAGCTAAGGAAGAACTAATGGAAAAACTCAACCTACTAGCCAATGGAGACATATACCAACCCACATATGATGATATCAAAAAGGTATTAAAAAATCATTCAAGGGCTACTAGAAAAAGAGGTAGGGAAAACAAAATCTTGGTAAGTCCTTCTTCCTCCTTGATTACAAAAAATGAGATAGTAGATATGCTAGAGGATAGGAAGACTAGAATATTACATACATTTTCCATGCATATGGATACCTTATAGATCAAAAGAAATCCGGAGGATGTAGAAAATGAATTAGACATATTTTTCCCTCAATGCACTAAAATACATCCTAGGAATTCATATCCTTTAAATGCCATAATAATATGTTATGTATGTGAGTAGAACCATTACACTGCTAAGTTTCCATCTTTTCTAGGTATGGGATGTGTACTAAGGAGCAAAAGGGAGCATGGAATAACTATGCTTTGTCAACTAAAATATGCCACAAGCTCCTGGGTAGTTCCAACAAGGTATGAACTTCTCCTCTCCTTTCAATACTAATTATAATGCTCATTATCAACCTTGGTACCCTTTTAACCTTTCACCCTAGCCTATCCCCACTCCTTAGGTATATCCTCCTCAAAATGTTACTCCTCCCTTCCAACCATACCTTACCCAAGCTCCTCAATGGTGAATATATCATAAGGACAAAGGCCTTAGGTGGCCTAACCAGCTGCCTTGATGCCTCTTCCTCCACAACCTCAAGCACCCCAAAAAATTCATTTGAAGCAAAAATAAATTACTTTCCAACCAATTCCAAACCCCAATAATAAGAAAGCTCAATCAATCTACAATGGAGAAACTACCTACCAAACTTAAGTTGTATAAATCTAGGAAGTCAACCTTAGGTCTCGGAAGGTCCTTCTAAATGTTCATCCACCTCCTCCAATAAAAAAATTATAGGAAGAGAAAGAATATCATGTACCTTCAGTCACCCAACCAAAACCTCCCTATCCTAAAGGGTTGACAACCCATAAAACACACACCCCAGAAGAAGCTAAACTTCTGGGAGAACTAAAGACTCTATGTATCTAAATTTGTCTCCTTCAATCCATCAATGATGTTCCTATCTATAAAATATTCATTAAAGAGAAATTTCTTAGAAGGTTTGGGAGAAATAAAATGGATTACCATGCTATTATTGTCATAGGGAAGCTAGATGATGTTATGCTGGGGAGAGTAATCATCCCCAGGTACATAGATATTGGGAGATCAATAGTATATGTGCACATAATTGACATTGTGGTTCCAATCAACCATTTATAAGGAAGATGCAATCAATGTCCTGACCAAGGAAACCATGCTCAAATTATGCTATGCTCTAAGAAAGACCTCTACCATGCTACACCTTGCTAATAGATCCACAGTAGCACCTGAAGGTACCATAGAAGATGTAATGGTTGGTTCTTGGGAGTATCCCACTGAATTTCTTGTCCCTCAGCTCAAGAGCAAGCTTAATACCTATCCACTCATCATAGGAAGACCCTAGTTAGCCACTAGTAATGCATACATTAGCTGTATGATTAGGAACATGACCATAACCAATGAAGAATAAATCAAACAACTTGTATTATACTCACTATCTCAACCTATTATTGAGGATGACCTTCCTACATGGGTAGAAGAAGAATAAGAATAAGAAGAAGGATAAGGTTCTTGCCTCTCATCATCCTACTATGTATCTACATTAGAAACCACCATTAGCAACATGAAAATTGATAAAGATAACATGTTTGATAAATTTTTGCAAGACCAATATCCTACTGTGATGAATATCGACAACTTAAAAGAAAAAGTATCTATAGGGAAACCTAGTTGTTCTCAAGCCAATTCATGGGTAGATTTCTTAACTACTTGCTCTTATCAAAATAATGTAAAAACCATAGAAATAAACCCCTCTAAAACACTAAAAATTAGCACCTTTATCTTAGTTGACAAAGAAAAGCAACTGCTCAATGTCTTAAAAAAACATATTGATGCATTTGCATAATACCACAAGGGGATGAAATGGGTACATCCTTCTGTGTGCAATCACCATATATGTATTAGGGAGGATCAAAAATCTATTTTCCAGCCATAAAGGAAAATGAACTGTGCATTGGAATATATTGTAAAATATAAACTGTATAAATTGTTGGATGCAAGATTCATCTATCTAATATTGGATAGTGAATGGGTGTTATCCATTGTCATTGTCCCTAATAAAAATAACATGTGGAGAATCTATGTTGACTATAGAGAGATCAACCAGGCCACTGGGAAGGATCATTTTTCCATGCCTTTCACTGACCGAGCTCTTGATTTCCTTGCAAGGAAAAAATTCTTCTCCTTTTTGCATGGATTCAATGGGTACAACCAAATACAGATCAATCCTCAGGATCAGGATAAGAATACCTTCACATGTCCACGGTGGACTTCTTCATACAAATTTCTCCCATTTGTCTTGCACAATGCCCCTCCCACCTTTCAAAGGGAGATGATAAGTATATTCTTTGATATTATGCTTGTTTGAGTTGAAATCTACATGGATGACGTCTAAGATGATTACTTCCATGAGGATCTCTCAAACCTGAGCAAGGTCTTGCAAAGGTGTAAAGAAATGAACCTCTTTGTTACAAGAAACTAGCACACAAGAGTGTAGTTGTGTGTAGACTTTTGTATAATAAGTGTAATTAAGTAATTGTATTATTGATGAAAATACGAATGATGATTACAATTCTTCATGGCAGTGTGCCTATATAGGCATTAACTAGCCACAAAGATGGGTGGTTACATATTTTGACCAATGCCCCTTCATAATTAACATGACATTAATTAATTATTATTAATAATTGTTATTCAATGCTATTTATTAATTGATGTTTGTTATCAATATTTTATTCATAACATTGCCACCCCCTTTAAAGATGCTTTGTCCTCAAAGCATAATAAAAAGGGGTTTCTCTAGTTGAACACACTGCTATGGAATGACATCTATTTTCTTTGACTTGTTTGTGTCTTCATGAGTTGGTGACATTTTCATATGAAACTGCAACTTTCTTGAAGTTGGGTGCATTAACAACATGTAATTTATATTGTTTTCTTTGCCAACTAAACTCCATGAATTGTTCTTCAAGGTTTGTAGGATATCTTCCTAGTTGCGTTAACCATTATGCACCTAAGACTATATTCATTTCCTTGAGTGGTAGGGCACATAAATCTGTCTGTATCTCTAGTTCTTGTGTCTAAATTGAATCCTCAAGACATTCTCCTATCTCTTCTAACTTTTGCTCAGTAGTGACAATCATGCTAAGGTCCTTGATTGGGCATATATAAATATCAAGTTTTCTAGCAAGATCAATGTTTATATAATTGTGAGTACTACCGGAATCTACAAGTATATTGACTTTTCTTCCTCTTATGATCCACTTAAAATTCAGGGTTTTAGGTAGTAACCTTCTTGTCATGTTTGTTGGTAGAGTAGTATGCTTAATTTTCCCTCTTCCTGGAGACTGGTTTCTCTGCTTCTGAAGGTGTGGTGGAACATATTTTGTAGTGACTTTTTTTTGACACATTGAAGAATTGCCTTCTTCAACCTAATTTTGTTGGACATATGAGATTGTAGCTAATGATGTTTCCTCAAAATTTGAATCCTCACTGTGTGTGAAAATAATTTCTACATCATGTTATTGCACTTCAACTTTCTTCCCATCTACTATTTTATAGTAGTGTAAGAACGTGTCTTCACATTTATGTCCTGGCACCCAATTTTCTCCACACTTGCGACAATTATTTTTCTTTTTTATCCTTTTCTCTGATTCATTACTTGAAGAGTCTGACTCTTTCTCAACTTCATAAGTATACAATTTCTTATTAAGGAATCTGTGTCCCAAGCTCCATTTGTCCCCGCAATACCCATATTTGTTTGTTTCTTTTTTTCCCGAGTATTGTTGTTGGTATTCATCTTCCTTAAAGGATTATATTCTAAACTTATGTTTTTTCTTAATAATCTTTTCAACATGTCTAGCTTCTTTAATAGTTTTAGGTTTGTATAATTTAAATTCTGCACTGATGTACCCCTTAAGTCCACATCTATACATTTTTAGCATTTCTTCATCAGTAAATCCTCTTTGTCTCGTAGCTAATACCTCCCATTCATGGGTGTGTTCACTTAAAAACCCTCTTTGCTTGAGATGAACAATTTTTTCATATAAATCATATTCTTCTTCATCATAAAAACATTTTCAGCAAGGCATCCACAAATTTTTTCCATAGGAAAGAACAAGTGTCACATTTTTCAGACCACCATAGGAATCAATCATATACCTCAAATTCCAAATTGTGGGATGTGGTCATGATTTTGTCTCATTCACCTATTTGGAGGTTTGATTTAGAAATAGGTTCCATTTTATTAACCCACACAATATCACCTCTATGGTCTTTACCATCGTATTTTGGGAGTTCCCTCTTAATTCGTTGATAGTCTTTTTCTAGAAAATTTGTATAGTAATGACTCCCTGAGAAGTTTATTCATGGTATTTCCAAAATCTAATGACGTGTTTATGAAATTTCATGATTTGGAAACCTTCGCTTTCTGGATTCCTGAGACTTTGTGTTGGTCCTTGATTAATTAAAGGATTAAAAAATGAGTTAACTCCTCCATTTAAATATCTTTGTATGTCTTGTAACATTTTCCCAATGTTACCCACATTATTAATATCATTTTCCATTCCTTCTTGGGTTACAATTAGCCTATTTTGACCCTCTCCTAACTCTTCCTGCTTCTTTTCAACATTTTCGAGGCGTCATTGTACTTTATCGAGTTCTTCTTGATTTTTTTTGAATTGGTGTCATCATTATTATTCCCCATTTTGTTTTTTTTTTCTTGGTGGAACCAATATATATATATATATATATATATATATATATATATATATATATATATATATATATATATATATATATATATATATATATATAGGTATATATATATACGTATCTATTATAAGTTTATAATATTTTTTCTTTAACTAATTAATAATATTTTTTATATAATTAAATTATATAACTATTAATTAATTATATAATTAAGGAATTGTATAATTAATTAACTAATATAATAATATAATTAAATAAAAATGTAGATATATAATGCTATACTATATTATATGATTTAATGAATATATTACAAATGAACATTGAAACAGATCATGGGGGGACAAGGGTGAAGGTCAAGGTCAGGTCAGTTTGAAAAATAATAATGGGAATACTTATAAGGGTTAACCTTGTTATCACTCCTGCGGATCTCCAAGGCTAAGGAAGAGTCCAGTTGAGGTAACCATAGACCAACCTTTTGACTTGGTAGCTAGCCCTACCCAGTCGGAGAGGGCTCTCTCCAAAGGATCACAGCCAAGAGGGCTAAATGATTTAGGGTTTTAGGCTAGATATAGTAGCTCAAGGTTTTGATTTGCTTTGGTTTGGGTTGTCACTAGATGAGTGAATTAGGTTAGAAAGTGAACTAGGTCAGGGCAAAAGAGAATCAGAATTGCAGACATCTGATGGGCCAAGTTAGGCAAGTTACTTTAACACTTTGTAGTATAGTGATGAGTTGGCTTAGACTAGTGAGGTGCTAAAAAGAGCATGAGGATCATGAATTCTTTTTAAACTCAAGAAATTGAACAATCTATGATGATTTTCCCAAAACAGAGCATAGAAGATGAATTCTTATTATCACACCTTGAAAATCAAGCATACTTAGAGTGAAATGAATCATGGAAGGTACAAAACATTCATACATATGAAATTGAGGAAGAAACAATGTCAAAATACCATGCCATAGGAATCCCACCAAATAGCTGCAACTCATTCAATATATTTCATGCCAAAGTCTGAAACGCTAATACAATATCCAATGGAGTCCAACCTATAGAATGACTAATTAAATAAATAATATAGGCATCAAACCAACTCATCCTAGGCTCAGGGGTCGAATCCATGAGAGGAGGAGCAGTTTCAAGAAAGATTGAACTGATAGCTAGAGTACAGGGTGGTCAAAGTGACTCATCCCTAACTTAAGAAAACTGATTCATTACAAGTCTGTAGGACATTTACCTAATGTATTTACCCTACTTAATAGATAAAAACATAATAATTACATCATCCTTATCAATTACATGAGTAAAACATCAATTTATCATTTACCATTTTGGCAAATTTCTCATTTAGGGTGAGCTCATTAGCTAGCTCAACCTCCTTTTGTTTTCCTAGCTCCAAAGATCTATTTAGGTCTATAGTCTTTGGCCTTTTTCTTGGCACCTGTTCCTCCAACTGATCACTATATTCTCCATATGATTCATCAAGTAAGGCTTTATCTTTTTCAGCCTCCCTCTGTGCCTTGATGAGCTGAATTTCCATGAGCTCATGTTTGGTCTCTAACTGTTTGTTTTCCTTCTCATAGTATGTGATGATATATTTTTCCCTCTGTAAATTGACCTAGAGTTCCCCTATGAGTGCTTCTTTCTCTTTGAGAGCAATGGATGTGATCTCACTGTCATCATTTTCACTTAGGTCAACTAAGTGAAAATCTTGCTCTATCTCATGGAGGTCCCCCTACTGCTATTGGATCTTTGCCTTTATCACCTTTTCCTTACCCTTCTGTACCTATTTTACCAATGAAGAAGGAAATGCCCCTCCCACAATCTGTGGGGAAAGCACTTGCCTATTCCCTCTCTAATAGGTATGTGCCAAGGTACCAAAACCAACCCTTATAGGCTTGCTGATCTCACCATGTTCCATGTGCCCTTGCTCTCTACCTTCATCTCTGCTAGGTGAATAAATATGCTCATAAAATGGTGATGATGGAGGTGATGGTGTGGATAACTCATCAAATGAGGATGAATGATGTGTGGGTTGATATGGAGCAATGGAGGTGGATGGATGAGATGATGAAGGGATGCTTTGAATATTTTGAGTAGATGCATGAGTGAATATGGGATTAGTTGTGACAGTACTCCATGAAATATTGAGCTCCTTGAGATGGTAAAGGACTATGATATTAATGAGGGAATGATGAAATAGGCTCTTCATTTGATCTTTGTACTCCCTCTTTTGGGCAATGTAGGCCATCTTCTCAACACTCTGGAAAAGATAGTAGGGTATATTGAGCATTTTTACCCTAGTGAAATGCATTAAGAGCCAGATATGATAATAATAGACCCTAGAGAATCTACCTTCACATGAAAAATATTTCATTATAATCTTCATCATTGGGGCATATCTGTCAAGGAGGTGTGAAAAAGGAAAATAACCCCTTCTTTCATTTCTATACCCTAGTTTCATGTAAGGCTCATACTAATGCCTCTCCAAATCACCTTGTCTGAACCATTTTTCCCAACATCTAGAATCCCAGTGGCAGCTGATATGATGGCAGTAGACAAAATTAAAGATATACCTGCTATAGTGACTTGGTTGTCTTGAAGCTTAGTAATGAAGAACCTAGTCAACTCAGGATGATGTTGGACTTCCTGTACTTGTTCACAAAAATCATAACAACCTATCCTTTTGAAGGATGTTACAGTCATAGGGGATGCTAAGAGTTCTCTGAGATCTATGGGCTCAAACTTGTGTATCTGGCCTCCTTTGTGTGGCCTCCTATGTTCCCTGTCTTCTTCTCTATCTGTTTCCTCTTCCTCACTATGTGGTCTATATTCCTCCTCTGCCATGTTGTTTTAGTACCAAACCCTAGGGAGGTGTAAGGTAGGGGGAATGTAGTTTTTAGGGAATAGTAAGTGGGGAAGGGTAAATATGAAGATGATGGGTGAAGGGATATGTGTATTGGAGAGGGGTATAGGGTAGTAGTATGATAGTTTGGGAATGGGGAAATTTTTTGCAATATAGGAGTTTGGGAGCCTAGGTAGTGTTGTATCACTTACGACTTAGGGTTTTGGGACAAAGGGTTAGAGTGTATCTCCGATATAAAGATTTAGCGAAAGGGAAGGATGGTGGATGGAAGTGTGCAAAAGGGAATGAGATTGGAAGGTAGTTTTTGGGGGAAATCTAGGGTTTAGATGTAACAATTAAACCAAATCTTCAATAAACCTTTCAAACACTTAGGAATTGACTTTAGGAGGACGAAAAGGACATCCCTTAGCTATTACTTACTTGATTTGATGTTGAAAGCGCTTTGGAGGAGCTGAAGAGGTGACTCGAGCATTGCTGGAGAAACACACAGTGCCAATACAAAGTGCACAATGCCTCAACCAAACATGCAAAACCTTTAGCGAACGTGGAGTGCCTTAAGTAAATGTGTAGTGGCAGGTTAACATGTAGCGCAAGAAGAGAACGCATAGCACCAGAAGGAAACTTGTAACACCTTCCCTGTTTCTGCTGAATTCTCCCAGAACTGTGAAAAAACTCTCTTGGGGTTTTCTCAATGAGTGCTAGGAGGCAAATGGAGATGAGTTTGAAGGCAAGAAGTCCTTTATAGGTGAGTGATTTTGATTTTTTGCTTTTCAAACCCACTTTCTAATGTTTCATTTGACCCCTTTTTGACCTCTTTGCTAATTTTCTTTCTGACTTTTTCTTTGTAGGTGGATGATGCTGAAGCTTTGGCAATCTTCACTTTTGACTTTTGTTTGGATGATATTGGCAATGGAGTTTGAGTAAACAACTAAGAATAGTGACTTATTACATATGATAAACATAAAATTACATAAATAAATAAAAATTATTACATCTCTCTTTTGAAATAAAAATTACAAACTGGAATGAATTTCTTGCTTAAAATCCAAATTGGAATTTTAGCAACCATGGTTACATGCTTGTAAACCCTTATCTAACTGAAAAAGGGATTTTATTTGCTTCTCTCTCATACTTTGTTGGCCTTATGCAGTGAAATGGTGTTTTATTGGACCTTGGAAAATAAAACCTAGTGACCTAATGGGACCTTGAATGACTAGACTTCAGGTGGACTTGACTGACACAAAACATGATGAAATGAGATTTTATAGTCAATGTATGCTCAACATGACACATGAAGGTGGGCCAGCAAATTTTGATTTTTGAGAGGGGCTGGGGTTTCAACTTAGGCTACCATCAGTGAGTAAAATTTTACATGATGACCTAGGTGAAATGATAAAAATTTCAACATGGGACACTAATATGATATAAAAGAGGAGTTTTGATCACTAATGGAAGTATGGAAATACTAAATCTAACAAACCGGACTAGAGAAAATTCATATGGCAATGTCAAGATGCTCGTTTGGTGGAAAAAGGTTGGAAGAGAGCGTATCACAATGGGATAGAAGGGCGATGACAATAGGGAACAATAGAAGGAAGAAGTTGTGATACCTGGTGGAAAAGAAAATGACGAATGGGGAGATATGGGAAGACAAAAACACATGAACAGGGAATGAAAAATGGTAGATGTTTTCGAAAGACTGTGTCATGATAGAGGTAGAGTACTGCAATGTGGGACACCGAAATAAAAATGGTGGTAAAGTTTGCAGACGACATGGCGATGAGAAGTGAAAGATGTGAGCGACACAATTGTTGTAGGACAATGGTTGAGGAACATAGTGAGTAGTGAACAAGTGCGAATGGAGTCAATTCGAAGGATGAGGGACCAATGAACAACAACAGAGCATCTGGTTGTAGGTGGAGGTGGAGAATTAATGCTCTGATACCACTGTTATGAGAAACCAACACACAAGAGTGTAGTTATGTGTATACTTGTGTATAATAAGTGTAAGTAAGTAACTATATTATTGATGAAAATACGAATGGTGAGTACAATTCTTCGTGGCAATGTTTCAATATAGGCATTAACTAGCCACGAATATGGGTGGTCACATCTTTTGACCAATGTCCCTTCATAATGATTGGGACATTAATTAATTGTTATTAATACTTGTTATTTAAAGTTATTTATTAATTGATGTTTTTATGAATATTTTATTCTTAACACTCTCCCCGAGCCATGAAAAGTGAGTATTTCTCATGAATGAGGGAATTGTCTTAGGGCATTTCCTCTCTTCAAATGGAATGCGTGTGGACCCTAAAAAAATAGTCATTATAAACAATTTTGCATTCCTCAAAAACAAAAACATGTTAGATTTTTTTAGGCCTTGCTAGATATTATCAAATATTCATAAAATATTTTAGTAAAATTACTTCTCCTTTATTTTCATTATTGATAAAAGATGTCTAGTTTCATTGGACAAATTTGTGTCAAGAAGAATTTGAGGGAATTAAAAAAAAAAATGAAAGCACCTATCCTCAGAGGTCCAATTTGGGCTATGCCTTTTCATATCCATACATATGTGTTAGATAGGGTGATTGGGGTAGCTATAGGACAATTCAAAGGCAAACTCTGCTATGTAATTTACTTCATTAGAAAAAATATGTCCAAGGCTAAATTAAATTATATAATAACTAAAAACGTGTTTCTTTCCATTATATATTCTTTAAACAAATTTGGATATTACATCATTGGTTATCAATTCTTCGTGCCAACTACTCATACAACAATCAAGTAATTAACTAATAAAATAGATTTGAATGCTCACATAATTAGGTGGTTATTACAGTCTGTTGCAACAATTTGAAATGACAATTTTTGCAAAATCTAGAAATGAGAGTGTTGTTGCATATTTTCTATCAATACTAACATTGTTTGTAAATAAAGAAGTGATGGATGATAAACTCCATGATAATGATATTTTTACCATATCACTCCTATCTCCATGGTTCAATAACATTGGCAATTTCCTATTTTATAGTCTCTTCCCTCCTCACCTATCTTCAATGGAGAAAAGTAAGATTGACAGAAAAAGTACCTCCTATACCTGGATTTGGGGGAACCTATTCAAGTTGGGGCCTAATTAGATCCTTAGAAGATGTGTGAGGGAGGATGAATTTTATGACATCCTCTTAGCCTAGCATGATCGACCCTATGTGGTTCATTTTGGTGTAAAGAGGACAACTTACAAAATATTTCAAGTAGGATACCTTTGACCAACCCTTCACAAGGATGCCATGAGATATACATCATAGTGTGATGAGTGCTAAAGGACAGGAAAAACTACTCGTAGGGATGAGATGACCCTCCAACCTTAGGTGTATTTTGAGCCATTTAAGAAATGGGAAATGGAATTCATTTTTCCCATTTCCCCCTTATCTGGGAATAAGAAGTACATCACTATATGCACAGATTACTTGACTAAGTGGGATGAATTGAAGGTAGTGGAAGAAATAATAGAATAGAAAGTGTCTTAGTTTTGAAGGGAGAATATCTTCTACAAGTTTGGTTTTCCAAGATAAATGGTGATAGAACAAGGTATCTATTTCACCTATAATCTAATCAAGGGCTAATGTAACAACACCACATTTTAAATTAGCATATTCTCCATATTAAAACCATGTAAATGGGAAAGTAGAATCACAAATAGGGCATTTGAGTGCACTATGATGAAAGTGATAAAAAACAACAAAAAATACTGGGTACAAAAAATTGTTGAGGCCACTTGGGCCAACAACAACACTTAGAAAACCACCACAAGTTTTACCACCTATGAGTTTGTGTAAAGGAGAAAGGCTATAATGTCAATTGAATTTTAGTACAACACATTAAGGATGGAAACCCATCTTGAAATTAATTTGACTAAAGAAAAAGATGATATGTTGTTGCATGTGAATGCACTCAATGAATAGTATGTAGGTCTTATTGCAAACTAAAGTAGTCTAGTTGAAGAGAAAAATCTTGCATTAGATGCACATCAAAAATAGATCCTTCGAAGAGGGTAATTGATCCTCATGCATGACTCCAGGTTTAAGGATTTCAAAGGCAGGCTCATGACCAGATGGCTAGGGCCTTATCTGTTTGAAAATTGCTATGATAATGGGTCAGTAAAAACTAGGACTATAGATGAGGAACAAGATCCACATTTAGTAAACATATATTGGTTGAAATTCTAGAATAATCCCCTCTCTAGGGATGGGTTTACCAATCCAATAAGTAAGGACCTTAATCTGATTGAGAGCATCAAAGATTCCAATCCATTTAGTCTCCGATGAACAAAGAAAATGAGAGAAAAAAGAAGAAAAAGGACAAAAAATAACCTCAAGCAAAAACCTCCTTTGAGGTAGTTGAGGCAGAATCACTAGCTAAAAACATCCATGAGGCAACTTGTAAGTATGAAAAAAGAAAAAGAAAAAAGAAATCCAAGTGAAAACCTCCTCCAAGGAACATGGGTCAGGCTCATTATCAAGAAACCTCTATGAGGTAGCTAGTAAGTCTTAAAAGGAAAAAAGGAAAAAAAAAAAAAGAAGAAGAAAAGAGTAGACATTAATGTCTAGATTCAAAGTTGCTCATGAAATTTACTAAATCGAAAGACTTGAAGCAACTCTACTTATCTGTAGAAGTTAATTCACCATCTAGAACACACATCATAGACATGCAAAAGGAAACATCACACATGCACAAATATTTATCTAGGGGAAAGAAACTGCTCAAAACCATTTACTATCTCTATTACATTAATCAGAGAATAGAGATGAAGTACATAAGCTTTCTCAAGCTTGACCACATGCTGCAAGTGTATATTCTATCCCCCTGCATGACTGATCAACACTTAGCAAATTTTCAAGTCCTCAAAGATCCTCTTTCCATGCATTGTTCCTCAACGAAATTGGTCCCTCTTATTTAGAAATTTACCACTATTGAATTGCAAAATTCCCTTAGGTCCTTCCTTTGACTGCATGCACCACTTGTACACATTATAATATGCTACAACTGATAGTACACTACCTTGGAACCTCTATTGCAATTGGGTAACTCGAATTATCTGCATGCAACAATTAGTTTTGGTTGATTGATTAGTTGAATGGTTGATCACTAAGTGTGGTTGAAGTTCTACTTCCACAACTTGACCTCCATTAGTTCTTTTGATAGTTAGAACTAGTTTAAGTGACAATAACTCAAATTAACTACAACACATTGCTACAAATTAGAAATCAAATATACTGAACTAAACTCAAGCTTCCCCAACTAGAATTAACTAATTTAACTGAGTGAAAAGTTCCATGTCACCTCAGTTAACTACCTCCAAGCTTTCTGCTGAAATAGAAATTCAAATTTTCTCTAGTTCAATGAAGGCAAAGTCAAAATTATATTTTGTTGCTACATTTTCGACACTCCCTCTCAACAAGAAAGTGATTATCAACCACCCCTATCCCGTACTTGTGGAACTCAAAATTCCCTCTTGACAAGGATTTTGTCATAATATTAGCATGTTGTTACTCTGTCAGAATGTACTGCAACAACATAATCCACCTCTGCACATAATCCTGTAGATGGTGATACCATATTTTCAAAGATTTTGCTGCAATTCTAATTATCAAAGAAAATAAAATTTGGATACATCATCTCACCAAAGAATCGAACAAGTATCTCTCATCTAGATTACCTCACATGCTTCTTGACTTGCAACCATGTATTCTGCTTCTACCGAGTTGAGTGACACATATCTTTTCTTCCTACTGTAGTAAGAAACCTTTGTGGATCCAACATTGAAAATTCCACCTAATATAATCTTCTAGTCTGATGGGCTCCCTACCCAATCTGCATCTGTGAAGCCACACATCTTCACTCCTTCTGTCCATCTGTACCAAATTCCAAACTAGGTAGTGCCTATGAGGTACCATAGAACATGCTTAGCTTCCCTCCAAAATAGTTTGGTTGGCTTAAGCATAGCTTGGCTCAACTGGTTGACTGCAAAGCACATAATTGGTTGATCATGGTTAACTATTTAAATAATGATTATAAGGTTTCCCTTTGTGTGACTATGTTTTCTATTATGGTTGACTATGTTCAACCATTAATATTAATCAATAAAATAACAAACGATTATGTTTGATCAACTTTCAATAGTGTTTAATGTTAGATATAGTTAAACATAAACAAATATAGTCAACAACATTAGTAAACTAATGTTGTTTAAACCAGATTAATATTAATATTATTAAACATTTTTAAGCATTGACTATGGGTGTCCACATTTATGATGTTGACTCTAGTTACTTAAATCATAATGTTTATGGTAAACTATATGCATGTTTACCATGATTAACTATAGGCACCAAGGTTAACTAAATAATTAACTATATGTTTGGTTAACTATTAGAGTTGACTATATTGTTAGCTAACTATATGGTTGGTTGCTTATATGGTTGACCAAAGTCTATTTAGAATCATATAAGCATGGATCTAACAGGAATCGAGAGGGAGCAAATCTCTTAAGGCCAAAACTTCTTTTAGAGTGAATTTGATCATACATACATACATACATACATACATACATACATACATACATACATACATATATATATATATATATAGAGAGAGAGAGAGAGAGAGAGATTGTAATTTTTTATTGTTATGTTTTATTTTTGAATGTATAAAATGGATCAAAATTTCCTTGAAAATAGTGAGACTGCTTAAAATATTATAACTATAAAAAATATTTGTTTCAATTTATTTATTTAAATAATTTTTTATTTTTATTTTAAAAAGTACATATAGACTCCAAGTTGAAAATAGACATACTTACATAAATCTCTCATACTTAAAAATATGTTTTTTGTTTTAAAATTTATTTATTTTAATAATTTATTATTTACAAATGATCTTAAAAGAAATGGATTTTTCCCTTATATCAAAACAAACCAACCAACACTATTCTTATAAAATTAACATTAACATAAACATTAATCTTAATAAACATTAATCCTAATATGACAATCATTATCCTTGTAAAAATAATATAAACTTTAACATTAATATTAATATAATTATCATTAGGAAAATATAGATTCAATTTCCTTAATTTCTTTTTTTAATTTTTTAAGGGATATATGTAACCTTCAATGGCCCAATTATTCAAAATTTCATTAAAAACCATTATATTAATATAAAATTGATTGGAAATAACTTTAATTCTTTCACCATATTAACATTATCTCAAATATTCATATATAAAATTTATCTCAAATGGAGTTTCAACTTTAAGTTACACCGATAACAAAACACTTTATTATATAATTGTGTAAGATGACACTATAACTATCTCAAACGTATTACAATTATAAATTTAACGCAATTAGGAGAAACTGAACATGAAGTTAGATGGGTAATTTATCATTTAATATATAAATAAGCATAAGCAAAAAAATATTCAATAAGAGCCTAAGAATGTTTTCTACTAGGTTCCATATAAAAGGATGAGCTATGTGAACATTTGATTAACATAGGATCACATATGAATTGTGATTGTATATTAGAATGTTGAGGGATAATTCAATAACTTAAGTATATGTGCATTATATAGGAATATATTGCTTCTAAAATTAAGCAAGCTCTCTGACCATGATAAATTCACTTTCGATTGGGTGTTCGACCTCTTATAAGCACATATAGTAACAAAGTGCTCTACAACTCAACCTAACATATATTATGTAACATTATATTAAGATTATATATATATATAATTTTAATATAATTATATTAAAATTTCTTATAAGCTAAAAACAAATTTCTTATTTTATAAATATTTTAATGCACAACATATTATTAATGTTATCCCTCTATCTAACTTAATATCAAATATTAAACCAACATAATAGTGATGCTACACAATAAACTTTAATAATATACAAAACTCGTTCGAAGTGTGTAAAAAAATATTAAATATTTATACATAAATGTTGTTACATTAACCAATAAACATATTCCTAAAAAAAATTCTGGGTCAAAGTCTCTATCAAAATATTAAATAGTTGTATCAAAATATTAAATAGTTGTACATAACTTTTACTCTAGAACGAAGTTGTAGCATTGGCTTTGAAGGGAGGGAAAAAATGGAGCAAATTAGAGATAGGGTTTCACTCAATGTGAATAAGGGTTTGGGATCTGCTTCCATGATTTATCCTCTAGATGGCTCGCATGGCTATTTGGGTTCTAAAGCTCTTGGTCGCTGGAAAACTACCATGACGGATGCCAATCTTAGGGAACCAAAATCAGCTTTGCTCTACTGTTCTCGGCTCAACATTCTTCACGGGCCCATTGATGCCGACTCACATGGGATGGAAAGGTCTAATTGGGCTCTCTGGAATACATTGGAGTGTCAGATATTGGCATCCAAGTGGCTGATGGTGAAAACTCTTCTTCCTGAGGACATTGTTCATGACTGGCATAATACCTACGACTTGGATCCTCACGGCATCCTTAGTCTTGCGTTTGGCTCCTTACCATATGAGGCTTAAATATGTGTGGTTCAGAGGAAGTGGCTCTGGTTTATTGGAGTGGTGGTGGGGGCTCAGATTCGAGTACCTCACATAATCCTTGTCCTAGTTCAGGACATGCCAATATCATCATTGGCTTCCCTAGCACCAAAGTTTATCATTTATGTCGGTTGTCTTGCTCCTTGCCCCCTGTTCTTGCCACGCTGCATCGTTATCCACTCTTCAAGGTCACAACCGATACATGGGGCACAGTTCGACAATGAAGCATTGGGTCTGGCTCCAACCTGCACCAACATTCAGCCCACACGATCCTCGGCACCATATGGGCATCTTGTTACAGAGTTGTCTTAGTGTGACACGTAGGATCATGGCTCCTGGTACCTAGTAAATCCTCTCCATTTTCATATTTTTATTAAAATCCCAGCTGGGGTTTCCTTATTATTATGGGTAAATAAATAAGATAGAGTAAAACAACTAAAGCACAACATCTTGCTAAAAGTCAGATACCATGCACAAATACAAAATTTTATATTTGTGGGTAGAGTAGGATAATTGGTCATTAGAGGATTACCATATACTATCATCATCCTCCATTACCCTCAACCTGAGACTTCGAGGAGGTGTTGGAATAGAAAATAAAGCAAATAATGTGGTAGGTGGTTATGGGAGTAGTACTTTGAAAAACAAAAAAACCCAACCTAAGCAAATGAATGGAGGAGTCTCCTTGAAGCACATCGTACAAGGGAAAAGAGCTGGTACAAGACCAAAAAAACATGTTGGTACCTCCCCTAGTGCGTACATTTTGGAGCAACTAAACTCCATTCTAGAACTTAAAAAAGACAACACAGAAACAGATGAGCGTTATGCTACTTTTGAATCACAAGCAATTATTTTCCCAAAACATGTTGAACTATTTCATTCAATTTTGACCAATTGGTCATTAAATTGTGAAATTCACCTATGCTCCAAAGGGTTTTTCATTGTAAAATTCCCATCAGCGGATGCAAGAGAAATTATTTTACACGAAGGACCATGGTTCTGGGGATCGACAAGCCTATTCATCACACCTTGGTTCCCTGATTTTGATGCAAACACCATGGTTGTCTCCAGGATTCCATTGTGGGTCTGACTACACAATCTCCCTCTAGATTTCTAGGATGATCGAGTTCTAACAGGTATCGGGAACATAATTGGGAAATATATCAAGACAGATACCCAAAGATTGGAAGAAAGGATCTACACATATGCACAAATATGTGTGGAAGTAGATCTCAACAAAGGTTTACCGGATCACATTCAAGTGATCTAAAAATAGAGGAACTAGACTCAACTGCTAGATTATGAGAACACAACCTTCAGATGTAGAATCTGGAGGGAAACAAGGCATCTTCAAAATATGTGTCCTGAAAATTTTGTTTCACTAATAAAATTACGCTTTTTTCTTCGAAAAGTAACTGCTACTCTAGAAAAAGAAGTGCATGCTGTCTATTGATTTTCGTAATAAGAACATTGGCTTGAGTTTAGTTAACCTCAAAAAATCGACGTACTATATGTGGCCTATATGACTATATTTAGTATATGTATGGCATTATTGATGTACTATATGTGGCCTATATGACTTCAATTTCATGAGTATTTTTTGATGCTATTATGCTGGTTATGTATGTGTTTTATGATAGCAGCCATGTGTGGCTCTCATGTTGTTTTTAACTTATAATTGAGTGATCAATGTCTCTATGACCTGATGGATGGAATGGAAGTTGATGTATTGAGGAATCAACGGTTCTTAGTGATTCTCAGCTAAGTATGAGACCCTTATGCTAAGAACTATGAACTACACCTATAGATTACACATTTGCAATATGTTTGACAAAATGCCTGTCATGGCTAGTAGGGGTCTAGTCAAGGTCTTGGAAAGGTATTTTCTTTAGTACTAACATTTCCATGTTATGTTATTGGTTTTAAGAGAAGGATCAATTCTAAAAAGTGACGCATATCCTGGAGTCGTCAGCATAACACTAACAATTTCGATCTCTAGTCACTGGTAGGCAAGTCTGTGGGAGTGATGTTGGGTTTCTGGTCACCCTCATGCCTATAGCATGGAGCGACTAAGCCTTAAATTGCCTAAAATCGTAGTGGGACCCTAAGGCAAGCTATCTAAAGTATTGGATTGATTCTCAAAGGTTTTGTAGCTGATGTTTAATGTTTGTATGGTGTGTTTCCATCGGTTCCACTTCCTTAATGTGACTTAGGAGGTCGAATCATATCATAATGGCCTCTCCTCACATGTTTACCTCGGATGTCTGGTTGATTACGTAGATATTGGAGGAGGGTGTTACAGGAACTTGTTCCAAGTCCTGCTAATAAGAATGACATTAGCACAAAGTGGGTTTCCATGGCTAAATTGAATGATCATGGAGAAATGGTAAGAAACAAGGCTATATTAGTATGCAAAGGCTATGCTCAAATAAAGGGACCAGACTTTGATGAATCCTTTGTTCTTGTTGCTACATTAGAAGAACTAAGAATTTTTTTGTCATATGCTTGTTTTAAGAAATTTAAAATCTATCAAATGGATATCAAATATGCCTTTCTCAATGGAGAATTATATTAGGAAGTATACATAGAGCACCCAGAAGTTTTTAAGCTGACAGAGAAATGAGATTATGTTTGCAAACTCAAGGAGGCCTTGTATGGTCTCAAGCATGCCCCTAGGGCTTAGTATTGAAATCTATGAAACTTCCTACTCAAGTGCGGATTTAGAAGAGGTGCAGCTGACAACAACTTATATGTCAAAGAAAAGGATGGGAAACTTATTATGGTGGTATTATGTGTTGATGACATCATCTTTGTCAGTGATTCAGATCTTTTAACCAGTGAATTTGAAGTTGATATGAAGGCCAAATTTTAAATTTCCATGCTTGGAGAGATATCTTGTTTCCTTGGACTACAAATTACGCAAAGCCCCAAAGGAATACTCAAAGATGTGCTGAAGAAATTTTCCATGGAATATTCTCTTTAGTGAGCAAACTAACAGTGACAAGCAGACTTATGAAGACTAATGAGAAATCAAAAGTGGACCAAAATATTTATAGATCTCTTATGGGTATCCTCTTATATTTAACATCCTAGAGACTTGATATCAAGCAGGTGGTGTCTATAGTTGCAATATTCTAACAAGGAATAATAAAATGAAGATGTTCTGATATCTGGTGGAAAATAAAATGATGGATGGGGAGGTGTCGAAAGACAACAAAACAGAAATAGGGAATGAATGATGCTTGATGTTTTCAGAAGATTGTGTCACGAAAGAGGTAGAGGACTGCGATGTGGGACACTGAGATAACAATGGTGGTAACATTTTCAAAGGACATGGAAATGAGTAGTGAAGGACGTGAGTGACACAACTATTATAGGATGGTGGTTGAGGAAAATAGTGAGCAACAAACAAACATGGATGCAGTCGATTCATGGGATGAGGTAACAATGAACAACAAAATGACAATGTGGTTGTATGTGGAGGTGGGGAATCAATACTCTGATACCAGTGTTATGAGAAACCAACATGCAAGAGTGTAGACTTGTGTATAATAAGTGTAAGCAATTGTATTATTGATGAAAATATGAATGGTGCATACAATTCTTTGTGGTAGTGTGCCTATATAGGCATTAACTAGCCACGAAGATGGGTGGTCACATGTTTTCACCAATGTCCCTTCATAATTAATGTGACACTAATTAATTAGTATTAATACTTGTTATTTAATGTTATTTATTAATTGATGTTTGTTAAGATTTTTTTTAGCACTCTCGACAGATCACAAGTAACCATCTTTCCATTATCCAATTCTTTTAAGGAAAAATTTATAGTCTTTGATTTTTGTTTTTCTAGCCTAGGCCACTGGGTCTAGGGAAGATACTTTTGTCCACAGTCATAGATTACATATAACATTGGTGTCTTGTTTATATGTTCATGTGTTCTTGATGTTCATGATGTTATGTTCTACATGATTTAATTGTGTTGTTGATCCATGAATAATTGTTGAAGTGATTGAAAAGTGTAATTTGTGAAAAACTATATAATTTGACCACAATACATAATCACACCCCCCCACCCAATAGTGCCTTGGTTGCCATTGTTTCTATCAATTAAAATGTATTTAGTTTTTGAATAATGTGTATGTATGAGCATGTTTACAAACCAAGATAACGTACATACATATTGATTCAGTGAATGAGAAACCATTGTGGAGATACCATTCAAGACTATTAATTTACATATATTCCTTCAATTCAAAATTTTATAAATAAAGGAACAACCAATCCTTCTAGATCTACTAAACCTTCAATGATTTATAATCTATCAATATTTAGTGATAATGCAAGGTAAATATCATACTTCAACTAAAATAATTTTAAGCAAAAAGTGATATTATTTAAGCTCTATGTCATATGTGGAACTCTTTTGCAAAATGTGCATATCAAACTTTCATTAACATAGCTAAGAAAAAGTTTTGATTAAACTCCCTAATGGAGTCTCTATTATGGAGTTCCAATATTAAGTTACAAATATAATAGAACACTCTATTATACAATTGTGACATCATATTAAAATAAAAAGTAAATAAATACATATATTTATAACATCATCTAATACTATTATACAATTGTGATATTATATTAAAATAGAAAGCAAATATATACATATATTTATAACAACATCTAAAACAATAAAAAATGTCTAAATTCATTTTTAATATGGAATTATAATAAGCTAAATTTTAATATTTTAATGCAAAACATATAATTAACGTTAACCCCATAACTTTTATACCATTCGGTAATATCAAGTATTAACCCAACATAATAGCGACGCTACACAATAAACATTAATAAAAAACGAAACACGTTTGCGGTGTGTAAAGAGATATTAAATATTTTTTTTCAGAGGAAAAAATCAGAATAGATTATACATTAATAAAAAACGAAACACTTTTGCGGTGTGTAAAGAGATATTAAATATTTTTTTTCAGAGGAAAAAATCAGAATAGATTATATTAAAATGATATAATGATCAGCATTTACAGATGTCTCAGAAGAGACATTTACAGATAGAGAGGATAATTGATAACATGATAAAGTCCCCATGAAAGGTGGACGGAGAGAGATTATAAATGTAGGACCCCGGAGGCCGCAAAAAGACATGAACTTGGGTCATCATAGTTTTTATCAGAGTGGAGATAATGCCAGATGTAAAACCATATATGTGTCCAGATATACACAAAAGAAGATATATGAGATCGGCCGTGGAGGCCGCAAAAATACAGGAACAAAGGATTCATTCGGGAGTAAAACTGCCTGTAGAGAAAAACGAGCTAATCCGATGTGGGCATGGAGCCCAAAATAGACATCAAAATGGAGTGCAGGGGCTGGCAGGAATTCTGGAAGACACGATTGTTCCTCCATTTCCAGATGAACCAGCAAATGAGGATGAAAAGAGCACGCCAGGAAGGACGCTGAAAGCTCCACCAGAAGAAGCCATCCTGTTAAATACTTATACATACTACATTAACCAATAAACAAATTCCTAAAAAAAAAAAACTTTCCTGGGTCGAAGTCTGTATCAAAATATTAAATAGTTGTACATAACTGTTACTGTAGAAGAAGAAATGCATGCTGTCCGTTGATTTTCGTAATAATAACATTGGGTTGAGTTCAGTTAAGCCCACGGAAATTGACGCTTCATATAAAATGTTACGACATAATAAATAAGAAAGAAATTTTCATAATAATAAAATTGGAGTTCGTTCAGTTATCGAAAGCCCAAGGAGCTTCACGCTTGACGGCCTCCACTTCTTCCGGAGTGAGGTCATTGTCAATGTTCAGCATCTCTCGCACTTTTTCGTGTGTTTTGCACGCAGTAATTTCCCTCGCAATAGTTCGACAGGCCAAGTCGAGAAGCGTGGGGATATTGAGATGCATGGCGGCCAGTGCAAGTTGGAAAAGAGTGGGATGATCCACATTCACAAACTCCACATCCCATGAGTCAACATCCTTTTTGGGACGTGGGGGGTGATCAACGTGGTGGTACGTGCAATATTTGATAATCTTTTCTAAAATGTCGGTGGACACAAACGGCAGAGGAATGGGATTTTCAGTGCCAAATTCCTCCGCCATCCTCATTATTATCACCGACTGAAACGCCACCGCTTTTGGCACATCCAATATTTGGCCATCGGAGCTCTTCAGTCTTAAAATCTCATCATTCTGTACGTCCGCCGCCTCCTGCTGCCTCTCAATTTCCATTTCCATTTCCGTTGCAATTGAAGAAGACGATGTTGAATTTGATTCGACAACGGACGTCCGTGTATACTATTTTCTCAATCACCTAATTCGATTCTGTGATCGCCCAAGATTACTATTTCTTTGATAAACAACGAACAATTTTTTCTTATGATTTCTATTTATGAAATCTAATGTATATATAGTGAGTATGTTATGGACTGCCAGCTTTCTTGAATGCGTGTCGACGTACCTTTTCGTCTTCTATGAATCAAATAAAAGTATGAGCCGACTTTTACTGGAAAAAGATATGTTATTCATCTAATAAATAAAGCTTAATTAATATTGTAGTTGGTGAAATGGATCAGCAGTTTGTATTAATTTTATATTAAGTTTAGTTTAGTTTTCATATTGTAGCTGGTGAAATAGATTAGTTTTCCTTTCAAAATTGGAGTTTATTCAAGTTCAGCCTAGTTTTTTATATATATATTTCAAGATATAATTAAATTTTTCATAACTAAAAAAATTTCAAAGACTTTTTGAACCACCACAAGTAATATTTACGAAGCCTTTGAAGGGGATACATGTATCATGGCTAGGTTTTGTGCATTTGTAATGGGAATTAACATAGATAGGGTTGGTAGAAAATTATGGTGTTAAGGTTGGATTCAGATATTTTTTTGTTATTATTATCTTAGAAAATTATGGTGTTAAGGTTGGATTCAGATATTTTTTTGTTATTATTATCTCCACCACTATGAACAATGCGTAAAATTCATGATATGAGGCCACCTTATAGAGTATGCATCATCTTACTCGAATATGGGAGCTGTTACTAGCTCTTGGAGATCATAGATGGGTCTTGCATCAAGGGAGGGAAATAAGAACATTAACTCTATCAATTAATTGTTATGGCCAACCACCATGGATGATTTGCATAATCAATACCTATGAGCTATGGATATCGTTCACCTCAAACTAGGATATGGTCACCATCAACTAATTAGTTATGAAGCAAGGATAGCTCTCAACACCTAATGAAGGCTAGTGAGGAGAACAAGAGATTTGTATGTTAAATGAAGCTTCTTGGGCTCAATTAACATGAATATAGGGAGGTGGAAGAGAGAAAGGGAGAGAGGGGGGGAGAGAGGAATGAAGAAAGAGACGACATGAGAGAAACAAGGAGAGAGGGAGTTAGAGAGGGAGTTGGAGGGGGTGGGAGAGGGAGAGGAAAAGCTTGAGAGAGAGAGAGGGAGTGACAAGGGAGAGATGAAGAGAGAGTGAGGGACAAAGGAGAGTAGGAGGGAAGAGAGACATGAAAGAGAGAGATATTGAGGGAGAGGTGAGAAAGATAGGGAGAAGGGGAAGAGAGAGAAAGGGAAAGGAAGAGGGATGGGGGGATAGGGAGATAGATAAACATGGAGATGGAGTGTGTATATTTTAGGGTTGAGATATAGGGATAAATGGGAGATGGAGAGAGGGAGAGAGCCAAAGCTAGATAAACATGGGGAGAGAGAGAGAGAGAGAGAGAGAGAGAGAGAGGGAGAGAGATGCATGGCATGGGAGTGAGAGGTACGAAGACATATATAGAGAGGTAGGGTCAGGAATAGAGAAAGGTAGTAATATGCGGGAGAGGTGGAGGGGGCGAGAGAGGGAGAGAGAGAGGTAGGGGGAGAGAGAAAGGCAGAGTGATGGAGATAGGAACAAAGATTGAGGAGGGAGAGAGAGGGAAGAAGAAAGAGAGACACAAATGCATACATATATTATATAGTATTATATAATATTGAACATTACTAACCATAGAGGAGGATGAAGGATTTAACAAAAGGTAAAAGAAGTTGTATTTAGAAGGCCACATGAATATTTTGGGTTTTCACTAAAATAGATACATTCATTTCAGTGAAGATGTTGATTACTAAAGCTATTTGATTGATTGCACAGGCTATATTGATTTCAGTGTAGTCAATTTTCTAATCTTATTTGATTACTTGTACTAGGTGCATTGATTTTCAGTGTAGATGTTGATTTCGAAACCTATTTGATTGCTTGCACTAGATGCATTGATTTCAGTTTAGATTTTTATTTTTTATCATATTTTATTTATTGCGCTCGATGAATTCATTTTAGTGTAGATGTTGACTTCCAATCCTATTTGATTTCTTGGACTAGATGCATTGATTTCAATCTAGATGTTGATTTCTGATTTGATGTAGCTAGATGTATGATGTACATTAATTACAAAGAAAGAATAATAGTGTGCATTGATTTTAGTGTAAAAAAAATATTGACGACATGCATTGATTTTTGTGTTACAGTAATTCAACCATAAATAATACTTGAATTTTCATCTTAAATAGAGTGTTCACTTACATGAAATGTTCTCTTCTTGAAACTATAAACTATTTATAATTCCATACATTCTTATTATTCCCATTTTTCATCATTACAATTTTAGTCACATTGCATTCAAACAAGGTAATAGAAAACAACTACCATTGAAACCTAGTTGCATTTTAACACTCCATAAGTGAGCATGAATGACTTTGGAGAAAGCTACTATTAACATTGGAGAGCAAGAGAGAGATGTTATGACATTTACTAGAATAACTCAAGTAAAATATTTGAGTGGTCTATGATTTCAACCACCATTTTCATATGATTGATATGAAATAATGGAAAGACTAATAGGTGCCACAATAAAAACAATAGAAGAACATAATTTGATATTGATCACAATGAAGGCTATTTGTATGCCCTACAATATTATCATTCACATATCCTATAATTCAACTCTCTTATGTTGTCACTTTACATTCAAAATTTTTATTTCAATGTTTTTCATCATTCAAGTTATTGACAATCTCTATCATCTCAACAAATTGAGGTAACTCAGAAAATTTAAAATTAAAATGACCACATTAATTTTAGACATATTTAACATATTTGAAATAATCAGGATAAATAGATGTTCAATCAATTTCGTGTGGCTACACATGACTAAAATCAGCCTAGATTGATCTTAACCCAGGTCAATCAATCAACACAGAGAATGATCAAATATTGCAAGGTGCAAACCTTTCCTCAAGTTTTTCACTTGAAAATTAGGTTCACACTTCAATGTATTTGATCTCTCTCAATGATTGATAAAGTTGGAGTTAATATGGATCTACTTTCTTTGCAATATCTTCTATATTCTTCAACATTCTAGGTGTTTTTGTTAGTAAGACTACATGTAGAAAAATATGGAATACATGTTTTGAAGTTTTGAGCAAATTGTTTATTATTAAGGAGTTGTTTGAAGATAATATCTAAAACTATTGAGGTAAATTATATATTTTATATAAACAATATCCCCATTATTTTAATTAATATAATATTTTACTTATTCTCTTTTGTTTAAATATCAAGCTTGTCTTTGTATGAACTTCTCTAGATTTCATTATAAAAAAACAAATTTTTTTATAAGTTATAAAACTTTATTGTAAATAGAATTTATATTCTCTATAAATTAATTAAATTTTCTAAATCTTTATTATAATCTAAGATATCATTTTTTTTCTATGTGGTTCATAATCACTAGAGATCAGTGGCAACTACATCCATAGAATATTTGTACCAAGAATACGTACTTGAAAGGATTACTTCTTGTCGGATCAACCACAAAACCTGACCCTAGTAGTGGAGAGAGAATTAAACACACAACCTCTCAATAATATAGGTGTTTTAATAATGGGGACTTGAATAATGGAGCTAACCATTGGGGATAATATAATCTAATACATAATATACTAACCACATAAATATACGTTCATTTATTAATATACCTATTTTAAAAATAAAACGAAGATTATTATTATTATTTTTGAATTACCTTCTTTAGAAAGTTTAAAAATAACTTCAAAAAGAACTAAATGTTTATTGTCTTGTATATAAATAATAAATTCATGGAGGAATATACAAGGTAAGTTCCTTAGATAGAACACCAAGGGACACTGCTCACAAATAGATCACATATCAATACACCAGTATTCTTGACGTGGTTAAAGCCCTTAAAGTGGGAAATAGTCCATGGCCCGAGTCAATGCAGCCACTTCATGCAACTTATTATTGTAAAACAAATACATAAGCTTCTCTCATGAATGGTCACCTTACAAATGACCCTCCATGCTCTTTAAATAGAGATGATGGACCAATCGGGTGTTAAGCCATGAATCATGTGTCAGTAGTACCAAGGAGAGAATGAATCATTGGATCACTTCATGTCTAGAATATATTATGTCCATTAGATTGTAAGTTACAAAAGTATAAAGTAAAGAAATACACTTTACCTAACTCTACACTAGACGAAGTTATACTTAACTATTTCCTATGTGTCAGAATAACATCCCCCCTTAAGAACAAGTTGGGATAGGATGGAAGGATGTACAAATATGACACGATAGGAGAAGGAAGGAGGAATTAGAGCCTATTCCCCCTTAGTGACAACTTCCTGAACTCCAACCATAAATCAAAATTTAGTAAACTTCATCTTTGTGAGAGGCTTTGTAAAGATGTTTGCAACTTGATCATCTGTTGAACAATATTGAACTTCAAGAACATGGTAATGAATGAGCTTTCTGATGAAGTGCATGTGTATTTCAATGTGTTTTCTGTGTCGATGTTTGACTTGAGATTTTCATAGTTGAATGGAACTTTGATTATCACACTGAAGTGTATTCAGATGCTTCTGCTAAAACCCAAACTCTGAGAGGATCTGGCAAAGCTACAAGTCTTACTTACTAGCTTTTATGATGGCACGATACTCTACTTCTGCTCAAGAAAGATAATTGACATTTTGTTTCTTGCAAGCCCATGTAATAGGTCCATAACCAAGAGCTAAGACATAACATGTACTAGACTTTTGATCATCAGGCTCACCAACCGAATCAGAATCAATGAAACCAACCAATAGAGGAGATGCTTCTTCACTGTACTGAATCCAAAATTGAATTGTACCTCAAACATAACTAAGTATTCTTTTAGTTTCTTTCCAATGAATTTCATGTGGGTTTTGCATAAACTGAGCAATAACACCAACAACCAACGAAAGGTCAGGACGGGTATGGGGCAGATACATAATGTTTCCTACAAGTTGATGGTATAAGGTAGCATCAACTTCAGGGGAAGTACAAGTGACTAAGATTTTGGTTCCAAACTGAAAGGGAGAAGGCTCTAGCTTACAATCTTCCATGTGAAAGTGGTGTAGAAGATAACAAGCATACTTGGATTAGGAAAGGGAAATACCTTATTTGGATTGCAAGAACTGAAGGACAAGAAAATAATGCAATTTTCCTAAGTCAATTATTTCAAACTTCCTTTTGAGGTTGGACTTGTCATGGTTTATAAGGTTGGGATCACTACTAGTAAGGATAAGATCTTCAGCATAAAGAACAAGAATGATAAGAGACTTATCCACTTTCTTGGTGTAGAGATATTGTGAGAATGACACCTAGAAAAGCTAGTATCTAAAAGAAAGCTATCCATTTTGGTATAACAAGCCCAAGGGGCTTGCTTGAGAGCATAAAGGGATTTATTAAGCTGACATACAAAGATGGAGTCTATTTGTATAAATCTAGGAGGTTGTTCCATATATATTTCTTCATGCAAGTACCCATGCAAGAAGGTTGATTTAACATCCATTTGATGGACTTCCCATTTGAAAGAGGTAGCAAGGGAAAGAAAAAGACAGGTAGATTTCATTTTGGAAATACAGGAGAAGCTTTCAGTATAGTCAATGCCTTTAACTTGTAAAAAATCCTTAGCAACAAGGGGAGATTTATGTTTATCAAATTTTCCATCTGGTCCAAACTTGGTTCTATAAACCCATTCGTATCTAACAAATTTTCATCCCTTTAGAAGAGGAACAAGGTCCCATGTATCATTTTCTAATAGTGAACAATATTCTTGATTCATAGCTGCATCCAAATTTGGATGGCCTAAAACTTTTGTAGATGTGTCAAGATCATAATTCGATGAAGCTTCAACCAGTAAAGAAGAGACTCTATCAAACTCATAATGTGTATGATGCGGATCTATAGGATCTCCTCCAAGAGCACCTGTTGCATCCCGAGTAGCGCAAACCCATTTTGGAAGTTGAGGAGCTGAAGGATCATCCTAAGAAGGTAGGGGAGGATTGTCAGCCTCGGTGTCATCATATGAAGAAGAAATATTTTTATTAGTAGAAGAGATAGAGAGAGGTGGCACATCCACCGAACTAGGCTCGTAGGCCGATATATTTTCAAAAAGATTTACATCTCTTCTAATGATAACATTTTCGGATTTACGTGGAAGATGTCTATATCCTTTGACATCTTAAGAATATCCAACAAAAATACATTTTTCACTCTTAGGTTCTAGAGCTTTATGTTTCTCATCCAGAATATGGGCCCATGCTTCACTTCCAAAAACACAAAAGTGACTTGCAACTAGTTCTCAAAAAATAAGACTAAGTCCTCTAGATTGAAGTATAGTGACAACAATGAGAATTGCCCTATATCATGTTATTACAAGACTAACCTACTTGCGAATTACTTTGGGGTACAATAATAGAAAAAATGAATAAATTATATAAATACCTTTCAACTAAACATTCTTAACATATCTTAAATATTAAAATATTAAGAAATATATATTATTAATTATTTTTATAATAAAATAGCTTTTTAACATATTATTTTTCATATAAATTGTAAGAATGTTTCACCCGAGTCCACTTTTCAAATTTCTCTTTCCAAGATTCTTTTTTCTCCCTCTTTTAGTGTATCTCTTTGATTATTAGTGCTTATCTTTAAAGCAAATCTTAATATTAAACCCAATATTATAAACCTAAAATACCATACTTTTGTAATGCCATAATGAAACCTTGAACAAATTGTAATGTAATATGGCATTACAACAATGCTTGTCACATTGCGACATTGGATATATATATATTTACCATTTTAATGTTACAACATTAAATCTAAATATTAAACAAAATATTACAAAAACTAACAATATATAAAACCTAATATTATAAACCATAATATTAATCCCAATATTATAAATCAAATATTAAACCCAATATTAGGACTCTAATATTAAACACAACAGTAAACCCTAATATTATAAACCCAAGATTAAACACAATATTATATATCCTAATATTAAACACAATATTGTAAACCAAAATAATCTACCCAATATTACAAACTCAGTATTAAAGCGTAATAATAAACCTAATATTATAACCTGGTATTATAAAAATTAATATTAAATCTAATATTATAAATCAAATTTTGAACCTAATATTATAAACCATAACATTAAACCCGATATTAGAAACCCTAATATTAAACCTTAATTTTGTAATGTCATAATGCAACTTCCAATAAATTGCAATGCAATGCAACTTTGCAACAATGCTAGTTAGAATGTGATGCTAGATAGATTTATATATCATTCCAACCTAAAAATTCTAAACCTTAATATTAATCTCGATATTATTAAACACATTATTAAAAACCATAATTTATACCTAATATTATAAACCCAATATTATAAAACCTATTATTAAGCCTAATATTATAAATCCAATAATAAATCTCATTATTAAACCTAATAGTATAGATCTTGATATTGAACCCAAATTTTATAATGTCACAATGTGGCATTCAATAATTTACAATGTAATGTGACTTTGCAATAATGATTCTCACCTTATTTATCACATTGCAATAATGTTTGTCATCATGTAATGTTGGATATATTTTTTTTTCTATTCTGACATCACGATATTCTTTTTTGTAAGTTGAAATTCTATTCATCTGGAAAAAGAGATATACATCCAGAGTAACAAAAAACAAGTGGTCTCACCCCAACCAGGATTTTGACCATTGTTTGCAACAGGTGACAATAATATAAGAAAGAGACTAAGGAAATTGTTTATAAATGAGAAGGCCAGAGACACCAAAATACAAACAACACATAAAAAACACTTAAGCGCATGCTAGTCATCCAACATGATTGATGTTGGGTTATTTGGGGTTGTTCATTGAGAAGGCGAAGGGAGAAGTTGCACTGGACACGCCCTTTGAAGTGCACCATCCATGTTTCTAGCTTTTCCACTTTTTTTGAAAGATGGTTTTGGCCATGCGAGACCACCACCATGCGCTCTCTAACCTAGCACTGAAATAGCAGATCCTATCCAGGGTGCCCACTAGTAGAATGTGCTCCTCCTTTCAGATCCTTTCAATCGACTCTAATCGAGCCAACAAAATTTAAATTACCTCGCGACGATTCTCCATACAACAATGTTGAATTACCCACGGGCTGGGAGATGAACATATGTCAAACCGTCTACTAACCTTACCACGACATTGCACACCACCATGTCTCTGAGGTTACTAAGTCCACCCTCCACGATGAGTCACTTGCAACAACTGTGGCCACCACATGCTCCAACACCAATTTGCTGGGAGCGACTTATGGTCTTTCCACCTCAGCGGGTCCCAACTACCACGATTCCCAGCTCCATAGATTGAATAGGTATGTCCTAGTCTATGTGCCCCACTGAGTCTAGCTTGGCAGGGAGGGAGGAACACCCATGCTAATAGGAACACCACATACTGAACAGACCATGAACACCACTACTTGTACCCGGCTCAAGAGTTATGGAGCCACTACCAACCTTCAGGGCTTAGCCCACTATATGTCACCAAGACCGCCTCACCTAGAACTGAAACATCGCCTACAAACTGCCTCCCTGAAGGAACAACCTCTCCTGCTCTGAATAATTAACGATCCCTCTTCCTCCCCAAAAATAAATAATTTCCTATGCACAATCCTCATTTAAAAATGACAAAGGTGAAGGAAGAGAAATGCTTCCTATGCATAGAGGAAAAGCAAGCAACTCCACTGGGGTATTGTCCAAGGTCAATAATAATGGAACAATGCTTGTGTTTTGACGTGAGCCCATCAGGCTACCCTGTAGGCCTGATAGTAGTGGAGCAACACTAGATATGAAAAATTATACTCTGAAAATCTCAAGCTTGCAAGCTAAACTGCTCTTCCCAATTCAAAACAGTATGATCTGGCTAAATGTGATGTTGTGTTCACCCGAGTAGTTACCAAGGGGACCATGTCCTACCATGGGTAAGTGGGTAAGCCAGACTAGTCTTCATAATGAATCAATACTCCATAAAGGACCAAGGCCCTGCACTAAAAATGAACCAAGACAGAGAAGTTGGTATTCAACCAGTGTGTCGTCAAGTGTTGTAGTGGCTGCAAGACCCTCCAAAATTTTGGTTGAACTAAAATTTTGGAGCCTACTGTGGATCTCGGGATTGATCATTCCTTAGTCACTTATTGGTAATTTTATGATCTCAAGATCCCTTCTTCAATCTTAAGAGTCGTTCACACTTTTATCTTTATATAGAATGTGTCATCTTTAGACATCAGGATTATCACCTATCATGCAAAGGGAATTTTGTCTTGCTTCAAGGGGAAGGCTTTGTGAGAATGGGTCATCCTGACCACATATACATGTTTGACACTCATTTCAAACATTATTAGATAAGTTTCTCCTTTATCCTCTCAAAGTTTATCATAGGAGCCACAATTGTCATAAGATGCCACAAAGAATGTTGCATTAACCAAAGTAATGTTATGGATGGTCCATGTTGTATCACTAAGGGTTCAAGTGTGTGATTGTGGTCAAGTTCTATCACTATTCACATCAGTTGCACTGATCCAAAAATTAGCAAAATTCCAAAGTTCCCCTAGAAACCTACCCTCATCCATCTTTCCCGCAATGCGCACTTCACATCTGCGACCCTCGAGATTTTCCCTTGCGTACTGGAACTACACAATGCGTAGAAAGCTTTGATTCTGTGATCGCCCAAGGTTAATATTTATTTGATAAAAAACGAAAAACTTTTTTCTTAGGATTTCTATTTATGAGTATGTTATGGACTGCCAACTTTCTTGAATGCATGTGAACATACCTTTTAACCTTTTATGAATCAAATACAAGTACGATCCAACTTTTAGTGGAAAAAAATATGTTATTCATCTAATAAATAAAGCTTAATTAATATTTTAGTTGGTGAAATGGATCACTATTTTGTATTAAGTTTACTTTAGGTTCAGTTACGTTTTACGCTAAAAAAAAATTATAGGGAGGGGAGGAGATTGAAGTCATAGGAAGAATTAAACTATCTAGAAGATAGTTCTATTACCTAAATTATTTTTCTATTCAAAATTGGAATTTAGTTAAGCTTCTCTCTCTCTCTCTCTCTCTCTCTCTCTCTCTCTCTCTCTCTCTCTCTCTCTCTATATATATATATATATATATATATATATATATATATATCTATAAGTGCGTGTACACTTCAACATATAGTGAAATTAACTTTAAAAATATGAAAGAGTTCTTAAGCCCACACATCATGGCTAGGTTTTGTGCACTTGTAATGGGAGTTAATTTCCACCATTTATTTCCAAGCCTTTGAATGGGACATATGCATCATGGCTAGGTTTTGTGCACTTGTAATGGGAGTTAACATAGATAGGGTTACTAGAAAACTATTGTGTTAATCTTGGATTCTTTTTTTTTAATTTTTATTATATATATCTCCACCGCTCTGAATAATGCATTAAATCCATGATATGATCCCACCTTATAGATTATTTATCATATTACTTGAATATGGGGGCCATTACTAGCTCTTGGACATCATGGATGGGTCTTGCATCAATGGAGGCAAATAAGAACCTCAACTCTATGAATTAATTCTTAGACTCAAGCACCATGGATGATTTCCATAATCAATACATATGAGCTATATAGGATATGATTCACCTCAAACTAGGATATGGTCACCATAAACTAATTAGTTATGAAGAAAGAAAAACTCCCAACAGCTAATGAAGGCAAGTGAGGAGAGAAAGAGGTTTATACGCTAAATGAAGCTTCTTAGGCTCAAGTACCATGAATAGAGGGAGGTGGGAGAGAAAGATAGAGAAAGGAACAAAGAAAGAGAGGACATAACAGAAAGGAGGAGATAGGGAGGTTGAGAAGAAGTTGGAGGGGATGTGAGAGGGATATGGATTTAAGAAGAAACACATAGAGAGAGAAAGCTTGAGAGAGAGAGAGAGAGGGTAAATGATAAGGAAGAGATGGAGAGATAAAAGGAAACAAATGAGAGTACAAGGGAAGAGATACATGAGAGAGAGAGAGTGAGGGAGAAGTAAGAGAGAGAGGGAGAACGGAAGAGAGAGAGAGAGAGAGAGAGAGAGAGAGAGGAAAAGGGATGGAGGGACAGGGAGATAGATAGTAATGGAGATAGAGTGTGTATATTTTGGGGTTGAGATAGAGAGAGAAATTAGACATGGAGAGAGGGAGAGATGTAGAGCTAGATAGACATGAAGAGAGAGAAAGAGAGAGGTGTGTTTGGGGGGATGAGATAGAGAGGTAGAGAATGAGAGATAGAGGGAGATATATATGGATGGAATGGCAATGAGAGGCGAGAAGAGAGAGATAGAGAGAGGCAGGGATAGGCAGAGAGAGAGATGTATTGAGATGGGGGAGAGGGGGAGGGGGAGAGAGAGGGAAAGGGAGAGGTGGGGGGAGAGATAAAGAGAGAGGGATGGAGATAGGAACAAAGATGAAGGAGGGAGAGAGAGGGAATAATAAAGAGAGACACACAGACATACATATATTAGTATTATATAATATTGAACACTACTAACCATAAAGGAAGATAAAAGGATTTTACAAAAGGTAAAAGAAGATGGAATTAGAATGCCACATGAATATTTTGGGTTTTCACTACAATAGATGCATTGATTTTAGTGTAGATGTTGATTCCTTATCCTATTTTATTAATTGCACTCGCTACATCTTTTTTAGTGTAGTCGATTTTCTAATCTTATATTATTGCTTGCACTTGATAAATTGATTTAGTGCAGATGTTGATTTGAAATCCTATTTGATTGCTTGCACTTGATGCACTAATTTTAGTGTATAATTTGATTTTTTATCCTGTTTTATTTCTCGCATTCAATGAATTGATTTTAGTGTAGATGTTGTTTTGCAATCATATTTGATTTCTTGGAATATATGCATTGACTTCAATCTAGATGTTGATTTCTGATTTGATGTAACTAGATACATGATGTACACTAATTTCAAAATAAGAATAGTATTGTGTATTGATTTTAGTGTAAACAATTTTTTTTTATTGATGATATGCATTGATATTTGTGTTGCAGTAATTAGACTGTAAATAATACTTGAATTGTCAGCTAAAATAAAAATTTCACTTACATGAAATGTTTTCTTCTTGAAACTATACACTATTTATAACTATCTACATTCTTATTACTCCCATTTTCAATCATTACAAATGTTTTGTCACATTACATTCAAATAAGGTAATAGAAAACAACTACCATTGCAACCTAGTTGCATTTTAAGACTCCATAAGTCAACATGACTTTCTTTGGAGAAATCTACTATTAATATTCGAGAGAAAGAGAGAGATTTTATGAAATTTAAGACAATAGCTTGAGTAAATATTTGAGTGGTCTATGATTTCCACCACCATTTTCATATGATCGATTTGAAAAGATGGAAATAGTAATAGGTGTGATAATAAGAACAATAGAAGAAACTAATTTGATATTGATCACAATGAATACTATTTGTAACTTTCTACACAATTACATTCTTATGGCATCGCATTCAAATCTCTTATATTGTCACTTTGCATTCAAAATATTTAATCCCACGTTTTTCATCATTGAACTTATTGACAATCTCTATCATCTCAACAAACTAAGCTACTTGCGAGAATTTAAACTAAAATGGCCACATTAATTTTAGACATATTCAACATATTTAAAATCATTAAAATAATTAGATATCCGATAAATTTTTTGTGGCTACAAATGAGTGAAATCATCTTAGATCTAGCTTAACCCCAGATCAATCAACACTGAGGGTGATCAAATCTCTCAATGTGTGAACCTTTCTCAAGTTTTTCACTTCGATATATTTGATCTCTCTCGATGATTGATAAATATTGCTTCAAGATGGATCTACGTTGCTTGCATTATCTTTTATATTCATCAACATTTTAGGTGTTTTTGTTAGTAAGACTCCATTTAGGAAAAAATAGAATGCTTGTTCTGAAGTTCGTAGCAAATTGTTTATTATTAAGGAGTTGTTCGAAGCTAAATTTTAAAATGAATAGTTAAATTATATATTTTATATAAAAAAATATCGTGATTATTTCAGTTAATATACTATTTTACTTATTCCCTTTTGCTTAAATATCAATTTTATCTTTGTATTAACTTCTCTAGGTTTTGTTATAGAAACAAACATAATTTTTCATAAGTTATAAAACATTCTTGTAAATAAAATTTATATTTTTGCAAGCTAATTAAATTTTCTAAATATTTATTAACATATAAGATATTTTTTTTTCTATGTGGTTCACAGTCCCTAGAGATCAGTGACAACTACATCCTTACAATAATTGTACCAAGAAGATCTACATGAAAGGACCACTTCATGTCAGATCAACCAGATAACCTGGCCCTAGGAGTGGAAAAAGACTTGAAGACATGACCTACCAATAGTAGAGGTGTTTTAAAAATGGGGTCTTGACCTATAGAACAAACCATTGGGGATAATATAATATAAGACATAAAATACTAATCACATAAATACAAATTCATTTATTAATATACATAGTGTTTAAATAAGACGATGATTATTATTATTATTTTCCAATTACTTTCTTTAGAAAGGTTAAAATTGACTTCAAAGGGCACTAAATTTTTATTATATTTTATATAAATAATAAATTCATATAACTTATACATAACCTATTGATTATATATTTATTAATTTATATAACAAAGTTTAAAATATATTTGGGGAGTTCAACTTATCATCAAAATGATGTGAAATCTTGCAAACTAAGACATCCAAGGTTCAATCTCACGATCATTACACAATTTAAGGAGAGTGAGACATGTTCTATGCCCTAGATGTATAGTGACAAAAATGAGAATTGACTCATATCAAATGATTACTAGATTGATTTACTTGTGGATTATTTTGGGTTATAATAAAATAAAAAATGATAAGTTATATAAATACCTTTCAACTATATATTCTTAAGATAGAGTAAATATTAAATATTAAAAAAATATATTATTAATTATTTTTATAATAAAATAGTTTTTTAACATATTATTTTTCATATAAATTGTAAGAATGTTTCACCCCATTCCACTTTTCTAATTTCTCTTTCGAAGATTCTGTTTTCCCTCTCTTTTAGCGTAGATATTTGATTATTACTGGTTCTCTTCAAAGTGAAAATGAATATTAAACCTAATATTATAATCCTAAAAGACCATACTTTTATATTGCCATAATGAAAAATTTAACAAATTGTGATGTAATCTAACAATACAACAATGTTTGTCACATTGTGACATTGCATAGATATATGTACCATTCTAATGTTACAAAATTAAACCTTAATATTAAACACAACAATAAACCCAAGATTAAACCCAATATTGTAAACCCTAATATTAAACACAATATTGTAAACCAAAATAATCTACCCAATATTACAAGTGTAATAATAAACCTAATATTATAACATGGTATTATAAAAATTAATATTAAATCAAATATTACAAACCCAATTTTAAACCTAATATTATAAATCATAACATTAAACCCAATATTATAAACCCTAATTTTGTAATGTCATAATGCAACCTTGAATAAATTGCAATGTAATGTAACATTGCACCAATGCTAGCTAGAATGCGACGTTAGATAGATTTATATATCGTTCTAACCTCAAAATACTAAAGCCTAATATTAAACTCAATATTAAACCCTATTATTATAAAACATAATATTAACAACCCTAATTTAAACCCAATATTATAGAACATGTTATTAAGCTGAATATTATAAATCCAACAATAAATCTCATTATTAAACCTAATAGAATAGATCTTAATATTGAACCCAAATTTTATAATGTCACAATGTGACATTCAATAATTTACAATGAATGTGACTTTACAATAATGATTGTCACATTTTTTATCACATTTCAATAGTGTTTGTCATAATGCAATGCTGGATAGAATTTTGTTCCATTCTGACATCACGATAAATTTTTTTGTAAGTCGAAATTCTATTCATTTGGAAAAAGAGGTATACATCCGGAGTAACAAAAACAAGTGGTCTCACCCCAACCAATTTTTTTGACCATTTTTTGCATCATGTGACAAAAATACAAGAAAGATACTAAGGATATCATCCAAAAAAGGAAAGGGCACAAACACCAAAATAGAAACAACACAAAGAAAACAGCTGAGCGCATGCTAGTCATCCAACTTGATGGACATTGGGTTATCTAGGGTTTTTTTTGGATGAGGTGAAGGGTGGAAGTTGCACTAGACATGCCCTTTGAGGTGCGCCATCCATGTTTCCAACTTTTCCACTTTTTCTGAAAGATGGTTTTGGCCATGCCAGAGCACCACCACGTGCTCTCTAACTTGGCACTCAAAGTAGTTCATTCTATCCAGGGTGGCCACAAGGGAAACATGCTTCTCCATTTGGATCCTTTTGACCATCTCCACCTGAACCAATTTTTTTTGAATTAGCTTGAGACAATTCTCCATAGAACAGTGTTGAAATATGCATGGGCTGGGAGTTGAATGTCGTCCAGACCCGTATATGCCCTTACTATCACATCTCACACCACCATGTCACTGAGGTTGTTGAGACTTCCCTCCACGATGGCTCACTTGTTAACAACTGCTGCATCCAACATGCGGTCCAACAACCATCTTCCGAGAGGAATCGATAATCTTTCCACTTAGATGCATCCTAGCTACCACCATTCCCAACCCCATTGATTGAATTGGCATGTCCTATTTCATGTGCCCTACTAAGTCTGGATTGGTAGGGAGGGAGTAATTCCCATGCTAAGGGGAAGACCGCATATTGAACAGACCACCACCACCATTACTTGTACTCGACTAAAGATTTTTGGAGCCACTAACAACCTTCAGTGCCAGGTTTGGTGTAAATCGCCAAGACCGCTTCACCCAAAGCCCAAACATCACGCGACCAACTCCCTAAAGGAGTAACCTCTCTTGCTCTTAATAGGTTGCGATCCCTCTTCCACCCTAAAAATAAATAATTTCCTATGCATAGTTCTCTTTTAAAAATGAAAAAGGTGAAAGAAGAGAAATGCTTCTTGTGTAAAGAGGAAAAGCAAGCAACTCCATCAGGGTACTTTCTAGGCTCACTAATAGTGGAAAAATGCTTCTAGGCCTGTTGGCAGTGAAGAAAAGTTACAGATTAAAAACTATTCTTATAAAATCTTAAGCTTGTGAGCTAAACTACCCATCCCAATTCGAAACACTATGATCTTGCTAGATCTTATGTTGTGTTCAACTGAGTAGGTACCAAGGGGACCATGTCTTCCCATGGGGTAAGTGGGTAAGACAAACTAATCTGCACAATGAACCAATGCTCTATAAAGGACCAAGGCCCTGCAATAAAAATGATCCAAGATAAACAAGTTGGTATTCAAGAAGTGTGTTGCCAAGTGTTTTAGTGGCTGCAACACCCTCAAAAATTTTGGCTTGTACTCAAATTTTGGAGCCTACTATGGATCTTGTGATTGATAATTCCTTAGTCACTTATTGGTAAGTTGGTGATCTCAATATCCATTCTTCAGTCTTAAGATTCGTTCATGATTTTATCTTTATATAATATGTGTCATCTTTGTGGCATGATGATTATCGCTTGTCATGCAAAGGGAAGTTTGTCTTGCTTGAAGGGGAAAGTTTTGTGAGAATGGGTCATCCTCACCAGATTTACATGTTTCACACTCATTTCAAATACTCTTAGACAAGTGTCAACTTTTTCCTCTCAAAAATTTATCATCAGAGCCACACTTGTCGTAAGATGCCACAAAGGTTGTTGCATTAATCGTAGTATGTGCTACATGTTCTGAATGATCTATGTTGTATCACTAAGGGTTCAAGTGTGTGGTCATAGACAAGTTCTATCACTGTTCATATCAGTTCCACTGATCCAACACTTAGCAAAGTTCCAAAGTTTCCCTAGCAAACTACCCTCATTGAGCTTTCCTGAACTACGCACTTCGCATCTGTAAACCTCAAGATTTTCCATTGCCTACTGGAACTTCAAAATGCATAGAAAGCCCAACCCCCCTTAACATTCAAAAATTCACAATAGTTTCCTCCAGTTTCCTTCCCTCAACCAGAACCCACTATCTCTTGAAACTGCATAATTTTTCCCTTAGTTGCCTAGTTTACCTTGCATCCTAAAACTTCACAGATGTGTCCTCGCAGGGCCTCATCCCGTAACAGTCATTGCCCATTGAAATTGTGCAATTGTGTCTCTCAGGGGCGACAAAGAAATATTACATGTTAGATTACTCTGAAGGAGTTGAGGAGAAAGATAAGTAGAATAAGGAGCCCAATATATGATATAATATCAGGACTGTGTGAAGACTCCATCTGATGCATAACCATTTGGAGGGTAGGAATTGAAAATAAAACACGTCTTTTAAAATACAACTCTTAGTGTAGCTTGAACGACTGCTTAGCATTGTCATGTCATTCTATCTTCAATGACATGCATATTTGCAAGCACTACAATTCATTCGATGTGTTTCCTATACTTGTCTTGCTATCTTTTGCTCGTTTGATCAATTATCGTATTTTTACTTGTTTGGTTGTCATGTTTAGGAACTGTTCTAGTTGCCATGAGGGTTCGTATTTGTGTATACAAGTTTTCCTAGAAATGTAAACATCTATAAATAATGAGTTCATGTAGGTGAAAAAAAAAATTAGATGGTGGAGGAATAACCTGTTAAAGAGTTTTAATAACACAACGTTTCAAACTACCAAGTGAGTCCATCCTCAGGGGATACATCAATAGATTAAGAAGATATTAACAATATATCTGAATCTAATATTGCAAGTATATATATGGAATATGAAAAGGATTAATATAAGATATCTAGTCACCATAATTTAAATAGTGTAATAATAAATTAATAAACTAGAATTTTAAAACATTAGGTATTTAGTTTATTAATTCATTATAATACATTGTATAAATATGACTTTTTAGAGTTAATTAGCTATGAATTATTATCTTATTTGATTTATGAGAGCTTCATTACATTATTTATTTTTAAACTTATGGATTATTTGTAAGATTATAATTATTAGATATTTAGTTAAAAGTGAGTATTGTTTTGTAAGATTTAATCTAATGAATTTCATCTATAATTAAGGTTAATTTATTTAATTACTATTATCATTATCATCATCATCATTATTATTATTATTATTATTTATAGAAACTATTATAATCAAAGGAATTTTTTTATTTTATAAGAGTTGAGATGAAAATTATAAAGTTAATAGGATGTTAGATTAAATTCAAAAATTAATTTTATTATGTATGAAAAGGGATTGACCTAAATAATGAAAATCGTTGAACTGCAATTTAATTAATTACAAGGGATCCTTGGTTCTTAGGATTTCAATTAAAGGTTTCCATGTGTTACTTAGTTTTAATCCATCATCACGATTCAGGTTGTTCTTTCTTTTTTCTATTTCTATGGCTTCCTTAATTTTTATTTTGAGATAATGGTCCTCTTTTTTAATTAGTTTGGTCTTTTCCATGTAGATATAATGAGAGGAAGAGTGAACATGTTATGTTAACACAAATTTCGAGGTCCTTTCTCTCCTTAAGTTTGTTTTGTGCTCTTTGATTCTGATGTTAAAAGACCTGCTTGTTTCACCTATATATTCTTTGCCACATAAGCAAAGAATAATATAAAAACCTTTCTGAAGGTTAGGGTTTATGGGATCTTTCATAGAGTTAAATAGTTGGGTGATGGTGTTAGGAGGGGTGAAGGCTACATTAATATTTTGTTTCTTAAAGATTTTAGTAATTGTGTTAGTTCTTCCTTTTATGTATGGAAGGGAGACTGTAGGAATGAATGCCAAATTTTGATATTTATTATTATTGTTGTTCTTACTTAGGGATTGGTTCATATCTTTCTTAATGGTGTTCTTATTATAATCGTTTAGTTCAAATACCTTGTGAAGATGGTTAAATTCATAATTTAGATGGTCTGGGTCCGATATTCTGGTAGCCCTGGTGGTTAAGGTCCTAATGATTCCAATTTTTTGTTTAGGGTGGTGATGAGAATTTGCATCCAGATACCTCTCAAAATGGGTTTTCTTTCTAAAGAATTGGAAACCAAGCATTCCTTCTTTTTTAGTTAGAAGTATATCTAGAAAGGGAAGCTGATTGTTAGTTTCAATTTCTATGGTGAATCTTATATGGTCAGAGAAGCTATTTAGGTGATTTAGGAATAGGTTTAGTTTTTCTTTCCCATGACTCCATTTGGAAAATATATCGTCAACAAACTATTTCCATTCTCTAGGGGTATATGAAAATGAATTAAGGGCTTTCTATTCAAAATGCTCCATATAGATGTTAGCAATTATGGGGGATAGAGGAGAGCCAATAGCCACTCCATGAGTTTTCTCATATATTATTCCTTTGAAACTGAAGTAGGAGGATTTTAAGCAAAGCTCTAGAATGTCCACAGTTTCTTTATCAATGATGTTCCTCATGATATTGATAGCTTCATTAATAGGAATCATAGTATATATTGATACAATATCAAAACTAACCATGAGGTCATCCTCCTTCTTTTTTATGTTTTTAATCCATTGAACAAAGGAAGAGGAATATTTAATATACGGTGGGGTCCTTCCAGACAGGTGTCTAAGCTTCTTAGAAAGGTATTTTACAAGAAGGTAAGTGGGTGAACCTATGGTGTTAACTATAGGACTGACAGGTGTGTTGGGTTTATGAACTTTAGGAGCTCCATAGATTCTAGGTATAATAGAACTGTTATTGGTGATTTTCTTTTTTGTGATGTCATCAAGAGATGACTCTTTGATTTTCTTGGTTACTTCATGAAGAAGTTTTTCACTAGGGTCTTTATTAATAACTTTATAACATCCACTATTTTTTAGGTGTTCATCCATTTTATTGTCATAATTGACTCTATTCATGATAACTGTTGCATTACCCTTATCCACCTTCACGATGACTATGTTTCTATTTTTCATGAGGTTGTTTAAAGCTCTTTTTTCTTCTAAGGATATGTTAGAAGAAGGGGGTTTAGAAGTTCTGAGAATTTTGGCAATATCTTGTCTAATTTCTTCACTGTTATTTATATCTAGGTTCTTAATTGCTACTTCAATATTGCTAATGACCTCATCTACTGGAATTTTATTAGGAGATATGGAAAAATTTAGACCTTTTTTCAGAATGGATTTAGTTTCATGGTCCAGATGGATGTTGGTTAAGCTAATGACTTGTGCATTTTTTTGATTTTAGAATTTGATGCTGGTGATGATTGGGATTTATGGGTCGAGTTTCCTAATTCTGTGAGAGAGACAAATTATCAACATTCAAATTCAAATCAATGGGATTGATGGAATGGAGACTCGTACCTAAAATAGAGAACTGAACACAGTTGTTGTGGTTGTCGTGACTCATGACCGCTTTGTTGCCGCAAGGGATGCTGGTTTGCATAGGAGATTTATGCTCCAAAACTGTGTTGTTACTCATGGATATAACCTGCGTATTTGAATCATTAATCTGCATACCTTGATTACTATTTTTATCCCACCCCACAACTGTGTCAATGGAGGGGATAAGTTGCGTATTTTTCTTGCAGTTGTCATCATGCTAGAGGAGGGAGGAGATGATCTACAAATTCAAAAATTGAGTGCTGTTGTCATCACGCAGGAAATTGAAGGAAACCTGCATATTCAAAATTTGATTGCTGGTGGTGAAGCTGAATACGTGACATTGATTCTTGTCAGGAGGAGAAAATTTGGGTGAGTTGACCAATTCATGAGGCTGGGTATTGGTTCTAGTTCTAGAGTGCGTGATCAGGTATGTGTCATTGCTATCGACTCAGTTATTGTCCACAGTGTTAAAAATATTGATGGACATACTATGATCCAAATACAAAGTGCCCTAGCTGATGGAATTTTCCATGATACAATATTATTACACTATTTAAATTATGGCTCACTAGATATATTATAATAATCTTCTTCATATTCCATATATATACTTACAAGATTAGCTCCAGATATATCACTAATATCTTTTTAATCTATTGACGTATCCCCTGAGAAAGGACTCACTTGGTAGCCTGAAATGTTGGGTTATCAAAACTCTTTAATAGGTTATTCCTCCACTATCTAAAAAAAAATTCACATCTATGAACTTATTATTTATAAATATCAAGTCCTACCACGGAAGGGACATGATGGACAACGCGTCCGAATTTGAGAAATCAATATTATCTAGAGCTAAACTAATATCCAATCTAAATTTTCTAAAAAATTGCAGAGATAATAATCTCACTCTTAATTGGCTACCTGTAAACATCCTCTATGCCTTGGCAGAAATTTATCTATTTTAAAAAAACTAAGCGAAAACCTAATAAAAAATGAAATTAAATGGGTTAGATCTAAATTGGCAAAAACTTCTCAAAAAATCTTTCCCACCCATCTATACCTTTCCTCTCATTTCAGACAGGATCTATGGCAATCCCTTGATGCACTCACATTCATAATATCTAATAGATGGTTGACAAAAGACACCATTAAAAAATCAAAGAAGCGTAATAACTTACACAGACCCTTTGATTCTCCATTACACATCTTAGAACAATTAATCATAAAATATAACACGCCTTGTCATCACCACCACACTTCCTCCAGACTACAGATCGCAATTAGCACCCACCCTAGCTCTGACATCGTTGTACCTAATTCTCTCCCTCTCATCAATACATCGGATCAGGATCACTGTATCATGGCAAATTCCATCAACTAGGCCACTTCACATTCAGATCATAGTATGGCCATCAATATGTTTAACACTTCGGACAACAACCGAGTCGATACCAATGACACATACCTGATGACACACTCCAGAACTAGAACTGATAACCAACCCCATGAATCAGTCAACTCACCCAGCTCTTCTCCTCTCAACGAGAATCAGTGTCACGTATTCAACTTGGCCACCAGCAATCAGATTTTGAATACTCCAACTTCCCACATGATGATAACAACACTCAATTTTTGAATTCACAGATCATCCCCTCCATCCTCCAGCGTGATGACAGCTGCAAGCTGAATATGCAAGTTATCCCCTCCATTGACATAGTTGTGGGGTTGGATAAGAGCAACAATCAAGGTACGCAGATTAATGATTCAAATACACAGGTTATATCCATAAGTAACAGCACAGTTGTGGAGCATAAATATCCTACGCAAACCATCATCCCTTGTGGAAACAAAGTGGTCATGAGTCATGACAACCACAACAACTGTGTTCAGTTCTCGATTTCAGGTACAGGTCTCCGTTCCATCAATCCCATTGATCTGAATTTGAATGTTGATAATTTGTCTATCTCCCAGAATTCAGAAACTCAACTCATAAATCCTAATCATCATCATCATCAAATTTTGAAATCAGAAAATGCCCAAGTCATTAACTTAACCAACATCCATCTGGACCATGCAACTAAATCCATTCTGCAAAAAGGTCTAAATTTTTATGTATCTTCTAATAAAATTCTAGTAGATGAGGTCATTAGAAATATTGAAGTAGCAAGTGAGAACCTAGATATAGCTAAAAGTGAAGAAATTAGACAAGATATTGCCAAAATTCTCAGAACTTGTAAACCCCCTTCTTCTAACATATCCTTAGAAGAAAAAAGAGCTTTAAGCAACCTCAGGAAAAATAGAAACATAGTCATCCTAAAGGCAGATAAGGGTAATGCAATAGTTATCATGAATAGAATCGATTATGACAATAAAATGGATTAACACCCAAGTAATAGTGGATGTTATAAAGTTATTAATAAAGACCCCAGCGAAAAACTTCCTCTTGAAGCAACCAGGAAAATCAAAGAGTCATCTCTTGATGACATCACAAAAAAGAAAATCACTGGTAACAATTCTATTATACCTAGAATCTATAGAGCTCATAAAGTTCGTAAACCCAACACACCTCTCAGACCTATAGTTAACACCATAGATTCGCCCACTTGCCTTCTTGAAAAGTACCTTGCTAAGAAGCTCAGACCCCTGTCTGGAAGGACCCCATCATATATTAAAGATTCCTCTTCCTTTGTTCAATGGATTAAAAACATAGAAATGAAGGAGGATGACCTCATGGTTAGTTTTGATACTGTATCACTCTATATTATGACTCCTATTGATGAGGCTATCAATATCATGAGGAACATCACTAAAGAAACTATGGACCTTCTAGAGATTTTCTTAAAATCCTCATACTTTAGTTTCAAAGGAATAATATATGAGAAAACTCATGGAGTGGCTATGGGCTCTCCTCTATCCCCCATAATTGCTAACATCTATATGGAGCATTTTGAACAGAAAGCCCTTAATTCATTTTCATATACCCTTGGAGAATGGAAATGGTTTGTTGACGACATATTTTCCAAATGGAGTCATGGGAAAGAAAAGCTAAACATATTCCTAAATCACCTAAATAGCCTCTCTGACCATATAAAATTCACCATAGAAATTGAAACTAACAATCAACTTCCCTTTCTAGATATACTTCTAACTAAAAAAGAAGGAATGCTTGGTTTCCAAGTCTTTAGAAAGAAAACCCATACTGAGAGGTATCTGCATGCAAATTCTCATCACCACCCTAAATAGAAAATTGGAATCATTAGGACCTTAACCACTACGGCTGCCAAAATATCGGACCCACACCACCTAAATTATGAACTTAACCATCTTCACAAGCTATTTGAAATAAATGGTTATAATAAGAATACCATTAAGAAAGCTATGAACCAATCCCTAAGCAAGAATAAAAATAACAATAAAGATCAAAATTTGTCATTCATTCCTACAGTCTCCCTTCCGTACATAAAAGGCACAACTGACAAAATTACTAAAATCCTTAAGAAACACAATATTAATGTAGCTTTCACCCCTCCTAACACCATCACACAATTATTTAACTCTGTGAAAGATCCCATAAACCCTAACCTTCAGAAAGGTGTTTATATTATTCCTTGCTCATGTGGCAAAGAATATATAGGTGAAATAGGCAGGTCTTTTAACATCAGAATCAAAGAACACACAACAGACTTAAGGAGAGAAAGGACCTCGAAATCTGCCTTAGCGGAACATGTTCACTCTTCCTCTCATTATATCTGCATGGAAAAGGCCAAACTAATTAAAAAATAGGACCATTATCTCAAAAGAAAAATTAAGGAAGCCATAGAAATAGAAAAAAGAAATAACAACCTGAATCGTGATGATGGATTAAAGCTAGATAACACGTGGAAACCTTTAATTGAAATCCTAAGAACCAAGGATCCCTTGTAATTAATTAAATTGCAATTAAATAATTTTCATTATTTAGGTCAATCCCTTTTCATACATAATAAAAATTAATTTCTAAATTTAATCTAACATCCTATTATAAAATCCTATTAAATATATAATTTTCATCTCAACACTTATAAAATACAAATTTTTCTTTGATTATAATAGTTTCTATAAAAATAAAAATAATTTAATAATAATAATAATTAAATAAATTAACCTTAACTATGGATGAAATTCAATATATTAAATCTAACCAAACAATACTTTCTTTTAACTAAATCTCTAATAATTATTTATAATTATATTAATCCAATATACTGATATTAAAAAAAAAAAAAAAAATATTTACATTCTAATAAATTTCAGTAATTATAATCTTACAAATAATCCATAAATTTAAAAATAAATAATGTGATAAAGCTGTCATAAATCAAATAAGATAATAATTCATAACTAATTAACTCTAAAAGTCATATTTATACAATGTATTATAATGAATTAATAAACCAAATACCTAATATTTTAAAATTCTGGTTTATTAATTTATTATTACAGTGTTTAAATTATGGCCGACTAGATATATTATATTAGTCCTCCTCATATTCCATATATATACTTGCAAGGTTAGCTCCGGATATATCATTAATATCTTCTTAATCTATTGACGTATCCCATGAGGATGGATTGACTTGGCAGTCTGACACGTTGGGTTGTTAAAACTCTTTAACAAATGTAAACATCTGTCACAATTGTACACATAGTTGTAAGCAATGTTGCACAAGTGTTGTCATGGTCATCCAAAGGTCTATCCCAAGTGTCGCACTTGCCTCTTTTTAACTCTAGACAATCTCATGGAGCACAATGCTTTATCTTATTGTCTCAGAGGTCTAGGTTTTCCTGTTATCAAAATATGTTAAGTTTGTGATCACAATGTCAAGTCTTCACAAGTTCACTTGCCTCCCACACTTAGCCATTTTTCTAACAAATCCTTTCGACTCAACAACCCCCTCTCACTGAACCCCGATTGAGCTAGACTGTGTTATCTCATCCCTAAGTGGATCTTCTCTACTACCTCGAACTACGTAGTTCTTGAGGTTTTCCTTCAGGTTAGTTGCACTGCACAATCCCAGAAGTGATAAAATTTTCTTCCTTCCCAGAACTACACAGAAGTTGCCTCAAAGTCCAAGATGAAGCTAAACAATTTCCAAGATCAGTCACAAATCCTCCTTCCTGCCTGCAGAAACTACATTAGTTACCAGGTTCCCTCCCTATCACCTAGAACTGCGTAGCACATAGTTACTGGGATCTCTTCCTAGCTTGTCATCTGTCCTAGGCTTGGAACATGGAAAATAATGCATCGTCTTAGACTAGGAGGTTTTTGATTTGATGTCATCCCATCATGAGTGAGTTGTAGCAATAGATACACTGATGGATCATGGTGAACTGATGAAAGTGATGAAGAAGGAGCGAACATGCTAGAAGACTTACTCATAGTTGGATGGACAAAAGAAGCTCAAGTGAAATGATCACATTCATGTAACCATCTTACAATACCAAGACCATTTAAGAGCCTGCAACATCATGCTATGCAGAGGTGAAGACAAAGAACATCCAGGAACACATCCATTAGTCAGTAGCAACATCGACTTGACATTAGGACCACAACTAGCTAGTCCATGTCAGAAGTGTCATGTCAAGTTGTGTAATCAGATGTCAGGGCCACACCCCTACTATGGGCCATATATGTTGTAACCAAATGTAATGTAAAGTAAAATTCCAATGGACAGATAATGAAGATGAACAGTCATGTCAGTTGAAAAGTCATAGGAAGTTGAACGGTCATGAGGGTAGTGCAAGAGTCATGAGGGTCAAGCATCACCCTTGGCTATATATATACCTCCCATTGTATGAGCAGGGACTTTTTTCCTGGCTCCTCTTGTGAAATATAGAGAGCTTTTAGTTAGGTCTTTGAGGAGTGAGTAGTGGCTCCAATGTCCCACTACTAGGGCTAGTGATGTATGATGTACATATGTGTCATGGAAATTTTTCTTAATTGAGAATCATGTGTTGGCATTATGTTTCAAGTGTTGTCCTTGATGGCAACTCACTCAGAGGTTGGTACAGGTGCTCAGAGGTTGGTACAGGTGATGGCAACTTGATCAGAGAACAGATCTCAGTACAGCAGGACAAGAAAGAGATATACGCAGGTTCAGCAAGGAGAATCCGCGTGTACACGCATGTTGGCTTCAGTAAAAGTGCGTACATGTGAAAAGTACCTTTGGTCCGTGGTAGTTAGACCTTGGAAGTTGTGCCTATGGTTTTGGACCATAATGTCTCGACGGACGTGTTGATCCCTAGTTTCGAGGTTGATGGTATTGTGTTTCTATGGTTTTGGCTCTTGGTATTGAACAAGGCCTAAGGCTATATAAGGAGAAGATCACTAGGCAAAGATGGATGGATAGTGAGTTTCTGACGCAGTGAGAGGATCTGGTATTGCTGGTTATCTGTTCGGGACGCTTGGTAAGGGTCGGATCTGACAGCGAAGGCAGAAGTAATCATTTCTAGATCTGCACGCGGGTTGCCTTTGGAGAAAGCGCGTATACACGCGGTTTTGGTACAGTGAAGTAGCGTATGCATGATAAGGGTTAATATTTTAGGTTGCTGCTGATTCTGGTGGTTGTTGCAGAGTTCTGGATTCTGGTTTGGGTTCTGTGTTCTTGATGACAGGGTTTCAGTGATTCGGTATTGGGTTGTTTAATGAATTATGATGCAAGTATAAGTTGATGATTGTATTGCAGTAATGTTTGCTTTGTACTCTTGGATCCAGTCTGAAAATTGATGAAACGTGGTCCCTGAAGGTTGTAGGGTCAGCACCTACATACTAGTAAATGGATCAGCTAGTACAAGAGCTGAGGGGGTTGTAACTCCCTTCCAGAAGTAGTTGGAAAACGAGAGAGGGTTGTAGCCCTCTGCAGGTTGTAGCCTGCGTACTGGTAAAGGACTGCACCAGTACATTGTAAAAGAAGTTTCTCATTAAAGAAGAAAGAGACGAATTGCAGCAGGTGGTTTTCACCCACATTGGGTTTCCACCTTATATCATGGTGTTCATGTGTGTGGCTCTTGTGTGATGTTCTGTTCTGTTATACTGTGCCTGTTTACTGTTAAATTGCTTAATAATGTTCTGATGCATTTACTGAAGATTAAGCTAACTGAATTATAAGATCTCTGGGTATACGCTAGTTGCATTCGACACAGTCGCGTGTACACGCGGGTTCACTTATCTGAAGTCGCGTATATGTTTCTGAGTATGAAATTGAAAAGTTTTATCTGATCTGATAATACTGATTCACCCCCCCTCTCAGTATTATTTCCAACAATTGGTATCGGAGCAGGTCCTTCAGAGGAAGCTTGATTGCTTGAAGGAAAAGATCCATCAAAATGGCTAATCCAGAAAGAGAGGCACACATCAGGCCACCAGTCTTTGACGGGAACAATTTTACTCACTGGAAGATAAGAACCACTGCATATCTACAGTCTCTTGGAGCAGAAGCTTGGGGAATCGTAGAAGGAGGATACAAATTCCCATCAGCAACTCCTACAGATCCAGCAGAGAAAAAGCAATATGAGCTCAATGCCAAAGTAGTTACTGTCCTATTGAGTACTTTGACTCAATCAGAATTTATGAAGATCATGCATTTCAAATCAGCTAAGGAAATATGGGACAAAATCGTTACAAGCTACGAAGGAGATGATCAGGTAAAAATAGCAAAGCTTCAAACTCTCAGAATCCGGTATGAAACTCTTAAGATGCGAAGTAATGAAAGCGTAGCTAATTATTTCCTGCGTATGGATGAGATTGTGAATTGTATGAGGGATCTGGGTGAAGAATTTGAGGAAGTTGTCTTAGTTCAAAAGGTTTTGAGATCTCTGTCTACTAAATTTGATTCTAAAGTATCTGCCATAGAAGAAAAGGAGAATGTGCAGAAAATTACCATGCCACAGCTTCACGGGATCTTAACTGCTTTTGAAATGCGACAAGAGGTACCACCAGAGGCCGCATTCGAAGTGTCAGAGGAAGAAGATGAGGTAAATTTTGTCAAGAATCTTGAACGGGGAACTGGACAGTTCAAAGATAAGCTACCTTTCAAATGTTTTCTATGTGGTAGAGTTGGTCACTATGCTGCTAGATGTCCTCATAACAAAGGAAAGATATATGAAGAAGATGGTAGAAGCTATTATACCCATATTAAAAGTACATTAAATGATAGTGAAGATATTAGAAGTCTCATGGCACATAAGAAGAAGAATGCTTCATCCAATAATAGCGAGGATATTAAAAGTCTCATGGCACATGAAGAGAAGAATGCAGAAACTGAAGAAGTTGCCAAATTAAAAGAACAATTGGAGACAGAAACCAGGGTAAGGGAGAAATTGCAGGATATAGCAAAAGATCAGAGCACAACTATTCAGAGACTTGAATCAAAGATCCTCTCTCTAAAAGAAGATCTTGAAGATCAAGAACATGAAGTGATCAAACTAAAGCGACAAGTGGAAGAAGGGAGAAAAGTTGAAGAAGACCTAAGGAAGCAGTATCTGAAAAAGGAAGAAAAACATCAAGTTGAGGTAAATATCTTGAAAGGTAAACTAGAAGAAAAGGATAAGCTCTTACGATTTCAAGATAGTTCTAAAGTCTTGGATGATATTCTTAATAGTCAAAGATCTCCCGCTATCAAGACTGGTCTTGGTTTTCATGAATATGTTGAAGGTGAATCTAGTTCACAAGGTGAGGCAAGAAACTCTAATGAGAAATCTGAAATGCTCAAGGAACAACCAAGGAAAGAAATTCCTCAAGGAAGATCCTTTACTCCTAACTATGGACGTGATAGACGATTATTTCCTCCACTGGATAATGTTGAATGTTATGTATGTCATAATCTTGGACACGTTGCAGCCAGATGTAGAAGTCGAATGGTTCAAGAAAGATCATCGCATCCCAGGTATTTCAGAGGGTATTGCTTTGCCTGCAATGCATATGGACACAAAGCAATTGATTGTGATAGAAGGAACATGAAAAATATAAGGTGTTATACTTGCAACAACTATGGGCATAAAGCAAGGGAATGCAGGAGCAGATTTCAAAATTCAAGACAAGGGGACCATACATCATCACAGTTGCAGGAATTGAAGAAGACAGAAATAGAAAGGTGTGGGATAACTCAGTCAGCTGACATAACAGACACAGGGGAATTTGAAAGTGATGAAATTCAGTATTCCATCCTGCATACGCTGATATAATGAAGACAAGTCGCGTATATACGCGAGTTACAGGCTGCAAAGTCGCGTATATGGAGAAAGGGCAGCAGAACAGACCCAGGTTCAGTCATGGTTGGCTCAGGCTCAGGGGGAGCAGAACAGACTCAGGATATGGTTCAGACATGGTTGGCTCACACTCAGGGGGAGAATATTCTTCAAATAATTCATTGTTGGCACTATGGTTAGAAGTTGATGATACATCTTGTTGTTTGATCAAAGGAATGGTATTGCAGGCTGATGCTTATGATACAGATCTGAATGGCTGGTCTTAGAACTTGCATCTGCTCAAGGGGAGCGTGGATAGATTGGTACACTTTGGCATATACAAAGGGGGAGCCAAATCAGAAACTTCAGCATGTACTCAGGGGGAGTATGGACAGCAGTATGGACAGTAGAAGGTATACCAAAGAAGAGCATATCTTGGTACGCCCTTTGCCCTTGATGTCAAAGGGGGAGAGTGACTTGGTGTGGTGGTTGCCATCAAGTCCAAAGGGGGAGATTGTTGGCATTATGTTTCAAGTGTTGTCCTTGATGGCAACTCACTCAGAGGTTGGTACAGGTGCTCAGAGGTTGGTACAGGTGATGGCAACTTGATCAGAGAACAGATCTCAGTATAGCAGGACAAGAAAGAGATATACGCAGGTTCAGCAAGGAGAATCCGCGTGTACACGCATGTTGGCTTCAGTAAAAGCGCGTACATGTGAAAAGTACCTTTGGTCCGTGGTAGTTAGACCTTGGAAGTTGTGCCTATGGTTTTGGACCATAATGTCTCGATGGACGTGTTGATCCCTAGTTTCGAGGTTGATGGTATTATGTTTCTATGGTTTTGGCTCTTGGTATTGAACAAGGCCTAAGGCTATATAAGGAGAAGATCACTAGGCAAAGATGGATGGATAGTGAGTGTCTGACGCAGTGAGAGGATCTGGTATTGCTGGTTATCTGTTCGGGACGCTTGGTAAGGGTCGGATCTGACAGCGAAGGCAGAAGTAATCATTTCTAGATCTGCACGCGGGTTGCCTTTGGAGAAAGCGCGTATACACGCGGTTTTGGTACAGTGAAGTAGCGTATGCATGATAAGGGTTAATATTTCAGGTTGCTGCTGATTCTGGTGGTTGTTGCAGAGTTCTGGATTCTGGTTTGGGTTCTGTGTTCTTGATGACAGGGTTTCAGTGATTCGGTATTGGGTTGTTTAATGAATTATGATGCAAGTATAAGTTGATGATTGTATTGCAGTAATGTTTGCTTTGTACTCTTGGATCCAGTCTGAAAATTGATGAAACGTGGTCCCTGAAGGTTGTAGGGTCAGCACCTACGTACTAGTAAATGGATCAGCTAGTACAAGAGCTGAGGGGGTTGTAACTCCCTTCCAGAAGTAGTTGGAAAACGAGAGAGGGTTGTAGCCCTCTGCAGGTTGTAGCCTGCGTACTGGTAAAGGACTGCACCAGTACATTGTAAAAGAAGTTTCTCATTAAAGAAGAAAGAGACGAATTGCAGCAGGTGGTTTTCACCCACATTGGGTTTCCACCTTATATCATGGTGTTCATGTGTGTGGCTCTTGTGTGATGTTCTGTTCTGTTATACTGTGCCTGTTTACTGTTAAATTGCTTAATAATGTTCTGATGCATTTACTGAAGATTAAGCTAACTGAATTATAAGATCTCTGGGTATACGCTAGTTGCATTAGACACAGTCGCGTGTACACGCGGGTTCACTTATCTGAAGTCGCGTATATGTTTCTGAGTATGAAATTGAAAAGTTTTATCTGATCTGATAATACTGATTCACCCCCCCTCTCAGTATTATTTCCAACATCATGTTAGGGCCAACACGTTTTCATGCATGTTTTCTATATGTTTGTAAGACTATTCTTTCATATTTTGTAATTCATGATTTTTCGCTGCATTAAATCATTAGAATGGGCGTTGATCACTTCTCTGTATCACTACAAGACTCACCATGTTGTGTATTTAATTTCAATCCCCTTACACATTTTGCAGAGACTCTCCATGCATATTTATGGCTCACATATATTTAGGTGTATATCCTCATGGTGTCTCCGTTGTGCATTTACATTTATAATGCATGCACAGGAGGTCTTCGGCCATCAACTTTACTATTGTGCATTCGAAACCACAACTGTCAATTCATACATCTTTAATTGCTTCCTGTACCCTCATATCATAGCTTTTCCATCGCAATGTTGTGTAGTGGTGTAACACTATCAAAGAGCCAATTGTCGACCTCTCATTATGTCTAGCCCATTTTTATTTAACCCTCATTGAACTCCACCACATGACTGAGGGTGGTGATTGAGGGTGGTGACCGAGGACTCAGCCCTAAGGCACTAAGACTTTTAGACTCCCGTCTAGGGCTATATTTCCTTTGTTATTCCCTTCACCTTTGGTTTCCTGTTTGTTCCACAAAAATGAGATTAGTAGCAATGAAGCCCTTTTATCGGGTATTTCCACTTGTTGCACATATGCCAGCAACCATAAATCATCAATTGTTGATTACTGATAGGACCCTCTATTTGGATGTAACCTTCGGTTCCTTAATACTTCATGATCACATGCTAGCCATCATATTAGAGCCCTATAATTGGTGATTCCCCAACATGGCCAATGTGTCAACCATCACAAACCTCTGATCGCTGATCATCGATGTGATGTCATCACCGCCACATGGCATCTTTTGAGTGGCAACATGTGTTATCCTGCTACGGCCCATTAGGCCACCTCAAAACACCAAAACTTATTGCCACGTGTCCCTCCATACCACCACATCATACTAACATAAACAACAACTTGGCCTTATCAGAACCAATTAGATCCTTCCATGTGCCCATATCAGAGCTCATTTGTGACTGCTATCTATCCTTATTGAACTGAACTAGATGCCTCCACGTGTCCTACCTGGAGGAGAGAAAAAGAGGCCTTTCCTACCCCGATTTTTCAACAAATTTAGTTTTAAATTTCTCTATATATCTCCCGATGATTTAACAAAGAAACCTCAATATCGACTTTTTTAACATAGTTGACATTCGGCTTTCGCAACATCCTAATGCTTGTCACCTTTGAAGGCGCCGAACATCGATCACTGATATGGCTTGGTCCTCTGATATGTGATCATTGATATTGCACAAGACATATGATATTGTGGTATTGCTAATCAATGAATTTCTTCTACTATGGGTTGGACCTTGGAATCTTTGGTCATCGATATTTGATATGTCAGGATCTTTAATATTGCGATATCGCTAATCGTTATTTGGTGAATTTCATTCGCTGTTGCGCTGCACCTTGGAACCTATGATCACTGATATATAATATGTTGAGACCTATTGGACACGTGTCAGAAGGACACTAAACCAAACTTATAATTTCTTCTGTTTTATGGTTTCGAGAGCTAGAACATCAATTGGCACTAAATTTTGATCGAGAAGTCCATTCCAAGACTTCCACATATCTTTGGAAATGTTATTTTGGGAAATATCCAATGGAGGGGGTTTGATTGATCTTTGAGCCCATATAATACCTCAAGAAGGGCTCCAAAGTCTCTCCACAACTGAAATCACAACCACCAAGACATGAAGCCCAATCATCAGGCTAAATCTTGTTTGACATCAATGCGAACACTTACATAGCCATCCAACTACATACCATCAAATTTACAACACCACCAACCATAGCACCTCCAGTAGCCTCCAACACGCTATCAAATTCCACCTTCTAAATTTCAACATAACTAGAAATACCAACTTACCAGAACCACCTTAGGTCACACTTTTCATGCACATAAAAGCACGGGGTGTCGCCTTTCGAGAAGAACAATCATAAATTGACACTACCAAGTGTCGGAGGGAAAGATCAACAGTGAAAACACTACTTGAAAATCCATCATTGTTGCTTCCGTTCACTCCCAGAATACCAATTGGGAGCACAACACTAGATAGCAATGCCAACACAAAAGCCATACCAATGAGACATCCTGCTCAGATATTTTCCATCCACACTCGCTGAGAGATTAATATGTTTCACATGAGCACCTTTACACCCCCAGTATGTTGACTCAGATAAGAGGATAGGTAGGTTGGTCCTCCACTCACACACCAGTTATTTGTAGTCATGGGACTCGATTTTCCACATGCTCTAGTATTCTCATCTCCATCGAGGAAGCCTGTTCCTTCTCCACTATCCCATGTAGATATAATAGGTGAATATTTTGTGAAAGGGGGGGCCAATCTTGAATAATACATTGACCTTAGTGTTCACTACCCCAAATTGCAACTTGATTTGCGGCCTTGTTGCCTTCCTGATCAACATGTTGGGTGATTACATATTCAAAAGAGGAGAGCCTGGAATGAATATGTTCCCTTATTTGTTTGAAATGCCAACATTTTATTACGTTATCCATAGGATATCCATTTAGAATTATTTGAAGCATGGCTATTGTTGAGCGGTACAAATGCAAGATTTACACCAACATTTAAATTGTCAATCTACGTTGGTAAGCTTAGAGGTGTAGCACAGTGAATGTTAGAATACGACCTTAGGGGTCTACCAAACAAAAATCAAGCTCGTACAAGAAATTAAAAAAGGCACCATTTAGGGAAAAAGGATTAAGACTCTTCAAAGAAAAGTAAACACATTGGGAATCTACTTCTGGCTCCTCTTATGGGTTGGTTCAACTCCTGCAGAAAGCCTTTCTTAGTTGTCTAGGGCACAAGGGAATGTAGGCTCCATTCAAATTGACAAATTGTTTAGGAAATAAAGAATGTGATTCAAGAAATAAAGAATGCAAAATCTCTTAAAACTTACTGTTATGTTGCAAATATGAAAAGTATGAAATAAAAATATGAAGCATAAAGCAACTTCATTCAAACTAAGCCACAAAAGTGATTGAATGCTTTAAAAAGGAATCGTGATGATATATGCACTGCTTCTTTAAAGGCAATTCAATATTTAGATGTAAGGAAAGTGTGCAATAAAGAACAAATAGGATAAATATATTTTCTACTTCTTACCGTGATGTTATAAAATCATTAAATACTTCCTGTGCAATATAGAAATATTCTATATGATGTGTACAACATTTGATTAAGATGAAAGGAATATCAATCACAACTTTTAACCTCGAGACCTTTTAAGAATTTTGCGAGAACTTTACTTTTGAAAATAAAACAAGATTCACAACTTCTACTCATGTTGATTCTGGCATTTGTTTATTGAGATTTTAGAAATGAATGTTTTTTATTCAAACCGAGGGAATCAATTTCACATTTAAAATAATAATTTTAAGGCAGTCATGAATGCTCAAATGGTATGTGCTAAATTATAATTCTTAATAAGCCATTATATCCTTGTGTGCAACAAATGAAACCAGGGTAAGCATCAAAATTAATTTATAATGAAAGTAAGAGATGTTGTAACGCATTCACTATCTATCATCTCTCTACCTGAGCTCAACCTTCATGAAAATACATTCCAAGAGAGCAACAACATCATTGAAATTAAATAACCAAAACAACGAAAAATAAATTATGGAATGAAATTGAAAATCAAATGACTGAAAAGAAGAGATGTGAAATTAAATTGCAAAGCTATCTTAACTCGTACTCACACCATGCAGCTAAAATAAACTGTAGAAGAATTCTAAGAGATTTGGGGAAATGTAATGCCTGGTGGGCCCAACCACATAGCTCGTTTCCCTTGCAACAATTAAAGAATAATCTCAGAACATTCAGAAGAAACAAAAACACATAATCAAATTCCAATTTAATTTTATGATGAATCCTTTTACATAATTACTGGACAATGTAGTGGTAGGCTCCAGTGGTCCCCTCCAGGGATCATCCCACGGTGCACGTAGGGGCCTAGGCTCCTCCCTTCCTTGCACAATGAAATCAATCCTCCTCTTTTGCAAGAAATGTGATGAACGTAATACAATTCTCTATCTGGATCCCATTTTCATTACACAACCCTTTGTCTTATAGTAGAAACGCTGCCCCAATTACTTGGATGTACAGTTAATATGAATACAAGTTTAGAATTACAATTGATTTAGAAACAAAATAAGAAAATTAAATTTGGACTAGGTTTTAATTGCTACAAGACGCATCAATCTAGATATAACTACAACCACTAGTTCCAATACAATGTTGACAACTATTTGATCATTGTTTCTTTGACTTTAACCATTATCCAATAATTATGCGATGGTGTTGGAAGGCTATTAGTTCTAGAATCATGAAAATGAATTGGTTCAATCATACTTCTATAGTGAGAACGACTTATTGAGCCCTCTGGAAGGCCATTGGATATATCAGTTGAATATGCAATTCCAGGATCAATAATCTCTCACGTGGTTTTCTCAGTATTTACAATGTCTGCTGCTAAAGCAAAGTCAAGCAAATCAATCAATTTTTCTTGTGGTATCAAACCAATCGTTTGGAAAAGAATGGACATATATACCTTTGTAGGAAGAAGGTTGCATTTTTCCAATATGTTCTCAACATCTTGTAATGAGCCCTCTGACCTCGATATGATCAAACACAACACATCCTCCTCAATGTCAATATTTTCTACACTAGTGAACATCCAAATATACTCAAAATAGTGAACTTCTATGTCTCCATTAATCTCTTTTCACACCAATTTCTTTATTAACAACTTCTTGACTTAAATCCAGTTGTTTCCATTTTATCCATCGCTTTCATGAAATTGTGGTTCATATGTTTCTCCTTCTTCGCTACTTTGTTTCTACAAAGCCTCATCTTGGAACCTCTCTAAAGCTTCATTTGTAGTAGAAACTACTTATGCTTTGAGGGTAAATACGTGCTTCAACTCCTAAGTTTCATTTAAATATTTATGAACAAGTTCCTTCAAGATAACATGTACTGTATCAATGAATGCTTCAGTAGGGCCTTTGAAATAACCAAGTGCCCCATCAATAAGTCTGCGATATCCTTGCTCAGGAGCTATCAAGTGGGGTTGATATCCATCAGCCTCAAAGACCACTCTCCTAACATTCTGCAAAGAAAGGTGGCGGTCACAAGGTAAATTTTTCAAAGCTTCTAGGAGCTAGTTATCAAATACTCCATACACACACTCCCCTAGAAGTCACCTGCCATCTAGATTCTCTTTGAAAATATGATAAAAAACCACGACAAAGCTGTAAAATTGTATACAATTGTTCCCTTGCATCAACAACAATAGGTCTTCCAAGATGATTCATCCTTGATTCAAGTTCATCTGTATTTTTGGTTATCAAAGACAATACTTGGTCTACGTGCCTTAATGGTATTATCGAGTTTCTTATAAAGTAGCTTAGCTAAATATCCTAAACCCATTCGACTTGCCAAGTTTTCCTAATCAAGATTAGTTTGAAAATATTCGCAAGGCTTTGAAGTATTGATTCTAAGAGTGTTGTCATTTCAACATTAGAAAATCTCTTTCCAGCACATACTCGAGAACCAAAACCAAATGGAAGAAAAGATGGATTGGAATCCAAATCCTAAAATTTGAAGAAAGTTCCTTTGATTATTCAATCATTCACACCATTAATACCTATTGCAGTTCCTACATTGTTGGTACAGGAACTGCTAGTACAGGAAATGTTGGTACAGGAATTGCTGGTACAGGAACTAATAGTACATGAATTGTTGGTACAAGAACTCCTAGAACATGAACTACTAGTACTTGCCACAAAGGGATCCTACTATTAATTCCATCTTCACATTAAATACTTTTCAAATTAACAAATCAAGGAGAATTCATAAATCAATAATTGTTACCTCTGAATGGCTCTAGATATATAAAAAGGATAATAATGATTATTAACACCCAGTATAGGTATAGAGTTATTCAGTAAAAAAGTATGAAAAAGTGGAAAAAACAGAGGCCCAACAACTGTAGCTATCTGAGAATCACCTGTGACTTGTAACTTAGATACACCTTGTTCCATTGCTAGCTAGAGTCCTATTTCCAAGGCTAGATATTCAATTACACTGTTTGTGGTGTTTCCACATGACGCTGCATAAAAATTTACCACTTTCCCCTTATAATTATGGATTATCCCCACAAGACCAACTGGATCAAAGTTACTCTTGCAAGCCCCATCCAAATTTAGCTTGAAGAAACCCAGTTTGGGGGCATGTGAACGAGCTGGAGGAGGCTCCCCTTGAGAAGCGGTGATAAGATGCTTCAGGGTCAAAACACTCCTGGTGAAGATCCAAGGCAACCAAAATGGCACGTTCATGCCCCTCAAATTTCTAGTCCTCATATGACGAGTGTGAGATAGAAGATGTTTCACACACTCGCATTGACGGGCTGAAAGGGTTCAATGTGGAAGATTGTCCTATTTTTCATTTTCCATATGTTACATAGGAGATATCCTTACGAGAGGCACTGTGCTCTATTGACAATGGGCTTTTCGAAGAGAGATCACCTCCATATTTCTAATGATTCCCCAAGGATATTGACTAATCGAACAGATGCTCCAAATAACTCCATGTGAAAAACCCACACCTTCAATTCCTTTGGACAAAAATTTAACAGGTGGTCGGTCCTTTCCTCCTCATTACAACATAGAGGACACCAAGACAGTCCAAGTGTTATAGACATTTTTGTGCTTTGCATCACTGAGCATGAAATGTCAATAATCAAGGGATCCAAAGTCCCTAAACATGTTGTTCCTACCCCTAGAGGAACAAGGCCAAGTAACCACAGCAATTCACAAAAGTTCTCCACCTGAAAACACTCAAAAACAAGGCAATTCTGGATCATGTCAACTGCTCCACTGAGCATCTGCACTGAATGTCAACTGCTCCACTGTCTACTTGCGTTGAATGTCAACTGCAAAGAAGGCTACCTGCGCTGAGCGAGTTTGGACAAGTGGCAGAGTCATTTCTCAAGGTGTCAATGCCCAGGAAGCTTCCAAAATGACACTTGGATCAGGGAATTCGACTAGTGATGAGTAAGAGGTTCCAAATCTCCAAGTGGAAGCAAGAACCTCCAAGTGGACTCAAGAACTAAAGTGGGAGAGGACACTAGTCAGTCTCAGACCAGTCTCAAGCTGACTCATCCTCTCTCCAATATCCCTATATATAGATCTCTTCTACATGAGATCAAGGAGGCTGGAATTTGGTATTTGCAAAGAATTGCTGTTGGTTTGTGGCTAGAAATATTGGGTGTGTTATGCTTTGAAGGGAGCTGAAGAAGGAATTCCATTCTGCTGGGAAGGAGATGCTGGGTTGGAGCCCTATGGGTTGTATCTCTTCCTGAACCCTGTTACTTTCAATAAAGCTATCTTGATTCTTTCCTATATGCTGGTGTATTTTGTATGATTGCATTAGTATATTTGATTTACTTCTAATCCTGAATCATTTATGAATATGTATATTTGCCTTTGTATTGTGTTCTTCTCTTGTTGCAAGTAGCTGTTCTCTTGTCACAGGTAGATGTTCTCTTGTGATCTCGTGGGATTCAAGTAGCTGTTCTCTTGATCAAGCGAGGAAGCAAGTAGCTGTGGACACACAAAGAGAAGAGGATTTAGTTCGAGGGACAACTGAAAGACAACGGTAAGTCTGCCGATCTCCTCTCTTTCATATTTCATAAAGGAATAAATCATGATAGCTGTATTCGTTTGTTGCTAAGGCGCTGTCACAGCTTAGGTGGATAGGATCGTCCTAAATAGGCATTTTTCCCCACAAAAAATTGGTGACTCCACTGGGGAAGAACTTGTTTATTCATTTCATTTGTGTTTCCGTCATTTGTTTACTTCATATACTTGACAGCAACTCTTGAACTGAATCTTTCCCGGATGCAAAGTAAAAGTTGCTGCTTTGATTCAGTATGTTGGACTTGTCTATGATTTAAACTAGATCCACAAATGATTTGATTGATCCTTGTGATAGTCTTTAGTACCCTATCAAAGCATCCCTCTGTTTATACCTTGCTTGTGTTTCTGATTTGGCCTGAAACAGTTGATTTTTGAGCATTTTGTGACCCAGAAACCAAGGGAAACGAGAGTTTCTCTCTTCAGCGCAGGCACTGTGAAGGCAGTCTGCATTTCAACGCAGGTCCCGAAGGGGCTACCTGCGCTGAATGTCAAACTGACAGTGTTGGACCTGCGCTGAACCAGTGTGGCCTTGTGCAGCTGGGGTTCTTTGTCCTCTTTTGCCCTGTTTTGATCTCTGTTTTTGCAGCCTTTAACCAGCATAGGTGCTAGTCTGATAACCCTTTTCTTTGCCTGAATTCCGCCCCAATTTTTGTACAAAAAGATTGTGAATGTTTTTATGTGTTTGTGGCGTCATTTACAGTCTTCCTTTGCATGAGTAAAATAGTCTTTCTGTAGCCTTTGATTTAGATCTGATTGAAAGTGATCTTAGAAGAGAGCTCGTTGGCTGTTTGTTCAGATTGATTATAGTTTTACTTTTGCTTATTGGTTTGAATTTGTTCTTTTCAAAGTATCAAAACGAGTCTTTATTTCGAAAATCGCAAAGTGATTGTAATCTCTTCTACCCTTGTTGATTTCGAAGAAAGAGAACTTGTTTATTTTGATCATTGTAAAAGCAAATTCAAAGTTGTGCAAAAAGCTTTCTTTGTAGGCATTTATACTAAGAAAATGAAAACAAACACCTGCATTGTGCATTTTGCATTTGATAAGTTTGCATGTTGGATTTAGGGAAAGTGCATTAGAGTGTGCTGATTGCTCTTTGAGAAAAGATAGTCGCTCTCTTTTCCCTTAGTAGCTAGGATTTTCAAAGTTGAAAGATTGTAAAGCTTGCTTATCATCTTAGACTGCATTTAGGAAGTTGTATCATACATCTCGTGGTGAACCTTGAAAGGTAAACTTTAAAAAGATCAACCTAAAATAAACTGAATGAACCTAACAACGCTTTGTAACATAACGCACAACATAGAGGTCTAGGCTAGAGACGTGTTCCGACGTCGTTAAACATAGTGACTGTCGATCTCGAAGAAGGTGGGTGATTCCTCCTGAGAGTCGGTGGTGCTAATACGGATTGTGCTCCCACGTACCGTCGCGTATATATTGGGAGACCCCTATAGGCATATATCTTTTATCCTTAGGAAGCCGTGTCGGCCGCCCTACTGATCGCAATGCAGTGAACACAACATTCACGAATATCGACCACCCGTACTGTAAAAAGTATTCTGTGGTTTTGCGAAAGGTTTGGCACACCCTCTGCTTAGATCTCCAGAGCAGTTCCTTTTGGCCTTTTTCGGACTCTATAACAAAAAAAGTCCATCCAAGCATTTGTCACTTCAGGCTCGTTAAAACATCGAAGGATACTAGAGTCATCTTTAGCTTTTTCTCGACTCTTTAAAACTGAAAAAGCAAGTTGTGTCTAAAAAGCGTCGTTAACAATTTATTTTAAACGGAACAATCACCCTTTAATCCTGCGTTGATCTTTAGGTTGAAAAGATGGAGCACACCAACCAAGGAGTTCCCTTGGGTGGAAATCCTAGTCCCTTCTCCTCTTGGGGAGATGTTGGTGCGCCCCACATGGCCACATTATCGCTTCCAGGACTGACAATTGGCCTACCAGTTTGGCTCTTTTCGACCAATGTCATTCAGAATACCACCACTCCTGAACAATTGAGTCAACAGTTAGATCAGACAAGAGTTGCTTCCCAGCCTTCCACTTCATCTTCCTCCCCTCCTTCCTCTTCGCTTGATGGAACTGGTCAATCAAAAAATCGGGTTCCTAAGGAGAAGAAGGAGAAGAAGAAGAAAGAAAAGAAGAAGAAGGAGCCTAAGGCGACTGGGGGCAAACAAATGTCATCTAACAAAAATCCACACACCGCACTTGTAAGGCCTAAATCGCCATGCATCATATGCAGGGGAGACCACTTCCATAGAGATTGTCCCTGTATCCCATGGATACTAAGAGACTAGTCCCCCCGTTTGCACAATTCGGGAGCATCGACCTCTAATAGCCATGTCGACTGCTCACCATCAACTAGTGGGAGTGAAGCTCCAGGACGGAATGGGAAAGTTAAATTTCCCTGCAGACTGTGTGAAGGCGATCATGCCATCCACCATTGTCCCTTCTTGGATGAGGCAAAAATAGTTCTGGAAGATCGTCCGATTTTACGAGCGAATCTTCCTCCTGGATATCAAAGACTACTGCCAAGTCCCTCACTAGTTGAGAATCCGGCTGAACCACTTAGATGGTCAGCCGAAGCACCTGTCATTGAAGAAGAACCGTCTGGATCCATGCCTGACGAAAGTCAAAAGGTCGATACGACAGTTGACCCGGTTTTGCCTTCAGAGGCTCCATCTTCGAATGACACCATCACAGAGGAGAATACAGACGACACCGTCTAGATTCTCTTCATCAGCACTGACTCTGATGATCAAGGGGGCAATGCCACCATTCCTTTATCACAGGAAGGAAGTTCATCAGAGCGCTATCCGGCCGTATATTCGGTCCCACCACCAAGCAACCTGGTTGTGTCCTTTGATTGGAACCAACTAAGCAGACCCCGGTTGCCAGCCAGTGTGCCATTCAAAATTATTTGTCAAATATACAGAATGGTAATGGCTGGAACTATCATTGATGAGGGGGCATCTGTGAGTATCCTTTCCTCTATTGCTTGGAGAGCACTTGGTTCGCCAGCACTCTTACCTGAGATGAGAAATCTATCAGGTTTTGATAAAGGAACCAGTCGACCTTTAGGGATCCTCCCCAATGTGCCTATAACATTGAAAGGGAAGACCGTTCAAATGAACATGATGGTCGTTCAAGGACCCTTGGATTATAACCTACTCCTTGGACGAGACTATATATATTGCATGGGAGCTGTAGTCTCCCCACTCTTTAGAGTAATGTGTTTTCCGCATGAAGGAAGAATGGTCAAGCTCGTGGACCAACTTTCGTTTCCCAGATCACACATCGCAAATAGTCATGTGCCATCCCTAAATGGTCTATTCATGCAAGAAGTGTCTCAACCCACGGTCCGTCCTCCTGATGAGTGCGAGTAATCTGGGAGGATATGACTGGAACCCAGGGGGCATGCATCCTGGCCTGCTTCGGCAGGGAAACTTTGGGTATAGGGTAGGTTTCCGCGGGAGAATATGACTAGTCCGTACCCCGTCCGTGGTTGGAAGAGGGGTTGTTCTGGAATAAGATTCTCTTGTCAAAGTTATGTGAGAGGGCGGGGGTCGTCACTCACCTTTGTTTATTTCGGTAGACATTGCCAAGGAAGTGTTTTGTTTGAAAGATTAACGAGACAATCTTTGGGTAACCTGAAAGAGGTAGGCCTCTCCCGGTGAAACGAAAGTTTCGATGGAATTGAAGTAGAGGTAACTTTGAAATCATACTTTATACCTGGGGGCATGCAAACCTTTTGGAGTGCAAGCAAGGGGCGACTATTTATTTTTTAAATTTTTAGGACCTCTAACCCTTTAAACTCGTAGGATTAGTCGTTTCCAAACTTGCATAAAGAAAGGAGAGTGAGCATAGCTTTGGTAAGGTGCAAGCTCTATAAAAAATGGGATCTTTCATGAGACACTCTTATCTTATGACTGGGTAATCGAGCAGTTTTAGCATAAAGTTCATGCTCGTTAAAAAATAAACGCAAGATCCGAGCAGTTTTAACGCGGTCTTCATGCTCGTTAAAAAATAAATATAAGCAGTGAGCAATGTTTCCTCCAGAGTTTAAGCTCATTTTTAACTAAAAAATGAACCTATCCCAGTAAATAACCGCTGTGATCATAAATTTATCAGCCATAAAAGCCTTGGTCGTTTTTTCACCTGCCATCTCCACTTTCATTTGGCCGATCGTTCACCTCCATATGATTGTTTACCCATTTTGAGGAACAGCTGCGAAGAGTGATTTCACCTAGCCATCCTTGTGACACTGCCGTGATTGGAAAATTCCAACCTGTACCTGGAATCAGTTGCTATCCCTGTTTATCACTCGTTCCTCAAAAGATGAGTCTTCTTTAAGCTCTTTTCAACTGACTCGTAAAATATGAAAAGATTGCCGAGTTTTGGCCTTCCAGCTCGCTAAAGGACAGGAAGAGTTATCCCTCCTCTAGATTTTAATCTTTTTGGACCCGAGGGATTATTGCACAAAAAGATCGAGCGCTTGTTTTGTTCGGCTCGTTAAAGATATCGAAAACTCATCCCTTTTGTATTATTTTATACTTTTTCGGACTTAAGGGATTAGATGATGAAAAAGGAATTTTGGAGTTAACTTTATGTACCTTTTCAGACTCTCTAAAAATAAAAAGGGCCGAGTTATCCTTGTCGTTAGACTCGTTAAAATTATTAAATAGCGACAAACTTGTCTTTAGACGAGAACGAGTTTCACTATCGCTAAGCTCGTTAAAACATAGCGATGGGCTTGCCCGAAGGGCAGGTTATAGAACAAGCACATGTTATCCTCCTCAAGCTTGACAAAAATAAAGAGGTACTGGTCAGCAATGACTGGGGAAAAATTGGGAAAAATCGAGAAAACTTAGATGGTAGCAGGTCGCTCTTGAACATGACACTTTTCCTCCGTATCACATTCGGGTTGGGTTGTTTCATTCACCGGTCACATCACCATGGTCTTGCCATACCATCCATATTTGGGGTAATGCTACCGATCCATCGCATCAGTGTCGCCATATGTTCAAGAGAAGTCGTTCAGAAAGAGTCAACCGGGTCCCATCCACTGCCATACATTATCCTTCATCCATTCATGACCGCCACCCTGAATCATATGTCACAGATTGTTTTCACCTCCATTAAAATCATTAGCTCTGTTCCATGTCGCTGATGTGGGATTCATTAAGGCCCTCCTTTTACGGATCGCTCCTTATCGACATCAGCTCATTATCCAAGGAGTTGATCTAGGAACACCCCCTTCAGTACTTTGAAGCTTGGATGCCTCAATGGCAAGTTTCTCACTTCCGGCGACAGGTATACATCAATGACCTTCGACCAGGAGATTTTGCGTGGTGTTCGACGCCAGGTCCTTTATTCACACCACGTGAATTGTACTGTAGTACCTTGAGGGTCATTATCATTATCGGTGATTCCTCTCGCGCTTGTTAACGGTTTACATCATTGACTGGTAATCAAGCGATGTCTTTCCATGTTCGACTTCAGCGCAATTCTCACATGGATCGACTTGTACTTAGAGTGAAGATCGAACGAGTTTGAAGACCCTGGATCTAGTTTCATCCATCCGGGCTGTGATATATATTAAGGAAAAATAAAGACATTTGACATGTGCATCATTGCAGCAGATGATCATCCTACTCAAAGGATGATAATTTCACTAAAATTATCAGTCTACCATCAGACGATCGTCTGTTCTATGTACAAAAATGAGTTTATAAAGCTGAGCATGGGAATGCCCGCCTCAGCTAGATCATGAAAGCAGTATGAATCATAATGTATTGTATTGTATTTTATTGCAGGTCTCCTCCCAGCAGATGGATGAACTTCAGACCCTCCTGGATAAAGCATTTCACCCGATAAATAGCCTCATACTTTAGGGGGCAACTGTTATAGACATTTTTGTGCCTTGCATCACTGAGCATGAAATGTCAATAATCAAGGGATCCAAAGTCCCTAAACATGTTGTTCTTACCCCTAGAGAAACAAGGCCAAGTAACCACAACAATTCACAAAAGTTCTCCACCTGAAAACACTCAAAAACAAGGCAATTATGGATCATGTCAACTGCTCCACTGAGCATCTGCGCTGAATGTCAACTGCTCCACTGTCTACCTGCGTTGAATGTCAACTGCAAAGAAGGCTACCTGCGCTGAGAGAGTTTGGACAAGTGGCAGAGTCATTTATCAAGGTGTCAATGCCCAGGAAGCTTCCAAAATGACACTTAGATCAGGGAATTCGACTGGTGATGAGTAAGAGGTTTCAAATCTCCAAGTGGAAGCAAGAACCTCCAAGTGGACTCAAGAACTAAAGTGGGAGAGGACACTAGTCAGTCTCAGACCAGTCTCAAGCTGACTCATCCTCTTTCCAATATCCCTATATATAGATCTCTTCTACATGAGATCAAGGAGGCTGGAATTTGGTATTTGCAAAGAATTGCTGTTGGTTTGTGGCTAGAAATATTGGGTGTGTTATGCTTTGAAGGGAGCTGAAGAAGGAATTCCATTCTGCTGGGAAGGAGATGCTGGGTTGGAGCCCTATGGGTTGTATCTCTTCCTGAACCCTGTTACTTTCAATAAAGCTATCTTGATTCTTTCCTATATGCTGGTGTATTTTGTATGATTGCATTAGTATATTTGATTTACTTCTAATCCTGAATCATTTATGAATATGTATATTTGCCTTTGTATTGTGTTCTTCTCTTGTTGCAAGTAGCTGTTCTCTTGTCACAGGTAGCTGTTCTCTTGTGATCTCGTGGGATTCAAGTAGCTGTTCTCTTGATCAAGCGAGGAAGCAAGTAGCTGTGGACACACAAAGAGAAGAGGATTTAGTTCGAGGGACAACTGAAAGACAACGGTAAGTCTGCCGATCTCCTCTCTTTCATATTTCATAAAGGAAGAAATCATGATAGCTGTATTCATTTGTTGCTAAGGCGCTGTCACACCTTAGGTGGATAGGATCGTCCTAAATAGGCATTTTTCCCCACAACACCAAGGAAGCCCTTTTTCTGAATTTTATCACACGTGAGAAGTTTACCATGCCCCATTAACCATAAGAGGAATGAGACTTTTGGAAATAATCCGGAGTACCAAAGTATCTTCCATAGTGTGTCTAGCCACAAGTCCCGTGTAGATGATATAATTGAATAGGCCTCCTTGAGGGAGAACATGCCTTGTTGGAGTGTTATCGGGAAATCTAGTGTCTATTCAGACCTGCTAGTCCCACTAGGATAGGTAGCTATCTTAGAAACAAATAGATTAAAGTCACTTGTTTTTCCTTTACGAGAGAGAGATGAGAAAGAAGCAGAGAGTACCAACCTCAGTCTTCCGCTTGGCTCCTTGCTTGTCTCCTTTCCCCTTTGACAGAATCTTGCCACTGCTTCCTTACTTATCCCGCTTCAAAGAGCACCTGTAGATTCAGAACAGCATAATACCATCAAATCATAGAGATCTTTCACTATAAAAAATATAGGATCAGATATATATTGACCATACAAATGCATATATCAACACAATACTCAGAGATACACAAGAATATGGAGGAAAACTCAAATAGCTTTATTAGTAAAAGTCGTAGAAGAGAGGATTACAACCACTTGGTCTGACCCAGCACCATCCTCCCAACTTGAAAGCCCTCTTCACCTCACACAAAGCAAGATCACCCAACATTGTCTTCAAAGAGAAACCAGCAGCACCTCTTTGCAAATTACCAAATTCCAACCCTTGGATCTCTTCGATGAGGGATCCATTTATAGATATTTGCGGGGGGCTGAGTCAGCTTCTAGGATTTTGATTAGTGTCATCTCTCTGATAGTTCCTGGTTCCACATGGATATTTTAGATCTCTTACTCATCCCTGGGTGAACTCAGAGAGGCAAGTGTCAAATGAGCAGTTTCTAGAAGATTCTCTAGGTTTCCACCTAGCAAACTACTTGTGCCATTTGTCTACTCTCGCTCATCGCACCCTATAGAAGGGCTTTCCAGTATGCATTGCACTTCTTACATGTGGAAGGTGAGATGCATCACACCTTTAGCATTGGGCAATCTGTATGGTCCTGCTTTGACCAATTTTGAGTAGCCTTTCATGGAGAACTTCTGGGAGATGATGTAATCAGTTGACATTGCTCCTTTAGGTTATGAAACAACACTTTTAGGGACTTAGAAGCCCTTGGTTTATGGACATATGTGATTGGGGTTGTAGTGCCCAAATATTTCTATAACAGTTGCCCCCTAAAGCATGAGGTTGTAAATCTTTTGATGTCGGGTGAAATGCTTTATAATGAGGATCCAAGGTTTTTCGCACTGGAAGGTGACCTGTAATAAGATACAATACAATACATTATCTTCATAATATTTTCATGATCTAGCTGAGGTGGGCATTCCCATGCTCAACTTGATAAATTCATTTTCATGTACATAGGACAGACAACCATCTATGTGCAGACTCATGATTTTGGTAGAGCCATCATCCCTTAGTTTAGATGATTATCTGCGTAGTAATGACGTACATTTGATGTCTTCATTTTCCTGATTATATCATAGCCCAGATGGATGAAACTAGATCCAGGGTCTTCAAAACTCATTCAATCTTCGCTCGAAAGTACAAGTCGGTCCATGTTGAAAGATGTTCTGATGTCGAACATGGAAGGACATCACCTGATTACCATCCAATGATGTAAGCTGTTAACAGACGCGAGAGGAATCACCGATGATGATGATGACCCTCAAGGTACTGCAGTACAATTCACGTGGTGTGAATACATGAGTTTATGTCGAACACCACGTAAAATCTTTCAGTCGAAGGCCATTAGTGTAAACCTGTCGCCGAAAGTGAGAAACTTGCCATTGAGGCATGCAAGATTCAAAGTACTGGAAGGGTTGTCCCTAGGTTGAATTCTTGGATAATGAGCTGATGTCAACAAGAAGTGGCCTGTCATAGGAGGGCATTAATGGATCCCACATCCACGACATGGAATGGAGCAAATGATTTTGTAGAGGTGAAAACAATCTGATGATACAAGGTTTAGGGTGGCGGTCATGAAACAATGAAGCGTGAAGGTATTGTAGCGGATGAGGCACAAGCTAGGTAGGTGAATTCTCTAAGAAACTTCTCTTGAACATATCAGTGACACTGAAATGGATTGGTAGCGTTAACACAAAATGTGGATGGTACGATGGACCAATGGTGATATGACCGGTGAATGGAATAACCCAACTCAACTCAATCATGGTGATGGAGTGAAAGTGTCATGTTTAAGAGTGACCTACTACCAATAAAGTTTCTTCAAGTTTTCTTCCCAATTTTCCCCAGTCATTTCTAACCAGTACCTCTTTATTCTTTTCAAGCTTGAGGAGGATAACATATGCTTGTTCTATAATTTGCCCTTCAGGAAACCCGTCGCTATGTTTTAACGAGCCTAGCAATAGTGAAACTCGCTCTTATCTGAATGGACAAGTTTGTCGCTATTGTTTTAACAAGTTTAACAACAAGGATAACTCAGTCCTTTTCAATTTTAGAGATTCTGAAAAGAGACGGAAAGAAAACTTCAATATTTGTTTTTCGTAATATAATCCCTTAAGTCCGAAAAAGTATAAAACCATGCAAAAGGGATGACTTTTTGATAGTTTTAACGAGCCGAACAAGAAAAACGCTCGATATTTTTGTGTAATAATCTCTCAATTCCAAAAAGATTAAAATCTAGAGGAGGGATGGCACTTCCAATCACTTTAACGAGCTGGAGAGGCTAATTGCTCAACAATATTTTAATATTTTACGAGTCAAATGAAAAGAGCTTAAAGAAGACTCATTTTTTGAGGAACGAGTGATGTTTTCAGATAGCAGTTGGTTCCAGGTAAGGTTTGGAACTTTTCTGGTCACGACAGTGTAAAAAGGTGGCTAATAGGATCACTCGTCATAGTTGTTCCTCAAAAGGGGTAAATAACCAAATGGAGGCAAATGACTGGCTAAAACAGAGCGGAGGAGATGGTAAGAACACGACCAAGGCTCAAAAGCTGATGATAATCATTCACAATGGTTATTTACTGGAGGTGGGTTCATTTTTTAATGAGCTTAAACTCTGGTGGAACATATGCTCATTGCTAGGTTTAACTTTTAACGAGCTTGAACTTTGCGTAAAACTACTCTTGATAACGTTCATTGATATTTGATTCACCGTTGACACTAGGTTCTTTTGATGGTCATACTACCTGTTCAATTGCTCCAACAAACTGATTAGAAATGATGACATACGCTTGAAAAATGAGTTAGAAAACCAATTCCTTACTTAAATTACGTGAAAGGTAACTTAAAAATAGTTTTTTACCCCTCATTTTACCATTTCATTTGGAGTTGTGACTATTGGAGCTCTGGAGGTGTTTTCCCCTTTGATTTTCACCAGCTGATTCCGAGAGATTGTGTGGATGATTTTCGGTGCCGTCTAGACTAGGTAGGAGCTAAACTTGAGCTCTTCAATTGCATTCTTTCCTTTTTTAATTCTGAGCATGTTTTCCTGCTTTTTTGGGCCCCTGGGGTTTGAACATTTAGTTCTGCCCCCATCTCACTTAGTGTATATCAAAAGGTGTGATGCATCTTAAGCTAGCCACTAGTCAGAATGTATGCATCGCACTTATTATACAGCTAGGGTCCGATGGGCACAACAAGAAAAAAATTTGCACTGAATTTTCATGGAAATTTTGCCTGTTTTTTGCCAAATCAGGACCCTGATTGTTCTCTTGTTTGTTTTTCAGAGATTCATCAAAGAAAAATGGTAGTTACATGGCGTGAATGTGAGCATGAAGAAGAGGACATGGTTGCCTTACATGATCTGGGAACAGTAACTGCATTGCGGAATTGTGGCTTGCTCATGTTCTTCCACATTTCTAGCATAAGGCAACAAATCAACTTGTTGCAATATTTCCTTGATGCATGGGATCCTACCAACCAAGTGTTCCAGATAAGAGGAAAATCCATCCCCATGACTATTCCGGACATCTACTTTTTGACCGTTTTATCGAGGCGTGGTGCCCCTCTCTCACTTTCAGGTTCTGCCTGTGGGGGTGAATCCGTGAGGGATTATATTCGTTGATACTGTAGGGAAGGATCTCAGCCGAGCAGGGACGGTAAGATCAGTACCTGAGATGTCACTGATCGGCCTTTGAGGACTATTTTATTTACCTTTGCTAGATTGGCTAGTAGCATGGCTCTTCACTTGGACAATAGGTCCTATATGCAGTATGCCTTGGAATGTCTCGAACCCAAGGTATTCAACTGCTGTGATGCAATACTTCCAGTTATCAAAGAATAGCTTACCAAGGTGAAAAACAGAAGATCCAAGAACTTTGGCTATGGTTCTATTTTGACCGCTTTCGCCTTGGAGAAGATCCCACTGATGCATCCACAATACATTTCACTTGGCCTACCACCACCGACTGAGCCACCGATGCAGAGATGGGTTGACCTTATGGCCAGACATGCTGGTCAACCATAGGTTTCATTCTCCGATGCCTTCTTTGAGTGGTTCGACCGTCAGCAGATGGTTTATGCCGAGTATCCATATGCTGGGATGGATTTTCGGGGTGACCCGGATTTGGTGCTGCCGGCTGGCGAGCAGTGGGGTGTCATAGGTAAAAATCTCTGACCATATATTTTTTTATTGTTTTCATAATTTTCTTGTGCTTTTTAAATGTTTATCAATACTAATCAAAACTCATGTGATTATGCAGATATTGGGCCAATGCGACCAGCAGCACGTCTGAGAGGAGAAGCTACCATTCTAGCAGGAGAGGTTGTAGGGAGGGCCTTTCTTCACGACCTAGATGTGTCCGAGACCCTTGCAGTGTTGCAAGATCAGATCGAGGGTCTCACCCTTGGTATTTCGGATGTGAGGACCGATGAGCTGCCTCTGAGATTACAACACCATACCAGTGGCATGCAGAGCTGATGGACCAAGCTCTTACGCATGATTTCACATGTGGTGACTAGTTATCACGAGCACCATTAGATTAGGGTGCCCTCTTGCATTTTGAGTTTTTGGGTCATATGACCAATTTTGTCCTGGACACAGAACACTATGTACAAACTATAAAAATTTATATATATATATTTTTTATTTTCAGAGCTTTATTTTGGTTAAGTTATATTATCCTGATGCAGTTTATTGATAAAATGCTTTCCCTTTACGAATGTTTCAAATGTCTATCTAACACATAATTTGCTAATGAATCGATTAACGTGTTTAAGTTTCTGAAATATGTCGATATTGAATCGAATCAAACTATCTTTCCAAAATCTTGACCCTTAGGAACATGTGATATATAGCTAGATTCCGAATGGAATAGATGCCTGTAAGTTGTAGAATGACGAGCTGTGAGTCTAGCTTGACGACAAGTCAGCATATGCCATGTGCGATGGCATCAGAGAGGAGCTCTATCAATGTGCTATATCCAGTGATGTTTTTTGTTGATTGATCGATACACACCCCTCCAAAACTTACTAACTCGCCACTTGGATCAAAGATGGCCCAAGTTGCAGAAGATAGGTTTTGCGTACTACGACTTGCCCCGTCGGCATATCCAACAAATGATTCCAATGGGTTCGACATCCTCAAAAAAATGAAAAGGTGTATTACCTAAACAAAACGATCACTCTTAATGAAAAAGAAATGTAACAAAAGCATATGAAGAGGTTACCATGCCGAGTCAAGCATAGTAAAGCTTAAGGTACAACCCATTTCGAGGTTGCGACAGTGGAATTCCGTCATAATCTACTAGCTCGTAGGCTCCTTTTTCTAATACACACTTAAGAATATAGGGAACCATCAACAAAGATTGGAACTTACCTACTCCCAATATATCGGATTCCTGATCATAGAGCAAGACCAGGTCACCTTCTGAGAAAATGTGGGGTTTGACATTCTTGTCAAATTGCGCTTTGACATTCTTGTCAAATTGCACTTTGACTCGCTTCTTATGCACTTCGTTAGCTAAGGCAGCCTCATGATGAGTTTTATCTAGTTGGATTAATTCCAAGAAACAAGATTATTCCTCTGAAATTATGGGGAGGAGGTCAACTGCGAGCTTGAGAGACGAAATCTCACACTGAACTGGTAAGATCGCTTCCAAGCCATACACCAGCTGAAAGGGTGTAACCCGGTCGCATTTCTCACTGATGTCCGATATGCCCACAAGGCTGAGTATAGGATTAGGTGCCGACTCCGTTTATGGACTCCAGTCATCCTTTGTAGCATGCGTTTCAGGACTTTGTTGACCACTTCAACTTTCTCGTTCGCTTGCGAATAATACGGAGTAGAGCTGTCATGGGACAGTTCTAATTTGGCGGCAAATTCAACCATCATGTGATTGCAGAAATGCGATCCATGATCTATGAATATAACTTGTGGATCGCCAAACCTGGTGACTACATGATTAAAAAATAAAATAGTGTCCGTTTCACCACTATTGTTTAATGTAGGCAACACCTTGGCCCATTTCGTAAAATAGTCAACTGTGACTATGATATACACATGCCCCCCGTCTAAGGTGGGGTTACATTGCATGAAATCTATGCCCCATTTGGTGAATGGCCCAACAACAATTACTGGCTTCAGAGGTGCGGGTGGTATTCTAGTTTTGCTGTCGCAGATTTGACAAGCATGGCAACTTCTGACTGTGGTTATGCAATCTTTGAACATTCTTGGCCAGAAGTATCCTGCTCATAAAATCTTTGTGCCATAGCATAACGATATTGGTGTCCCCCAGATGCGCCTGAATGACAATCATTTAGGACTTTTTCGACCTCCTCATGGGTGAGGCACCTCCACAGAACAGTATCGACACCATGACGGTAAAGCATATCATCGACAATCATGTAGTCTTTTGCTTGGTATCAAGTACGTCGCTATTTTGAGTGAGAGGTATTAGACCTATATGTTTGTGTCTGGAGATAAATGATTATATCTCCATACTGTTGGAAATAATACTGAGAGGGGGGGGTGAATCAGTATTATTAGATCAATAAAACTTTTTCAATGCTCAGAAACATATACGCTACTTCAGTTAAGCGAACCAGCGTGTACACGCTACTGTGTCTAAAGAAACCAGCGTATAACCATAAATCTTATAATTCAGTTAGTTTATCTTCAGTTAAATGCATCAGGACATTATTCATCATATTAAGAGTAAACAGATGCAGTATAACAGAACAGATCATCGCACAAAAGCCACACACATGAACACCATGATATAAGGTGGAAACCCAATGTGGGTGAAAATCACCTGCTGCAAGTTGTCTCTATCTTTCTTTAATAAGAACTTCAGTTTACAATCTTTTGTACTGGTGCAGCATTATACCAGTACGCAGGCTACAACCTGTAGAAGGCTTCAACCTTCTCTCGTTCTCCAAACTTCCTTGGAAGGGAGCTCCAACCCCCTTTGCTCTTGTACTAGCTAAGATACTAGTACGTAGGTGCTGGCCTACAATCTTCTTTCCTTCAGGTACCACTTTTCATCAATTTTCAGACTGGGTACTCCTGAAGCACAACCTTACAATCTGAAGACCATGATTCATTCACAAATCATTGAAGCATAAAACAACCAATACTAGCATCATCAACCTTTGAATCACTGAACCACTGAAACCCTATCAACACCAGTCACCAGAACACAGAACAGACTATAGAACTCTGCAATAACAGTCAGACCCAACTGCAAACCCAAAAATCAAGTTTCAAAAGATATACGCTACTTCAATGAGAGCAACCCGCGTATACACGCGGTTTTACCGAAGACAACCTGCGTACAGATCTAAAAATAATTTTTCATAACTTGCAGCTGTACCAGGCATCAGTTATACCCAGAACATAACATTGCGTCAGTATGCAGATCTAGATATATGCATAATCAACCATATAAAGATAGTTCATTTCAAACCATTTGATCTCGATCTCTCCTTAGATCTTGTTCTCCATCAACCGATGAGATCTCTCCTTAGCTTCAGATCAAGCAATACATCATCAACCAATAACCTGCATACTGGATCTAATACTTCATCAGATATTCAAGACTTTTCAGATACACTTGCCTAATGATTTCCTTCTCCTTATATAGCCTTAGGCCTTGTTCAATACCAAGAGCCAAAACCATAGAAATCCAATACCATCAGCTTCAAAACTAGGGATCAACACGTCCGTCGAGACACCAAGGTCCAAAACCATAGGCACAACTTCCAAGGAATAACCGCCGTGGACCAAAGATAAGTTTTCCACATACACGCGCTTTTACTGAAGCCAACCAGCATGTACACGCGTCTTGGTATATAGCGAACCTGTGTATACGCGACTTGGTATATAGTGAAACTGCTTGTATACGTGACTTGGTATATAGTGAACCAGCGTGTATATATTTTTCTTCATACTTGTAGACTGATCATCAATTCCTTGCTGCTATCCTTCTGCACTATGATTTGTTATCAGAGTGATTTGCCATCAAGGACAATACTTGTCTCATAATGCCAACAATCTCCCCCTTTGGACTTGATGGCAACAACACCAAATCAAGTCACTCTCCCCCTTTGTCATCAAGGGCAAAGGGTTTTGCTCCCCCTGAGTACATGATGATATCTTTGCTTGGCTGTGCTAAAACATGCTCCCCCTGACTATAGGCAAGATCTGCAAAAGATGTTCTTCAAAAGAACCAAGACTTATACACCATAAGGGACCTTCCTATCACCAAGAGACTCAATCCACACTCCCAACCAAGAGGGGATACAACAGAAACAACCAATTATATTCATTCATCCCAGGCATAGTGGGGAAACCAACATAGGCCGTTACATGACCTTGACACCATAAAATGAGATATCACAAAAAAATACATGACATAGAGACAACAGATCTAGACCAAGACTGATGAAGGTCACAAGCAGCATCTGATAAACATCTTTTTAGATCAGCAACCAAGATTTCCTTCTGAGCTCCTTCTCCTGAAACCAACAACAGTTGTGTACTAGAACCAAAAGCATCTAAATGCCAACAATGCTTTATGAGACTTTAAGCTGCCCCCCCTGAACCTGTGCCTGCTTCATTCTGGCATACCCATCTCAGACCTTCTCCAACCAGAGTCTGCCCTTGCTGTTCAGAACTCCATATACGCGACTTCTCCTGCATAAAACAGCGTATGCATGCGGATATGCTTTCTGCAACACGCGTACACCATACACGCTACTTTCCCAGCATAGATCGGCGTATGTACGCGGATATCCCTTCCGTAACTTGTGTATACCAAATTTTCTGTAGAACAGACAAGCTTCAACAGCAAGATGAAGCATCAACTACTCCCAGCTTTTGTCTGAGATATTCAAAAGTTTCCCTGGGCAGTGGTTTTGTGAGAATGTCAGCAACTTGTTCCTTAGAAGGAACATACTCCAACTTGACCTTCTGCTCAAGCACTTGTTCCCGAAGAAAATGGTACTTGATTGGTATGTGCTTGGTCTTTGAGTGCATGACTGGATTCTTTGAAATGCTGATTGCACTTGTATTATCACATAAGATAGAGACTGGTGAAGTGCAGGTGATTTGAAAATCCTGCAAGGTCTGCATCATCCAAAGAAGTTGTGTGCAACAAGATGCCGCAGCCACATATTCTGCTTCAGCTGTAGATAAGGCAATCGAGCTCTGTTTCTTGCTGAACCAAGATACTAATCTGGAGCCCATAAAGAATGCACCACCACTTGTGCTCATCCTGTCATCCACGCTTCCGGCCCAATCTGCATCTGTATAAGCATGAAGTGTGAGATTTGTATCTCTAGGATACCATAAGCCATAATTTTGTGTCCCTTGAAGATACTTGAAAATTCTCTTCACTCCCTGAAGATGAGTCTCCTTCGGATTTGCTTGAAATCTTCCAACTATTCCAACTGCATGCATGATGTCTGGTCGGGTACATGTCAAATAAAGCAAACTCCCAATCATGGATCTATAAGTTGGTTGATGAACTGCTGCTGATTCATCATTTGCACTGAGGCTGCATCCTGTAACCATGGGTGTACATACTGGCTTTGACTCTTCCATGCCATACTTCTTCAAGATCTGCTTGAGGTACTTGGTTTGAGACAAGAAGATTCCTCCTTCATTTTGTTGGATTTGCAATCCAAGGAAGTATGTCAATTCTCCAAGTAGTGACATTTCGAATTCTTTCTGCATAACCAAGGCAAAGTTTTGACTCATAGTCTCTTCATTGCTGCCAAAGATAATATCATCTACATAAACAACAAGTATTAGCAATTTGTTATTTTCAACTTTTATATAGAGATTGCTACCTGCTGATCCTTTTGAAAAGCCTTGTTGGTGAAGATATTTGTCCAACCGATAGTACCAAGCCCTTGGAGCTTGTTTGAGACCATAGAGAGCCTTTTTCAATCTGCATACAAGGTTTGGATCATTCCCAAGGATGAAACCATCTGGATGTTCAATATATACTTCTTCTTCTAAGTCTCCATTCAGAAAGGTTGATTTCACGTCCATTTGAAATACCTTGAAGTTTTGAAATCTTGAGAGAGCAAGGAACATTCAGATGACCTCAAGTCTTGCTACAGGAGCAAAGGTCTCTTCAAAATCTATCCCTTCTTGCTGCGCATACCCTTTACAAACAAGTCTGGCCTTGTTTCTAATTACTTCTCCATTTTCATTTAATTTATTCTTGAAGACCCATTTTGTCCCTATGACATTCTTATCTTTTGGTCTAGGAACCAGTTCCCAAGTGTTGTTCTTTTCGATCTGCTCAAGTTCTTCATCCATTGCTTTGACCCAACATTCATCTTGCATGCCTCTTTCACATTTTGTGGTTCAGTGGAAGAGAGTAATGCCAAATAGCTTGAAGCTTCTGCAATTCTTCTTCTTGTTTGTATTCCTGCTTCTTTCTGCCCCACAATCTGAGATTCTGGATGATTCTTTTGAACATATCTGGATGGAGCCTTCTCTTCTATTCTTGTCTGCTCCTCTGGTTCTTCTTGAGGTTCTTCTTCTTCTTGAGGTTCTTCTTCTTCATCATTCTGCCTTTGAGGGTAGCCTTCATCTTCTTCAATGTCTTCATGATGAACTTGCCTAGGAATATATCCCTTCTCATCAACCACTACATCAATGCTGTCAACAATTCTGCCAAGTCTTTTGTTGTAGCACTTGTATGCTTTGCTATGTGGAGAATATCCAAGAAGAATGCCTTCATCTGCTCTTGGTTCAAGTTTTCCAAGTTGCTCATCAGTATTCTTAATATAACATTTGCTCCCAAAGATTTTGAAATGCTTCACTGAAGGAGTCTCACCACTCCAGAGCTCATGAGGTGTTTGAGTGCTGTTTACTCAGACATTTGTTTTGTTAAGAATAATAACCGCAGCATGTGCAGCCTCACCCCAGAAAGTTGTGGGAGTACCTGATTCATCAAGCATAGCACGAGCCATTTGTTGGATTGTTCTGTTCATTCTTTCCACAACCCCATTTTGCTGAGAAGTTCTAGCTGTAGAGAATTCTCTTCTTATCCCATGTTCTTCACAGAAATCTAAAAATTCGTTTGAGGTAAACTGCCCACTTCTGTCAGATCTGAGGCACTTAATTTTGTGTCTTGATTCATTTTCAACCAAAGCTTTGAAGGATTTGAATTTTTCGAATGCTTCATCTTTGTGTTTCATAAGCCCTAACCAGACAAACCTGGAGAAATCATCAATGAATAATATCAAATATTCTTCTCCTCGAGGTGTCCTTTTCCTAAATGGACCACATACATCTGTATGGACTAGCTCAAGAGGTATGCTGGCTGATCCTTCCTTCTCTGGAAAGTTAGTTCTGGTTTGCTTTCCAAATTGACAAGATTTGCATATAGTGTTGTCTGGAATTTTGATATCTGGAAGACCATGAACTGCCTGATATTTGCATGCTTTCCTTATTTGTGAAAAGCTTAGATGCCCCAACCTCCGATGCCATAGCCAGTGTTCATCATCCTTGCTCAAATAGCATTGTTGTGGTCCTTCTTCAAATATGTATAGATTATTTGGAGTCCTTCTTCCTTTGATCACTGTTTTACCTGTATCAAGGTCACGAACACAACATCCATTTGATCTAAATATTACTTCTGTTCCTTGATCGCACATCTGACTGACACTCAGAAGATTATGCTTCAATCCATCAACATACAAAACATTTCCAGCTTTGACTTTCTCTTTCAATGGAGCAACACCTTTTCCTTTTATGGCTGCAGAGATATCGTTTCCAAAGGAAACTTTCTTCCCTTTTTCTAATGTGGTATATGACTCAAGCTTTTCTTTGTCCCCTGTCATATGCTTCGAACATCCGCTGTCAATATACCATAGACTTTCTTGACCTTCTGCATAAAAGGCTATCCCACATCTTTCTGGTTGCGGTTCCTTTATTCTCCATGTTCTGACATTTGAGGTTTGTTCCTTCTGAGTTGTCTTCCGGAACCTGCTCCTGCATTCAGAGTCTTCATGACCAAAGTTATTACAAATAGAGCATTCAACTTCATTTTCAAGAACCGAAAAGTTGTTATAAGTCCTTTTCATGGTTCCAGTCATTCTCCCTTGCTTTTGAGCTTCTCTAGTCATGATTGTCTTGTAGGCAACACATTGAGCTGCTTTGTGACCGAAGTTATGGCAAGAAAAGCATTGGCCATTAAAGAAACTTCTGCGATAATCAGATCTATCATCCAACCGATTGTAGCTTCTATTCACATTCATTCTTGGAGCAAATTGGGAAGATTTTACCTGAGGCTGATTGTAGCTATTGTTTGTCCTTAAGGCAGTTTGTCCCCAAATTTCTTGATGGTCTTTATTTGTTCTTGAGGTAAACTATCCCTGATTCACCTGATGACTTTTATTTGGCCTTTGCTCGCTTCTCCTTGCTGCATCAAGATATCTTTTAGAGGTAGAGGCTTGAGATGTTTCTCCATTATATCCAAGACCTGTCTTGATCAGAGGAGATCGCTGCACATTGATAATCTCATCCAAGGTTTCAGATCATTTAACAAATTTAAGATTAATCGCTTTTGTTTTCTCAATCTCCTTTCTAAGACAAACAATCTCACATTCCAATTTTTAAAGATGTTTTTCCTTTTCAGCTAGTTGACATTGTAGAGAATCAATAATAGCACTCTTCTCTTCTAAGCAAACTTTGAGATCTTTCATTTCTTCACAAAAGCCTTCTACATCTATAGCATCCATATAGTCATCATATTCAAAAGCCATTAACAATTTATATCTATTACCTTGTTCATCTTCATCACTATTTGAAAGACCATCACTATCTTCATGAGTGTAATAGCTTTTCTTCTTTTCATTTTGTTTCTTGTTCCATTTAACAGGTTCCTTTCCCTTGTCATTCTTATTTTTGTGAGGACATCTGGCAGCATAATGACCTACTCTTCCACAAGTAAAGCATTTAAAAGGTAACTTACCTCTGAACCTTCCAGAATCCCTTTGAAGATTTCTGACAAAATTTGATTCCTCTTCTTCATCTTCTGGTACGTGACTTGCTTCATAATACTCTTCTTTGCCTGAAGCCTTGAAGGCAGCTTCTCTTCTGTCCGATGGACCTCTCTTTCTCATTTCATAAGCGGTTAGAATCCCGTGAAGCTGAGACATAGTAAGAATTTGCAGATTTTCCTTTTCTTCTATGGCAGACACTTTAGATTCAAACTTGGGGGACAAAGATCTTAGAACCTTTTCAACCACAATCGCCTCTTTTATTTCTTCACCCAAGTTTTTCATGCAATTAACAATCTCATCTACCCTAAGGAAATAGTTAGCCACACTTTCATCATTATACATTCTGAGAGTCTCATACTTAATCCTGAGAGTTTGAAGTTTAGCACGCTTTACCTGTTTGTCTCCTTCATAGCTCGTGACAATTTTGTCCCATATTTCTTTTGCAGATTTATAGTGCATTACCTTCATGAATTCTGATTGAGATATACATCCCAATAGAGTATTGACTGCTTTCGCATTTGTTTCATATTTCTTTTTCTCCGCTGCATCTGTAGGAGTAGCTGAAGGAAAAGTGTAGCCTGTGTCTACGATGTCCAAAACTTCTGTACCAAGAGATTGAAGATAGGCAGTAACTCTTACCTTCCAATAATTGAAGTTTGTCCCATCAAAAATCGGTGGCCTGATTGATGCTTCTCTCTCGTAGTTGCTCATGATGAACGATCTACCTTCAAGCGATCAAGCTTCTCTGAAGGACCTGCTCTGATACCAATTGTTGGAAATAATACTGAGAGGGGGGGTTGAATCAGTATTATTAGATCAATAAAACTTTTTCAATGCTCAGAAACATATACGCTACTTCAGTTAAGCGAACCAGCGTGTACACGCTACTGTGTCTAAAGAAACCAGCGTATAACCATAAATCTTATAATTCAGTTAGTTTATCTTCAGTTAAATGCATCAGGACATTATTCATCATATTAAGAGTAAACAGATGGAGTATAACAGAATAGATCATCGCACAAAAGCCACACACATGAACACCATGATATAAGGTGGAAACCCAATGTGGGTGAAAACCACCTGCTGCAAGTCGTCTCTATCTTTCTTTAATAAGAACTTCAGTTTACAATCTTTTGTACTGGTGCAGCCTTATACCAGTGCGCAGGCTACAACCTGCAGAAGGCTTCAACCTTCTCTCGTTCTCCAAACTTCCTTGGAAGGGAGCTCCAACCCCCTTTGCTCTTGTACTAGCTAAGATACTAGTACGTAGGTGCTGGCCTACAATCTTCTTTCCTTCAGGTACCACTTTTCATCAATTTTCAGACTGGGTACTCCTGAAGCACAACCTTATAATCTGAAGACCATGATTCATTCACAAATCATTGAAGCATAAAACAACCAATACTAGCATCATCAACCTTTGAATCACTGAACCACTGAAACCCTGTCAACACCAGTCACCAGAACACAGAGCAGACTATAGAACTCTACAATAACAGTCAGACCCAACTGCAAACCCAAAAATCAAGCTTCAAAAGATATAAACTACTTCAATGAGAGCAACCCGCGTATACACGCGGTTTTACCGAAGACAACCTGCGTACAGATCTAAAAATAATTTTTCATAACTTGCAGCTGTACCAGGCATCAGTTATACCCAGAACATAACATTGCGTCAGTATGCAGATCTAGATATACACATAATCAACCATATAAAGATAGTTCATTTCAAACCATTTGATCCCGATCTCTCCTTAGATCTTGTTCTCCATCAACTGATGAGATCTCTCCTTAGCTTCAGATCAAGCAATACATCATCAACCAATAACCTACATACTGGATCTAATACTTCATCAGATATTCAAGACTTTTTAGATACACTTGCCTAATGATTTCCTTCTCCTTATATAGCCTTAGGCTTTGTTCAATACTAAGAGCCAAAACCATAGAAATCCAATACCATCAGCTTCAAAACTAGGGATCAACACGTCCGTCGAGACACCAAGGTCCAAAACCATAGGCACAACTTCCAAGGAATAACCGCCATGGACCAAAGATAAGTTTTCCACATACACGCGCTTTTACTGAAGCCAACCAGCATGTACACGCGACTTGGTATATAGTGAACCTGCTTGTATACGCGACTTGGTATATAGTGAACCAGCGTGTATATATTTTTCTTCATACTTGTAGACTGATCATCAATTCCTTGCTGCTATCCTTCTGCACTATGATTTGTTATCAGAGTGATTTGCCATCAAGGACAATACTTGTCTCATAATACCAACACATACCACAGATCACTTGAAGATATCAGCAAAAAAGATTCATCCACGATTGTTGTTTTGGATGTTGAATCATTGGACAACGATGGGAAATCACATAGTAACTCTGCAAGAACTAGATCTTTCTTTGATTTGGATTTTATGAATTCCATATCAAACTCTTGCAAAATTGCTATCCATTTTGAATATTTTCCCCCAAGCAACTATCGCGACAATATATAAGTCATGGGGTTGCAATCTGACAAAACGGTAGATTTTCAAAAGAGAACACAGTGTCAAAATCTCTATATTGCTTGAACGGCAGTGAGAGCTAGATTTTCAACATATGAGTACTTGCTTTCTGTACCATTTAAGTTTCGACTTAAATAATAAATAGGGTGCTCGATTCCATTGTCTTCTTGAACTAAAACCATTGCAATGGTCGTATCTGCTACAGCCAGATACAGGTTAAAGTCTCTTTGATAATCAGGAGCGTACATTAATGATGCTTTTATTAGGGATTCCTTTAGAGCATCAAAGGAAGCTTGCACGACCTGATCCCAGTTGAAGGGTACTTCCTTTTTCAAAAGATGCGTTTAACCTTTAGCAAGTTTTGCATAATTTGGAATGAACCTCCTCAGAAAGTTTTCTTTCCCTTGGAGTTTCTGAATCTGAAGCAAATTTGAAGGTGGAGGCAAATCGATGATTTCTCGAACCTTACATGGGTCGAGACAAATTCCATCCTTAGAAACTACAAAGCCAAGTAAACGACCAGAACTGACACAAAACACACACTTGTGTGGATTGAGTCTTATTTTGTAGTGTCAACAACGTAGAAATATTGCTCTCAAATGTTGCATATGATCAGTCCGCTTTCGCGTGTGAGGCGGAAGATCATCGAGGTATGGTTGAACGATGTTCTTGATGTCATGGAAGGCGTAATTCATTACCCTTTGAAAAGTTTCCGCTGCATTCTTTAAACCAAAAGGTAGCTTACGGTACGTGAATGTTCCCCAAGGACATATAAATGCAGTCTTTGACTGGTCCTATGGGCGGATATTTATTTGATTATACTTGGAAAATCCATCCATAAACAAAAAGATTTCACATCCAGCGCATTCATCAATTATCTGGTCGATGAAGGGTGTAGGGTAGTTGTCCTTTGGACAAGCCTAGTTTACATTCTTGTAATCGACACACACTCTAATTTTTCCTTGCCTTTTCATCACAGGAACAATGTTCGATACCCAATCGGTCAGAGGAACTAGGTAAATGAAACCATCATGAAGAGGTTTCTCAACTTCTGCCTTGATGACAGTGGCTTTCTTTGGGTGCACCTGCCGAAGTCGTTGTCTTACTGGTTTGACATCTAGATACATCTTAATTTCGTGTTCAACTATGCTCGAGTCGATGCCTGGAATTTCTTCATATGACCATGCAAAGACATCTCTAAACTCATGAAAGAGAGTGTAATATACTTCCAATTCTGAAGAAGAACAATATTTGCCAACATGAATATTTTCTACAACATCTGGTTTAGTCGAGATATTTATGGCGATAGTTTCTTCAATATTGGACAGATTTCACTCAGAATCCACTGCGTTTACAGTATTTGATAGAAAATAAAAAACTGATAGATGATTAAGGTCACTGGAGTAATATTCATTGTAATATGGAAGATGGGAATGTTGGTGGTAATCTTCCCATGGTGCCCCCTGTATGTTCATTGACTGAAAAATTCCTTCGTCTGTAGAATGTAGATGCGACCAAGGATCTGAAGAGGTACCATACTCCTTAGACCTATCAACCCAAACGCTTGATGAGCGTTCCTTGGGGTTTGCCTCCCATGCTGAGAACATTGATTGCTACAATATTTCTATTGTGTTTGGAGGCAACACCTGATGACGATCCATGCTAATATCATTTTTGGACATCTTTTGAATGGAAGATACCATATTGTAGGTTCCCACCATTGCAACTTCTGCAAAGTCTTTTGGAGGCAATAGTGCAAAAGTACCCATCAATGTAGGGTCTTTTTGTAGGCCTACTCCGATATTTTGAAGCAACTGAGAGCTTCCGTGGATCATCGGGATGCTTCCCGTAGCTTGAAAACTATTGGGGAGGAATGTCTATTGGTCGATGATCGTAATTCCCCCTTGGAAGGGAAATGCAATCTTCCTAAAGTATGTCGACACAATGGCAGAAATAGCATAAATCCAGGGCCTTCCCAGCAGGATGTTGTAATCGAGGTTTCCATCGATAACTTCTACATCAATTTCTACTATTTTACCCCCCAGTTTGACTTGTAAGTTGCTTAAAATCCTGTATGGAGTGTATGTTCGTCCATCAAATGCTTTTAACATCGTCGACGATCAAGACAAGAGTGGTGAGCCTAAAGGTTTCCAGCAATTCATTGACATAATACATTTAGGTGCCCCCTCATCAATAATTGTTCGATGAACAATTTTGTTGAGGGCTTTCACTTGAATGAGGAAAGCGAGCTGAGCTGGTAACTGTGGGTCATATCCTTTATGATTAAAGGCCACAAGATTGGGATCCGCTGGGTCAATCCCACCTATTGCTGATAATAAAGCTTGCTTTTGGGAAGGGCAGTTTTGCAGTACCTCAAGTGTCGACATAGCAGACGGCGATTGGGCCAGGTATTCTACTATATTATAATTCTGTGCCGCTCTGGCATGAGGATTAAATGTCGATTTGTGTACAACTCCCTTTGTCAGCTTTATCATTAGCTCAAGAATGATGGGTGGCACAACTTCGGTTGAAGTTGTTGTTGAACTACTAGGTTGATCAGTAGCCTTATTGTTCAACATCTATGGATTCCTGTAATATTTATTCCTTTTCGATATCAAAGCATCATTTTTCTGTTTTGAAATGGACAACATAAGGACTTGGGATGGGGAAGCATTATCACTAGCAACCAGATTGCTTCCTGGGTTTGGAAATGGATTAATCAATACTGCTGAGGTTTTTGAATTCTTAAATAATTTCTTAACTTCAACTTTATATGGACAATCTCTCGTCCAATGATCCTCATCGCATATGAGGCATATCTGAGTAGATTTATTTTGCCCAGAAGGGTTTGCAAAATATTTTTCAAGAGACGAATTATTGTGTTTCTTCTTTTTGCTCTTCCCTTTCTTGTTGCCTCCTGGTTGCTTCGATTCTTCGCTTTTGTCAGTTCACATGACATTAACCTCCGAGGCAAGAATTTCTTCATTTACATTTTGGTCAGAAATCTTACGGGCTTTCTTTGATGTAGCCTTTGTCGATTTTGTGCTCGTCGTACCTATCACGCTGTCGCCAACGTGAGAGTCTTTGTTTGATTTAGGAGGAGGAGGAACGGAAAACTCTAGTCTAGGAGCATCGAGAATTTTGTCGTAGAGCGTTCCAAACTGAGTATAGATCAAGTCTAGATATTGCGCATGAGCAATAACCTGCTCTTCAGTGACGACCCCTCCCTTTGCCACATCTTCTGTAATATAAGGTAACAATGACTTAATAAACCATTCAGCCAGCAGCTGATTAGGGACATATGTTTTTACCATTCTACGACGACGTCGCCATTCATGAATATGATCGGATATGTGAGTGGCCATCGTTTGCTTGAAATTGATAAGAAGTTTTGTTCCTGTTTCATACCTTATTGGTAATTGAAAATTGGTTAAAAAGGTTGTGGCAAGGGCGCTGAAGTTATGAAACGAAGCTCTAGGTAATTCGATGTACCATTTTGCTGCTAGACCAGTTAATGTTTGCTGAAAAAGGCGAAGCCATATCGAATCATCATTAAGAGTCTTGGATGAACACCACAGATGAAAAGTCATCAAATGATTCTCGACGAGTCTTCAATCGGATTTCCATTAAATTTAGGAATATTTGACGGAAGTTTATGAGGAATCGTCATCCACCAAGGGGCATAAGCAATTGGATCGTTCATTAGCTGATTTAGATATGGTAACTCTACAGTCGCCACGAAGGGAAAATGTTGATTCAGGTTCAGCGAAGCATACCAAGGATAAGATGGGATTGCCTGAGCAGTGGGTCTTTGCATACCAGCATAATGCATTTGATGTTGATAACTTTGATAAGGTGGTTAGGTATAAACAATTTGAGACGATTGGTGATAACCGTTTTGAATATACGGCTGTCCATTACCTGCAAAATTTTTCTGCTCAGGTCCTTGGTAAGCTTGTTGGAATTGTGGTTGTTGATGTTGCACTAGTCATGGTTGCGAAACCATTTGCTGTTGCCCAATACTAGACATTTTACCAAGATGAGGGGTAATAGTACCCATTTGAGCCTGAGTCGCTCCAGTTAAGGAGCCACTAACTGATGATTGTGGTTATGTTGTGGAGACAAGAGGTTGTCGTACAATGACCTGAGATACTTGTGGTTAGCATACAACAGGCAATACTTGTACTTGAGACATTGTCACAATAGCTGGTGTAGTGGGGATATTTGACACAAGTAGACTCGGTTACATTGAGTATACAACTCTTGGTTGTTGAGGAAGTATTGGCACCCAACCGCTGGATGTGATTCTAATTTGACCCGAATTTGGTTGTGAACTCTCATATGGTTGTTATCCCGGAGGGAACAATGAAAGGGTGTAGTTCCCTCCTTATGGCGACAATCTAGTGCTCAAGGGAATGATTGGCCTTTGGAGACTAGACTGCCCAAATTGATATTGTTGTGAAGGATCAATTTGCTAAGATTCAACATAAGAGATTCCAGATACTATTCTGGATGAACAAACGGGAATAGACCATACTATCCAAACAGTCCCTGGGTGGACTCCTTCTAGTGGTTGAGAGCTAGTTGGCATAGATAGTATACTAGCAAACATCATCGGAGTGGTGGCAGGAGGTTCTGCTACCACTGTATCAGACGAGACAGTCCTAGATGTCGATGGTTTTCCAGAAATATCGAATCTATCCAAAAGACTTCCCAGCGCTTCTACAGGAACTTGCGATGAAGGGGTATTAACTTCTTAAGTATAAGGATATAAGTGGATCCCAATCCCAAAATGCAATGGAGTACTGGATGGAAGATCCTCCATAATCTCTTTTATAGCAATCAATCCAGGTGGAAGAGGTAGACCATCAGGTCCGTAAAATATTTCAAGTGCCAAAGAAGGTATAGATTCTGCAGCGACAAATGTTGGAGGGGTAACACCTTCTGAATCAACCCTGGATGGAGCTGGTTAAGGAATAGAAGTGTTTACTGTTACACTAGGATTAGTTCTAATGTCCTCTTGTAACTGCGGAACTTCTTCTGTAGAGGCGGGGATACCAAAAATGGTTGGAGTAACTAGAGTCTCAGGGGATGTTGAAACACAAGCTTCACACAAACCAGGAGACTTTGACCCAGTTAAATGAGTTCGCTTGACCCAGAATGGTTTGGTTTCCGGAGTCAAAGACAGTTGACTCGTCAGTCTCCATGAATGAAATGGTTTTGATTGAATTTCTTCCATGATAGCGGATTATTTGATCAGCTCAAAATAAGAGGGGAAAATGTTATTCCGTATTAAATTAATTTTAGACGCTTTGACACAACTTGCTTTTTCACTTTTTAAGAGTTGAGAAAAACCTAAAGATGACTCTAGTCGCCTTTGATTTTTAATGAGCCTGAAGTGACAAGTGCTCAGATGGACCTTTTCCTTTAAGGAGTCTAAAAAGGAACGAAAGAGACTACTCTGGATATCTAGATAGAGGAATTACCAAACCAATTGTGAAACTGCATAATACTTTTTACGGTACAGCAGTCAATCTTCCCAAATGTTGTGTTCAGTGTATTGCGATTGATAGGGCAGTAGACACAGCTTCCTAAGGATAAAGGATATAGACTATTGTGGTCTCCCAATATATACTCGACGGTGTGTGGGAGCACAAGTCCGTACTAGCACTTATCATCTCAAAGAGGAGGAATCACCCAACCTACGATGAAAGCGACAGTTACCAGGCTTTAAGATGCTATAATACATCTCTAGCCTAGACTTCGAGATGTTGTGCGTTAGGTTCCAAAGTGTTTTTATGTTCATTGAATTTATTTTATAGTTGATATTTCTTAAGAAGTTTTCCTTTCGGGTTCACGGCGTGATGTAGATATACAATTCCTAAAATGCAATCTAAGATGATAAACATTCATTTAATCTTCTCTTTGCAATGAAAATCCTAGCTACTAAGGAAAGAGAAATGAAATCTTTTCAACGTAGAGCAGAGAGAACACACTAGATGCACTATCCTAAATCTAAATCAACAAGTAGTCTAAATGAAAATGCACATGCATGTATATGCTTTCCGCTTTCTTAATGTATGAATGACAAAAAGAACGCTAAATACAAATCTGAATTATTTCTTCTTTCAAAGCGACGACACTTGATGAGCCCCAGAAATGAGTAATTATATGGGCTCATTCAGCCTCCTAATTCGACTTAGTCCACCATACCCATTAGTTTATTGCATGTTTTTTATTATATTTATGCTAATATAGTGAATTGGGTTAGTCATTATGCCAACAAGTTTAATGTGTGCTTTATGCAAATTTTTGGTCAATTTTGAGACAAAATCAAAGGTTTAAATGAGCACTTGGCAGCGAAAATTGTGGAAGAACAAGGGAGAGGATTTGTAGGAAGGTGTCCCCTTCATTTATAAGGTCTTACCTCGAATTCTCCATAAAAAAAAAACTCAGAGCACAAGGGGAAGCCAAGCAAGTCAAGTAGGACGGCTGTTAACTGCAAGTTTTGGCAGCCGAGTCCCTAAAGTTTAGGAGGACTGTTGGGGTCCTCAATTTGTATAAATAAGAAGGCTTAGGGTCTCATTTCAGTTATCTAGTTTTTAGTTTGATGTTAGTCATCGTTTAGTCATTTTTTAGTCAGATTGTAGTCAGATGTTAGTTCAATTTTAGTCAGTAGGTTAGCTCTACATTTCAGCACATTTTCGAGCTTTTTCTTGTAGATAGTTTTTGGGATGTAACTATTATTTCTTGATCAATAAAGATGGATCCAGCTTTGCACCAGCTTTAATATATCTTAGGAGGCTGTAGCTCATGGGGTTGGGCCCAACCTAAGTGCCCAGTACCTCCTTTGTGTACTTTTATGTGTCTTTGTTGAATTCTTAGAATAAAATATGTTATTTAGGTTAAAATCTTGTTTTGTTACTTAGGTTGCTTTTGATGATCAAAATATATTTTCATGTTTCAAGTTATTTAATAGGTTGGTAATAGAAAATATCTTCGAAAAAGGCCATCAAGCAACCCTTGATCTCACCTCTTCCTCCTTGGGACTATGAGTTGAGACCAAGGTGTCCTTGCTGCCCTAAAAACATTGTTCTAGCTTCTTCATGCAAATTCTAGTGTTAGATTCTTAGTTGCAAAAGTTAGTACCAGTTGTGATTACATGCTTAGATCCATTCTTGCTTGGTTTCCATAGTTGTTGTACATGATTTTCTGCCAATAAACTTTTGTTCATCATGCTTATGGTTTCTAGGACACATTAGGTCGAAATAGCTAGATCTTTTGTTTTCTTAGTCTTTGTTGGTTAGTTTTGGAAAATAACATGTACAGAATCTATGATACCTCCTCCCCTACCCTTACCCCATCAATACAACCTGCTCTGTTCTCTAACTCATATTCTTGCCTTTCATCCGCCACATTTTCTCACTTTGCCCTAAGCCCTACATTCTTGTGCAACATTACTTCTCCTATCTTCAAACAAACACAATCGCCTTAATCTCTCCTCAGCCTCATTCACCAAGTCCTATACCTCTTCTAACCCTCATCTAACCTCCATGCCCACTTCTCCACCTTTCTTCCACCATCAACCCTTCAAAATTGCCTTTCGAAACATCGTGTAGAACCCCTGCAGACTTCCTGTAGAAGCTCATGAAAGCAGTTTCTTAAGATCCAAACACTGTGAAACTCTCTGGAAGGGTGGTAGGGACCCCTTAGGCCCTCTTCTCACCTTCCCAACCTCCTGCAAGCGCCTATCCCATTTCCTTCCAGCCATCAACCTCTGCACAGTCAAAAATAGTTAAAGCACATGCATAATAATTCTACAAAATTACTTGAAAATGAAAAAAGATGTTTTCTTCATATTTCTCTTTATAAGTAGCTTAGTCACATGCATTTTACCTTTCTAGAAGTCAATGGCATCCGTTTCTGTAGCTTTCATCCTTTTACTTGCACCAGTAGGGTTAGTCGGTAAAACCAAGGTTTGCTAGGGTTTGCATTTCCTTTCAGCTTTTTGCTTCTTTTTGCTAGTAGATTAGCATATGTTGAGTTTGCTTTCATCCATAATATTTAAAAGCTTCTTCTAAGAGCTCATAGAAGTTGGCTTAAGCTCCTAGCAGACATGTGCCAGCTGATCAAGTGACAACTGCAGCAAGAGCTAGTACTTGTGCATATAGCACCGTCGCTTCCAAGTTTGTTATGAACTAACTGGTTGATAAAAGTAAAGAAGGGAGTCCGAGGAGTTGCAACATTATTTCTGTAATACTGGAGCTCACCATCTTTTTGGCGCCACTGATGAGGAAGCATCAGAGTATTTTTTGATTGCTTCTTTTCTTCTATTTTCTACTACAACCTTCTGCTAAGTAGTTTATTTCATTTCCATTCCGCAATTTCAATTCTGCAAGCGTAGATTAGCATTTCAATTCTGCAAGTGTAGATTAGCATTTCAATTCCACAATTTCAATTCTGCAAGCGTAGGCTAGCATTTCATTCTTGCAATTTCATTTCAGCAAAATAGATTAGTCCTTTCCACTTTCATTTCAATTCTGCATTTTCATTTTATCAAGATAGATTTTAGTTAGTTGCAGTTCAATCTATTTTAGTTTTTGCAGGTACAAGCAGAAAAAAAAAAACAAAAATCAACCAAAAAGATTTCCTTTCATGCCTTGTAGGAGTAGAGATAAGTCAGAAAAATGTTTGCAAAACACCCTCACTGCTTCACACATCCAACCTTCTCTCTTCTTCGATGGCTGTGATAAAGAAGAACCCCTAGGTGGACAGCAAAACATATTTGAAAAACCTCTAGGGGAGAAGAAGAAGAAAACATTCCTCTGAAGCAAATGGCTACAAATAGAAATGCTGGGAGCAGTACCTTATCCAAAAACGAATTTGCAAATCAGATGGAAGATTTCAAGAGCGAGATGAGGCAGTTTCTTGCCATGCAACTGGATACCTTGTGGATCCAAAGGAAGCAAGAGGAATTCAAGAGGGCTTTGGCCATCTTTTGTCCCAGGTGCACTAGAATGCATCCTAGGAATGAATGTCCATTGCACTCCCTAGAAGTGTGTTTTGTTTGTGTAAGAGACCATCCTACGAATCAGTGCCCCTCCTTGCCCGAAATTAAAGTTGCATATCAGAGGGCCAAAGGAGCCACTGAACCACTCTATTATATGAACCAAAGGAGGCCACATGGACCCATAACTTACCAACATGGAATGCAAGGGACATCCCAGACCTATCGCGACCCCTATCAAGCCACTTCCATGCCTTCTTGGGGTCCCCCTGCTCATCCTTCCTAGTCCACACCTCCTCCTCGGTCCTTCACATATCCATATTATTCCCAACCAGCTGCTCATTCATTTCACTCTTATGCTTAGCCACAGCCTCAGTGGAATGCACCTCATCAGGGGTGGAGGCCCCAGTACAATACTCCTCCCGCTCCTTTTCCTCCACCACCAGCCCAATCACAACCATCGCCTCCTGCTCCACCAAGGCAACCCCAAATTCCTGCCCAACCACAACCCCATTCACATCCATCTCAAATATACACCCCCACTCGACTACCCATACCACCATTTCCAAACCCACACATTGGAGTAGCTCAACTCAATTGCAATGCTGAGGCACAACATGTCCAAACAACTCCTCTTGAGCTCAATGATATTCACTATAGCTCAGGAAGAGTATTGCAAAAAAGATATTATATTAACAGCATTGAAGGACCACATCCAGCAAAAGAAGATTCAAAAGAGGAGATCAAAGAAGAATGGGCTGCACTTGATGAAGAGAAGACATCAGAATCAGAGATCAAGAAAGCTCCCTCATGGTTACCATCAAATCCTCCATGTATTCAAGAGAAAAATCAGCAAAAAGAGGAAGATGTGAAGGAATTGATAGAAGGTGACATGAAGAATGATCCAGATCAGCAAAAGGACCAAGGATATCAGAGCTATATTGAGATATGGTTCCAAACGGTCACTAAGTTGCAGCAGTACTCTTTTCCTCAGCTATGTTTGATCCCTTCAAAGTCAAATCATTTGGTTTCTGAAAACTGGATACCTGTCAAAGCATGCATTTCAAGCCTCCACATCATTTTGTCTCTAATCTCGATGTGCACATGGCTCCATTGGAAGTATTCTTATACTTGAAAATGATTTTTTTTCAAGTAGGGTAGGGTAGAAAAAAAAAGAAGAAAAAAGAAAAAAAATGAAAATAAGAGGAAAATAAAAATATAAGGTGAAAACCTGCTCGGAGACGCCTCAGATTGGCTCATTGATTGAAAACCTCCATGAGGCGGTCAATGGGTTGGAAAAAAAGAGAAAAGAAAAAAGAGTAAGATCCCTGGGTGAAAACATCCCTTGGAGGCGCCCAAGGCAGGCAATTAGGGTGAAAACCTCCATGAGGCACCCTAGTTGTTTAAAGAAAAAAACAGAAAAAGAAAGAAAAAAAGAGAAAAAGAAAAATAAACCTAATTTCCATTGAATAATTGTAGGTTGCAGCAAGGACATTGCAAGTTAGGAGGATCGCTCAAAGCAAAGACAAAGGAAGTTCTGTGTCTTCTATAGGAAGCCTACAAACAAGCCCAAATTGATCTCCGAAGAGGACCCGAAGGCTGGGAATATGTCCATGAGGCCTGCACAAATCCATGTTTCCATCCCTCACCCTTCTCCATTATATTTTCCATATCATTATGCTTCTTTCCTAAAAACTATGTGTTCTACAGGAAGTTCCTATAGAAATTACAGGAAGCTAGAAATGGATTTTAAAAGGCAGTTTGGTGAACATGATAGCTTCCTAAAGGGTTCATAAGTCCTCCTACAATCCTCAAAACTCTCTCCCATCAATTCCAAGTTTGCATTATAGTCCAAGCTCATTTTTTCTTACTATGCAAAAAACTGCAAAATGCTTTGAAACAAAAATACATAGTGCTGGAATTTGTTTCTTCCCTCACGTGAAAACTGTGCATCCATTTACAAAACCGTTGTATGGGGAGTTATATAGGGATGATGGCAACATGCCCGAGCAATTTCAGCGAATTCCAGTGCATGGTTTCCAAGAAATCATCCTCTATCACCTTCAGTCATTTTTACATTTTCTCCATATCCATGCATCCATTTCAAAACCTGTTTCATGGGGAGATGCATATAGGTGATAGTAACCTACCCAAGCAGTTTCAGCCAATTCCTATGCACGGTTTCCAAGAAATTGACCTCTATAATCTTCAGCAATATTCTGTTTTTCTCAAAATTTGTACATCCATTGACCACAATTTTGCTATGGGAGGTGCATAACGATGATAGAAGCATGCTCAAAAAGTTTCAGGTCAATCTGACCTATCGTTTGGGAGCTATGGAGAAAAAACGTTGTTATCTTGTAAAAATTCAGCATCAATAGCATGAGGGTGCAAATCTGAAGGATGAAAGAGACATCTGCAACTTAGATCCAGCCAGAGGATGCCTGCACAAGAAAAATACCCACACATCAGCCAGCAAAAAGCATATAGCATAAGGGATACCGGCATGCAATAATGGAATATGAGCATGCAACAGCAAAAAGGACCAAGCAACACGTTGGCTTACAGGCAAGTGTCTAATCAAGTTCCTCTATTTGCATCTATATGATTCGAAAGTGCATGAATGAATGAAATGGTTGGATTAAGCTAGAAGGCTATCCAATCAACTCGACACCCTCAGTTGGTTTGATTGTAGTCATCCGGAGATCACCCCGCACACGTGTATAGTCATTCATGGGAAATTAAAAAAAAACAGGTGGTGGCAAATGTTGAACTCCAGCGCAACTGATGGTAAGGGATTATAGGCAGAAAACATCCAGTCACATGATGACACTGCAGTAGGGACCAACGGTCAGAATAATGACAATGCACATTTCTGCCACCTCATCTTCTCGCATGAATCATGCTGCAGTTAAACAATGCTAGGCTAAAACTCTCACCACTCTTTGTTCACTACGCCTTCATGACATTCACAACTGAAGCACGCATCCACCACTTCCAGATAAGCTAACCAGTGATCCTCTGCAAGATTCCTGCCTGATTTTTCGAGATTTCTGTCGTTTTTTAAGAAAAAATCTCTTGCCTATCGGGCTCTACAGGAAGCACAGTTTCGTTCTATAGGAAATGAGAGCCTTCTACAGGAAGGCTTCTATAGGAAAGGCAGAAAACAGCCGTGCAGAAAGAAAACCCAGGATTTTCAGCGAATTTCAAGCTCAAAACGAGGTAGGCTCAGGAAAACTTCTTTGTGCACGATTTGTTTGTGTAAGGTGGTGAATTAAACATGGCATCAGAGTGGAAAATTAGTGAAAATATGCCTGTGTATTGGAAGTAAAATGTTTTCCTGTGTATTGCACTGAGTGTCCCAGTTTTTCTGCATCAAAATTCTCCTCCACATTTCCTTTAAAAAAATTCTCCATAGGGAAGATATATGTAGCTATGGAGGCCAGCCTGTGTGTGAAAATTTTTGAATTTTCATACATGTCTGTGTGTTGAGAAGAAAACTTGATCTCTGTGCTCTGCCTGTAAAAACAAAATTCTTCCTTTCATAAGCAAACAGTCGAGTTCTAGGTGACAGAAGTCTTGAAACGAGGGAATTGTTGCTAGTTGATATTGGACACATGAAAAATTCCTTCTTGGATTCAGAAAAAAACTGAATTCAGTCATCCTTTGCTTCAGTGATTGACTATGTTTTTTTCCCACTTGAGCATTTTCTTTTCTGGTTACAACACAAACTCAACACCATGCTAATTGAATAAAGTGAGAAGAACATTAATGAGGGAGCACAGGACATTCAAGAAGAGAGCAAAACAGAGGAAGAATAGAAGGAAAAAGAGGAATTTGACATGACCGCTAAGCATGAGATAGAAAAAGAGACAACAACAAAAACAGAGAAGGCAAAAAAGGAAAAAGGTTGGGAAGAAAAATGCCAAGAAAGCCCAAATGAAAGCTGTCACAGCCAAAGAAGACACACAGAAACAAAAGGGAAAGAAACAACCTAAAATAGCAGCACCAAAGATAGAAATGGTTGACACAGGGATTTCTACAGGAAGCAAGGAAAAAGAATAGCAAGAGGAGAAATCACCTGAGATATTGGCAAGGGAGGCAGCAACTATGCTTGCTTCCTTAAGCACACCTCCAAAACAAAAAGGGAAGAGAAAGAGGCAAACCTCCATGTACTTTAAAGCAAGGAAAGGCACCAGGATCAAAGTGGGCAGACCCGAGCCACAGTCAAAGTAGCCAATTATCATTGAGGAAACCATAGCTAAACAAAAGGAGAAGTCCCCTTCAAAGATATCCATCACCTATGAACGAGAAAGCCCAAAAACCTCCACCTGGAGAGCGGGAATTAGGATGATGGAATCAAAGACAACTCTACAGGAAGCTAAGATGGTTCTATAGGAAACTCTGGCTAAGTTAAAAGCGACCGAGAAATTGGAGGAGAAGGCGGCCAAACAATCACAAGGAGAAGAAAAGACCAAAGAGATACTAGAACCAAGCCCTCAACCTAGCTTGGGCTCATACTACAACCTTTTAGAAGCTGGGAAGATAATTCCTTAGAAATTTGCGGTACCACTCTTCTTTGCACTAGAAAAAGAAAGGGTGAGGACTCACACTTGGATGAGGATTACCAAGTCCAAGGGTGTGGCAGACATAGGTCACCTGGAAGAACAAATCAAGGAATCAAGAAAGGAATTGGCCATGGTAAGGCATGTGGGAAGTAGTCAAAGGACCAAACTATAGGAGGAGAATGAGCTGCTGAAACAGCAGTTACAGCTACAGGGAAATCATAACAAAGATAGGCCCTCCATTTTGGCAGAACAGTAGCAGCAAGAAGGGCCTCCAGCAGACAAGGAAACATCTGATGAACAACAAAGAGAGGACAAGTTGCAGGCTGAGGTTGAGGCTTTAACAAAACTGCTACAGGAAAAGGAGCACAGGAAGTGAGAGGAAGTAGAGAGAAAAGCAGGGTTTCATGAACGAGAAGAGGACATCACTTTAGAAGCCTGGGATGTGAGAGAGGCAGTCAAAGCAATCAAATATGAAGGGATAGATTAGTTGCTTAGAGGATGAGCAACACTTTCAGTAGGGGGCTAATGATGAGCCCCAAAAATGAGTAATTATATGGGCTCATTCAGCCTCCTAATTTGACTTAATCCACCATTTCCATTAGTTTATTTCATGTTTTCGATTATATTTATGCTAATAGAGTGAATTGGGTTAGTCATTATGCCAACAAGTCTAATGTGTGCTTTATGCAGATTTTTGGTCAATTTTGAGACAAAATCAAAGGTTTAAATGAGCACTTGGCAGCCAAATTCATGGAAGAACAAGGGAGAGGATTTGTAGGAAGGTGTCCCCTTCATTTATGAGGCCTTACCTCGAATTCTCCATCAAAAAAACTCAAAGCACAAGGGGCAGCCAAGCAAGTCAAGTAGGACTACTGTTAACTGCAAGTTTTGGCAGCTGAGTCCCTAAAGTTTAGGAGGACTGTTGGGGTCCTCAATTTGTATAAATAAGAAGGCTTAGGGCCTCATTTCAGTTAGCCAGTTTGTAGTTCGATGTTAGTCATTTTTTAGTTAGTTTTTAGTCAGATTGTAGTCAGATGTTAGTTCGATTTTAGTCAGTAGGTTAGCTCTGCATTTCAGCACATTTTCGAGCTTTTTCTTGTAGACAGTTTTTGGGATGTAACTATTATTTCTTGATCAATAAAGATGGATCTAGCTTTGCACCAGCTCTAATCTTTCTTAGGAGGCTGTAGCTCTTGGGGTTGGGCCCAACCCAAGTGCCCAATACCTCCTTTGTGTACTTTTATGTGTCTTTGTTGCATTCTTAGAATAAAATCTGTTATTTAGGTTAAAATCTTGTTTTGTTACGTAGGTTGCTTTTGATGATCAAAATAGCTTTTCATGTTTCAAGTGATTTAACAGGTTGGTAACAAAAAATATCTTTGAAAAATGCCATCAAGCAACCATTGATCTCACCTCTCCCTCCTTGGGACCATGAGCTGAGACCAAGGTGTCCTTGCTACCATAAAAACATTGTTCTTGCTTCTTCATGCAATTTCTAGTGTTAGATTCTTAGTTGCAAAAGTTAGTACCAGTTGTGATTACATGCTTAGATCCATTTGCGCTTGGTTTCCATAGTTTTTTTACATGATTTGCTACCAATAAACTTCTGTTCATCATGCTTACGGTTTCTAGGACACCTTAGGTCGAAATAGCTAGATCTTTGGTTTTCTTAGTCTTTGTTGGTTAGTTTTGGAAAATAACGTGTAGAGCACCTGTGATACCTCCTCCCCTACCCTTACCCCATCAATACAACCTGCTTTGTCCTCTAACTCAGATTCTTGCCTTTCATCCGCCACATTTTCTCACTTTTCCCTAATCCCTACATTCTTACGCAACATTACTTCTCCTATCTTCAAACAACCCAAGTGCCTTAATCACTCCTTGGCCTCATTCACCAAGTGTTAGACCTCTTCACACCCTCATCTGACCTCCATGCCCACTTCTCCACCTTTCTTCCACCATCAACCCTTCAAAATTGCCTTTCGGAACATCGTGTGGAAACATCTCGTAGAACCCCTGCAGACTTCCTGTAGAAGCTCATGAAAGCAGTTTCTTGAGATCCCAACACTGTGAAACTCTCTAGAAGGGTGCTAGGGACCCCTTAGGCCCTCTTCTCTCCTTCCCAACCTCCTACAAGCGCCTATCTCATTTCCTTCCACCAATCAACCTCTGCACAATCAAAAACAATTAAAGCATACGCATAATAATTCTACAAAATTACTCAAAAATGAAAAAAGATGTTTTCTTCATATTTCTCTTCAGAAGTAGCTTAGTCACATGAATTTTACCTTTCTAGAAGTCAATGGCATCCATTTCTGTAGCTTTCATCCTTTTACTTGTACTAGTAGGGTTAGTCGGTAAAACCAAGGTTTGCTAGGGTTTGCATTTCCTTTCAGCTTTCCACTTCTTTTTGCAAATAGATTAGTCTTCGTTGAGTTAGCTTTCATCCATAATATTTAAAAGCTTCTTCTAAGAGCTCATAGAAGTTGGATTAAGCTTCTAACGGACTTGTGCCAGCTGATCAAGTGGCAGCTGCGGCAAGAGCTAGTACTTGTGCATATAGCACCGTCGCTTCCAAGTTTGTTACGAACTATCGGGTTGATAAAAGTAAAGAAGGGAGTCCCAAGAGTTGCAGCATTATTGCTGCAATACTGGAGCTCACCAGTACTAACGATTTCCTTTTCAAAAAACGATAGGAAGGAAAGAAGACACTTTGTGATTTTGAATTGAAAACTACTTTCAACACTTGAAATACTTATCAATTCAGATCAAATACAAGAGTAACAGTGTAATCGACTATCAAAAAGAGAACTATTCTTTTCTTTGACTGAAAACGACACTTGTGACACTTCCAAATCAAAATATGACAGTTCGATTAAGCTACTTCTTTGTAAAAGAGAACTGTAAATGGCACACAATACATAAAAGAATTCACAATTCTTTGTACAATGGAGGTTAGATGATGCAAAGAAAGTGGGTTTCAACAGTGGTCTACTGATCACAGACAACAAAACTCTTGAATAAAACTGAAGAGAGTGAAGCAAAAACCAAAATCTGGAGTCAAATATAGTCTTGTCTGATCATTGCACTTGTAACATAGGGAAACAAGGATGCATCCCACCTACTGCACACGGGAAGTGCGATGCATCCAGATTGCTAAGGAGACAGGGTGCGATGGTCGAGGGACGAGACTTTAACTTGGCTTTTGGTCACAGTTTGCAGTTTAGTTCAGGGATTTAGGTCGAGCAAATGATAGTTAGTAACTACAAAGTATAGGGCTGATCTAATGAGGTTACTCAAGCTACCTCTAGGGCACTTAGGATGTTTACAAGTCAGTCATTCAGTTCATAAACAAACCCAAAGATTGACTGAAGCAACATTGATCTACTTTGCACCTGCATAGCAAATGCAGTTCGAAGGCTAGCTGGCTTGACTTCAACCTCCATCTGTGGTTTATGAATCAAAAAAATAGAGACAGCCAATCAAACTAATCGCTCCCCAGTGGAGTCGCCATTTTGTTATCGGGAAATCTAGTGTCTATTCAAAGCTACTAGTCCCACTAAGATGGGTAGCTATCTTAGAAACAAACAGATTAAAGTCATTTGTTTTTCCTTTATGAGAGAGAGATGAGAAAGAAGCAGAGAGTACCAACCTCAATCTTCTGCTTGGCTCCTTGCTTTTTTCCTTTCCCCTTTGACAGAATCTTGCCACTGCTTCCTTACTTGTCTCGCTTCAAAGAGCAATTGTAGATTCACAGCAGCATAATACCATCAAAGCATAGAGATCTTTCACTGTAAACAATATAGGATCAGATATATATTGACCATACAAATGCTGATATCAACACAATATTCAGAGATACACAAGAATATGGAGGAAAACTCAAATAGCTTTATTAGTAAAAGTCGTAGTAGACAAGATTACAACCACTTGGTCTAGCCCAACACCATCCTCCCAGATTGAAAGCCCTCTTCACCTTACACAAAGCAAGATCACCCAACAATGTCTTCAAAGAGAAACTAGCAGCACCTCTTTGCAAATTACCAAATTCCAACCCCTGGATCTCTTGGATGAGGGATCCATTTATAGATATTTGCAGGGGGGTGAGTCAGCTTCTTGGATTTTGATTAGTGTCATCTCTTTGATAGTTCCTAGTTCCACATGGAGATTTTAGATCTCTTACTCATCCCTGGGAAAACTCAGAGAGGCAAGTGTCAAATGAGTAGTTTCTAGAAGATTCTCTAGGTTTCCACCTAGCAAATTGCTTGTGCCATTTGTCTACTCTTGCTCATTGCACCCTATAGAAGGGTCTTCCAGTATGCATCGCACTTTTTCCATGTGGCAGGTGAGATGCATCGCACCTTTAGCATTGGGCAGTCTGTATGGTCCTGCCTTGACTAGTTTTGAGTAGCCTTTCATGGAGAACTTCTGGGAGATGATGTAATCAGCTAACCTTGCTCCTTTAGGGTATGAAACAACACTTTTAGGGATTTAGAAGCCCCTGGTTTATGGACATATGTGATTGGGGCTGTAATGCCCAAATATATCTATAACATGGAGGTTTCCCAATCACAATGTATTTGGTTCAGAATTGTTGAGGATAGGGAATTGACATAGAATCAGAAGGACAAAATCCTAGGCCAATGGAGGATCATGAGATGGATGGTTACATGAAGATTTCCAGTCTCTCCATTTTGGCGTTGGGGATGTTTCTGGCAAGAAATATTTAACCCATTTCGTGCCCAACTAGGAGGTGAATGTTTGAATATCTGCAAAGGTTGGATCTTGATCCAATATGGGATCTTGCATCCAACACTCATTCCATAATTTAGCTTTACTGACACTCCTAACTTCCCATAGTCTATGTTCCCGAATGAGGCCTTACTCAGCCTTAGCTCGATTCCAGATCGAGGATCCATTTGGCAAGTTCTTATGGAGTTGTAATGGGTGTTGCCAACACTCTCACACATATTTGGCTTCCCATATCTTCTTCCATATACCTTGACACCCTTGGAACCAATGCCACCTGACCTTTCCAGTCCTCATCCGACCAGTGCGAGATAGATAAAGTTTCTTTAATGTTCTAAACAACAATTTTCCATACATTGATGGGGTGAAAGGAATTAAAGTGTAAGACTACCCTGTTTCTGGCTTTCCATATATTCCATAGGAAAAATCCTTATGAGAGCCAGTATTCTCTATTGACACTGGTGTTTTCGAAGAGAAACCACCTCCATACTTCTAATGATTTCCGAAGGATATTGAATGACCAATCAAATGCTACAAATACCTGTGTGTGACAACCGCAGACCTCCAATGCCTTTGGAGAAAAAATTAAGAGGTGGTCAGTTGCTTTGCCCTCATTGCAGCATAGAGTACACCAGGATGATCCAAGGAAGCCCTTTTTCCAAATTTTATCACACATGATAATTTTACCATTCCCTGTTAACGATAAGAAGAATGAGACTTTTGGCCATAATCCAGAGTATCAAATTCTCTTCCACAGTGGGTCGGGATCCAATTCCCATGTAGATGATATAATTGAATAGGCCTCGTTGATGGAGAACATGCCTTGATGGGGATTTCCCCATTACAATTTATTTGGTTCTACATTGTTGAGGAAAGTTAATTGATGTAGAATCAGAAGGAGGGAATCCCACTATAATGGGGGATCATGAGCTAGCTAGTTACTAGAATATTTCCACTCCCTTCATTTTGACCCTGTGGATGTTTCTAGCCAAAAATATTTAACGCATTCCATTCCCAACTAGGAGGTGAATATCTCAATATCTGCAAATGCGAGATCTTGATCATGTCTGGGTTTTTATATCCAACTCTCGTTACATAATTTAGCTTTACTGCCACTCATAATTTCGCAAAATCAATTTTCCCAAATGAGGCCTTGTTGAGCCTTAGCTAGATTCCAGATTGACCATTCATTTGGTAACTTCTGATGGAGCTATAATGGGTTCTGTCAACACTCTACCCTGTATTTGACTACCTAAATTTACTTCCATATATCTTGACTAGCTTGGAGTGATTGCAACTAGAACTTTGCACCAAGGGCTTGGGATGATTGATTTGGACCTATAAGGCGCAGGCCACCATAGATATTCGGTTTACACAACTTATCCTAGGTCATGAGGGCCCATTTTCATCTGATCTGTGACCTAGTCCATAGGAATTTTTGAAACTTGATCGTCAGCTCCTTATATATGCTTCTGAGAATAGAAAGGGATGAGAGTTGATATAGGGGGATAGCTTGAAGAACTGCTTTAAGGTGACTAAGTCGGCTTGTTGAGTTCAAGACTCGAAAGGTCTAACTTGATAGTTTCTTTTTAATACGGGATAAAACCTCCTTCCAGTAGGAGATCTTGAGTGATTTAGACAATAAAGGAATGCTGAGGTAGGTGTTGGAAGTGACCTGATTCTGAATCCAAGAGTTTTTGACAAATTAATTTTCACTCTTAGGTGAGTATTGAAGAAGATGTATAATTTATCACCTTTGATATGGGTACTAGATGCCTTCCAAAAAATATCCATAATCGATCCTAATTTATTTGCCTCTTTTAAAGTGGGTTTCCCATAGAACATGTTGTCATCAACAAATTACTGTTGGGTTAAAGGAGGAGTTTCTTGAGAGGTTCTGATACCCATTACGACATGAGATTAAATCGCCGTCTTAATAAGACTTCCTAATCCTTCTGGATCAATAATAAATAGGAAATGGGAAATGGGGTATACCTGTCTAATCCCTCTAGATCCATGAAATGGTCGATATGGTGCCCCGTTCAAAAGAATTAAAATAACATAGTTAAAATAAAATATTTGACCCACCTAATCTAAGAATGGGAAAATCCAAAAGCAGGAAGCATCGACAACAAAAAATCCCAATTCAACCGATTATGAGATTTAGAAATATCTAATTTGATGAGCATACCTTGGGTTTGAGATGAGGATAATGAGTGCACCATCTCATGAGCTTCTAGTATCCCATCCATTATTTGCCTCCCTTCTATGAAACCCAATTTTTTTGTCCAATGATGACCTATAATAGAGGTTTGAGCCACCGTACCAAAATTCCAGAGAGAATATTATATATTACATTGCACAAAGCTATTGGTTGAAAATAATTAGGGTCCAAAGCCACACCCTTCTTAGGGATGAGCCCAGGAATGTTGTGTTTAGGCCTAAGCACAACCATTAAGAGTGGCAAGAGTACTCAACGAGCTCAAGAATCTCAGCTCCTAGGAATTTCCATCTAGCCTTGAAGAATTCATAAGTGAAACCATCCAGGCCTGGATATTTATTCAATAGAAGATCCCTAACCACTTCCTCCACTTCTACTAAGGATATTTCTCTCATAAGGGTGTCAATTTGATCCTCCATAATTAGTTTTGTAATATGTTGTTGGATCCTTGAGATTGCCTCACTGCTATCCAAAATTGGTTATGTGAGCAAGGACTCAAAGTGAAGAATCAACTATTCTAAAATTTCCTCATGTTGCACTAGTCGACAACCGTCAGGGCTATTAGAAAATTATGCATTATGGAGCAATGGAACACATAAAATATTGCAGAAATATAAACACAGAAAACGCATAAAACAAGAGAAACACAGATATACGTGGTTCACCTAGTTTGGGCTACATCCACAGAGAAACAACTAGTCCTTATTTTATTATATTATCTAACAAACTGAGGAGATACAACCTACAACGGATCCTCTATAACACCCTCTTCACTCTCAATCTCCTCTCTCTTCCTCACTCAGAATATAGATATGCATAGACGCAATACAATTCCCACATATATAGTGAGGGGTTGCCTTCTAGCAAAAAAACCCTAAACTAAACATAACTTCTACTGTCAGATCATCCGCCTAATGAACGACTCATATTGACTAGAAATTACTAGACTTTTACAAGGTAAATTTACATCTATCTTTGGCTTCGGGGGCGCTGCCCACGAACCCCGCGGGACCCCCATTCTCCCACCCACATGGAGGGGTGTACAGTCTTCCTGGGGTATACACCCGGCTGAAACCTTTGAATACAGAAGATAATCAAGCTCCACAACCAACAAGAGCCATTGATGGAGAAGATATGGTTAAATTGGTGATGCTTCAACATAGACCTATGAAAACATTTCATGTTCCAGTCACCATCCCCTAAGCCATTGGACCCATGACTTCTTCTTCCACATAATCTCCTCCTGTTTCCTCCTTTTCTCTAGGTCTGTTAAGATTTATCCCTCTTGGGCTATTAGGGCATCAATCATCCCTTACAAGATAACCTATTGCTGAATAGATCTCATGTCTTCTTCAATTCGTCGCTTCTCCTGGTGAATATTTCTAAAGTCAGATCTATTCCATTATCTAATTTTTCTTCTAATTTCTTGAGCTGTAGTTGGAAGGTTTCCATTGGGTTGTGCCTTGTCAACCTTATTTCTTGGCACCAATATCCCATATTAGCTAGAAAATCTATTTTTTAAGCAAAAAGGATTCGAAGAAGAACGACTGATTGTGAGGAGCCATCCACTGTCTATTTCTAGACAAATAAGCCAATGATTTGATCCCAAACATGGGAGGATATCTTCTTGGAAATATAGATCTTGTTAGAGGATGTTATCTAAAAGAAGAACGAGATCCAATTTTGAGGCTATTTGATACTTACCTCCCCTTTGATTGTTCCAAGTAATGATGCCATTCTTAAAATCAACATGTTCGGCTTCCAAATCTTGAATTATTTCCTAAAAAGTCAAACATATCAGAGCTAACCACCAAATGCCTCCATTTTTCTCACTAACATCCTTTATGATATTGAATTCCCTTGCCACAATCTAATTGATGTCCCCCAACAGCTCCTTAAGGTGCTGCAAACTAAGGAGAAAAATTGTCTTCATCCCTGGTAAGGTGGGGCTGTAAACTCCTATCATGTAGACCTTCTCAGAAGATCGAATACACTCAAATTGGCCTGAAAGGGTCTTTGGATTGGAGATCCATTGTCCGAAGATAATAGATAGAGGGTCCTAGACTATTCCCAAACACCCCATACTACCTCTCGTGTTCAAAGCCATACATTCTGCCAATGGCCAACTACTGCTGAGAATGTCTTTAAGATTTTCTTGCGTCACTTTAGTTTCCATAAATATATATCTATTTCTCCATCTTCCTCTCTCACCCTCTCTCTCTCTTCCCTATTGCTCTGCTTTCTCCCTCACTATCTCTCCATCTCTTCCTTGTCACTCCCTCTATCTTGTACTCTCATTTTTTATTTATTAAAACATTGATTTAATCTCTATGAAAATATTTCTAGTTGTCGTGAGGATAAAGGGTTTAGATATATCTCAAAAGTAATTATAACATTTTTCTTTAAGATTTAATTAAAAAATGTTGTAAAATTAAATCAAATTAAATTATTTGTAAAATATTTTGATTTTGAAATAAGTTATGGTTTTTGGGCATGTGGTATTAATATTTCATGGTATTTCTACATGGTATTGTGACAAAATAATTGAAACCCTAGATCCATAACATAATAATCAAAAGCCTAGATGGCCCATGGTATTGATAAACCATTGTATTATCCCATAGTATTATGATATTCTTACCTCCTTCCCTCTCTCCCTCTATCTCTCTTTCTCTTCTGGGTATTGACACATGGTATTGTAAAAAAAACCTATTTAGAAGTTAATAATATCCATGGTAAATATTCAATATTGAAAGTCTTGTTATATTGTAAATATTAATTTTTTATCCACTTATTAATTAAATTTAAAGATGGTTATAGAATCATTATTTTAATCATAAGGATAAAATGGATGTTGATTTATAAATAATATTTATATGTTATATATTTTAATGTGATATGTATATTATATATGACCTTTAACATTTCAAATCTCACATTTAGTTCCTACACATCTACCATATAAAATTGTAAAACACCTCTCAATACCATTAATGTTACGCTTTTATACCATTCTATAAATAAAAAGAAATTACTACAAAATTACTACAAGATTAAATATTAGCCCAACATATATTAGTGACCACTACGTAATAAACAACTTTAAAAAAAAACTCATTCAAAGTGTTTAAAAAAATATTAATATTTATACATAACCGATGTTATAAAACAAGAAATAAAATGATATCCGTTGACGTTCGTAATCAGAAGACTGGCTTGAGTTCAGTTAAGCTCATGGAAATTGACGCGTCATATAAAATATTACTACATAATAAGAAATAAAGTTCCATAATAATAAAATTATGGTGAGTTCAATTATCGAAAGCCCAAGGATCTTGATGCTTAATGGCCTCCACATCTTCCGGAGTGAGTTCATTGTCAATGATCAACGTCTCTTGCACTTTTTCATGTGTTTTTCACGTAGTAATTTCACCCCTAATAGTTCGACATACCAAGTCCAGAAGCATCTCGATATCCAGATGCACGGTAGCCAGTAAAAGTTGGAACAACGTGGGAAGATCCACTTTTACGAACTACACATCCCATGGGTCAACATCATTTTTGGGACATGGGGATGATCAACATGATATGTGAAATCTTTTCTAAAATGACCCTGGACACAAATGGGAGAGGAATGGGATTTTCAGGGCCAAATTTCTCTACAACCCTCTTTGTCATCACTCACTGCAACACTATCGTTTTCTTTACATTCGAAAATTTGGCTATGAGAGCTTTTTAGTCTTTTAAGGCTTGCTATTAAACCAAATATTATGCACCCTAATTTTGTAATGTCACAATATAATGTTGAATAAATTACTATGTAATGTAACATTGCGATAATCAGATCAGATTGAGTGTCACATTCCAACAATTTTTGTCACAATGTGACATTGGATAGATTTTTGTACAACTCCAACGTCACAATATTAAATCAAATAATATAATCTCATCATGGTAAACTATTTAAATAATGACTATAAAGGTTTACTTTGATTGACTATGTTGCCAAATGTGGTTGAATATGTTTGACTATTAGTATTAATAAATAACAATGGTAGGAGATGATGTCTGACCCAATATGAGGAGTCTTGACTCTCAAAGATAGTCAAACAAACTCAACAACAAAAATAAATGATGGATAATTTTGTAATGTTGCAATGCAATGTTGAATAAATTTTAATGTAATCTAACATTGTTAGAATGGTTGTGAGATTGCAACAATGTTTGAGACAATATGACATTGGATAGATTTGTGTACCATTTTGACATCATAACATGTTTGATTTTTAAAACCTTAATATTAAATTCCAATATTAAAACCCTAATATTAAAATTGAATATTAAATCCCAATACTAAAACCCTAATATGAAAACCAAAAATTAAAACTCTCATATTAAAACCCAATACTAAATATGGGAAACAAAGGCTTAACCAATTTTGATCATGGTCAACTATTTAAACAATGACTATCAAGACTGAATTTTTTTAGCTATGTTGTGAGATCTGGTAAATATAGGGTTTACCAAGTTTGATTATGGCCAATTATTAAACAATGACTATAAAGTTTGACTCTGTTTGACTATGTTGACTAATGTGGTTGACTATGTTGGACTATTAATATTAATCAATAATAATAATAAGAAATTATGTTTAATCTATGTTCAAGAGTATCTACTCCCAAACATAGTTAAACATAATTGAAGATAGTCAACCACATTGGTAAACCAATGTGTTTTAGACCATATTAATATTAATATTATAAAACATTTTTAAACATTGACTATAAGTGCTCACATTTATGATGTTGAATCTAGTTATGTAAATATTCATGTTTATGGTTAACTATAGGCATGTTTACCATGATTAACTATAGCCACCAAGGTTAACTATATAGTTGACTATATGGTTGGTTAATTATATTGTTGGTTAACTATATTGTTGGTGAACTATATGGTTGGCTATATTGTTGGTTAATTATATGGTTGACCAAGGTTGATTTAGAATGATATAATTATATAATAAGTAGTATTACTACAGTTACCATGTTTAAATAATTTAATAAAAAATATTTATTCAATTTCTTTGATTTTCTATTTCATGGATATTATGTAACCTTCAATTCCTTTCCATCAAAATGGGGGAAGACTAAATCCATCTTATCCAATTAATCCAAATTTCATGAAAAACCATTCAATTAATAAAATATTTATTAAAAATAACTTTAATGCTTTTACCGTGTTAACAATATCTTAAATATTCATATATGAAAATAATATCTTTATCGCAAATAAAAACGCCAATTAAATTATTTGAATGCATATAAAGTGATGTTCAAATGTTTTTGAAAAAATAATATGTGTGTGTGTGTGTGTGAACATTATTGCAATTGAAATGACTAATAATGTTGGAAATATGTTGTCATTGACGAAAAGGAAAAAGGTAAAAGTATTGAATTGGTAAAGGCAATGACAAAGAGTGGCAAAGGAAAATAGAAGGTACAATGAATTTGGAGCCATTCCTTGTGTATTAGATAATATCATATGTAGGTGAAACCCACTCAGATGGGATGACCTCTAAAAGAGATTTCCAATGGTATGTAGAAGTATGAAAATGCCCTCATGGATCGAATGTTAGTGCCAGCCAAAGATGCAAGACCCGCAAGTCAACCTAGCAGAGTTGTGGTAGTTGAAAATACCCTTTTGGTACATAGCCAAAGTTAGTAGAAGTGCCAAGTGAACGGAAAACCCTAGTAGAGTAGCAAAAAGGAGTTCTAGGAAAATGTAGTAGACAAAAGAGTAGTGAAGTGACGTTCAATTGGCCATAGGTGGAGCCCACACTATAGCCTAGCCTAATAGAGGCAACTCGATAGGCGCACCCTAGAGGTTGTAAAACAATTTGCAGAAGTTTAAGCGACATAAGATAAGACACCAGGACATGGAATTAGAGTAGTGACCAATGAGGATTCGAGTAAGAGGTCCCAACTAGAATAGCTCAACCCACTGAGGGTGAGTCAGAAAAATTGTCTGGGGAGCTGAGGGTGAAGCATTAGGAGATAGGCATCAGGCCACATGATGACATTTCAACATCCCTATAGGTGGAAGTCTATTGAGGCCTCGAGGAATTGGGACGTTGTTTCCCATACTTCTGATGGTGTATATCAACATCAGACAACCACTTTAGGACCACTAACCCTAATACCACAAACCACAATAGGGTGGTGTTAAGGTTGGTTTCTTAAACCTGGTGATTTTTTATTAACAAAGGAAATTTCTTGCAAAAAAAAGGTCTCAGGGATGCTTTCTATCTCCTCTCTAACAAAGGATGGGTGGAATCATATTATTGGATCTCACGAGATGATAATGGCTAATGTTTTCTGGAATTGAGTGTTTGGCAGAGCGACAAAAAAATATATTGAGGTTGGGAGGAACCCACAGGATAGCTCATCATGTAGGAATGATCCTGACAATTAATAAGAGGGTGGAAAAGGAATGAAAAAGCTAAAAGGTGTCGGGACATGGAGGACAAATAGGTTGGCGGGTGGCACCAGTAAAAGAACAGGTGGAAAATATCCATGGGATGCATCAACCTAGAAGATAGACACTGACGATTTATAAAGAGGGTGTGAGGTAATGCATTAGGATAGAAGGTGCTACAGGGTAAGCCATTTCCTGTGGTAATTTTAAATAGAAATGAAACCAATGGTGTGAAGGTTATAATCAATTGAGGAGACTCTAAAGGAAGCGAAGCACTTTCCCTTGGTCATTTCGTGTAGAAATGAGATGAATGACATGGATATATTAACAAAGAATTTTGGCCCATGAAGAGCATTAATAGGCTAAACACCTGAAGCATTGAAAAGGGGGTTGCAAATACCTAAAGTTATGGAAGGAAAGAAAGAGGGTGCGAATGAAAAAGGAGATAAGAAAAATTCAGTGGAATTGGATCCATTTTATAATAAAATAAGAAAGGACCAAGGGTTTTATTTAGCAGTGCAATTGGAAGCACATATTAAAAAGGATTTGTGCCTATAGTAAATTTCCTTAGGCACACACATGGATGAGTCGACAACTATTTTGGGAATAAGTGAAGATGCAATATATTTATAGGGACAGTTGAGATGTAGCTCTTGGAGTTTGGGAGTTAAAGTCAAACATAATGAAAGAGTGTTAAATACATAAATATAAAAACAAACAGTTAAGAAGAAGATTTGGTAGTTGTGACAAATATGGAGATTCCTCAAAATTAGAAAGTTAAAATTAAATTCTACAAAATGCCAAAATGAGTAAAATCAAGAGTTTAAATTAGAAGTTGAGCCTATAAATGTAGACCAGAGATTGAGAAGTTAAGAGTAGATGTAGAAGAAAAAACTAAACAGGACAAGGGAAAGAATTATAAACCCATGCAAATATTTGAAGAAGATAACTAATGTCAAATTTGAAAAGTATCAGTCCAAAAATCTTTATAAACAGAATTTGAGTAGTAGAATAATAGGGGTAGTGTAGACTGTGTGGATTAGAGGTTGTTTGTGGAGTGTAATGAAAAAACTAAACAGGACAAGGCAAAGAATTATAAACCCATGCAAATATTTGAAGAAGATAACTAATGTCAAATTTGAAAAGTATCAGTCCAAAAATCTTTATAAACAGAATTTGAGTAGTAGAATAATAGGGGTAGTGTAGACTGTGTGGATTAGAGGTTTTGTGGAGTGTAATGGAAAATGGTGGTATGCATTAGAGGTGTATGAGAGACCAATCTTAGTATCTAAAAGGTGCTTTTAAATATGAAAATATGTGTGTTGGTGATTGGTGTTGGTGCTTATAGTGTATGTTTTGTATCAATAATTAGATATTGTTGAAGATGTTTGTATGAGTAATCAAAGATTATTGAGGGTGTTTGTATAGTGGCTTTGGTGAGTAGTAGTAGTGAGAAATATTTATTTTTTATGACATGTGGCCTATTTGTTTGAGTTTTAAAATGGATGAAAGATGGATCAACAAGGTTGGAAAGTGGTAACTTGTAGATCAGGGCTAGTAGCTCCTTCTAGTGGGTGCTAGTAAATGTTGAGGGGCAACATTCCATCAGCAGAGACTAATAAACAAGTAGGGGCAAGAGTCCCATTTAGAAAAGACTGATAAAAGAGCAAGGGAAAGGGTCGAGTACTGGTAAACGGGCAAGAGTAGTAGTCCCTTTCAATCATAGCTGATAAACGAGTAGGGAGAGCAGTTCCTTTCAATATCAGTTGATAACATTACATGTAGTAGTGTGTGAGGAAATGATGTAATTAAGTTGAAGCTTGTAATAAAAATAATATTGGTTTCCTGTGTATATGTTTCTCATGTGCTTGATGTTTAGGATGTTATGTTTGCCATGATTTATTTGTGGTGTGGATTCATGAATGATTTTTGAAGTGATTCAAAAGTGTAATTTGTGAAGAATTGTATAATTTGGCCACACTACTGATTCATGCCCCCTCTTATTAGTGTCTTGGTTGTCACTGTTTATAACAATTGGTATCAAATCAAGTTACTTCAAATGAGTTTCATAGTTGGAAAAATGATCAAGGACCATGGAAAGCTAGGAATGAATTTTTACTCGCATGGCACCTATGTTTAATGGGGAAAATTATGTCTTTTGGAAAGTGAGGATGAAGATATACATTCAATCACTTGAAACTGATGTGTGGGATATTTTGGAAGAAGCATATCGTATACCTCCAGTAGATCCATTTAAGAAATGACCAATCTGCACACTCTCAATCTAGACCAACTACTTGTTATACTCACTATCTATAAGATGAGAATTTTGAAAGGGAATTCTATAACCAAAGAATCATCCTTCATAGTAGAAAATAAGTGAAAGGAGGAGAATGATGACTCATGTTGTGAATCAAATGAAGAAGAGTCCAACTTTGTGAGGGAGATCAAGTGGGGATCACACAAGTATAAGGGAAAGTCTATATTCTTCCCTCCTTTCTCTCTCTCCTTCCATCTCTATATCTTTCTCTTCTGGGCACTGACACATGGTATTGTAACAAAATTTATTTAGAAGTTAATAATATACATGATAGATATTAATGATTAAAAGTCTTGTTATATTGTAAATATTTAATTTTTATCTGCTTACTAGTTAAATTTAAAGATAGTGATGGAATCATTATTTTAATCTATATGGTAAAATGGATGTTGATTTATAAGTACTATTTATATGTTATATATTTTATTGTGATATGTATATTATATCTAACATTTCACATCTAACACCTAGACATTTACCCTATACTAAGTTGTAAAACATCTCTCAATGCAATTAATGTGATGCTTTTATACCATTCTAAAAAAATTACTTCAAGATTAAGTATTAACCAACATATATTAGTGACCACTACACAATTCCTACAAACCATATGAAGGGAACACTCTAGGGAATCCATAACATGAGATTTGAATATCAAATACCATTGTAGGTTGTAAACACTAAGAACAGGGTATTATTCCTTAATCATGGTTAGGGGCACATTTTAATTGAGTTCCCAATTATTCTAGAATATTCTTGTTTTAATAACTTTGAATGAGTCCTTGAATCAACAATTGAATTATATATAGGAGGTTATTGCAAAGCCTTAATGTGGGATATAAGCACCATGAGTTTGTTTTTCATATTGAAAATTGGAATTGAAACCTAAACATCTTCAAATGGGGATATTAGTTCCTTAGGATATAACTTGGTCTCCTTGGGCTCAAGAAAATAAATAAAACCTAGAAATCAATGTAGAAAACCTCTCTAGGGTTTCCTTCGAATAAGAGTTGGATATGGCTCTCAATAAGATTTTTTGTGTCGTAATAATCCAAAATTAAAAGTGAAGGTGTTACTAATTAATTTCCAAGTTAGCTTATGTCTCTTTTGGAAACAAATCGAAATTGTGAAAACACATAAACTTAAGTTAAAATTTGAGAAAGTTATAGTGTTAAGAGGATAAACACAAAAAACAAAAGAAATAACTTAATAAATGTGTTCACCGATCTTAGGCTATGTCTCCAATCCTAGTTTCAATGTGTGATTGCTTTACTATGATGCTCAATTTCTCAATACAACAATTTAGAATCTTCAAATTTTGAAGCGAAGACCTCCATGTAGCTAAAGAGGCCCAAAGCCACTATATAGGCTATTACAACTTTCATATCAACATCAAAATTGCCAAAATGCACCCCTTTTACCATATCTTATGCAAAATCGCTTTATAAAACCCCACTGCTCTGCAAATAATTCAACGAAATACACACCTAGCGTAATGATGGGCACACAATATAATGGACCATAGGTCAGGGGTTCAATCCTCCCTTCAAACCAGATGTTACTTTATGTGTTGGATTTTTTTTTAAATGGTGTTGGCCCCACCCACCAGGCCCATTTCATCATTCATAACAACCAATGACTAGTATAAAATCATGAAATTAGTGACTAGGTGACTAAAAATGTTAGTCGTCGTATTTTTTCGAGTGAAATAGTACAAAAAATGAACAATCTTAAGTGACTAAACTAAAAACTACTAACATAAATGATTAATTTAGTCACAGGTTAAAATATGTGACTCACAAGTAAGTAATACATTTAAAAGTGACTAACATTAATGACTCATTTAGTCTAAGAACAAAAATACAACCACATAACGAGTACTCCAATAATACAAAGTAGTTGTTTATCTTAGTCATTGTCATCGTGTCGCTTCGGTAATCTAAACTTACAAGTGATAGGTGATTCAAAGGTTGTTGTAGATTGACTAAAATATTATACTTCCTTAAACACTTGTTTATTCGATTAGTGGATGATTAGAGTTAAGAGTTAATTAGAATATTCAAGGTTATATCCTTTTATCATATACATAGTGAATTCAATTCAAGGGTTGACAAGTTATCCAAAATGGGAGTGGGTTTACGACTAGGTCAAATACATTATGAAAAATAACTATAAGGGCAAGTGTTGGTCAAATAGTAGAGGATGCATTTCGTTTAGTTAAAGACTTAACTTTTCATGGATATCTATACACATCTATTTCACATTTATTTTTCATCTTGCAAAGTGGTATCACTGAGGAGAGGGTGTCAAATTCAATCAATGAATGTTCACTTAATACCACTACCAAGTTTCCTTTATGTAGCTTGTCAAATGTATTAATTTTTATTGACAACTTGTGATGGTGCTTAAGTTACTTGTCTACGCCTCTAAGTGACACTACAACCCACAAACCTCTCTAACTATTTGACCTATTAAACGCTTGTAGAGTCTTCTTAGATGTGCACTCATTCCTAAAGGAGAACATAATAGTAGCATCCCAAATGTGCATGTTCATTGCCTCTTTTAATGCCTCCTTGAAACCACATTACATATTGCTTAAAATGGAATGTTCACATCCTAAGGCAAAGCATGTAATTTTATTATGACAACGTAAAATATGCAAGTGTCTAGGAGAAGACTCCATTTTTTCAAGATGAAAACATAGGGTCTTACAACCCCATTAATGCAATAATTTGAATATATTTAACCTCAATATGGATACACACCATACTCCTTCCAAATTTGACATAGGACTTGTAAGAAACTAACACTAGATTTTAAATATTAAATCTACTTACTATATATTATATTGTTTTAGCACACATTTAATATACAAGAACACTTAAAAGTTTTCAATGCAACCAAGATATGAACACTTGTTTCCTTCTGACATCTCAAAATCTACCTCCATAAAATTTAACAACAAAATTATTGCATAGAAACCATAATCTTAAAACTCAATTATTATTATGATGATGATAAATTCCAACCATAAATGTTTTTAAACACCACTAAAAACATATAATATCCCATTAATTTTTCAAATACAACTATAATATGAAAGAAATAAAAAATAAAATATTGTATGCTTTTTTTCACCACGAAAATTTAAAATATTGTATATTATTTTTTACCACAAAAATTTTAACATTTTGAAAAAGTTAAGTTTTATTTTTGTTTAGAAAATCCCTCCCAACCAAGTTTTCATATCTATTTTATTTTCATAAGGTGTGAGAAAAAAAATACTTCAGAGAGCTACAAATTATGGTTTTATTGTGGCAGTATACCCAATATTCAATGCCAACATCATATCTTCAGTGCATTGATGGTGCTATGTTCCATTTTTAACATCAATGCATTTTGGCCCCTCATTCAGTGTTCTACCTTTAGAGGAGTACATGTACCTCAGGTCTCTAGTTCAAAATCCATTTTTTTTTATATAGCCACGCTTGTATGCTTAATTGTTAATCTCTTCGTTACATTCTATTACTGTTTACAAGGCATTGGTATTGGATGCATTAGGGAGGATATTTATCATAGTAAATGAGAAGGAGCGTAAAAACCAAATAAGGGGATTAGATTCTCAAAAGGCTAACATTGTGGCTACTAGGGCTATTGTGAGAATCATCCACGCCTCACTTGGCACCAAGGGAATGGGAAAGATGATTAGGAGCCCTCACCATTTCAAACCAGATGTTAAAAAAATAGAGAAGCAATATAGATATATGTTAAACATTTTAACTCTAGAGGGTTATCATTTGGAGGCAAAGCTAAGGCACAAGTCGAGGAAACTTGTACATGAAAAATCACAGAGCCTATGGTTTCTGGATATTTAAGGGTTTTGGCTTTTAAAAAAATTCTGCTAAAAAACTCTTTGACCTGTTCTGTATAGTGATAGTTTCTGCGACCTTTTAAATGAAGCATAATTGAGGGATTCTAGATTGTTGGAAGTGCACCTTTAGGCATTCTATCATGCTTCAACATATTCAAAAAGTTATTTATCATAGAGTTTCTTCAATGGTTGCTACCTTCGACACCATTAGTACTACCACAATTCCTCACAATCCAAACAAATCCTTCAAGTATGCATTTACTTTTTCTGGTGTTTTCTTCTTGTAAATATGCAGTATGTCAGAGCCTCTAGAAACACACCTAATGTACAATTTTGTGGTTTTGAGCCTATCACTGACTATCCATTTTACTTTAAAATTATGCACCATGTTTTATTGAAGTTGACTAGGGATGGATTCACTTTCTTAAGGTCAATTGGTCCATGCCAATAAATAATTTACAACACAAGACTTTAATCAAGATCAGTATTTTGTTGTAAGTCCTTCAAACATGTTTTCCGAGTGATAATTTATTCACATTTGAAGTAATATATAATTTCTCAATTATCTTTTGGTAGGTGTTTGGAAAAAAATTTCCTTTATGATCCCGTTTGGTTGATATAGATTTATACAAATGGAACTTTATCATGGGAGGGGGCTTTGTTTCTAACTTGCACAAAACACTCTCTCTGCCTGATATATATGAAAATATAGCACAAAAATTGGCTATGTTAACATGTTTTTTAAAACAATTGAACTCAAGTATATTTAACTCCACTTGAATTACCATTTCATGAAAAACCACAACACAAAGGTGGGATTGAATTTCTAATATAAACACATAGCCCTGATATCGAGTTTCCATGATTTTGATCCTTACTTCAAGGTTCCCTACGGCTACCCTTAGTTGTTGGGTAAAGCCCCTGGGAATGGAACCTAAGTAGTTGTTGTTAAGCTCCCACTCCATAGGCCTTAAGGGGAAAATTCGAGTGGGCTAAGGTATGTAATATAAATATGTACCCTAACCTTAACTCCCACCTCCATGTGTCTTCATTATTTTTTGGTAAAGCATTTGGGAATGAAACTTTGGCCAATGGTGTTGAGCACTTTGCTTCCCAAGCTTCAAGAAAAATCTAGAATTAAGGAGTGGGATTGGGATTGTAACGCATGAACTTGGTGTTCATTTCCATATGCCAGAAGTTTAACATCTACCTCCAAAATACCCTACAAATTCTTGGTAAATCCCCTGGGAATGGAACCTTGGCCAATGGTTTAAAATCACTGCTTCCTATGCCTTAATCAGAACACGGGTTTGGTTTGGTTTGTAATATGAGCACTAAATATTTATATTTGGGAGCCACAAGTGCAACCCCTACGTTCGTGTGCTACATGTCTATTCTAAGATGGCTCACAAGGGTCATCAACCTCAATCCCATTGAGTTTCACAGCATTAATATTTTATATAGCAACCAATTTCATTATGTTCATGTAGATTTATTATAGGTAAGCATGAGAAAATTTATTTGATCTCCTAAATTCTAGACATTGTATTTTGCTTTGTTGTTATATATGGGTATTTTATGCATGGGTCGCGTTATACTATTTTACTAGTATTCTATTGTAGAATAGTGTTACATCATCTTCATGAATCAAGTAACACAATAAGATGATTATCTTCACAAATTATTTGTTTTTCAAATCGTGCAGTCCCAAAATGATAGTATCTCAAGCCTCTCTTTCAGTCCAAAATCTAACTATTTGGTGGCCACTTCTTGGGATAATCAGGTTTGTTCCCAACTGTCTCCACTTACCTTTTACTAAAATGAAGCTATCTTATTACAAATGTAATGATAAATTATGGGACCAGTAACAAGTTTGGATTGATATTTAACTCATGGTGAATATTTTAGTCTATGTCACTATGGGTCTTGGATAGATTGTAAATAAGGGGTGTTTCACAATCCTCACAAAGGTTCAAATCCCCTAGGGACACATTTTTCTCCTCTAGGGCCATCTTACCTATGCAAGTGGGTTGTCTTAAGTGGTTGGTGATCTGTTCAAGTTTTAGTTGACTTTGGAACAAAATATAATCCTCCACCGTGACTTCTCAGCTGAAGGGATATTTATTGAGTGATGTAATCCGATTACATTGCATTGTGATATTCTGATATTGGGATAGAGCATTTTTGTTGCATAGTGATAATGGGAAGTATCATGTTAGAATAATTTATTTGACAAACATTCTAGCTTTCTTTGATGTTGTGGGTGTCATAAGTTCACCTACAAACTAAACAATTCTTTTATATGGAATCAATTAGGCCCTTTATATTGGATATTAGTGGCCCTTAGTAAATAATTTCGGTGAATGGACCAATGCGTGGGTAATATTGGATACCCAACCTTTATTCACAAACCCAAATGATATTATATTTGTTAAGACATTCTGAAAATGTTCCCTTTTCATTGATACAAGCCCCCTTGCTATTGAAATTAAACAAAACTCACACTAATTTAGGACAATATCTTACTGTCGTGAAAACATTCCTTTTGAAATGCACTGCTGAGAGTATGGCTACACCACCTTTTTCTTCCATGATTCTAGCTCATGTGACTCCAAGCATGTTCATCATGTTAAAATTGAGTTTAACTTCTCACAATATTAGGATATGTAAATATTGATTGTCTATTGAGTCATTTTCATCATTAATCACAATTGTGGTAATTTGGTAACCTTGTAGTTATATGATTTATTCACAGTTTATGCCTTTCTTCCCATTATGGAAGACACACACATTGAGTGGGTTGTTAACTTAATTTTGATGTTTAAAAAATAATCTACAACAATAAATCAACAAGGATTTGAGTAAGGAGAAAAGGGGGCATAAAATAGAAAAAATCCAAAAAGTAAGAAATGATGCTTTTCTAAATCATCAATTTGGATAATACTGGTTATTAGCAGAACTTACTTTTTGTTATTTAGGGTAAAAATCCTTTTACATGTCATAATTTCAGGTATATGATAACAAATTATCTATATGAGAGAAAAATAGTTTTTCTCCTCTCAATAAGAGTGGAGGATGAGGTCTTCACGATCACATTATGTATTATTTTGTTTGTTTATGTGTCTAATTCCTAGTTTTAAAACTGAGTCTAGTTGAACTAAAAATTGGTTAAACCACCCGGTTAGGTACATGAGATATCAGAACGACCTAAGAAATCTAATTAGTTGCTTGGTTAGGACCGATAGGGTACTAAATCATTCGATTTTGGTAACAAATTGACCAGTTCGACCAATTTGGTACTTGACTCATTGATTTTTGTATAACATTGGCAGGTTAGAAGGCTACATGCTTGGGCATGTTGAAGTGAATGAAAAATACCAAACATGGGACATGCTAACTCGCGAGTGGAGTAATAGTCATGCAACTTGGTGAACTTGTGCTTCTATTTTTTCTAGGCATAGTGTTGTTTCTCATGCTACTACTAGTACTATTATTGAGGATGGAGAGGATTTTGAGGAGTCTGTGAGGTAATGCACTCCAAACCTTAGTTCCTTCCACAAATATCTGTCATTATTATTTTTTATTTTTTTATCAATTTGAGAAAAATCAAGTTTGTTGGGAGAAATTTCTATCCAAAAAGTAGATATGGTTGCAATACTCTTTAGATACTTAGCTTGAATTACTAGTTTTCATGTCACCTATAAAATGCATCCACTACTTACTAGTGCAGAGTAATTAGGGTTAACGTATGGCTAGCGAATGGGATTACAACTTGTTCAATATAATTCAGACAAGTAGCCAGAGAGACCCAATTTGGAAGGAGGAGAGAAGGTGGCCTCAACCTTTCCAATTTATGAAGAACAAATATTCAATGGAGTCCATCTCTTCTCTTTGGAAGTGGAAGTGAATTTTGTCTCTACTAGTATTTCTCCTCCTACACTACCTAAATTTCATAGCAACGGATCTGGCAATTAAAGGTTCTTGCTACTTTCCTTTTCCTTCTTTTTTCTCACTTCATGCACCTCATATCATCCCATGGAACATCTGAGAATGGCTGCTGGTCCACCTAATTACATGATAATGATATCTATTTATTTTTCTTTTTTGTTTTCGAGTAAACAGGTGTTGAACAAGGGTTTGCAACAATTGTGCGAAAATAGGTTTTGACAAGTAGATGATGACTTGTTTCGAAGTTGAGATGGCATTAGAGGCAAACCACATGATGAAAGTATCCACCTTAAGGAAAACCAAGTCTCCAAAAATGAGGATGTCTACTCGAGCCAATTTTTCTAGCAATTGTCAAATGGTATGTTGCATACCACACACCACTCACCACATAGAAAAACACATCATGTGTTATGGTAACCACCAAGCTTAACAAATTCCTTAGCACAAAACATCATAATTTCAAAAATCAAACAAATTTTCCTATAGACTAACGTAACAACCTATCTTGTTGATACCAACCACAATGTTAAACAAACACCAAATTGGGCAAGCCTCGATTTTGGCTCTAGTGATAACACGGTTTATTTTAGCCATGACCTGGGATTGCCTAATTCTGTAAACTCAATTTATGTATATATGTACGTATTCTCGAAATGTGTGTTTTAATTTCCTCTATAACATTTTTTTTCTCAAATTTGGTCATAGATTGCAAAGGTCATCCCTTCCTCCCTCTTTCACTTACACACCCCACACGCACAAACACAAACAGTTGTGCTCTCATAAACAAATATATCATAAGGAAAGTATTGATCATGCGAAACCAAATAAATCATGTGAAAAGCAAGGGAAATTGGTTGCTTACCATGTTCATTTGTATGAGTACAACTAGAACATGGATAAGGCTTCAAACATACACAAACTGGAGAACCCCATGCATTATGAAAAAACCATGCTGATACAATATTTTTGAAGTGTTAGAATGTTCCTTGGAATAATTATTCCAACCCATGATGTCCTATTAGACTGCCTTCCAGCATTTAATACTTTTTCCTATGCCTCCACTATTTTATGATTATGATCAACACTATTGCAAAACCATGTAATAAGTTTCATTCAGAATGGTTTTGCCTTTTTCGCCTATATAAATATTGAATAATTTGCCTTTTGCATTGTTTCTATAATTGTGAAAATGGTATATCAAAGGATATGTTCCCTAGAATCTTCTAAACTTTATTGAATAGTCTCCTTGCTATTTCTAACATTACCTTTGTCCTCGGTCCCTTCTCTCACAACATCTGCATTTGGAAATTCTACTTTGACATCATCGAATTTTTAATTGGTTTCCTTAGATGAATTATTCTTCAACAAAATTTCAATATCAGTAGAGGAAGATCTATCAAGCTTAAACCACTCAACATAAACATTGAGGTGCTCTTTCCATGTTGGATCTTCCAATTTGAACTCCAGTTGTGAGCTTTCAAAAAACATGTTTCCCCAAAATAGATGGATGTGAGATCTCATTACAGTAGCTTGTTCTACAGCTTCGAGAGCAGATGCTACTATCTCCTCTGTAGAATCTCCATCAAACCTAGCAAGTAACTTTTATATTTTCAAGATCTCATCCTTCTTGGTTGTAGATGGACATTTAAACTCATTTTGGCACTGTTGTTCTAGCGTCTCCCACATTCAGTTGCAGTCTACTTCTTCTCCTCTGTGTTATTGAAAAACTGGATAGTTTCTGAAGAATCCCTTGTACCAATATTAACCTTGCTAGCCAAAGCAAGAGACAATCGAAGTTTTTCACTTACAAAATATTGTTGACCCTGTTGGAATTAATGCTTCCATGTCATGTGTAGTTGTCATTAGGAGGTACAATGAGTCAATCTTGTTTCTAATGTGTGAGTTATAATGGTGATCTGTTTGTGTTGAAGTCAGTAATTTGTGACTTATATATTTGTACCTATGACGATCAATAAAGATATGAAGTGATATTTATGTTGTATGTAATCACTTTCTACTCTCTCCTCTATTTCTTCTAATATGGTATCATAGGCAAACTGAGATTAGTAAAACTTAATTAATTGTGCAAATTTGTTTCCCAATTAATATGTCATTTATATTACCATGAATGCCGACTAGTGTGGCAGGGTGTATCTCACATTTTGGTCATTGTGTATAATGCTCATTGTGTAATTTGAAATTTGAGCATGAGTGATATTTCTATACACTCGAATTCCATTATTTCCAATGCTCCATAAGTCGTGAGTATGAGATACGAGTGAATGAATTATTTCCAACGTTGCACAAGTCGTCGAGTGTGAGATCCGGCTGTATGAATTATCTCCAATACTGCATAAGCCGTCGGGTGTGAGATCCATGTGCATGAAGTTGTTTGCTAGGTAGATCTATGCATCATAGCAGTGCCATCCGAGTGAAAGAACACTGTTAAATTTCTCAGATCTGCCATCTATGTAGTGTAAAGTTCTGTAACGTGGAATACAGATCTTAGTTCAAGACTCTGGAGAAACAGATCTATGTTGTGAATTTTTTTCAACAAAAGATCCGTTGAAATCTGAGAACAAGAGTATGAGTTGAGTTTTCCCATCTGTGCTGGGAAGAAATGCGATGAATGGTGATTCGGTGAGAAATTCTCAGCCTATAAAAGCCGCTGGTAAAAGTGCCTATTTTTTAGGCAAGACAGAAAGTTGCTGTGAATGTGTCTCGTGAAGATCTGTACCATCCAATGGGTATTTGACGAGCAGCAGACAGCCTGGGGGCCTACCATATAGCGTGTCCTTGTCATGCAAACTAAATTGCAGTGCGAGTTAAGCTAATGTTGGTAGCGTGGGAGAAAAATTAGATTTACATATCCCAGATCTGAAAGAAAAAAAAGAGAGAAATCTGGATCAGTAGCTCTTTCAAGCATCGTTGTCTTCCTGCATTAAATTCTTTGGAAATTTTTCTCGTTTAGCATGACGACCATCAGAACACAGCGATTCTATAGTGTTGTCGCTAAAGCCAGATCTGGCCAACTTTCGGACTGCCACAGCCAGATCTGTCGCCTAAGGAATACCTTCCAGCACAACTTTCTCCGCGTCAACAAGGCCCGCAACCATTAGGAGTGAGACTGTTAATTATGAATCATAATTTAAAAATCATTGACGTTGTCAGCTTGTTGAAGGCTGATTGGTATATCTGAGAATTTTATTTTTTTTTATTATGTCTTTTGGGTTTGGGTGTTGTGTAAAAAAAGATAAAAAAACATATGACAGATTGTGATGGTGTTTGTGTCTTACTTTAGTTATAAAAAGGATGGATGGCTCTTAAATTGGAAGCTTGGGTGTTTAAAACGTCAATTTTTATATGTTATTAATATTAATATTTGTTATAAGGGTTGGTGGTTTTTGAACTGGAAGCCCCTGTGTCCAAAACATCAACCTTTGTGTAAGGTCAAGTTTTTTTTATCAAATCTCGAACACATTCAGTATCCAGATCCTCCATCCTATCAACTAACGGATAGCCGAAATCGAAATATCAGACAGATGGTGGTTGGTCCATAGGATAGTTCATTACTAGATGGATGGATCTTATCACGGAATCCACGACGAGCCGATTTGTCAATATGGTTGATCCTACAAAGTTCATCAATGATGGTTAGAGGTGGTTACATTTTAAATGGAGGTCAAGTGACAGCTTGAATATCTGGAGGTGAAAGAGAAGTGTTTGCAAGATTCCAGAGTGGATGTAGGTGCTGATGAAGACCAGTCATACACATATTTATTTATTGTTGTAATACATTTTCCATGTAAGCATTAAGGGAGGGTGTTGGAAGTAATGCTTCTATGTCATGTGTAGTTGTCATTAGGAGTTACAATGAGTCAATCTTGTTTCCAATGTGTGAGTTGTAATGGTAATATGTTTGTCTCGAAATTTGTGTCTTATATATTTGTACCTGTGATGATCAATAAAGATATGAAGTGAGATTTATGTTGTGCGTAATCTCTCTCTGCTCTCTCTTCTATTTTTTTCTAATAGAAGAAAGTTTGATGTAGCTTTTGTCTCATGCAATCCACTAGTTCCATTTCCATATCATATGAATCATTCATTGATTTACCATTGTGCTCATTTTGAAGAGTTCCATTTCCATATCATATGAATCATTCATTGATTTACCATTGTGCTCATTTTGAAGAACCTTCACTATTCCGTTCGCTGCTTTGAGACTTGAATCAATTTGTTTAAAAGGTTTCTCAACCCACTCTTCAATAAACATTATCTCGACATCATAATCAGTTTTGGCATCAAAATTTCTTGTCCCTTTAATTGCAGCTACAATTTTCTCTTCATATTCTTCCACTTGATTATCAACAAAAAAAAAACAATAATTTATCAATCAAATTCTTTTCAAATATAACTTACAATTCATTTTCATAAAACAAATATCCCTCAATATTAATTGTAAATTCATCTACTGTGTCTAGATCATCCACAAACTTTTCCTTTGGAATCTCATGAGTTTTCTCACTGCATTCCATTTCCACCTCAACCCCATGATACTTTCTGCTAAATTGTTTAAATTCTCTTCGAAATTGTTTAATTTTACGTTTCCAACCCATTGAAAAACAAAATGGCTATGTCACCAACTTAATTCCACCACAATTGAGCAATAAGCAGCTACATCAGATCATACAACTTCATTTTGCAGTCGAAAAAAAAACACCACAAGGAAAGATCTCACCACTGAATTTGTACTCTCAGGAAAGGTTCACGCGTACTCTGATAATAGTATTCTCCATGCTCGTTCTATGCACTTCATGCATATTCAAGATCAATGGATGGTTGCAGCGTCACACAAAACTAAGGAGCAATTGTCTTTGTGATCTTTTATTCACCGGTCAAGCACAACACCTCTAGAGCTACACTCAATGCCTTCTCAGCACACCACTTGGATTCACACCTTACACAATCACACTGCCTTCACTGAATCATTCACCAAACAGTCAATTGCAACTCTCTCGGTGACCAATGTTTTCTTTCTAAATAATCAAACAACAATCACTGTGACAGGTATTCAAACAACAACTCCACAAAATTCCACAGTGATCCAGAAACAGACCCAAAAAACCTTTCATTAGCGTTAAAGAACTTTATACCGCCTTTTTTCAAAATTTGATGAGGCCTTCAAACCACGGTGCCGCTGCAAATTCACTGATCTTTTGCTGAAACCAATGACAATCAAACACAGGTGCAAGTTTCATTTTTTTATTTTATTCAATGATTATTATTATAGTAGAAGAACAAAATCCATTGTTGAAAATCCAGAGCCTATAGAGCGCGGGACCTTTAGTTTTGTAACAGTGGGAGCTTGAAACAAACAAATTCGAAGAAATTAATTATCCCTGGATAAGTTAATTTGTGAACTTGTTTCACAGTAATTGCTACACGTTTATGAAACTGTTTCAAGAGTTGAAATATATTATTCACATGATAATTTTCTTTCACAAAATCTTATTGCAATCGATATGCTAGGTATAAGAAACCTTGCACCCGAAACCTATGGGGAATTAACTCCTCCCATCAAGGAAATCACTGATCCTACTCTACCATGGGATTTTCATGTAACATGTTAAAATCATAATAAATATAAATTGAAAATGTTTTTTTAGTTTTATTGTCAATATAAAATATACAATATACTTTGTTATTTACGGCTTCTTTTTATATAGTAATTATAACTTTCATTGGAAGTCAAACTCAAAGTAAAATAGGGTATCAAATCTTTTAAAAGCATTAAAAGATAACCATAATTTTATTAACTAAACTAACAAATGTTATATTATAAAATTATGATTATAATATTTTTTATTTAGAAAAAAAATCTTTTATAACTATGATAATTAAATTATTTTATTAATTTAATATTGTTTAAATTTTCATATGGATTTTTAGTATTGAAGGATCTAGAAAGGAATGCACTTTCCTAGAGTTTTGGATAGATGTTTTTGAATTTTCTGAAGTGACAGATTTGAAAACCCTTGTTGTATCGACTCAGCCCATGGTCTTTGACATTCCGAATGAATGATAGTATGGGGAGGGGAGAGATCCCCTCCTACCAAAGAATTGTTACAAGAAAATCGAGCATCAAAGGTGGAAATCCTTCACCAAACAACCATGGAGTGATCCTCAATGATAGTCCAGTAATTAGGGTTCATCGGCAAACCTGCCATAGAGGTGAATGTCTGTCATGGGTAGCCAAAAAGCTAAGATTTTTTATTCCATCTAATAAATTGGAAAACTACTACAAGTTTGTGAAGAATCATGCTTTGATCTCTAAGTTCATCGATATTTTGCCTTTAGAGTGAGCTCTTATCAAGTGGATCCGGTTAAAATGGCAACCCGAAGGTCATATAGAATTAAAATTGGGAACTCGTGGTTTATTCAAAGTCATTTTCATCAGTTTGGAGGATAAGGAAAGTATTTCTGAAAATGGACCATACTTCTACTATAATGTTGGTATTTTCATGCGCTTTTTGGAGGGATGCTATAATCCAGACCAAGAGAAATCCATCGTAGCCCTGATATGAGTTTGAATTTTTTCCTTAATAGTTTACTTTTGGGATCTATAAATTTTCGAAGCAATAGGAAACTCTATTAGAAGTTTTTTCAAAGTAGCAGATTCTACTCATCACAAAGATTACATGTCATATGCTCGAATATCTGTTTACATGAACATAACTGAGCCTCTCCCTGAATTTATGGAGTGTGAATACCAGGATGAGGTATGGCAACACCGCTGGACTATGAACACATTCCCTTCCACTTTAAGTGATGTCATGAATACAATGCCCTTTGAATCAAATGACCTCAACGGAAATAGTCTCTCCAAAAGAATTTCCTAAGTCGCAAAAAGATAGTGAGGTTTTCCAGGAGGTGACCCAAATATAATGGTCAGAATAAACCTGTCATACCAATTCTCATTTCGTGTAGCGGCTTAACCAGGAGAATCAAAATCGATATGAGGTTTTGTGAGAGGTTGGTGAAAATTCGAAGGAGGAAAGACAACAATAGGGCAATCTAGATGTTAGGGGTCCAGTAAAGAACACCTAAAAGCCAAAATGGAAAGACCAAGGAGAACCATCAGATAAGGAGGACAATAAACAACCCAAGGGATAGACAAACATGGAGATCGATGGTTCAAAGGAGAAACTAAGGACAAAGGAACAAGTTTTGAAGAGGATTTTGAATGAATGGAAAAACTTGGATGAGAGATTCATACTAGAATATCAGAAGTAGTTGTATCGAGATATCTTCCAACTATATCAAGCCAAGAAAAGTCATATCCTTCTAGATCCACTAGATCCTCCTAACTCCCAATCAGGTATTCACATGGATTAGGTTGGACAAGGAAAATGAGGGAAGAAACAAGGCTGCAATAATCTATAGGAATCAATACAGATGGTCAGAGATCTGTTGGTTAATTTAGGAAAGGAGGTTATGCTTTCTATAGTATTCCACCAAATCAACAAATCTTCTCAATGATTATAATCTCCTGGAATGTAAGAGGCCTCAATAGCTAAGGAAAGTATAGATACTTGAAAGAACGATTAAAACAAGAAAGGAGAGATTGAAAGAAATTGTAAGAGGGATGAGCCTTATGTATGAGGTGATGGCCCTAGATGCAAAGGGAAGTGTGGGTGGGCTAGCCATTCTTTGGAATCCATCCGAGATCCTTTTTGAAAACTCGGTTAGTATGCCTAAAATCCTCTCGGGGAGATTCAGACATCTTAGTACACGAGACTGGGCCCTCTTATCAGCTCTTTATGACCCTCACATTTCAAGAGAGAAAGAATCTTTCCTCCATAATATAGGAAATATTTTAATCTTATTCTCTGATGAGCTTTGGATAATCAGTGGTGTCTTTAACCTGATTTCTTCAATGGAGGAGAAAAAGGGAGGGATTAGGAGAATATATCTTGAAATGGAATCCTTTATAGACCTTATATAAGATATGAAATTAGTTGATATTCCCACCATTAATGGGTTGCACACATGGACAATCGTTGTGGGGATCTCACCAAGTTGCCTCACGCCTCGAAAATTTTCTAGCATCAGAAAATCTTATAAGAAGAGATATCTTCTTTGAAGCCTCTATCATGTCATGTCTAGGGTCATATCATTGGCCGATAAAACTAGAAATGGACCTAAAGCTACCTCCTAGAAATAGGCCCTTGATATTTGAGTCCTTCTGGCTTACAACCCCTCCTTTCTTAGTAAAATGGAGAGTTGGTCAAAATTCAATTTATTGTAGCGTAGGAATTGGATTCATACCTTTTAGCTTAAACTAAAGGAGTTCAAACATAAGATAAAATAGTGGAATCAAATGTATATTGTCAATATCATGAAGTACCAATGCTATCTCCAAGAGAGAATGTAAAATATTCAATAATGAATTATCAACAAAGCACATTCAGGTGCTCTTCCAGTGTAAGAAGGACAAATCCTCAAATAGATTGAGGAAAGGAGGAAGAAGGAGGAAATCCTTTGGAAAAAAAATTCCATGATCTACTGGCTTAGGGAGGGGGAGAAAATTACTCACTTCCTTCACAAATCTATGATTAAACACCAACAACGCAGCCGTATCTTCTCTTTGAAGGATTCATTAGAAAATCATCTCATCCACCATGAAGATATGGGAAATCTTCTGGTTGACCACATTCATTCCCTCCTCTCAAATCACAATATATATCACTTAGAGGCCATTTGGAGAATAACGTGGCATATCCCCCAATTAATTAGTCAGGACCTAAACATGGCTCTCATGAGTGCCACGCTCTAGAGGAAATAGAGGATTTTTTCAAAGGGATGGCCAAAACAAAAGATTCAGGTCCACATGGCTTTATGACATAATTCTTTTAGGCATCTTTGCCCTTTCTTGGACAAGACATCTTGGAAGTGGTCGAGGAATATCGTGGATCCCAAAAGGTACATCCTACCCTCAACTCTACTTTTATTGCTTTAATCCCTAAATATGCTCATTCTGAGGACCCTCAGGGCTTCAGACCTATTGCGCTATGTAATGTCATTTATAAAATCATTTCCACCATTATGGTCAAACATTTAAAGCCTCTTCTACCTTCTCTTATTTCCCTTGAGAAAACTAGTTTTGTCTAAGGGCATCAAATTTTAGATGGTATCATAACTTCCCAAGAACTTGTTCACTCCCTTAAAAATCTTATAGCTGAAGGAATTTTGATCAAGTTGGACCACTCTAAAGCCTATGATTGACTTCGCTGGCCTTACCTTTTACATGTTTTCAAGGCCTTTGGTTTTGACCCCTGTTGGATGAGCTCGGTTTTTTCCCTCATTTCGTCTCCATTTTTCTTGATTTTGATCAATGGTTCCCCTTCTAGAACCTTCAATAGGTATCTGAGAAGGTGACCCCATCTCCCCCTTCCTCTTTATCATGGGAGCAGAAGGCCCCAGTTGTTATATTAAATCAATAATTCAATCGGGTCACATGAAAGGCATTCACCTTTGGGGTGAGGACCTTCCGCTTACCCATCAACAATTTGTGGATGACATAATGCTCTCTTCTCAAGTGTCCCTCCGAGAAATAAGAAAGCTCAAAGAAATTCTCCATGAATTCATGCAAGCCTCAGGAACTATGATCAACAATGATAAACTGAATGTTTTTTTCTTCAATACCTTGCTTCCAACCCAAACTTTCTTGCCCCGATCCTTGGGTTTCGGTATTGGCTCTCTTTCCTCCAAGTTTTTTGGAATTTCTTTAGTGATTAATTCCTTACTAACTTCTTTCTCAAAAGATATTTTGTAGAAAATCCAATCCACGGTCCATGGCTAGTCCCTTAGGGCCCTTAATTTAGCTAGCAGGATGGATCTCTTGAAAGTTGTTCTTCAGTCTATGCTGATTTATCAACTTTCAGGCTTGGCTGCTCGTACATAATCGTGTTCTGATATGTCATAGAGATCTTCAAAACCTTTTTGTGGAGAGGTTCTCAAGAGGCTAACAAATGGGCCTTAGTCTCGTGTTCCCATGTTACTATGCCAAAATTAGTAGGGCATTTAGGCCTCTGGGGTCCTTATATCCAGGTGGATGTTGGTGGCAACCCACCTATCCCATTTGGATCCCCACAACTGTCTCTTCAGCTTTTTCAGTTTCCTAAATTGTAGCACAGTTTACTATTTTTAGCAGTTTTTCGGGTCCTGAACTTCTGAGCCGTTTTGAGGCCCTAAACGACGTTTTTTTGGGAATCTGGGGCAACATGGGTCCATGGACCGATGTTGCCTCCTAAAGTGGTAGTACTCGGATAGATCTTTCTAACGAGCTATCGTACACGTCAAACGGAGATCGTATGCCAAAGTTACGACCCCGGGAAATTGATGTACCAATTTACCCAAACGGGGCCCACAATTTGGCGTTTCATCTTCTAGGGTTAGGTTTCGGGATGTGAAAGGTTTTCCATTGTTTCTCAACAATAAATAGGCCTTCGAGCCTCATTGTAACACAGTTCGAAACAGTTCAGAGGCATGTAGCCACCACATCTCTTCTCAGAGATAAGCTACCATCGCCCTAGCTGGTTTATTTCCATTTCTGGTTGTAAGCATATTTCTGTATTTTCCATTAATGAAATGAAGCATTATTTCCGCTGCATATCTATGTTTATGGTTATCTCTATGTTTTATTGCATTCCTGTCTAAAACCGGATCAGTGGTATCAGAGCGGTCTGCTTTTTTCTGTGTTTTTCTTTGCATGTCCCCAACGAGGTCGGGATATAAGGAGTTAGGGCTTGAACTGGTCGAACCTTTGCAAGACCAGCCTCGCAAATCCCGATGGCCTCCCATGGTGGATGAGAAGAAAGACGAGGGGGAAGGAGATCCTATCAAAATCTTTCTCGAAGAAGCGCTCGAGCGACAAAGGAATGCGATGATGGATAGCTTTGCACAGATTCTTTAGCAGCTACCCAGAGGCAACACATCGGCTTCCAACAGCGACTCTGGAAATGCCACACCCTTCAAGGTACAGGTTAATTTTGAAATCCCCATATTCGAGGGTCAAATAGACACAGATGCCGTATATAAATGGTTAAATCTACTAGATGGGTATTTTTCTGTTCACGAATTTTCAAGTCGGGAGAAGATTGTTTTCGCTCTTCTCAAAGCAACCCCCCACGTCAAGGACTGGTGGGAAACCTACTACGAGTAGAAGGATGAAAGTACAGGCTCACTATTTTCAGCCACACCCACTTGGAATGACTTCCGAGATGCCATCAAGGAGCAGTACTACCTTGTCGGAAGCTATGAGGACAAATACATCAAATGGACCACACTGCGGCAGGGACGAGACCAAGATGTGCCAGAGTTCACAAACATTTTTCATACCCTTCGCACACAGTTGGGTATCAAAGATTCTAAGCTGCATCTGGTACTCAAATACCGTGGTTGCATGCACAGATACATCCAGGAAGAGATGGTGTTGTTGAACATCTCCTCACTCGGCACAACATACCGATACGCTGTCAAAATCGAGCAAAAATTCAAACAGAAGAAGCGAGACTTTGGATCTGCAAATCCGAAGCCCAAAGGACAAAGCTAAGGCGGGGTGACCCAAGACAACCCGTCAAAGCTGCAAGAAAAGAACAACACCATGAAACCGAAGAAGGACACAGGAAAGTGGTGTGAGTTCCACAAGAGTCCCACTCATAACACAAGTGAGTGCCGGACCAAGGAGTCGCTGGTGGCCGAATTGAAGGCTTCCGAATCAGGTGCATGTTCCGACCCTGAGCCAGAACCTGACAAGGGGAATGGCAAAGGGAAGCAAATCATTGATGCGGATCCCAGTGCCACTGTTGCCACCGCCAAGATCAAGAAAAATGAGCCCGAAGATCCAGAGGAGGGGGAGCATCTTTTCCACTCATAGATGTGGGTGAAGGGTTCGCCGCTACAATTCATTGTCGACAGCGGTAGCCAAAAGAACCTCATTTCAGCAGAGGTCATGAAGCGGTTGGGCCTACCGACTACACCGCACCCACAACTGTACAGTATCGGGTGGCTTCATGAAGGACGAGATCTCAAATTTCGCCAGCAGTGTCGCCTTCCCTACAGCATCAAGCCCTTCACAGACGAGGTATTGTGTGATGTTACACCTCTGGATGTTTGTGATGTATTATTAGGCAAGCCATACTTGTGGAGACAACATGCTATGTATGAGTCCAAGCCTCGTGCTGTCATTATTTCTTTGAATAATTTATTATACAGGATACTGGAGGTAGCCCCACCTACCACCACATCCTTGATCACCGCTAAGAAAGGAAGCAAGCTCATCTCACAGACCAGGAAATTCATCTGTCTGGTCCACTCCCAAAGTAAGGGGAAGATTGTTGCTACATCCATGACCCCTACAAAGGGTTCCTCTACGCAGCAGCAGCAGCAAAGGAATACGGTCATGACAGAACACAGGAACAACTTCTCACGCACAGGGGTACCACACAAGCTTCAAGTGGGCAACAAAGTTTGGTTACATCTGCAGAAAGAACGCGTTACAAGAGCCCATCAGAAGCTCTGAGCACTCCAACATGGTCCTTACACCAGTACCAAGGCTACGGGAAACAATGCTTTGAATCACAACATTCCTCCATTCCTTCACTTGCACCGAGTGTTCAATGTGGACCATCGCCAACCATGCTTCCCACCATTTCTGGTCACAGCAGAGATTGCAGAACAGCTCACCAGAGACCCAGCTCAGCAGAGGCTTCCTCATCTCAGGGAGGAACTCAACGCAATGGGGACCATTGCTTCCTAAGGGGGGAGGAATGATCCAGGTGGATGTTGGTGGCAACCACCTATCCCATTTGGACCCCCACAACTGTCTCTTCAGCTTTTTCAGTTTCCTAAATTGTAGCACAATTTACTATTTTTAGCAGTTTTTCGGGTCCTGAACTTTCGGAGCCGTTTTGAGGCCCTAAACGACGTTTTTTTTGGGAATCTGGGGCAACATGGGTCCATGGACCCATGTTGCCTCCCAAAGTGGTAGTACTCGGATAGATCTTTCTAACGAGCTATCGTACGCGTCAAACGGAGATCGTATTCCAAAGTTACGACCCCGGGAAATTGATGTACCAATTTACCCAAACGGGGCCCACAATTTGGCGTTTCATCTTCTAGGGTTAGGTTTCGGGATGTGAAAGGTTTTCCATTGTTTCTCAACAATAAATAGGCCTTCGAGCCTCATTGTAACACAGTTCGGAACAGTTCAGAGGCATGTAGCCACCACATCTCTTCTCAGAGATAAGCTACCATCACCCTAGTTGGTTTATTTCCATTTCTGGTTGTAAGCATATTTCTGTATTTTCCATTAATGAAATGAAGTATTATTTCCGCTGCATATCTATGTTTATGGTTATCTCTATGTTTTATTGTGTTCCTGTCTAAAACCGGATCATTCTGATCCATGGAAGATCATATGGAATCAAAAATATCAAATGCTAGACTCTCTTGAAGGAAAGATAAGAATCCTGGAAACCCCCAAAGGTTCGTCAAATGGAATTTAGCTTCAACGAATAGAGAACTTATTTGAATTCATACCTTTTTGGGAAATCTAAGAACTATGAGCTAAAATTTTCAGTAGGCGAGACATTCATGACATTTTCCTTTTCAGAAGTAGTCAATTTTGTTCAATGGTGAATCATTTATAGCAACCCTCCTCGAAACCTTCTTGGAGACAATGGAAAGGGAAACAAGATTGGTTGGACCCCCCAAAATCTAACCATTGGGAAAATATGGAAAATGAGCTTAACTATTGAAAGATTGAAAAGTTATAAGGCAAGGACATATTACGATCAGGTTACTCAAGTAAAGGAATGTTTAATATCCACGAAGCATATAAACATTCCAACAACGACATATGGAGGATGATATGGACATGGAACTTTGGTCAAGGATGGCCTACTTCTTATGGTTGGCATGTCATCAAAGAATTCTCACATGGGATCAACTTTAGAAAAGAGTTATTCATGGCCCATCAATATGTAGCCTTTGTGGTTTACAAGATGAATATATGGACCATCTCTTGAAACAATCTTCCTTTGAGGAAAAATTATGGAGAAATATAGGGAAACTTTTTGGTCACCTATATCGTGATAGTAATAGTATAAGAGAATCAATAGAAATGTGGAGGAATAGAATTTTATCAAACCTGATTTTGAATCTAGCATGAAATATTACTTTGGGTTTTCACATATGGGAAATTTAGAAGGAATGCAATATAAGTATTTTGAAAGGTGTTATAGACAATTTTGTGCCTTACAGCAACAAGCATGAATTGTCAATAATCCAAGGGATCCAAAGTTCCCTAAACATGATGTTCCTACCCCTAGAGGAACAAGGTCAGCAAACCAACAGCTCTCAGATCAGTTCTCCACCTAAAAACACTCAAAAACAAGCAATCCTGAAATCAAAGCAGGTGCTCCACTAGGTTTCTGCGCTGAAACTCAGTTGCTCCATGGTGTACCTGCGTTGCAAAGCAAGTGGGACAAAGGCCACCTGCGCTGAGCGAAAAGGGACAAGTGGCACAGTGAGTCATTGCTTTGGAATCTTCCAAAAATGACACTTGGATCAGGTATTTCGCCTTGTGATGAGTCAGAGGCTCTGTTTCTCCAAGTGGAAGCAAAGTTCTCCAAGTGGACTCAAGAACTGAAGATCAACTAAAGATTAACTGAAGAGAGAGAGGACACAAGGCAGCTACACATCAGTTGCAAGCTGACTCATCCTTTCTCAATTCATCTATATATTGAGCTCTCTCCTATGAGCTCAGGAGGCTGGAATTTTGTGCAAAGTAATGATATGCTGTTGGTTTCACTATTGAGTTATTGGGTGATTGTTTGAGAGAGGTGAAGAAGAGCAATTCTTTCTGCTGGGAGGTGTTGCTGGGTTGGAGCCTTTAATGGTTGTAATACTCTCAGAACCTTTATTTCTTCATTAATAAAAGCTATTGAGGTTCTTCTATGTGCTCTTGTTTCAATTATATATTGTGATGATTGCATGTTTGGTTTACACTAATCCATGAACCAGTTATGATTGAATGCCTCTTGTAGTTTCCTTCTTTGTTATTTTGCAGGATCTCATCGTAGCTGGGTGAGCAGAAGAACAAAGAGCTAGGAGCAAGCGGCCAAAGAGAAGAGTTTGGATTCGACATTAAGCACAAGGCAACGGTTAGTGCTTTCTCCATTCTCTTTTGCTTTCATAAAGAAGTAAACCTTAAGTAGTTTGTTTTACAGTTGTTGCTAAGGAACTGTCACCCTTAGAGTGGGATAGGGTCATCCGAGTCGGATACTTTTCCCTACAACAAACTGGCGACTCCACTGGGGATCGTATCCGTTTGATTGTGTTTGTAGTATTTTGCTATTCATTTCCTGAACAAAAGAGTACCAAATCGAAAAGCTTTTGACTATATCAAAAGCGAAGTAGAGGGCAACTACTCTTGCTCATTTTCTGAGCAAATTCATGATTTGAAGAGCTGATCTACAAGGATCCTTGTAAGCTCTTAGTGATAGCTTTGCACCTTCTTAATCATTCCTTTGAGTGTGCTTGACTGATTGCTTCTGATTTGAGCAAAAACCGTGCATTTTTGAGAAAATTATGACCCGGAAACTGTGAAAACGCAATTCTCGTTTTCCAAAGCAGGTAGTACACAGGCTACCTGCTTTGCAACGCAGGTCCCGAAGGGGCTACCTGCGCTGAGAGCCAGTTTGGCTGTGCAGAGCCTGCGTTGGCCCAAATTTGCCTAGTGCATTTGGGGTTTCCTCCTTTCTCTTGCCTGTTTTCACTTAGTTTGGCTGCTAGGTGTCAGTCTTGTGCCTGTTTTGAAACCAATATTACTTGCCATCATTCTGCCTCTGTTATATAACGAAATTGTACTTGTTCTTTGTATTTCTTACTCATTTACAATTTCCCATAACGAAAAGTAAACTAGTCATGCTTTTGGCCTCTTAGATCTGAACCTGTGTTAGGCATTTTGCTGGTCTAAAGAGTTAGCTTGTTTGCTGTCCATAGCCGATTAGTCATTTTACTTTCGTTAGTATGGTTTGATTTCATGTATTTCCGGTGATTAAGCAAGTGAATCTTAAGGTGTCTTTTGATTTTGGACAAACTTGTTTACTTTCGCTTTAAATCGAAATCAAAGTTATATAACCACTTTCTTTTTGTAATCCATCCACATTAAGAAAGGGAAAAGAAAATACATGCATTGTGCATTTTGCATTTGACTGTGTGCTTGACGATTTAGGAAAAATTTGCATTTTAGTGTGTGCTCTATGATCTGTGTGAAAAGATTTGCCTTTCTTTTCCCTCAGTAGTTAAGGTTTTCAAAGTTGAAAGATTGAAAAGTTTGCTTCTCATCTTAGACTGCATTCAGGAATTTGTTATATACATCTCGTGGTGATCCTTAAAGGCAAACTGATAAGCAAGATCAACATTAAAATAAATCCAATTTACATAACAACGCTTTGTAACATAACGCAAACACATAGAGGTCTAGGTAGAGACGTGTTCCGGCGTCGTTAAACATAGTGACTGTCGATCTCTACGAAGGTGGGTGATTCCTCCTGAGAGTCGGTGGCACTAATACGGACTTGTGCTCCCACGTACCATCACGTATATATTGGGAGACCCCTATAGGAAATTATCCTTTATCCATAGGAAGCCGTGTCGACCGCCCTACTCATCGCGATGCAGTGAACACAGCATTCACGAAGATCGACCACCCGTACCGTAAAACGTATTCTGTGGTTTCGCGAAAAGTTTGGCACACCCTCTGCCTAGATCTCCAGAGAAGTTTCTTTTGGCTTTTTTCAAACTCTATAACTGAAAAAGTCCATCCGAGCATTTGTCACTTCGGGCTCGTTAAAACATCGAAGGCGACTAGAGTCATCTTTAGCTTTTTCTCGACTCTTAAAACATGAAAAAGCAAGTTTGTGTCTAAAAGCGTCGTTAATAAAATTTATTTTAAGCGGAACATAATCACCTGTTATTCCCACGTTGATCTTTCAGTTGAAAAGTATGGAGCCCACCAACCAAGGAAACAACCTTGGTGGAAGTCCAAATCCCTTCTCCTCTTGGGGAGATGTTGGTGCGCCTCATATGGCAACATTGTCACTTCCAGGATTGACAATTGGCCTACCTGTATGGCTCTTTTCAACTAATGTAGTCCAGATCGCCACTAATCCTGAGCAGTCGAATCAACAGTCAGAACAGTCTAGAGCTACCCACCAGCCTTCCACTTCTTACAATTCTTCCTCTGATCCTTCATCTTCACAAGGAAGAGCCGGCAAAAGTCAGCCTCCCATGGAGAAGAAGGAAAAGAAGAAGAGAGAAAAGAAGCAGAAGGGGCCTATGGCGAAGGCGACTGGGGGCAAGCAAAAGACAGCTGACAAAAACCCACACACTGCACCAACCGGGCCTAAATCGCCATGTGTCATTTGCAAAGGGGCCCACTTCCATCGTGATTGTCCCTGTATTCCCCGGATACTAAGGGACTGGTCCCCAAGGTTGCACAATCCGGTAGCATCAACCTCTGGTAGTCATGTTGATTGCAGTCCGTCAACTAGCGAGAGTGAAGGACGAAGAGGGAGACCAAGATCACCCTGTATATTGTGCGAAGGCGATCACGCCATCCACAAATGTCCATTCTTAGATGAGGCAAAGAGAGTTTTGGAAGATCGTCCGGTTTCACCGTTACGACTTCCTCCTGGATACCAAAAACTCGCGCCTAATCCCTCGGTAGTTGAAAATCCAGCTGACCCGTTCAAGTGGTCAGCTGAAGTGTCGGTCATTGAAAATGAACCTACTGAATCCAGAACAGACGAAAGTCTAAAGGTTGAAATGGAAGTCGACCCCGTTCTTCCTTCGGAGGTTTCATCCTCCAATGACCCCGTCATTGAAGACCCATCTTCAAAAGACACCCTCATTGAAGAGGATAAGGATGACACCGTCCATATTCTTTTCATCAACACAGACTCTGATGAGCATCAGGGCAATGCGCCCATTCCTTTATCGCAGGAAGGAACATCGTCAGGGTCGTATCTGGCCGTATATTCGGTCCCACCACCAAGCAACCTAGTTGTATCCTTTGATTGGAATCAACTAGGCAGACCCCGGTTACCAGCCAGTATCCCATTCAGAATCATAGTCCAAATCTACAGAATGGTGATGGCTGGAACTATCATTGATGAAGGGGCATCTGTGAGTATCCTTTCCTCTGTTGCTTGGAGAGCACTGGGTTGCCCGGCGCTTTTACCTGAGATGAGAAATCTATCAGGTTTTGATAAAGGAACCAGTCACCCATTAGGGATTCTCCCCAATGTTCCAGTTACATTGAAAGGGAAGACAGTTCATATGAACATCATGGTCGTCCAGGGACCCTTGGCATATAACTTGCTCCTTGGACGAGACTATATATATTGCATGGAGGCAATAGTGTCCTCGCTCTTTAGAGTCATGTGTTTTCCGCACGAAGGAAGAATGGTCAAGCTCGTAGACCAACTTTCATTTCCAGGATCACGCATTGCAAATAGTCAAATACCATCCCTTAACGGTTTATTCACTCAAGGAATGCCACCGCCCCTGGTTCTACTTCCCGATGAATGCAAGTAATTCGAGAAGAAAAGAATGGGGACCCAGGGGGCATGCACCCTGGCCTGCCTCGGGCAGAGAAAACCTTAGGTATAAAGTTAATTTCCGCAGAAGAATGGACTAGTCCGTACCCCGTCCAAAAAAGGAAGAGAGGGTTGTTCTAGGATAAAATTCTTTTGTCAAAGTTATGTTGAAGCGGAAGAATCGCTCCCTTTGTCTAAAGAAGTGGGCTCTCCTAAGGAGGGGATCTATTTGTGGCAGCAAGAAGGCACCATCTTTGAATGTCAAGCCTCACCCATTAAAACAATATGTTTTAAAAGAGAAGTAGGGGCAGTCTTCAAAGAATGAGAGGAAATCGCTGCAACAGGTAGTCACCATCCTTAGCAACCTAATGATAGACATCACCGAAAAGAGAGTTTAGTTTGCGGCAGCAAACAAAACCATTTTTCGGATAATAAGTAAGAGGACAGAATCTCGAAATTATACTTTATACCTGGGGGCATGCAAACCTTTTAGAGTGCAAGCACGGGACGACTATTTATTTTTTAAATTTTTAGGTCCTCCCTTTAAACCTGTAGGTCTAACCCGTTAAACTCGTAGGATTAGCCGTTTCCAGCTTGCATAAAGAAAGGATGAAGGGCAAAAGTTAAAACCTGCCAAATTGGAGTAATTAGTGAGGTATCGCTCCTTAAATAAGATTACCTCACCTAAAGCATTCCTTGTATTAAGACTGGTATAATCGAGCAGTTTTAGCAATGTTCATGCTCGTTAAAAAATAAACGCAAGAATCGAGCAGTTTTGTACAGAGTTCATGCTCGTTAAAAAATAAACACAAGTTGTGAGCAATCTTTCCCTACAGTTCAAGCTCATCCAGAAAAAATGAACCGGTAAACAACCTCGAGAAATGTAACCTTTGAAAGCCATATTAAAAGCCCTTGGTCGTGTTTATATGCCATCACCTCCATCCGTTCATTTGGCCAATTGTTCACCTCCATATGTTTGTTTACCCATTTTGAGGAACAGCTGCGAAGAGTGATTTCACTTAGCCATCCTTGTGACACTGCCGTGATTGGAGAATTCCAACCTGTACCTGGAATCTGCTGCTATCCCTGTTCATCACTCGTTCCTCAAAAGACGAGTCTTCTTTGAGCTCTTTTCACTAACTCGTAAAATATGAAAAGTTTGCCGAGTTTTGGCCTTCCAGCTCGTTAAAGGACAAGAAGAGCTATCCCTCCTCTAGATTTTAATCTTTTTGGACCTGAGGGATTATTACACAAAAAGATCGAGCGCTTGTTTTGTTCGGCTCGTTAAAGAAATCGAAAATTCATCCCTTCTGTATTGTTTTATACTTTTTCGGACTTAAGGGATTAGAAGACGAAAAAGGAATTTTGGAGTTAACTTTTCGTACCTTTTTAGACTCTCTAAAAATGAAAAGGACCGAGTTTTCTTTGTCGTTAGACTCGTTAAAATGATTAAATAGCGACAAACTTGTCTTTAGACGAGAACGAGTTTCCCTATCGCTAGGCTCGTTAAAACATAGTGATGGGCTTGCCCGAAGGGCAGGTTATAGAACAAGCATATGTTATCCTCCTCAAGCTTGACAAAAATAAAGAGGTACTGGTCAGCAATGACTGGGGAAAAATTGGGAGAACCTCACAGCATTAATGGTAGCAAGTCGCTCTTGAACATGACACTTTGTCCTCCGTATCACATCGGGTTGGGTTGTTTCATTCACCGGTCTCATAACCATGGTCTTCGCCACACCATCCACAATTGGGGTAATGCTACCAATCCATCACATCAGTGTCGTTATATGTTCAAGAGATGTGGTTTTGTAAAGAGTCAACCGTGTTCCACCCACTGCCATACATTATCCTTCATCCACTTCATGACCGCCACCCTGAATCATACATCACAGTTTGTTTTCACCTCATCACAATCACTAGCTCCGTTCCGTGTCTCTGATGTGGGATTCATTAAGGCCCTCCTTTGACAGATCGCTCCTTGTCGACATCAGCTCATTATCCAAGGAGTTGATCTAGGAACACCCCCCTCAGTACTTTGAATCTTGCATGCCTCAATGGCAAGTTTCTCACTTCCGGCGACAGGTATACATCAATGACCTTCGACCAGAAGATTTTGCATGGTGGTCGACGCCAAGTCCTTTATTCCCACCATGTGGATTGTACTGCCGTACCTTGAGGGTCATCATCCTTATCGGTGACTCCTCTCGCGCTTGTTAACAGTTTACATCATTGACCGGTAATCAAGCGATGTCTTTCCATGTTCGACTTCAAGAAATTCTCACATGGATCGACTTGTACATCGAGTGAAGATCGGAAGAGATTGAAGACCCCGGATCTAGTTTCATCCATCCGGGCTGCGATATATATTCAGGACATAAAGACATTTGATATGTACACCATTACAGCAGATGATCATCCTTCTCAAAGGATGATAATTTCAGCAGAGAGTTATCAGTCTACAATCAGACGATCGTCTGTTCTATGTACCAAAATGTATTTATAAAGCTGAGCATGGGAATGCCCGCCTCAGCTAGATCATGAAAAATATATGAAAAATAATGTATTGTATTGTATCTTATTACAGGACACTTCTCAGCAGATTGAATGAACTTCGGATCCTCTCAATAAAGCATTTCACTCGATAAATGACCTCATACTTTAGGGGGCATCTGTTATAGACAATTTTGTGCCTTACAGCAACAAGCATGAATTGTCAATAATCCAAGGGATCCAAAGTTCCCTAAACATGATGTTCCTACCCCTAGAGGAACAAGGTCAGCAAACCAACAGCTCTCAGATCAGTTCTCCACCTAAAAACACTCAAAAACAAGCAATCCTGAAATCAAAGCAGGTGCTCCACTAGGTTTCTGCGCTGAAACTCAGTTGCTCCATGGTGTACCTACGTTGCAAAGCAAGTGGGACAAAGGCCACCTGCGCTGAGCGAAAAGGGACAAGTGGCACAGTGAGTCATTGCTTTGGAATCTTCCAAAAATGACACTTGGATCAGGTATTTCGCCTTGTGATGAGTCAGAGGCTCTGTTTCTCCAAGTGGAAGCAAAGTTCTCCAAGTGGACTCAAGAACTGAAGATCAACTAAAGATTAACTGAAGAGAGAGAGGACACAAGGCAGCTACACATCAGTTGCAAGCTGACTCATCCTTTCTCAATTCATCTATATATTGAGCTCTCTCCTATGAGCTCAGGAGGCTGGAATTTTGTGCAAAGTAATGATATGCTGTTGGTTTCACTATTGAGTTATTGGGTGATTGTTTGAGAGAGGTGAAGAAGAGCAATTCTTTCTGCTGGGAGGTGTTGCTGGGTTGGAGCCTTCAATGGTTGTAATACTCTCAGAACCTTTATTTCTTCATTAATAAAAGCTATTGAGGTTCTTCTATGTGCTCTTGTTTCAATTATATATTGTGATGATTGCATGTTTGGTTTACACTAATCCATGAACCAGTTATGATTGCATGCCTCTTGTAGTTTCCTTCTTTGTTATTTTGCAGGATCTCATCGTAGCTGGGCGAGCAGAAGAACAAAGAGCTAGGAGCAAGCGGCCAAAGAGAAGAGTTTGGATTCGACATTAAGCGCAAGGCAACGGTTAGTGCTTTCTCCATTCTCTTTTGCTTTCATAAAGAAGTAAACCTTAAGTAGTTTGTTTTACAGTTGTTGCTAAGGAACTGTCACCCTTAGAGTGGGATAGGGTCATCCGAGTCGGATACTTTTCCCTACAACAAAAGGGAAGAGCCTTTCCAAAGTAGGTGCCTAGAACAAGATCACTCAAAACATATGAGAAAATATCTTTGCCCCTCAAGAAGCTCGAATCCTAAGTATTTTGAACCTATCTCCGCAAATTCTTACCCCATGTATCTGGAAGCTCTTGGTTCCTCCCATATATTCTCTGTCTAGCCTCTCATCTCCTCCTGTTAGTTTTCTTAAACTTAATTATGGTGCATCCTCCAAAGGAAACCTATGGGAGCTTAGGTATGGAGGCCTATTTAGGGACACTCAGCACTAATTCAAACTTATTTATGCAGTTGATTATGGATTTGCAAGCAATAATGAGGCAAAATTTAATGTTGTCAAACATTGAGTCATCATAGCTAAAATAGAAGGATACAAATGATTGGTGGTAGAAGGAGACTCTAACTTCATCATTGAAATGGTCAATAAACTAAATCATGGCATACAATCGGACAAACTCAGTGACAATTAGCTGACGGCTTGCTTAGTCGAAGACATAAGTGAGCTCATTCCTTGCTTTTATTACATCATCCCTTCACATGTTAGGAGAGTAGAAAATAAAGCTACCGACTTATTAGCAAATTGGGGATGCATCAACACTAGAAGGTGCCTTGAATTGCCCTGACTTGCACATTACCTTGGTGAAGAGATGGAGTCACTGAGGCAGATACTCGCTCACAATGCCAACCCTAACATGGCCTCCAATGGTGTAGTGAACCAAAGCTCCTGATCATGGTGTGAGCTTGCAAATGGATCGCGATGCGATTTGTGCCATGTGTAAGTCACATGAAGTAAGGCTCGAAGGGTTCCTTACCCATAGCCCTCACATGCTTGGAATTTAAAGGGAGGGTGACAATGTGCATGCCTTACTTAGGAACAATGAGATGGTTAATCAGGAGGAAATGCACCAAAGAGATAATTCCTCACGTGTGTTAAGAGATTGGCATTCCTTTTCTCATATTCTTGGCCTGTGGTTTTAATAGTTAGTGTTAGTATCAATACAGTGCTCTGAGACAACTCCTAGTCATATGCGAGGAAGGCTTCATAGGGCGATTGCACTGGTGAAGTTGTTTTCACCAATCACATGGTCAATTTCACTCACTGTGTTCTTTATCTTCTCTCTCCTCATCACCTACTTTCTACAACCAATTCTATTGTTTCATGACTTTTATGGAGAAATATTTATAATATGGTCTCTGTAAGAAATTGGAAGCTATGTTGCGACATATGGAAAGACCCCGCCAAGTTTTACTTTGTATTGTTTTCTTTCCATTTTCACGTATCTATTTGGTTCGGTATATTTCTATCTCGTATGGGCATGTACTTCCCTTCTTTGGCTTGGAGTTCTATGGAGGTTGCATGCTTGTTTCTCTGTGTTGGATGCTTACTATATTTGATGTCTTTGAAAGTTTAGAGAATTCAAAAGTTCTTGTGTTTGGCTCCTCTTGTCTTATCAACATGTCTGATTGGAATAGGGCTCAGGGAGATGAGGCATATTGAGTTAAGCCCTGGGTGGCAGACCTGTCTTATTTTACCTCTGTGTTTAGTCTCAAACTTGCTTGAGGAAGTTGGGTATATTGTTCCATAATGTGGGTGGAAGACCCATCCCACTCTCATGGTCATTGTCGAGTTTAGGCCTAATGTTAGTTCTTCTATGCCTTTATGTTGTGATACTATTCCAGGTCTTCACCATCACCATAATTGTTGATACCCCTCATGGTTAGGAAGTTCTACGCTCATGGTTTGTGCAACTCATATTAGGGTTTCTGTTATGCACATTATTTTGTTGAGAAGCACCATGGTTTGCCCTTCCTCTGGTTATAGCTCTTTGGGCCGAGGTCATCAGGGTCGGGGAAAACAAGTGGGGAGGAGGGGATATAAGGGTAGTGTTCATGCTCGCCAGATGTGGGGAAGAGGTTGCATATCCACATAGTTCATCCAAGAGGCTTCCCTCTCCTACTAGGAGGGTATTCCAGATCAGGTTCAATAGTTCATCTCCCCTTTGGAAACAAAATTGAATCAAAGTGCATAAACAGAAATTCAATTAGAAAATTGGAGATATTTGGTCCCTGACCCCGGTCATTCCATAGGTCACACCTCTCAATACAAAAAAACAATTAACCTTTACTAGTTCATGATGAAAATTGTGGCCAACGCTATAACAAATCCTCCAGCTCGCTCTATTAAATATGATCATAGCTTCCAAGAAATACATAAATAATTCCAGCGTATCCAATTCGATATTCAACGGTAGAATGTCTATCTTAGCCACATCAAGAGACAATTTTTTTGTCTTCCTTAATTTGAGTTACTGGCTTCAATTGTGAAGGACCCAACCCCTATGGGTTCCTCTTATAAATAGAAATATACTTGTCTGTTTTTTCTTTCAATTTTGTGTAATTTTCTATGATATATATGTTGGTTAAGCTCTTATGTTATATTTATTTAGCTTGTAGATGGTTTAAGGACGTTCAATCATATAAGTCACTATTAGACAGACTCAAGCTTTATTGTTTTTGGATGGCTTATATTGTTGTTCGATGGCCAACAGACCTAGTTTCCCAATGGATAGGTTGAGGCCACTAAACTCTATGAATATGGTTGTAACCTACTTTTGTTGAAAATGAATGAAAAGATCCTACCAAGATTACAAAAAAAATATCATATTGATTTTATATAGCTAAAGTAAAAAAAAAAAAAAAATCACTCCCACACTTCTTACATTTACTAATATCTTCGCCGAAAAAAACAAAACCAATTCTCGATCTTGTTATCTTCAAAAAATTCCAAACTTATCAGGAAGTGTACAATACTTTAATGAAAATTAATGAATCTTGTGCCAACAAATATGGCTCATGTCATTATGTTATGTATTATTAAAAATATTGACTTTGGAGAAGCTAATTTTATTTTACTTATTATTAAATTTATTTTATATTAATATTAATGTTTCCCAATTATATTAATATTATTTTTTCCAATTATATTGAAGTATTATAAAATTTTATGTTTCTATTAAAATAATAATTAATAGTTATTATAATAAAATAAATTTCTTAAAATTCATATTAAAAGTTTAAATTTATTTATAATTTTAATTACGTTCATTTAAAATTAGTAACATAATTTTCTAAAACTCTTCTTAGCTTAGTTTAATCTATAAATTAAATCCTGATAGGTTACAAAAATAAATTAAAACTATAATGTGCCCGTGGGGCTTTGGATTGACGGTAAATGGGTGCACTGTTAAGGCACTCCTTGCGATAGGTCACCAATTCAAATCCCCTGTGGGTGCTTACCTACCAAATATATATATATATATATATATATATATATATATATATATATATATAATTCTTTCCTTAAGCATGATTTCTATTTAGCTAAAAATATAGTTATTTGTTTTATTTAACTAATTATGAAATAAGAGAAAAACCATAATAGTAAAGAGCATTAGAGGGTAATATAAAATGTGATTTTCTTGCGATTTGATTCGTTATTATGTTTTTATGCATATATCAAATAAATGTTGAAAATAATAATATTAACAATATTAGCTTATCTTATAAAATCCTCATGAGAGAATGTGATTGACCATATATGAAATCAAACAAATTCAAAGTAATTTGTGAAGTATTTGTTACCATAGTTGGGAACCATTATCAGGATTATTGTTACTAATAGTCACACAAAATGGTTGCAAGTCAAAATAGCCACTAGTTAGCAATGATAGCATGGAAAACTATATTTCTTGTTACATTAATGAATTTTTTGTGTATGTTCGCTATAGGTAAAATTTTTATTCTCAAATTTAATTGTTTCTAATGATTGTGTTATTGGAAATGTTGGGCAGTTGTGTTATTGTCATTTTGTTAATTTAATTTTTCTGCATCAATGCAATCTGAAGGAGCAACATAATCACTAGTGTGTAATAAGACAATTCAGCTAGTGAACATTTGTGATTTCCTATGTGGCCTATGATAGTGGGGTAAACTAATGATCACCTTCTTAACCTGAAAGAAGTGTGAAAAGGAGTCATATTTATGGAACAAATATTTGTTCTAGTCAAGATACATTTGGGGGAGAACTGATTGCACATTCAATTTTGAAGGTATGAGAACCTATAAAACAAGTGATTGTGGAGGAAATATCTAGCACACTTAGTGCTATAGAAAAATTATAAATTTTCACACAATAACAAAAGTAGCTTTTGAATTTTCTAGGATGAATAGAAAATCCAAACATGCACTCTATTTACGTTGGAGAGTGGTTACAATCTTCCATTGTTAGTGGTTTCAATCTATGCATTGATAATGTGTGTAAACCTATCCCCTACGACACCATGGAATGCACAACCAACATGAATCCATTTTGTTCCAAAGAATTGAAAAGGTTGAAGATAGGGAATTGGACTACCACATGCAATGGTAGTCACAATGGTTATGTGCCCTTGTTTCCCTCCTCCAAGACATTTGAGAAAGTTTATCCACACACTTTCCCTATCCAAAAAAGCAAAGAAAAAATTCTTTGTAGCTCCCATTACGAAATCTCAAACTTAGTTATATTAAGTAAACTATCATATCACTTATCTTTTTCACCCTTGTAAATTATATATGCTCTAAATATTCCATATTAAAATGTTACCCAGTAAATATATAAATATATATAATGAAATTTATTATACTTATTATGTACCTCAGTTACCTACCTAAGTATATATATATATATATATATATATATATATATATATATATAACATTGTATTTCAGATGTTAAGTTAAAGATATTTGATTTCTAGTCTAATTTCCCTTAATTCCATTCTGGAAATTATTGTGCTCATAAGTTTAATCTCCAAGTTTATTTCACTGACCAATCCCTGAAGTCTACACACTAACCAAGACCATATGCCAAGTCAAGTATGTGCTCCATGTAACATGCAAGGTACCAAATGCAAGGGAAGAGCCCACGAGGGGCATTGTGAATTCCATTCTTGATTTTTTTTTTAAATTGAAAAGTGTTCACTAATTCCCCATACCCTCAAATTCCCTTTAATGTACATAGAGAAATATGAGTTAATATACATGACTTGGCATTGGTGCTCTAAGGCATCTTTAGTAACAACTGTATGGTAACTCCCAGCCCGGTCTTACTCATATGGAATGTAATAGTTCTATCTTGGAAAAGTGTCCTGCTTATTAATTTAACCATTAAGAACCTCTAAGAAGGATTATATGCTCGACGAAATGGTCGCCACGTACCCTTATTCATGTGGTCCTCCATCACAATAGCGAAGGGTTAGATGAATAGTGATCTCATATTTTCGCATTGGTCCAATGGTGAGGATCCCTCTTCCATAATCCTAACCTAGGTTCTAGATGTTTCTTTCGCATTTAGTTTCCTCTGCTGAGTGAATGTGGCGTCATGCTTGAATCTTTCTGACATAACCTCACAGGCATCTAGAAGTTGTGAGGTTTAATGGTGAACTATGTGGCAGATGGTGTTATCTTTCCTCAAATTGGCTTAGACTCAACAAAAGGCATATAATGGTTTCTTATGGGTTGGAACAATACTTAGAATTGTTGTTCCATATCAGAGTTCCCCAGTTTGTTTGAGAACTAACCCCCTTCTCCTAGGTTTTATTTCCTTTTTCAAGGTGTTCTCGTAGGAAAAGTCTCTCTAACATGGTTCATTACCGTAGCTTTGCAAAATTGTGATATATAATATATTTAACCTCCTTCCCTACATTATTTACAAGCTTCAAATCCCTAGATTTCAACTAGCCATGCTCTCAGGTGTGAAAAGAGATTGACGCACTGTCTAGCTCTGTTGTTTTTCTTGAAGGGCATGGTTCCCTATTAATTAAATTCTCTCTTTTTATTAGTGTTTCAATAAAAATTTCATACTCTATTAATTTATAGTACCACGCGAGTTTCTCCTAGGAATTCCAAATTTTCAGGTATTTAACTTAGATTCAATGTTTTTATGTTTTTTGAGAAATTTATTTTCCTCGGGTTTTGTCCAATTAAGCAGGAAGGTTCAGACTCCATGTGCAATGGTGCATAAATACTTATTATATGATTTTGATTAATTAAAACATAAAAAATATGCCTAAATACATTGGCCATAAATCTCATGCTTTGATTTGTGTATAATAATAAGAATATCTTAGAATAATCCACCAATAATAAGTCAATTACCATTCTAATAATAATTATTGATAATCAAATTAAAAGTTGAGAAACCAAATTCCAAAATAAATATGAATGTGAATATAATAAAAAAATATAAACATAAAATAATAGAATTAACATAGAAAATAATAGACAGTGAGATATAAGTGAATATGATAAAACTAGCACAACCACATAGTAAATGTGGTTGATATAGGTTGAAGACTTATTGTTGGGTTGTGTTATATTCTTTCCACGACTAGCCCATGTAGTTAACCGGGAGGTTAGAGCGGGGGGGGAGGGCGGAGCAATGGAAAGATAGATATCGAGAAATTTAATGGTCATAGTTTTGAGTTGTGGAAACTCAAGATGGAGGATCTATTGCTGGATAAAGATCAGTGGATCGCGGTAGATCTGGGTACTAAACCAACATGAGTGTCTGATGAAGAATGGAAGAAGTTGGATCGAAAGGTAAAGAGCATAATACGATTTTGTGTCTCAGATTTAGTATTGTTGAATGTATCAGAAGCTACGGTGAAGGCTTTGTGGGACAAGTTAAGGACTTTGTACCAATCTAAGTCTCTGGTGAATAAACTGTTCCTACGGAAAAAGTTGTATAACCTGACGATGAAAGATGGAGACTCGGTGATAGAGCATCTGAATGCATTTAATACTATGGTAAGTCAGTTAGCATTTGTTGATATTAAAATTTCAGATGAAGATAAGTGCATCAGTTTGTTATGTTCTCTACTAGATTCGTGGGATAGTCTGGTTATTGCAATAGGTAGCAATGCAACTGCCTTGCAGTTTGATGAAATAGTCTCAGCCTTGCTGACGGAGGAGACGAGACGGAAAAATATGGAGAGCCAGAATGGTGATGCATTGTTTCTACGAGGATGGTCCTAGAACAGAAACAAAAATAAGTCATCGAGTGGGAGATCTAAATCTAGAGGGAGATCTAAATCTCCAAGAAAACCTGTAAAGGTGGTGTGCTGGAAATGCGAAAAGGAAGGCCACTTTAAAAGGCACTGTAAATCTAAAGCTCCTGACAAAGGAAATGGATCTAATGAGACTCCTTCTGTAGAGGCTAAAACCACCTCAGATGAAGGTGGGGATGTGTACCTGGCTTCTTCAAGTACACATGTAGATCATGAGGCATGGTTGATTGACTCAGGTGCATCCTTTCACTTCACTCCCCATAGAGAGTGGTTCTGTGAATATGAGAAATATGATGGTGTAGATGTGTTCTTGGGGGATGACAAGAAGGCTAGAATCATTGGTCGTGGAAAAGTGAAGTTGAAGTTGCAAGGTGGAAGGGTTAGAACGCTTCTAGGTGTTCTACATATTCCTGCATTAGCTAGAAATCTAATTTCTGTGAGCAAGCTGGATGATGCAGGTGTAAAAACAGTGTTCTAGAAGGATACCTACAAAATGGTTTGGGGAGCACTGGTATTGATGTGGGGAGTTCGGATTGGAAGTCTGTACAAGCTGCAAGGTAGCATTGTTATTGATGGGTGCAATAGTTCTATGGTTCCTAAAGGTGGAGCAGAAAATCTAGTGGTCTCTGGAGAGAAGACCATGTTGTGGCATCAAAGGCTTGGACATATTGGAGAGAAGGGCCTTCGAATACTTCATGGTAAAGGTATGGTAGAAGGAATGAGTAATAGCTCTTTGGATTTTGATTTCTGTGAAAATTGTGTATATGGGAGGCAGAATCAGGTGAGTTTCCCCTCTGGTGGTAAGATGGTGAAATAGATATTAGAGCTTGTGCAAAGTGATGTGTTTGGACCTGTGAAGGTTCCATCACTGGGTAAGTCTATGTACTATGTATCATTTATAGATGACTTCTCAAGGAATACATGGATATATTTCCTTAAGAAGAAATATGAAGTCTTTGATAGGTTTAAAGAATTTAAGACTCTGGTGGAAAACTAGACAGAGAAGAACATAAAGGTGCTGAGGATAGATAATGGTGGAGAGTTTTGTAGCAAGGAATTTGAAGAATTCTGTAAGAAGTGTGGTATATCATGGTAGAAGACTACTCCATATACACCTCAGGAAAATGGATTTGTAGAAAGAATGAATAAGACGTTGATGGAAAGGGCAAGAAGCATGCTCAGTCGTGCCAGGTTAGGACATGAATTCTGGGCAGAGGAGGTGGATACTGCATGTTAATTGGTTAACAGGTCACCTTCATCAGTGTTGGAGGATAAGACTCCACAAGAGGTATGGACTGGTAAGAAACCCTCTCTTTCACATCTAAGGGTATTTGGATGTGATGCATATGTACATGTTCCAAAGGATAAAAGAACGAAGTTGGATAGTAAATCTGAAAAGTGCATCTTTATTGGGTATAAAGATGGTTTAAAGGGTTATAAGCTTTGGAACCCAGTAACAAGGAAGGTTGTGTACATCTGAGATGTGGTGTTCAGAGAGGTGAAAGATGTTATTAAACATGAAGTCCAACCAAAGGAACCTGAGAAGATAGAGTTTGAGCTCAAGGAGGAAGAATCAGACTCTACAGCAGAGGAGGAATCAGACGATGAAGAGCCACAAACTCCGGCTATGAGAAGATCAGTTTGAGAATGAAAGCAGCCAAAAAGGTATAGTCCAGCTGCTTTCTGTTCAAATTTTTCTTTGTCTGTTACTGATGATGATCCCAGAATTGTGAAGGAAGAAATGGATTCAAAGGATGGAAAACTCTGGAAAGAGGCCATGGTTGATGAAATGGCATCTTTGCACAAAAATGAGGCTTGGGATCTGGTGGAGTTGTCGGCTGGAAGGAAACCCATTGACAGCAAATGGGTGTTCAAAAATAAGACAAATGCAGAAGGTTATTCCTAGGTGCCGGGAATTGATTTTGGTGATACTTTTTCTCCTGTTGCCAAGGTAACTTCTATTAGATTACTTTTATCTATTTTTTTTGCTTTTGATTTTGAGGTAGAACAGATCGATGTGAAGACAACATTTCTTCATGGGGTTCTAGAAGAGGAGATCTACATCAAGCAACCTAAAGGCTTTGCGGTGAAGGGTAAGAAAGAACTGGTATGCAAGTTAAAGAAGTCTCTGTATGGGTTAAAACAGTCACCAAGGATGTGGTATTAGAAATTTGATACATTTATATGGGGAATTGGCACCAGAAGCAAAGCAAATCACTGTGTGTATTTTAAATTAATTGGTGACTGTGTTATTTATTTGGTCTTGTGTGTGGATGATATGTTTCTAGTTGGAAACGACAAAGAAATTATCCAGGATTTGAAGACCCAATTTTCCTCCAAATTCAACATGAAAGATCTTGGTGCTGCAAACTATATTTTGGGAATGGAAATTAAAAGAGATAGTACAAAGAGCAAGCTTTGGTTAAACTAGAGGAAGTATATCAAGGCAATACTGCAGAGGTTTAATATGCAGGATAGTAAACCGGTGAAGGTTCCTATTCCTGTAGGTGTGAGGTTATCTGTTGAACAGTGTCCCAAGACACAAGAAGAGGAAGAGGACATGTCCTGTGTTCCATATGCAAGTGCAGTCGATAGCCTGATGTATGCAATGGTCTATACTAGACCAGTCATTGCACATGTAGTGGGAGTATTGAGCAGGTTTATGTCAAAACCAGGGAAGGAGCACTAGACAACAATGAAGCGGGTTTTCAGGTATTTGCGTGGCACTAGTGATTATGGTTTGTGATACCAAGGAAGACTAGGATTGGATAGAGTGTTGGATATTCATGGCTTTGTTGATGCAGACTGGGCTGGAGATTTGGATCAGAGAAGATCTACAAGTGGGTATGTGTTTAACCTATTTGGAGGTGCAGTCAGTTGGATGAGTAAGAAACAATCTGTAGCGGCACTATCAACTACAGAGGTAGAATACATGGCAGCCACTCATGCAAGCAAGGAAGCAATTTGGTTGTAGAGATTGTGTTCAAGTATGGGGTCAGTACAGGAAGCTATAAGGATAGACTGTGACAGCCAAAGTGCAATTTTCTTGACAAAGAACCCTACATATCATTCAAAGACAAAGCACATTGATGTTCAATATCACTTTGTAAGGGATGTGATAGAAGACAAAAAGGTGTTGCTGGTAAAGGTGGACACTTTGAAGAATACTGCAAATGCATTGACAAAATATGTGAGCTCTAAGAAGTTTTCTTAGTGTATAGAAACAATGGGCATTTCAGGGAGAGAAAAATGACTAAGCTCTCTTGTGGCCCCCTGTGGAAAGAAAACAACAAGTGGGAGAATGTTGTTTTGTGTTATATCCTTTCCACGACTAGCCCATGTAGTTAACCGGGGGGTTAGAGGGGGGGCGGAGCACCCCCTTCATTGCACCGATTGTCTAGTGAGTGGGGGTCACATGGGGGTTTGAGGTGTACCCGTAACCCCACTTTATGGGGTCCCGGATAGCGCCCCAAAAAATTTTGGTTTTGGACCCTATGTTAGGTTGGGCAGACCCACCTATGGTTTTGTGCATGATTTTCACACATGTTTTTTGGACGCGATGGTTTTCGGTCCATGGTATTGGATGCTTCGGCATGTATAAATATGTATTATAACATTGAAAGGAACATAATGAAAAATCAAGCTGGTAGTCCCGGTTTGGGATCGAGGGGAAAATCTCTTTGTATATGTGTTTTATGTGTTATGCTCTTGCATTGTTTATTTTCTGTGTTTTAGAATTCGTATGCAGGTAATTTCTGTATGGGGTTAAAACCTACACTTATATCAATCAAATGCACAACCACATTAGTAAAAATAATATTAATTAAATAAATATTATTAATATAAATATTGTTAATTAGATATAGTTAATTAAGTATTTTCATTAATATTGTTAATGATATATTATTAATTAATAAATCATTTCTACTAAAAAAACACTATTGCATTAAAAATATTATTATTAAGTCGTGAAGATGAGTCTTGTTCTAGGCTCGAAACATAGACACAAAAATGCAGACTGTGGGATTTTCGATCTCTCAATTCGAAAAGTTGCACCAAAGAAATCTTCAAACTACTATTGTTACCATGTACAAAGGGGAAACCTGGAAAGAGGTTCGTGATCTCAAAAAAATGAGGTTCAACATATGAAGAAAAGAAACAAATTTACCATCTTTTCTCTTCTTTGTAGATTCAGTCCTGAAGATGAGTCTTGTTCTGCACTCAAAACATAGACACAAAAATGCAAACTTTGGAATTTCTGATCTCTCAATCCCAAAATTTTTACCACAGAAATCTCCAAACTAATAATACTATTATTATCATTATAATTAATAATAATTATTTCTTTATAATAATAATTATTTAATATTAAATGTTATTTATTATTATTTAATTTGAAATTATGTAATATAAATATGAGCCATTAGATTAATAAACTCTATGGATTGATATTATAAACCCAAGGGGTTAATACTAAAACCCTAAGGGATTATAAACCCAGGGGAATAATGTTAACCCAAGGGATAATAAACCTAGGGGATTATTACTAAAAACCACAGGGTTTATATTCCCTTGGGCTAATAGTATTAATCCCTTGGGTTTATAATATCATTCCCTTCAGTTTACTAATCTAAGGGTTCATACTCCTAGGGTTTAATATTAAAACCCTAAGGGATTATGAACCAAAGGCAATAATATTAACCCAAAGGATAATAAACCCAAGGGGTTAATACTAAAAACCCAAGGAATTATTAACCGAATGGAATAATACTAAACCCTACGAATTAAACCCAAGATATATAAACCCTAAGAAAAATAGTATAATCCTTAAAATAAACATGGTTGACCATGGTTGATGATGAGCCCCCAAATTGGGTAACTTATTGGGCTCATTTTGCCTAATTGTCCTTGTTCAATCCTCCATTTTTCATAGATTTTGCATGTTTTTTAGTATGTTTGTGTTATTTGAATGAATAAGGGTGGTCACTCTACCTAGGAGGCTAATACGTGGTCATTTTAGGTTTTTTAGACAAATTTTGGAGCAAAACCAAGCAATTATGGCCCAGGTGACAGCCAAGCTTGAGGTGAGGATTCGTAGGGAGGTTGTCTGTGGCATTAAATGGCCCTTCCTCGAAATCTTCACCCTCAACTCCGAGCTCAACAAGCCACCAAAACGAGTTCTAAAGGCAGCCAAGTAGCTTTGGAAAGAGTGACTGCTCACTGTAGTTGGAATAGCCAAGTCCCTTGAATCTAGGAGGGCTGCTAGCCCCCTCGTATTGTATAAATCAGAAGGCCTTAGACTTCGTAGTTTACTTTTGGAACTATTGTATTTGCACTATAGTGTTGTCCTTCTTCAGCTCGTTTTTCTCTAGCTACTGTTGTACAACTTTTGTGATGATTATTTTGGAGTAATGTGAAGCAGCTTTATTTTGCATCAGATCTGAGTTCTTTATAGGAGCCTGCAGCTCTTGGGGTTGGGCCCAACCAGAGTGCTAAGGCCTCCTTTATGTATTGTTATTTGTTCTTTATGAATTTGCAAGATTACTTCTGTTAAGTAGATTAAAGTTTGCTGATTAACTAGGTCACTGTTAATGGTTAGAAATACTTTTGAATGCTCAGATTTAGTTGATAGGTTGTTAACAGGAAAAAGCTTCAAGAAAAGGGCCAACAAACATCTCTGGTTTCACTTCTCCTTCAGTAGGAACAGGAGCTGGGATCAGGGACACCTTGCTGCCCACAAAAACACTGAACTTGCTTTGCCATGCAGTCACGAGTGTTTGATTTTCATGTGTAGAAGTTGGTTACAAGTTCAGACTTTTGCTTGCTTAGTTCCATGAGTTAAAATACATGGTTTCATTGTAGGTAACACTTCTATTCATTCTCTTTACTGGAAACTAGCAGATTAGGTCAACGTAATTAGGTTTTTGAATTTACAAGTCTTCATTGGATCAGTTAGAAAAACGACTTGCAGAGCACCTGTACCACTCCTTCATCTGCTTATTCTTCATCAGCACTATCCACTCCACCCCCTACATAGAATCCTTGCCTTATGTTTGCCATTTGCTCACATAACCCTAATTTCTTTGTGCATCATTGCTTCTCTCTTCTTTGAACCAAATCCAGCCATCTACCTCTATCCTCAACTCCATCCACCAAGTCCTAGACCACCTCCAACCCTTATCCTACCTCCAAACCCACTCCTCCATCTTCCTCCATCCATCCATCCTCCAAAACCCCATTTCTGAACATCCTGTAGAAAGTTACAGAACATCCTGTAGAAAATCACAGACATCCTGTAGAACCCTTGCAGACTTCCTGTAGAGGCTCACAAATGAGGTTTCTTGATAACCAAACTTGGTGAAACTCTATGGAATGGTGCTAGGGACCCTTTAGGCCCTCTCTGAACCTTCTTGACCTCCTCCAAGCATTCCTTCTTGCACATCCACCTCTGCACAGCCAAAAACAGTCAAATCATATGCATAATAACTCTGGCAACTTATTCAAAAATACAAAAAGGATTTTTTTTTTCAGATGTTACTGTAGAAGTCACTTAGATGCATGTGTTTACCTTTCTAGACATCAATGGTGTTTCTTTTAGTAGATTGCATCCTATTTCTTGCATCAGTAGGGTTAGCTGGTAGAATTAGGGTTTGCTAGAATTTACATTTCCTTTTAGCTTTCCAGTTTCTTTCTGCAAGTAGATCTGCCTTCTTTAAGTTAGCTTTCATCCATCAGTTAAGAAGCTTCTTCTCAGGGCTCATAGAAGTTGGCTTAAGCCCCTAACAGACTTGTGCCAGCTGACCAAGTGACAGCTGCAGCAAGAGCTCGTACTTGTGCACACAGCACCGTCGCTTCCAAGTTTGTTACGAACTACCGGGTTGATAAAAGTAAAGAAGGGAGTCCCAGGAGTTGCAGCATTATTGCTGCAATACTGGAGCTCACCACCCGTTTTGGCGCCATTGCTGGGGAAGCGTCAAAGTATTTGTGATTGCTGCTTTTCTTCTATTTTCCTACTCTAATCTTCTGCTAAGTAGTCTATTTCATTTCCATTCTGCAATTTCATTTTTGCAAAAGTAAATTAGACATTTCCTGCTTTCATAGATTAATCTTTCAATTCTGCAAGCGTAAAATAGAATTTCAATTTTGCAAGCATAGTCTAGTATTTCCTTCTCGCAATTTGATTTTAGCAAAATAGATTAGTCTTTTCCTGCTTTCATTTCAATTCTGCATTTTCATTTCTGCAAGATAGATTTTAGTTAGTTTCAATTCCATATGTTTCAGTTTTTCCGGTACAAGCAGAGAAAAAAGAAAAAACAACCAAAAATCCTTTCATGCCTCGTGGGAACAGAGATAATACTGGAAAATTCCTACCCAACACCCCCACCACTTCACTGAGTCACCCTTCTCTCTTCTTTGGTGGCAGTGATCCAGAAGAACCTATAGGTGAACCTCCTGAGATATACGAAGATCCTATAACAGAAGAAGAGCAAGAAAACATTCCTTCTGAGACCATGGCTGACAACAGAAATGGTAGAAACGATGACGAGAGAATAGAAGGTACCTTCCCTATCTGAGAGACTAACGGGGACATGAAAATGAAGAACATAAGTCCCTCATCCTTACCTCATTTCCGTGGATTGACCACTGAAGACCCTGATACCTTCCTGTTTGAGTTTGCTATCCTTTGTCGAACTTATGACTGTGCAGAAGACGAGAAAAAGTTGAAACTCTTTCCCTCTACCCTCAAGGATGCAACATTACGCTGGTTCATGGGGTTACCTGGAAACAGTATCACTACTTGGGCTCAGATGCAACAAGCCTTTAACAGCAAATACCGGGATTATTGTAGGTCAAAGGAAAACAAGGGAGAAATCTTCCAGGTGACCATGGGAAATGATGAGTCTTTAGAGGACTATGAGGAAAGGTTCAACTTAGCTATAAACGGGCCAGGTGCACACTTGACCCTGAATCTCTGAAGTTGGTTCTGCTCCGAGGAGTCCCTGAAGACCTTCTAGATACCCTGCACATGCTGGCTGGAGGAGACATTTACCAATTAACTTATGAGGACATAAACACTATGTTTAGAAACCACTCTAGGGTAGCCCGGAAAAGAGGTAGGGGGAATCCACTTTCAGCTAGTACTACCTTCTCCAAGCATGAGTTTGCTAATCAGATGGAAGACCTCAAAAGTGAGATGAGACAGACCATTGCCATGCAACTTGATACTTTCCGAATCCAACAAAAGAAAGAGGAAGCTGAGAGGGCTTTGGCCATCTTTTGTCCCAGATGTACGAGGAAGCACCCTAAGAACGAGTGTCCATTGCACTCAGTAGAGGTATGTTTCGTTTGTGAGGAGGACCACCCCACAAACCAGTGCCTAAACTTACCCAGATTCAAAGCCATGCACCAAGGGACTGAGGCACCCACTAAACCTCTCTACTTCCACAACGAAAGGAGGCCACATGGACCCAGACCTTGCCAGCAGGGGATGCAAGGGACATCCCAAGCTTATTATAGCCCCAACGAATCTGCTCACATGCCTTCTTGGGGTCCCCCTGCTCATCCTTCTTGGTCTACACTTCCTCCGTGGTCTTATCCAGCTCAATACCATACTCAACCCACTGCTCATTCGTTACACTCACATGTCCAGTCACAGCCTCAGAGGAATGCACCTCAACCGAGGTGGAGGCCCCAATACAACTCTCCTCCCGCCATTCTGCCTCCACCACCGACTCAACCACAACCATTACCTCCTGCTCCTCCAAGACAACCCCAGATGCCTACCCAAATGAACTCGAACCCCAACAACCGACAAGCCTAGCAGGTATACACTGGGGATATAACATGTCCCACCTATGCTGTGGAGATCCAAGAGATCAACCTGCGATCCGGGAAGACCCTTCCAGATCGCCAACCTCCTCCCCTAGAGGACGAGGAAGCCAAACAGGAAAGTGAACCCAAAGCCATTCCACCCTTTCCTGAGCGACTAACAGTAACCACACAACCGAACCCGGAGGAGACTGAACTTCTAGGGGAACTGAAACAATTGTGTATGAAAATCCCCCTTCTCCAGGCCATCAAAGATGTACCGATATACAACAAATTGATTAAGGAGAAGTGTTTCAGGCACCCAGGCAGGAGAAAGAGAGATGTCGCAACTATCAATGTCATAGGAAAACTGTCTGATCTAATGTTGGGGAAAGTAATCTGTACAAAGTATTTGGACCCTGGGAGTCCCGTAGTTGATGACCACATCAATGGCACCATTATCCCCCATACCTTGATTGACCTAGGGGCTACCATTAATGTGATGACAAGGGACACCATGCTTAAACTCAACCTTTAGAGTTCCTTAAGGAAGACCTCGACAATCCTGCAGTTGGCAGATCGCTCCACCGTGACTCCCGAAGGGATTGTGGAGGATGTCTTGGTCTTTGTTGACTCTTGGGAGTATCCTGCGGACTTCATGGTACTTCAACCAAAGGCAAAAATTACTGGATACCCCCTCATTTTGGGAAGACCTTGGTTAGCCACTGCAGATTCTTACATCAGTTGCCGAGCTGGAAACATGACCATCAAGAATGGTCCTATGTCCAAGCAGCTAGTCCTATACCCTCCTGCCCAAACTCTGCTAGAACATGATTTACCATTCTGGTTGGAAGAAGGAGATGAGGATGAGTTCTACTTTGCACCCTTGTGCACAATAGAAACCACTAGGGGAGGCCCTTAAACTGAGGATGATCTGATCAAGACTTTGATTCAAAGTCCTCCTCCCAGTGCACTATCCTTAGAGGAATTGGTGGAAGATGCCCAAGCCAGCACCTTAGTGGACCTCTGTGTGATTGATCCAACCTCTAGTAGAGTTAATAATGTGGAGTTTGGTCCCAAAAGAACTTCAAAGATCAGCTCCTCCCTATCTCCTTCCCAGGAGAAGGAGCTGTGTAGCTTGCTGAACAATCATCTAGATGCTTTTGCTTGGAGCTATAAGGAAATGAAAGGAGTCCATCCTTCGATCTGTAACCATCACATCTACATTAAGGAAGATTGTAAATCAGTCAGGCAGCCTCAGAGGAGAATGAATCCAGCCCTTAAGGATATTGTCAGAGAAGAATTGCAAAAATTATTGGATGCAGGATTCATCTATCCTATATCCAATAGTGAGTGGGTCTCGTCTCTAGTGTTGGTGCCTAAAAATAACGGGAAGTGGAGAATCTATGTAGATTACCGAGAACTTAACAAAATCCACCAAGAAAGACCATTTCCCTTTGCCTTTCATAGATCAGGTGTTGGATGGACTGGCAAGGAAGAAGTTCTTATCTTTCCTAGATGGGTTCAGCGGGTATAACCAGATCCAAATCAACCCATAATACCAAGATAAAACCACCTTCACCTGTCCTTGGGGTACCTTTTCATACCAAGTCCTTCCCTTTGGGCTATGCAACACTCCTGCCACTTTCCAGAGAGCAGTATTGAGCATCTTTTCTGAGTTGGTCCATGATTCGGTGGAAATATATATGGATGACTTCATTCCTTATGGGTCCAACTTCCAATAAGCATTGACCAATCTGGGAAAAGTTCTAACCAAGTGCATTGAGATGAACCTGTCCCTCAGTCCTGAAAAGTGTGAATTCCTGATGACTGAAGGGACTGTGCTAGGACATACCATTTCTCGCCAAGGATTACAGGTAGATCCTAACAAAATTGCTATCATCCAAAAGGTTCCACCTCCTCAAAAGGTAAGAGATGTTTGGAGTTTCCTAGGCTTAGCAAGATATTATCGAAGATTCATTAAAGACTTCAGTAAGCTAGCCTCGCCTTTGTTTGGACTCTTAGGGAAAGATGTTGAGTTTAAGTGGACTGACAACTGTCAAGGGGCACTGGACGAATTGAAAGATAAGCTGGTGTCCGCCCCAATCTTGAGAGGTCCAAACTGGGCCCTACCTTTCCACACCCACACTAATGCCTTGAACAAAGCCATAGGGGCAGCCTTAGGACAAGTTGAGGAGAAACTCCCATATGCCATATACTTCGTCAGCAAAAACTTGTCCAAGGCAAAAATGAATTATACTGTAACCAAGAAAGAATTCCTAGCTGTAGTCCATTCCCTAAACAAGTTCAGACACTACATCACTGGTTATCAAACATTTGTACATATTGATCATGCTACGATTAGATATTTAATGAATAAGACTGATGTCAATGCTCGTATTATTAGATGGTTACTTTTGTTACAGCAATTTGATTTGAAGATTGTCGACAAAGCCAGGTAAGGAAAATGTTGTTGCTGACTTCTTGTCTAGATTGGACTTTCCTGCAGGTGAAGAAGGAATAGTGGATGACTAGATGTCGGATGAACATCTATTCTCTATCTCAGTACTCTCTCCATGGTTTGCTGATATAGAAAATTACCTGGTCTCAGCACAGTTCCTTTCGCATTTATCCTCAAAAGAGAAGAGTAGAATTGTAAGGAACAGTGCCCCATTCACTTGGATCGAGGGCAACCTGTTCAAGCTTGGCCTAGATCAGATCTTGAGACGTTTTGTTAGGGAGGAGGAAGTCTTTGACATCCTCCTAACCTGTCATGATGGACCTTGTGGAGGCCACTTTGCGGCCAAAAGGACTGCCTTCAAAATTCTACAGGCAAGCTACTATTGGCCTACTCTTCATCAATATGTCAGAAGATACATCAGCCAGTGTGACCGATGTCAGAGGATGGGGAAACCGACTCCAAGGGATGAAATGCCTCTCCAACCTCAAGTGACTTTCGAGCCATTTGAGAAGTGGGGCATGGATTTTTTGGGTCCTATCAACCCTCCTTCAAAGCAACGGTCTTACATCATTGTGTGCACCGACTATCTAACCAAGTGGGCAGAAATGAAGGCAATCAAAGCAGCAACAGAAGAAAAGGTGGCTGAGTTTCTGAGGGAAAATATCTTCTACAAGTTTGGCTACCTAAGGGAATTAGTCACCTATCAAGGAAGCCAGTTCACCTCCAACCTGATTGAAGATTTGCTCGCACATCACAAGATCAAGCGCAAGACTTCCACCCCCTATCATCCTTAAGAAAATGGGCAAGTGGAAGTCACTAATAGAGCATTGGAAGGGATTTTGACTGAGGTTGTGAGAAGCAGCAGAAAGGATTGGGCGGATCACCTGGTTGAGGCCACCTGGGCCTACAACACCACTTGGAAGACCACAATCGGTTTCACACCTTATGAGCTGGTCTACGAGAAGAAAGCTTTGCTGTCCATAGAGTTTGAGTAAAATACATTAAGGGTGGCAGCCCAGCTGGACCTAGATCTCAGCCATGCTCAACGTGAGACATTGTTGCAGCTGAATGGATTAGATGAGAAAAGAATGCAGGCCCTTCTCCACTCAGAGGTAGTTCAACTCCAGAGGAATATATGGCATGACCGGCACCTTAATGAAAAGCAATTCCAGCAAGGAGATTGGGCACTACTGTATGACTCAAGATACAAAGATTTCAAAGGGAAGCTGAGGACAAGATGGTTAGGACCATATACAGTGGAGAGATGTAACGACAATGGTTCAGTCCTTATTAGGACCATTGATGAAGAGGCCATCCCCATGCTTGTCAATGGGCATCGACTGAAAATCTACAAGAAAACCCTCTTGAGGCAGGAATTCATTGAAACTGTGGAAAAATCAGTGTTGGTAATAGAGCAGGGTTCTGCCTCTGTTTCGGCCACGCCTTGATCATTAAAAAAAAATAAAAGAGAAAAAAAGAAGAATAAAAAGATCGCTAGACGAAAACCTCTCTGAGGCGGCCAGGGCAGGCAGTGAGGGTGAAAATCTCATGGAGGCGCCCCAGCAGTCTCTCAGAAAAAAAAAAAAAAAAAAAAGGAATAAAAAATATCCTTGGGTGAAAACCTCTCTGAGGCACCCAGGGCAGATAGTGGGGGTGAAAACCCCATAAAGGCGCCCCTGCTGTCTTTTCAAAAAAAAAGGAAAAAAGAGAGAAAGAAAAAGAAGAAAAAGAAGAAAAAATAGGTCTGATCTTTGAAATTATTGCAGGTTGCAGGGATTATAGTGCAAATGAAGAAGGGCGCGCAAAACAAGGACAGGGGTCCATCCTAAGCTACCAGACATCCTCACAGACACTCCCTCCATGGCCACTCACCTTTTCCAGGATTTGGACACATTCAGGTCAAGATTCAACCTCCTACAGGAAGTTTTAGGGCTTTCTCTAGGAAGTTCTGCATTTCTACAGGAAACATCCTGTATAACCCTTGGGCAGGCAAAAATCGATTCTGGAATGGGACTTAAAGCTTGAGGTTTGTTGGTAAGGCCTGCAGCCATCCCTCTTTCCCATCCATCACCTGTTTCATCTCTTTCCACCACCATTACCACAATCTGGACCTGTTTCCTGCACAGTCATGCAAAAAGTCTTGTTTTCCTCAGAGTGAATTTTTTTTCTAAGGGACAAATCAAGCGTTCAAAAGCTCACACACTCTACCTATCAAAAGCTTCAATAGGACCCTTCATCCGTGACCATAGCCGTGCCCGTTTTAGCATGCAGCCCAGGAGGAGAAGCAGCTACAGGATGTCCTACAGGAATCCTGTAGCAGCTGATCTGCCTGGAATACACACTATGGAGTCAAGGGCAGTCGAAATCGACACAGGAGGCATGCAACTAGCTCCGTGTAAATATGAATATCTCCTCGACAGTGGAGAGAAGACAGAGTTGTGCATGCAACGTTCACCACCAGAGGACTGGGTCCTAAAGCCTTGCATCCAACATCAGCCAATGAACGAGGGAATTCAAATGCCTGTGCACAACGCAGCAGGGAGCAAATCCATTGTTTCACGTCCAAAAGCCTGCGAAACACGTCCATGGCCACACAGGTAAGGGCCTAACCTTATTTTGTCAAATTTCATAAGCTATACTATGAGCACTACATATCCGTGAACGGGCGGATTGAACGAATGCAATGGCTAGTCAATTGGCCATCCACAGCCAGTAGAAATGCCTCGCGGGATCCGAACGAGCATGGTTACGCTTGATTCCGCCGGAAGGACATGGAGCCGACAAGTGGGAAGTGTCCAGTCGGGGAAATCAGTAGATTTGCAGTGAAATCGGCGGACTGACAGGGATGACGGCGGGTAATGGGGAAGAGAGACATTGGTGGTCAGAGACAAGCCAGGGAATGATGGTCGTGACATTGTCTAACGGCTTGGCTTGGACACCTCACCCCCAGCGCCATGAATTGCGCCGTATTTCAAAATCATTCGGCCAGGGCACTCACATTAAGCACAGTCATTCACGCCTACCACCGGTTTTTAGCAACGTGAGCGCCCTCCTCCTCTGTATTTCGATAGCCCGAGTTTCTCAGCCCAGTTCAAACTCTTCCCGCGTCCCAAAATTGCTCCGCAGCGCCATGACGTCCTCCAGAAGCAGCAGAAGCTCTTTATAGGATGGAGCTCTACAAGAAACACAGTGAAAGCTCCCAGAGCAGAGAAACCCGTGTCTGTTGCGTCAGAAGTTGAAATTTCGAAGAGAGGTAGGCTCAAACATGCCATCCCCATGCTTAATTTTCGAAAGGTGGTGAACTAGCTTGTTTGAATTGGGGAAATTGGAACCAGTCTGCCTATGGGTCAAGAATGGTGGTTTTCTTATATAATACACATAATTTATTTTAAATGGTGCTACGTCATATTCACCTCCATGGTTGCTGTTAACAAACTCTCCCCATTATAACGACAAACCGCTGTAAGGCTCACCTGTGCACATATAAAAAAATTTGTGACTGTTACATGGTTGGTGTGAAAATTAGCTCTGCACTCTATCTATGAGAGCTTAATTCCTTTTGACAAGTCGAGTTTTGGGCGACATCAGTATTATAACCAGACAATTGGTAAAAGCGGAGATACACACAGCGGAGAAACCCTGTCCTGAGAGTCAAGGAGGAAACCATATCCGAATTTCCATTCTACCCAGAGTATTTTCACCATGCTAGGAGGGTTTATCCAAAAGGAACCCTCGGATTCCAAGAAGTTGAGAGAAACTCCTGAGGTGGTAGAACTATTTACTCATGCCCACTGGATGATCTTCTGTGACAGAATTCAAGGTCACGATGATGAGATAGCAGAGGAGTTCCTAAGGTCCCTGCAGCCCAAATCAAAAACACTGGCCATTGTAAATTTCAGAGGATTGACCTTGAAACTCACCCCACAACTCATTAGTTGGGTCACTGATTTGCCATTGGGGATACCCTAGGATAAAGAAGAAAGGAAATTGGGCCAGAAGGCCAAAAAGGAATTTTTCCTACCGGAAGAACAGTTTTCAGAGGATAAGAATGGGGTCCGGAGAGCCAGCCTTAAGTCATTTTGGAGCGATGTCAGCCTTCAAATTATGAAATATATTACTTGTTAGGGGCGATTTAGTATTGTGTATGGTTATCACTTCCGCTTGTTAACCGAGCTCAGGCATAAGATGGATTTGCCCTCAGAACAAAAATTGAGCATCCCATACTTCCTCCTACAGTCATTGATTGAGTGTGGCACAAAAATGAAGGAGGGGACACCAGACCAGCTGGCTCATCATGGGCTTATCAAGCTCCTAGTAGAAGATGCCCTCCATACTTATACAATCCCTATCTCTTGGGAGATTTTCCGTAATATGACCAAGGATGGTGATATCCGAACTCTGGCAGAAGAACTCACTTCATCCAGCAGTGAGGAAAAGGAGCAAATTGAGGCAGAGAAGAAAACTAAGGGTAAGGAGGCTAAGGGTAATAAAACCCAGGTCAGACCATCACAGGAAAAGCCACAAGAAAATCAAAAGGAAAAGCGAGAAAAAGGATAAGCTGCTGAGGCCAAAGCTGTGCGTGAAGTAAAAACACAAACGTCAAGGGAGAAGCGGTTACAAACCCGGGCAGAGAGGACTAAAAAGGGCTAAACAAGTAAAGGCACACCCAAGGCAACCACAGCACAAGTCAAAGAGAAGGTACCCCCAGCTAAGCAAGCCAAATCAGGGAAAATTGGTTCTATAGGAAGCCAACAGACTACTTCTACAGGAAGCCAGAAAACTGCTTCTACAGGAAGCCAGAAAACGACCATTATAGGACTTTTTACAGGAAGTCTTGGAAAGGGTAGCAGAAGGAGAAATTAGCCAAAATTTTAGCTAGGGGGCAACAGTTGTGCTGGCCACCCTAAGCACATCGCCCAAGCAGAAGCAGAAGTGAAAGAGGGAGCTTCCACTATATTTTAAGGCGAGAAGGAGCATGAGGATTAAAACCGGCAAACCCCAACCATCGTCCAAAGAACCAATCACCATTGTAGACACCCCTACCACACCAAAGGAGAGGTCCCCCTCCAAGGCATCCGTCACTTATGAGCGGGGAAGCCCGAAGACATCCACCTGGAGGGAGAGAATGGAAAGGTTGGACTCAAAAGCCTCTCTACAGGATGCTGAAACTATTCTACAGGAAACATTGGCCAGGCTCAAGGAGACCGAAAAAATGGAAGGTGAGGCAACCAAATCACCACAAAAGGAAGAAGAGGTAGAGCACATTGTGGAACCTAGCCCCCAGCCCAGTTTGGGCTCCTATTATAACTTCTTGGAGACTGGAAAGATCATTCCTCAAAAATTCACAGTGCCACTTTTCTTTGCATTAGAAGAAGAGAGAGTGAGGACCCACACATGGATGAAAATCGCCAAGTCTAAGGGAGTAGCAGATATAGGTCCCCTGGAGGAACAACTAAAGGAAACATGTGGGAAACTGCCAGCGAGTCAGGCTGCAGGAAGAAAATGAGTTGCTTAGACAACAACTACAATTACAGGGACAGAGGAAGGAAGACAAACCTCACATCTTGGGGGAACAACAGCAGCAGGATGGGCACACAATAGCCAAAGATACCCTTGATGAACAACAGAGAAAGGAAGGGGTGCAGACAGAAATTGAGATACTGAATCGGTAGCTACAGGAAAAGGAATTGGAGACACAATCTCTGAGACAACAGATACAAGAAAAGGAGGACCAACTGGCCTGCATGGCTAGTTGGGAAATGGAAGCTCTGTAGTGTAGGCAGCTTGCAAAATCCTATGCCCTATACCTCAAGGATCAGTGGTTACAGTTTCAAATCAATACCTTGGCTCAAAGGGGCATCACCCCATTCCAAAATTATCATCAGTTTGCAGCTCTATGTGGCAGTAGTTCATCTGAGGATAGGGCCAAATTATCAGAGTTCTACTTGCACAACTTTGCCCTTCCAGACATGAACGCATGGGATCCTAACACGGTGATAGGAGATGTCCAGCTTATGGCCATGGCCTCTTGGATGAGCCATGAGGAGAAGAGAGCAGCAGAGGTCCACAGTATCATAGGCAGAGAGCTCAGTGAGCCTCTCATGATCAGAGTAGAGCCAGATGACCCATCAGCAGTGATAAGCACCCACCAGCAGTTGGCCAACAGTCCTCAGGATCTACTGGAATACATTGAGCAACAGGCTCAAGCCATTGCCCACTTTGAGGACATGGAGAGACTGTTGGGAGAAAACTGCATGCATGCCTGCACAAGGCGGTGGAACACCCTGCCTCACAGCCTGAAGGTAAAAGAATACCACTCTCCCACCAGGATGAGGGAAGCCTTGGCAAGGGTACCCCTCTACAAACAGTTGATACAGAACTTGCAGGCCAATTGGATTGGCTTGAAATTCAGTCCTCCTTTACTTTTGGGGTTGCTAGAAGGAGTGAAAGAAGAGGAAGAAGTTAGACAATGGGAGGAAGTGGAAAGGAAGGCAGGATTCCACGACCGGGAAGAGGATATCACAGCAGAGGCTTGGGATGTGAGGGAAGCGGTCAAAGCCATCCAGGATGATGAGCTGGACTAGTTGCTCAGAGGATGAGCAACCGATTTAGCACGGGTGTGATGATGAGCCCCAAAATTGGGTAACTTACTGGGCTCATTTTGCCTAATTATCTTTGTTCAATCCTCCATTTTTCATAGATTTTGTGCGTTTTTTAGTATGTTTGTGTTATTTGAATGAATAAGGGTGGTCACTCTACCTAGGAGGCTAATACGTGGTCATTTCAGGTTTTTTGGACAAATTTTGGAACAAAACCAAGCAATTATGGCCCAGGTGACAGCCAAGCTTGAGGTGAGGATTCATAGGGGGGTTTTCTGTGGCACTAAATGGCCCTTCCTCAAAATCTTCACCCTCAACTCCAAGCTCAACAAGCCACAAAAACGAGTTCTAAAGGCAGCCAAGCAGCTTTGGAAAGAGTGACTGTTCACTGCAGTTGGAGGAGCCGAGTCCCTTGAATCTAGGAGGGTTGCTAGCCCCCTCGTATTGTATAAATCAGAAGGCCTCAGACTTCGTAGTTTACTTTTGGAACTATTGTATTTGCACTATAGTGCTGTCCTTCTTCAGCTCATTTTTTTCTCTAGCTACTGTTGTACAACTTTTGTGATGATTATTTTGGAGTAATGTGAAGCAAATTTATTTTACATCAGATCTGAGTTCTTTATAGGAGCCTGCAGCTCTTGGGGTTGGGCCCAACCCGAGTGCTAAGGCCTCCTTTATGTATTGTTATTTCTTCTTTATGCATTTGCAAGATTACTTCTGTTAAGTAGATTAAAGTTGGTTGATTAACTAGGTCACTGTTAATGGTTAGAAAGACTTTTGAATGCTCAGATTTAGTTGATAGGTTGTTAACAGGAAAAAGCTTCAAGAAAAGGGCCAACAAACATCTCTGGTTTCACCTCTCCTTCAGTAGGATCAGGAGCTGGGATCAGGGACACCTTGCTGCCCACAAAAACACTGAACTTGCTTTGCCATGTAGTCACGAGTGTTTGATTTTCATGTGTAGAAGTTGGTTACAAGTTCAGACTTTTGCTTGCTTAGCTGCATGAGTTACAATACATGGTTTCATTGCAAGTCACACTTCTGTTCATTCTCTTTACTGGCAGATAGCAGATTAGGTCAACATAATTAGGTTTTTGAATTTACAAGTCTTCATTGGATCAGTTGGCAAAACGCCTTGCAGAGCACCTGTACCACTCCTTCATCTACTTATTCTTCATCAGCACTGTCCACTCCACCCCCTACTTAGAATCCTTGCCTTACATTTGCCATTTGTTCACATAACCCTAATTTCTTTGTGCATCATTGCTTCAATCTTATTTGAACCAAATCTAGCCATCTACCTCTATCCTCAACTCCATCCACCAAGTTCTGGACCACCTCCAACACTTATCCTACATCCAAACCCACTCCTCCATCTTCCTCCATCCATCCATCCTCTAAAACCCCATTTCTGAATATCCTGTAGAAAGTTATAGAACATCCTGTAGAAAATCACAGACATCCTGTAGAACCCCTGCAGACTTCCTATAGAGGCTCACGAATGAGGTTTCTTGATAACCGAACTCGGTGAAACTCTATGGAAGGGTATTAGGGACCCCTTAGGCCCTTTCTGAACCTTCTTGACCTCCTCCAAGCATTCCTTCTTGCACATCGACCTCTGCATAGCCAAAAACAGTCAAATCATATGCATAATAACTCTAGCAACTTATTCAAAAATACAAAAAAGATGTTTTTTTTCAGATGTTACTGTAGAAGTCGCTTCGATACATGTGTTTACCTTTCTAGACATCAATGGCATTTCTTTCAGTAGCTTGCATCCTCTTTCTTGCATCAGTAGGGTTAGCTGGTAGAATTAGGGTTTGCTAGAATTTACATTTCCTTTTAGCTTTCCAGTTTCTTTCTGCAAGTAGATCCGCCTTCTTTAAGTTAGCTTTCATCCATCATTTAAGAAGCTTCTTCTCAACGCTCATCGAAGTTGGCTTAAGCCCCTAGCGGACTTGTGCCAGCTGACCAAGTGACAGCTGCGACAAGAGCTAGTACTTGTGCATATAGCACCGTCGCTTCCAAGATTGATACAAACTACCCGGTTGATAAAAGTAAAGATGGGAGTCCTAGGAGTTGCAGCATTATTGCTACAATACGGGAGCTCACCAGTTAACAATGGTTGACAATGGTTTATTTTCATTTTGAGACAATGGGATGAATATTAAAACACGGTACACAATGTTTTACCATGGTGAACCATGGTTGACCATAGTTGACCATGGTTAATATTATAAATTGAAGGGAATAATAAATCCTATGGATCAATACAAAAAACCCAAAGGACTATAAACGTAAGGGAATAAAATTAAACTCTAAGAATATGAACCCTTAGATCAATAAAGTGTAAGGATTAATATTAAAACATGGTAGACAATGGATGACTATGGTTGACCATAGTTGACCATGGTTGATATTATAAACTGAAGGGAATAATAAACCCTAACAATCAATACTAAAAACCCAAAGGACTATAAACCTAAGGGAATAAAATTAAACCCTAGAAATATGAACCCTTAAATGAATAAACTTAAGGGATTGATATTATAAACCCAAGGGATAAAAATTATAAATCCAAGGTATGTAAACCCTAAGATAAATAAACATTAAAATAAACATGGTTGAGCACGGTCAATTTCCATATTGAGAAAATCTTTGTCGCAATACGATGTTGGACTATGGTCGACCATGGCTCATTTCCATATTGAGAAAATCTTTGTCACAATGTGGCATTCGACCATGGTTGATCATGGTTGGCTATGGTTAACCATGCTTGACCATGATTAATATTATAAACCAAAGCGAATAATAAACCCAGGGGGGCTAATATTAAAACCCCAAGGGATCATGAAATCAAGGGAATAATATTAAACCCAATGGAATTTTTTTATAAACCCTAAGATAAATATTATAAACACTAAAATAAACATTCTTAAACATGGTTGATTTCCATATTGAGACAATCCTTATGATAATGCAACATTGGACCATGGACAACCATGGTTTACCATGGTTGATTTACATATCGAGACAATATTTGTTACAATGCGACGTTGGACCATGTTTGACTATGGTTGACCATGGTTGATTTTCATATCAAGACAATCTTTGTCACAATGTGATGTCCAACCATTTTTTACCATGATTATTTAAGATTGTCCATGATTTTCATATGGAGAAAATTTTTGTTGCACTGCGACATTTGACCATGGTTGACCATGAATGACCATGGTTGACTATGGCTGGCTATGATTGACCATGATTAACCATGATTGATATTATAAACCCAAGGGAATAATAATCTAAAGTGATCAATATTATAAACCCAACGGAATAATGAATCAAAGGGATTAATACTAAAACCCAAAGGGATTATGACCCAAGGGAATAATACTAAACCAATGGGACAAATATTAAAAACTGAAGGGATATAAACCCAAAGATAAATATTATAAACATGTCGTTGACCATGGTTTATTTTCATATTCAGAGAATTCTTATCACAATGTGATGTTTGACCATGGTTGATTTACATATCGAGACAATCTCTATCACAATGTGATGTTAGACCATGCTTGATTTTCATCTCGAGACAATCTTTGTCACAATGCCACGGTTGACCATGGTTGAATTACATATCGAGAAAATATTTATCATAATGCGACATTAGACCATGGTTGATTTTCATATCGAGACAATATTTGTCACAAGGCAACTTTTGACGATGGAAACCCTAGTTGATTTTGATATGGAGACAATTTTTTTCACAATGTGACATTCGAGATCATGGTTGATTTAAATATCAAGACAATATTTTTCATAATGCGATGTTGGACCATAGTTGACCATGATTGATTTTCATATTAAGACAATCTTTGTCACAATGTGCCATTCGACCATGGTTTTCCAAGATTGGCCACGGTTGACCATGTTTCATTCTATAAACATGGTTGACCATGATCAACTATGGATGACCATGGTTGACCATAATTGTCCATGATTTTCATATGGAGACAATTTTTGTATTAGTGCGATATTCGACCATGGTTGACCATTACTGCCTATGATTCAATATGATTGACCATGATTGATATTATAAACTCAAGGGAATAATAAATCCAAGGGATTAATACCCTAAGATAAGTATTATAAATAATATTATACGCTAAGATAAATATTATGAATAATGTTAGACCCTAAGATAAATATTATAAACCTTAAAATAAACATGGTTGACCATGGTTGGCCATGGTTGATTTTTCATATTGACAAAATCTTTGTCATAATGGGACATTGGACAATGGTTGAACATGATTGATTTTCATATTGAGACCATCTTTCTCACAATGCAATGTTGGAAAATGGTTGACCATGATTGACCATGATTGACCATGGTTGATTTTCATATTGAGACAATCTTTATCACAATGGGATGTTAGACCATGGTTCACCATGGATGACCAATAATGTCACTATGTGATGTTGGACGAAGAGACAATCTTTGTCACAATGCAACATTGGACCATGGTTGACCGTTGTTTATTTTAATATTGAGGAAATCTTTGTCGCAATGCGACATTGGACGATGGTTAACAATGATTGATTTTTATATTGAGAAAATCCTATGAAAAATATTATAAATGCTAAAATAGGATATATATTATAAACCCAAGGATTATAAAACCTAAGATAAATATTATAAAACTAATGTATATAAACTATAATATAAATATTATAAATCCAAGGGAATAATAAATCCAAGGGATTAGAAACCAAAGGGAATAATATTTAATCACATTGGACCATGGTTGACCATGATTATAAACCCAAGGGATTTATATTAAAGAGAAGGATCACTGTTATAAATCTTATGAATAATATTATACCCTACGACAATGAATCCTTACATTAATAAACCGACGAGATTGATATGATAAACCCAAGGGAATAATATTAAAACCAAGGGATTAATATTATAAACCCTAAGATAAATATTTTAAACCCTAAAATAAACATGGTTAACGATGGTTCATTTTCATATTGACACAATCTTTATCGCTATGCGACGTTGGATCATTGTTTAGAATGGTTGACCATGATTAACCATGGTAGGCCACTATTGATTTTCATATTGAGAAAATCTTTGTCACAAACCCAAAAGATTAATATTATAAACCCTAAGATGTGCATTCTTATTTTTGAGATTTCATTGTTCAAATGGTACAAAATTTATATATATATTTTAAGAATATATATAATAAAAAATAATATGAAGTTCAAAATGAAAAAACTATATTTTATTGAACATAGAAATTAATGATAAATTTACATGCATTAAGTCAGTTCGTCTCAAGAATGATACTATCTATAAGAAGTCGTTGTTCCAAGAAAATCGATGGGAATAAGAAAGGTTTGTGCTGAAGGCCGTAGGAATTGTGTAAATAATGATACTATCTATAAGAAGTCGTTGTTCCAAGAAAATCGATGGGAATAAGAAAGGTTTGTGCTGAAGGCCGTAGGAATTGTGTAAAGAGTGCTTCATGATTTAAAATTATAGGCGAATGCTTCACAACTAAATGCCTATGGCAACTATAAAAACCAACGTTAATATCTTGTTTTGATAATATTTCAATTTAGTACAAATTTGGGCGACTCAAGCAAACCATTTATTTAAATTCAGTTTATCTTTGCGCAACTGAAGCAAACCATTTATGCAGACCATTTAATTCCGAGGAAGACTCCCTAGGCTTCACGACAGATAGATAAATCCTGGACCGTGGTCAAAATTGAGCTCGTGGATTCCAGCATAGTCCATAACGCATCCCAACCATTCGCGATCACATCTAACGTTGTTCCAGCCCCATGGGCCACGTTATGAGAATCGTCGTCTACCGAGTTTGCAGCTGTATGCGATCGTGCGAGTCTCTAGAAATAAAAGCTCCGCAATGAGTGTTCCTCGTGCAAACCGTAGAACATGCTAGAGAGGAGGAGGCTTGCAATTGCGGTGTTGTGAGGGCGGATGCGTGCTTCGGCCATCTACGCTCCGAGATTCGAACTGTCGAATAGCGATGTTGTTGGTGTACATGCACTTAGACTAGCTGTGTTGGTGTACATGCACTTTGACTAGCTGTGTTGGTGTACATGCACTTAGATTAGCTCCAGTTAACTTATTGCTTGCATGTGGCATATGTACACATTAACATAAGATAAAGCACAATTAGCTTTAGTTAGCTTTAGTTATTGCATGTACAACTAAGCTTAACTTAGTTGCTTTTATGTATTTATTCTAAAACTAATATTGTAGAATCAATTTCATTCTTTTCTCAATTCTTGCTCGCTTCCTTCCTTCTCTTGCATGCTTTTTTATTGTTTTGCAGATCTAGATCTGTGTATCTCAAAAATCTTACATGGTATCAGAGCACAGTGATTTGTAATCAGTGCACAAGCAATTTTATTTGCAGGTTCAGAAGATTGAAGCAACAACAAAGAATGGAGTCTAAATTGGAGTTTCCACAATCGTCAATTCTCACTCCATATAATTATTTCAAATGGAAGCCAAAGATTCAACTTCATCTCAGAAGTAGAGGCTTATTTCGAATAACCATGGAAATAGAAGTTGAACCAACATCGGCAATGGAGAAAACAAGATATTTCAATCGCATGGACGAGACCTTCAGCATCCTATGTTTATCTATTTCTCTGGAACTACTATTTCATGTTGAATCATGTTCAACTCCAAATGAAGTATGGAAAATTTTGGAAGAATTGTTTGGAAAACAGGATGAAATGCAAGGTCACATTCTCGAAAATGAGTTAAACTCATTAGATCCGAGAAACTTTGAGAACATTCAAGATTTTTTCACAAGGTATAAAGCCTTTTTGGTTCAGCTGAAAGGATGCGGGATCGACAAATCCAAGCAAGAAAAGCAGTTGATTCTTTCCATTTTATCAAAACTTGGTCCAAAGTATGCAGTATTAATCTCTACATTCCACACAGTCAGATATGCAACTGGTGCAGATTGGAAGATGCCCTCACTGGATTCTTTTATTCAGTCTTTGATGCATGAGCAAGATAAGCTCATCAAAATGGGCACACTTAAAAATTCCGAAGCGCATGCACTTACTATGCATGCAAAAGGAAAGGCAAATTCCAAAGACCATCAGAAAGGAAAAGGGAAGAAGGATCCTGATCCAAGAAAGGGAGGACATCCCAAACCCCCTGATGGATCATCTGGCTCAAAGGAAAGGAAAGGAACGAAAGGGAAATCAATGTGCAATTATTGCCACCGTGGTTTTCATCTTGAATCTGCATGCATGAAGAAGACTATAGATCTTATGGCGCAAACACTCCAGCAACACAATCTTGGAGACCACATACCTAAGAATGCTAAGAAGAAGTCTGGAGAAAAAGCACCAGATCCAAGAGGTAACGGGCATGCTTTGATTGCTCTTCATTCTGCACCACAAGAATGGATCATCGATTCAGGAGCTTCACATCATATGGCTTCTTCAAAGGAATCTTTTTCTTCTCTACATGTATACTCAAGTCCTCCCATTCTCATGGGGGATAATTCTGCAGTTGCAGCTACTGGACAAGGAAGAGTGCAATTCGAAGATGGAAGTTTTGAAAATGTCTTGCATATTCCAAGGCTTTCTGTGAATCTTCTCTCAGTGTATCAGATGACACACACAGGCAGCTGAAGGAAAGTGGAATTTACCCCAGATTCCGTGAGCATTTATGACATGCAAACCAATTTGAAGATTGCATCTGGCAAGGTAAATGATCAATCTCGTCTGTATACATTTTCTGATTTTGTTCCTCAATCAGATTCTATTTTTCTACTTACGCATGCAAATGAAGAAAGTAGGATTTGGCACGAGAGATTTGGGCACTTGAATTTCAGATATATGCAACAACTTAGTAAGCAAGGGATGGTCAAAGGATTGCCAACCATTGAATTTTCAGATGGTGTTTGTAATGGATGTGCTCTTGGAAAGCATCCACAAGAAAAATTCGAGAAGGGGCATGCATGGAGAGCCTCTTCACCTTTGGAACTTGTACACAGTGATCTCATGGGTCCATTTCCGGTGCTTTCAATGAGCAAACCAAGATATGTGTTGTCATTTATAGATGATTACACGAGATTCACTTGGGTTTACTTCTTGAAACTCAAGTCTGTTGTTTTTCAACATCTAAAGATTTTCAAAGCGCATGCGGAAAATCAGTCTGGAAAACGCATCAAAATACTCCGCATAGATAATGGGACGGAATATGTCAACAAAGATATCAAGAATCTTTGTGATGAAGCAGGCATACAGTTGCAACATACAATTCCTTACACTCCACAGCAAAATGGCGTGGCTGAAAGGAAAAATCGATCTTTGAAAGAGATGGCTAATTGCATGTTGCATGCAAGATCTCTTCCGTCGAAATTGTGGGCCGAAGTTATTAATTGTGCCTCATACATCCAGAACAGATCTCCTCATAAATCTGTTACTGGAAAAACACCTTTTGAGGCTTGGACTCGCATGCAATCTGAAGTTAGTCATTTCTGCATTTTTGGATCTCGAGCATGGGCCCACATTCCTCCAGAGAAGAGAAAGGCTTTGGAGCCTCAAAGCAAAGCATGCGTGTTTGTTGGATATTATGATGAAGTCAAAGGGTACAGATTGCTTGATATCCACACTGAAGAGCTCTTTATTGAAAGGAGTGTAAAGTTTCACGAAGATATTTCGCAATGCACCAGTAGATGAACTTGTTACCAAATTTTCATTACCACTCATTGATGAGTATGCAGATGAAACTTCCGACCAGCATTCTGATGAAGATGAGTCTTTTCCTGTGACCCCTGTTAGACCACCAGTTGTTGAACATCGAGATCATACTTCTGCATGTAGTTCGGAAGATTCTCGACCACCTTCAACACAAAAATGGCGCAGCATGAGTGATATCCTTGATGATCCTACCTCTATCCCTCTGTTTGAGGAAGATCCACAAGCACTCTTAGCTATGGAGCCATCTATGCCCATGCATGCTTATATGATGCATGGATCTGATCCACAAACTTATGCAGAAGCAAATGGGCATCCTGAATGGGAAGCCGCCATGGATGAGGAATATAACTCTCTCATTGAGAACCAGACTTGGGATTTGGTTCCGCTACCTTCAAATCGCAAACTTGTGAGATGCAAGTGGGTTTACCGGACCAAGAAAGCATCAAATGGCCAAGTTAGTCGATATAAGGCACGATTGGTAGCAAAAGGTTTTCAGCAAGTACATGGTGTTGACTATGATGAGACTTTTGCTCCAGTGGCAAAAATGGATTCCATTCGGCTAGCTCTCTCCATTGCAGCAGCAAGAGGATGGGAGGTGCATCATATGGATGTGAAGAATTCCTTTCTTCATGGTGATCTCGAGGAGGAAATCTACATGGAGCAGCCACCAGGATACATGCAGAATTCATCTCTGGTATGCAAACTAAAGAAGTCTCTCTATGGCCTCAAGCAGGCACTTAGAGCATGGTATGCAAAGATGGATTCTTATTTGTTATCTCAAAATTTTGTACGCTGCAAATCTGATTCCAATGTTTATTTTCTGAAGAAAATTGACTCCTTGTTGATCATAGTACTCTACGTAGACGATCTTTTGATAACGGGTAGTTCAGCTTTTGTCATTAGTAACATCAAAACTGCATTGCATAAGCGGTTTTCTATGACAGACATGGGCTTGCTAAATTTCTTCCTTGGACTAGAGATCCATCAGCGTGATTCTGGCATTACCATTTCTCAACCAAAATATGCCAGAGATCTTTTGGCACGATTTCACATGAGTGACTGCAAGCCAACAGCCACACCTTTCTTATCAGGGATAAAGCTTGAGAATGGCAAAGACACACCATTGGTTGATTGCACATTGTATCGCCAGCTTGTGGGAAGTCTTCTTTATCTCACTCACTCCCGTCCTGATCTCTCCTATGCTATCGGAGCAGTTTCTAGATACATGCAGGAGCCACATAAGTTACGCTGGAATGCTGCAAAGCGCATCCTTCGATATGTCCAGGGGACAATCACCTATGGGATTCATTATGCAGCCAATTGTTCTTTGAATCTCATCAGGTTCACATATTCAGACTGGGCTGGCGACACCATTGATCGCAAGTCTACTTCCGGTTATGTACTTAGTTTGGGATCCGGCCCAATTTGTTGGTCATGTAAGAAGCAGGCTGCCATTGCTTTATCATCAGCAGAGGCCGAGTATAGAGGAGCAGTCAATGCCACTATTCAGGAAATTTGGCTACAACATTTCCTATCTGAGCTTGGGATTAATGTCCATCATCAAACTGTCATCTGGTGCGATAATCAAAGTACGCTAAAGCTTTGCAGAGATCCAGTGCAGCGGCAGTGTACCAAACACATCGAGATCCACATGCACTTCATTAGAGAACTCATTCATGATGGGATCATCGATCTTCAGTACTGTCCTAGTTCCGAGAAGATTGCTGACATCTTCACCAAGACTTTCACTGAGCAGAAGTTTCGATTCCTGCGAGATCGTCTCGGGGTGAAGGACACGAGTGCCTAGCAATTGTCTTTTCTCAACTTTTGCATTATATTTTGGGGGGGTTTTCTTCCCACTGGGTTTTCCCTCTTTCCTCCTTTTTATGCATTGTATATGGGTACCTAAAATGGTCGTGTTGCCGGGACTCATTCATTTTGCATCACACTCACCTAAGTTATGCTTAAGGGGGGGGTGTTGGTGTACATGCACTTAGACTAGCTGTGTTGGTGTACATGCACCTAGACTAGCTGTGTTGGTGTACATGCACCTAGATTAGCTCCAGTTAACTTATTGCTTGCATGTGGCACATGTACCCATTAACATAAGATAAAGCACACTTAGCTTTAGTTAGCTTTAGTTATTTCATGTACAACTAAGCTTAACTTAGTTGCTTTTCTGTATTTATTCTAAAACACTAATATTGTAGAATCAATTTCATTCTTTTCTCAATTCTTGCTCGCTTCCTTCCTTCTCTTGCAAGCTTGTTTATTGTTTTGCAGATCTAAATCTGTGTATCTCAAAAATCTTACAGATGTCCACATCCAATGAGTGTGAGCGATATATTTCCCCATCCGAGTAACGATATATTTCCACAGAGCGTCTGACCCTACCTGATCACCACACGAACATGGCGTTTCAGATTGCATTCCACGTTTCCACAATCAACTAAGTTCAGGTCCTTTCAATTTCCTCAAGCGCGAGCGATCGGCCCGACCCAACATCAATTATAACCAGCTACAACCAAACAAATTTAACAGCATTCAATTTTTTTTAAATATATTCGCTTTCCAAACAACAATTCACCACCCCACGACAATTCACCACCCCACGTTCCACGTCTCTAAACATCACCACACGAACATGGCGTTTCAATTGCATTCCACGTTTCCACCATCAACTAAGTTTAGGTCCTTTCAATTTCCTCAAGCGCCAGCTATCGGCCCGACCCAACCTCAATTATAGCCAGCTACAACCAAACAAATTTAACAGCATTCAATTTTTTTTTAAAGATATTCGCTTTCCAAACAACAATTCACCACCCCACGACAATTCGTCACCCCACGTTCTACGTCTCTAAACGTTACAACGTTCCATTGATTTAATTCCCACAATTCAATTAAAAAAATAACATGAAACCCTTTTTTCGCAAGTCGCTTCAGGCCCCCTCGACGGAGAGCCGTAGATAGGTGAGCTTAAGTTAATCGCAGATTTCCGAAATATTCTGAGATCAGACAGACATAGCGGCAAAAAATTGACAGCGTCAATATCCGTCAGATCCCCAAATATTCCCGGAGTCTACGATCGACTTAAGGACCGCCGCCGTAGATATGTTTCTCAGACGAAACATGTTCAGCGCATATTCTGCCCAAAATTAATTTGGCTCGTTAATTTTTTTTTAATGAAAAAAGTGAACAAGAGCTCTTCCACCCCGGGTTGAAATAAGGGAGCCTTCGGCTACAAAAATAAATTATAAAATAAAATTTTAAAAATTTACATCAACATAATTTAAAATGTCAGAAATTTATATAATTAAAAATCTAAACATAAATATCTAAATTATAAAATAAAATTTTAAAAATTTACATAAACATAATTTAAAATGCCAAAAATTTATACAATTTAAAATCTAAATATAAAGAGTAATTAAAATATTTATTAAAATAGAAACTTTTAAAATAAAAAAATCAATCCATATAAACAATCTCATTAACCTTTTCTATTTCTTTTTATAAACCAGTTTCGTTATCTAGCAATGCACATTTAAACCAGGTTCTCTCTAAAGCTATACGCATTCAAAACTTCAATATATAAAAAATTGAAACTCATAAAACTAAGGAAAAAATTCATAACAGTGTCTCAAAAATCTGCTAATAATTCAGTAAAATTTAAATTTAAATTAAAAATCATAAAACAAACTATCGAACTTCTCAGTACTAAAATGACAAATTGATTTAAGGTTCTAATTTCCACATATAAAATTAATTTTCAGTAATAACTACAAACAAAATCCAATTTATAAATGGTCTGGATTCCGAAAGTAACAATTTTACGTACAAAACATAAATCCATTTACATATTTGCACGAAATGTAATCTGCTCCCTTAAAAACAACTTGATTTATGGTAGCTCCACCTTTCCCGAATGCCGGTGTACTCCATCTCAGATACAATTTCGTAGGTATTAATGATTTTAAGATGGATCTAGGCACAAATTTGATGTCGATTTGTTTATGTAAGCTAATGAGGCCATATCAAAACTTTCGGCTTTTGGAATTTGTTCGTGAATTTTCATGGCTTTTCATGCATCTTCCATTAGATGGGTTGGGTGGTGATTAAGGTGGCAGCCAATTTCAAATAATAAAACATTTCGTCAGATTCACAACATAAAGTGTGGGCAAACCTATATATGCTGAGAAGTGAGTCAAACAGACACTCCCCATTGTTTTTTAAAGCCTGGAATGGGCCGATCTCCTGGTATGTGGCGCTTCAGCAATTTCGGAAAATGATTTGACGGTGCCCGAACCAGAAAGCGATGAGAATCGAACTTGGGTAAATCATAGCGTTCTCAATTTAAATATATATATAAATTAATTTCGGTAAAACCCGAGAAAACTCGGATATGAGGATAATGATCTGCATATCATCCGTGATAACCCGAGTATTTAGTAATAATTGGTATAACACGTGCTGATAATTGGATTATTCGCTGATAATTACTGTATTTTTCTGATAATTCGAGGATTAACTGATAGGTCGCGTAGCCCACCATGATAATTCGCATATCGGCATTGATGGCCCGCATAACGAGTCAGATTGCATATATTCGACCGAGGTTACTTGCATATCCATGTGAGATCCATCGTAGAGACCTCGCGTAAACGCCCACAAATCTAGTGAAAGCTATGGCATATCAGCGTAATAACTTGCTTATCCTTCAGCGATAATCAGCGTATCCGTTGAGAAAACACATTGCAAGTGGTGATACATCGCCCTTCCTTTGACATATCACATATAAAGTGGTGGTAACTCGCATATCGAATGAAAGTGTGCGTATCTAGTGATAACTGGCGTTATAATTCGCATAGCCGGTGTGATAACTCAGGAGATACCGGCTCCTTCTGTGGTGGCAAGTTTCCGTCCAACTACGGCGACGGCAGAATTGCGGCTGGTCTCTTCATGTTATTGTTCACGATTGCGCCGCCGTAATGGTCTGCGGAAGAAGTCACAGGTCACCAGTTGCATAGAGAATTTCAAGATGAGATAGAACGCGAGTAGGCTTAGCCGCGTAATATACAAGTTTAGGCTGTTCTTTTTAAAAGCACGTCTCAGCATTTTCAAAACAAGTTAAAATGGACATCAGACCTCCATGAAGATACATTCCAGGGACAGGGACAGGGACAGAAGACAATCAATCGCCCCAAAACCAATCTGCTTATTTCGAACCAGCATAAGCAGTGTGCTTTTTTATGACCAGTTTGTAGATAATTGCATCCTAATATTCAAAGCAGAAGCACAGTCTATGTTTGCAGAATTGAAGAACAAGGGTGATATTTAGATTTCTATTTTATGAAACCCCTTATCATTTTAAATAGCAGTCTTGAGAACTAATTTAACAGATATTCACATTAAAAGGTGACGATATACGTACTTCTTCAAATACTGTCTCATGCAATAGAGCACATTTATAAAGGAGTTGTTTATAATGAGATTTTTTAGAGATTTCGGTGACGGAATCCGGTGGAAGAAATTGAGGTTAAATCTTGATTTGTTGCAGTTAGAATGGTGTATTTTAACTGTATATTTGGATTCAGCACCCTGAAAAACCCATGTGACGCTCTGATTGTGCAGAAACTAGCTATCAAACTTGCGATTCCAATAAATAGCTGCCAGATTTTGACAAAAAAAACCCACAGGAAAAACTTCCAAAAAATCACATATTTATAAATCAGCCATCTTCTTGTTCACGATTGCCGTCGAACATTTATCCTCCAACGGTTGTCTGTCAGAACCCTTGGATACGGTTCTTGTAAGCAAATTATCCTCCAACGGTTGTCTGTCAGAACCCTTGGATACCGTTCTTGTAAGCAAGCGTGCACTTCTTGTAATGATCCCATGGTTTAACTAGTTTAATTATGATTTATATGTACAAAACCTTAACCACCGCTTCGAATTGTTAAATCTTGCTCCTTAGTTAAATTTAAACTTACTGCATATTTTTAACAAAGATTTAAATTAAAGTTATATAATAGGATGATTTCTTGGGCGCATTTACGCCCTAACATAATTGGTATCTAAGTAAATTAACCTGTTTACTTAAATAAAATAAAATTTATTGTTAATTTTATTTCATATATAGTTTTATAATGCATTAAAATATATTTATTTTTATATATTTTCAATTTATTTTTTTATGTTAATTAAATTTATTTTTGGACCAATATTGTTATTATTTAAAGACATGATTTATGTTAAATTTAATCTAAATTTGTAATGGTTTTGATATTTATTATGAATATAAATATACAATAAAGTGGTTTATTAATTAGTTTTTTTTTCTCGGTAATTCTTTCTTTTATATAGTGATGATGATTTACATTTATTAAGTTGGAAATAGTGTATCAAACTAGAACATCAAAATTTATTGGAAAAAGATTAAGGATGCCTCAAAACCATCATAGTGTTATTAACTAAATTAAAAAATGTTATTTAATAAAACCATAAGTTATGATTTCTTATTTGAATATTTTTTTTTAATTGGGAATTAATGGATTTATATTAGTTAAAAGAAGATTTAAGTCGCTTTACAAAAGTTTTCGTAAATATCAAGGACCCTAGGTCTTTTCCCAAACCACATCAATTTAACAAACTATAGAGATTCACTTGCATACCAGTCCCATAGGCCTGCAGATAGGCATTATACATATAAACATCAAAATTACCATTATCCATGGCCTTATCGCCAACAACAGTCAAAGTTTAAGCATGAAGTCCGTTAATTCGTAATTGGTTCTTGTTTGATTGGACTGATATCTACCTGGGAGGGCCTAGTGGAGGCGTAACTTGGTGCTTGGAGGAGGACTTGGTTCTCCATCATGGAATTAGAGATAAAGTGAGCAAGAAAGGAATATTAAAGGATACAAAGAAGAATAATTTACTTTTCAAGGGAAATCATTTGCAGATGGACACAAGGAAATAAGAAGAAGACATATTGATCTAGAAGGAGGGTTTCCACATCAAGCTTTTGATGAAGAAGACCTCATCACCAAGTTCTCATTAAAGGAAGGAAGGAGAACTTATTGAATATTCTCTAGTGCATCATCTTGAAGTATAGGAAGAATGAAGGGATCTTGATATCATCATTTACTCTTTGAATTTGTTTGAAGACATCACTGTTGAAGGCATACTAGAAGACATCTTTCTAGGAAATATTTGAAGTCTCCCTGGAGGTATTAAAAGTATCAATATAGTTGAAGACATCATCAAGAATGAGCACTCATGGTTGGAAAGTAAGTAGTATATTTTCTTCTGTGTCTCAATATATAAAGAAAATGGATATATTTTTCAAGGAAAGCAATAAGCTCATTCGATAGGTAAACTTCGTAACATGGAAGAAGAGGATTGACTTCGTACTCACGAAAAATGAAGTCATGATATATGTTCTTGGAGAAGTAGTCGTACCAAAAAAACAGAAGACTCAAGAGTTAGAAAAGTGCAAGAAGGGAGAAATAAGAGCACGAAGGATCATTATTGAATCATTAAATATCATTGCGTTCCCTTTGTTGTTGATTTGAAAACATCAAAGGCTATGTATGATAAGTTGGTAAAGTTGTACTCTATAATTATACAAGCTCAAAAGATTTCCTTCAGGAATCAAGTACATAGAATAAAGAAATCAAAGGTATTGCCACCTATCTAATGAATATCTCACAAATAAGAGACCAGTTGCAAGGGGTTGGAGAGACTATTACATACTCTGAGATGACTTTATGTGCAGTAAATGCTCTGCCATCTCATTAGAGTATTTTTGCAACTAACATCTACTCAAGGAAAGATACCACACCTTTTAATGAATTGTGGGCTCAATATATCTTGGAAGAATCTAGGATCAAGGCAAAGGATGATACTAAGTTAAATGGAAGATCTCAACCCTTCATTGCAAGGACAAATAAGTTGAGGAAAGCGAAGTTTGGAAAACCCAAGAAGAGGACAGACATGTCCAAGATTCAATGTTTTTGATACAATGAGTATGTAAACAATAAAGGGAATTGTCCAAACATTAAACTGAACAATAAAAGGAAGGAAAGAAGTGAATCTCACATAGTTGAGGAAAGGGGAGAAACTAAGAAGAAGTCAAAAAGCACAGATCCCAAGGATCTCTATTATTGAAGGGAGACTCATCTCTATTAGTTCTTTATGAATTTTTATCTTTCTTTTATTAAGTAGAAAGTAGAGTATCATGCATTATTACTCTAGAAGAGTCATGGTTTTGTAAAAGGCATGGCATCATAGATAGAAGTACATGATAGTAGAAATATTAGAGTCTACTTGTTTAACTTTCTTTGGGAATGATCATCTAGTTTAAAGAGAATGAGATGTTTGGAACCATGTTGCATATTATAGTTCATCCAAGCATTTTTCTAATATCATGTTAGAGGTAGTCATTTTTCAAAGAAGGATCATCAAGATCCTATAAGAATCATCATTATGGAAGATTCTTGAAAGCAACATTATGACTGGAATATATTCCATATAGTATGGAAATAATGTTTCTAAAGGTTGGAGAAATTCTAATGGTCAAGCTACAATATGAAAGGCATAATGAAAGTTTTTCTCTTCTTGGAAAATGAAACCCATCTTTGACAGGTATACGAAGAAAACCCGATCAAAGAATGGCTATATGATTATATGAAAGCAATGGTATGCATATTCCAATTTACTATTCCGTGGATCGTGGCTCACATGTACAAGAATCACAGAGGAATAATTAGTTATGAATGTGCTTCGTAAGTCTTCCATATGGCTGCATGATTCTCGAAAGAATAAATTTGACACTCATTGGAATGAATGGAGATCAATTATCTCTAACAAAATTGCATGACATATGAAAATGTTTATAAACATCAAGTATAGTCTCGGGAAGAAAGAAAGGGAGTCAATAATGAAAAATCCAAGGAAGATATTGTAGCCCAGTAAGTAAGTTCGATCTTTGGGAACTTAGATTAAAATGAATGGATGGAGAAATATTTATATGGAGATGGATAATGCAAAAGGATGTTGATATCGAAGAACTCAAGCAAGTTTATGATTTTATGAGAAGGCCATCATGATAAGGTAACTATAATATTAATATTTTGATTTGGTTATCTCGCTAACATATTTTTTTGCTACCTAGAAATATATTGTAGGATAACATGATGGCAATTGAAGCAAGTTCAACTGTTGGTGATGAACCTGATTCAAAGAACACATGGATTGAGTAAATGGTCCTGGAAATATTTAAATATTATTAAGTGAATATGTTTACATCATCATCTTGGAATTCAAAGGTAGTAGTGTAAGAAGATAACTTGATGTTTATGCAACAACAAAGATCACTTTCCTGTTTAGAGGGAGCTATGATTAGCTTGAAATTTGATAAGGCTCAATATAATGCCTTTATTGATGACAACTAAAGGAAAGTAATTTGAAAGGTTGATGGCATGAACCATATCAAAATATTAAATAAAGAGGATGGCTCCATAATATTCAGGAATGGAGAAATATAAATATATATATATATATATATAACAATACAAAGGAAATATGGATCCATATAGCTATTTCCATGAAGGACTGGTAGCTGACACATTTCTAAATACACATTATAAAGCTTGAGGTGATGACTTCCCAAATTGGAAGGAAGTCATGGATGTTTTGTATATTTGAAATGGAGTTAAGGAGTATCCTTCAATAGGAGAGAGGATCTATTCCCTAAACAAGAGGGAATGGGAATCTACTCTCAGGTTGGAAGGGAAGGATGATGAAAATAATACTTGTATTCTCTTCTTCATGTGTCATGCACTTGACCAAGACTAGCAGTCGTAAGCGTAAGTGAAGGAATTGAACAGAGGATGGTGGATGTAATATTGGATAAGATTTAGTGATTTCGTTGAAGATAGAAAAATAAAAGATAAAAAACGGACTAACACACTTTGAAGATTATACAAGTACCTAAGACAAGAGTGGTCGTAGAGGACTGATATTCTTTCAAGATAGGGAATTCAAGATAAGGATAGTCCTAAAAGGATATATCTGGTGAACATCCATATGGGATATGTTCCTTGGAGAAGTAGTGTGGTATCTCATGTAAGGCCTCCCAGCATTATGCTCTTAAAGATATTGTCAAGTTATGGATCTACTATGATGACAATGGTGGCTATGATATTGATGCTTAAATATGGCTTACCAATCCAAATCTTCTTATGAGAACTCTTCAGTTTGAGAATAACCTTATACAAAGTGTATAATTATGAAAAATTTCCTAGTTAAGAGGGAGTGTTGGAAAATGTAACTAGTTTCAGCCTTCATAATTTTCAATGTACTCATTTCATTACATATATTTTATGTTACAAAGAAAAGAAGAAAGAAAAATATTATTGTGAGTATGGGTTTGATGCTCCATTTTGATGGTCATCTAAGTAAAGCATACTCTTCATTCTTGTAAGGTTTGTCATCTCAAAAGAATATTTTCCTTGAGTAAAAAATGTTCTTATATTTTATATAATACCCTTCCGGGAAATTTGCAACATCTAAAAGATATTGATTTTGAGTTTACAAAGTCCTAGAAACCTCCAAACACAAGTCAACACAGGAAATGACAAGTCAGTTTAAAAGAAGGAATTTGAACCCCTCAGAAGTGTATAAATAGAAAAAAAACCAACGTCATTTAATCACCAAATTATTTCTCTCCCATCAAGAAGTTCAATCTAAAGTTGGCAACATCAAGGAAGAAAGTGTGAAGGTTTGGAAGGAAAGAATATCTCAAGAAGAATGAAGAAATTTTGTTTTTGGGCATTATTCTCTCACATGTGAAAAGGTTAGGGTTAATGATCAGTTGCATTAATAGTTTCCCTATTTCATTCTCCAACATCATTCAAACTTACCACCATGCAAACGAAATACAGAGGACATAGTCGCACATTCATCAACATAATCTAGGAACCACCGCATGAAGAGAATCACTCGATCCTTTATATGATAGAGAAACAACAGTCATTATCAAATAAAGAGATTTTTGTTGGGACCCTTAAACTAGATCCTATAAGTTCAGCTTCCTCCCCACCACCCAAATCACACTAAATGTTTCTTGGTATGTGAGAAAGGATTTTATGCAACCCACTCATAAAATAGAAGAAAAGATAGTTTAACGACTTTCAAATTAGCCTCTTTGAGGGAGAAACATCCTTTATATCACATAAATGAAAAATTATTAGATGATACAAATGAGAAGACCTCTTTTTTATATATAGGAGTCTAATGGGTCACAATATAGTCAGAGCATAGATAACAATAATAATGTAAGGGAAACATAATAACAATAGTGGGCTTCTATGGGGCACAATAATAACAATATGAAGACTACATGGGCACAAAAGTAACAATAAGGGGGCTGCACTAACAATAACAATAAGGGGCTACACTAGTATTATAGGGACCTAACATGCTCCTCCTCTTCAAAAATTTGTTCTCCTCAATGCTTCAATAGATCCAGATGCTTCTGTATAAAATTCTCATCCTCCCATGTGGAATCTTCAATGGGTAAGTTCTTCCAATTTATGAGATAATCTAAAGTTGATCGATTTTGACTGTCAGGTTCTTTCTTTCATGATTAATTCTAGTTCCACTATGATTTTTTCTTCCTCCTAAAGTTTTTTCAATATTATTTGAACTGGCAACTTGTCACCTATAACCTTATTTAAGCATGAAACATAGAAAAATGGGTGCACTTTAGAAATGTATTTGTAGGAAGGATGATTGAAAATGCCCTGCATATATCCAGTAATTCCACTATCTTTAAAGGAACTTTGAATGTGGGTGAAAATGCTTCGATCCCTTGAGTAAACAATGAATAAGCCATAGTGATCATGGCTCAAACAACTAATAATGCATGGGTCAATGGATCTTGTCTTCCATATTCATCGAAAAATATATTTTCTAGAAATCCGAATGGAGAAAACAGGGGAAAGAGTTGAAGACGAGTATGTGCATCTTGTTATATACCAATTTGTGGGTGTCTGGTCTTCAGAAAAAAAATCCTAAAAGGTTCAAAAGAATTGGACTATGAAAGGGAACCTAAATCTTAATCTAGGGTCCAAATATTTTTTATCAATGATATTCAACAATATAAAAGATAGAGATTGAAACTTTCAAAGGGAACCTTATTTCATGAATTTTTTTGGCCTCTTCATGAAGCCTTATGTTCGAACATTCAATTCATACAAAGAATATTTCTCTTCAACTCCTATGTGGATTCACCTTTATTACTTTCCCTAGGAATTCTTGGAGAAATCCTAGAGAGTATTGGCAATACTGCGCGACATTTTGTCATGATCTTGGACACCACTAAGGAGGGACATTACACTTATTATCGATACTTATATGCTTAACTAGATATATCCAAACTCATTTGAATCATCATCTAACTCAGTAGTGAAGATGAAATCTAGGAGCATCCAATAGAGTATGAGAAAGTATAATTAAAATTTTGCAAATGCCCTGACAACCAAGTTCAACAAGTGGTTCATGAAAATCAAATGCTAGATCAACATGGATTTACTTGAATAAATAATAGAATGAAAAGTAGCCAAAAAGAGATATGGAGAGAAGACGCCAAAAATGACAAAAGATGAGCAATAAAATCAACTAAAGCCCTAACTGATGGAATACATTAAGGAAATACTAATTGACAAGGTTAATAAAGAAGATGAAAAAATAAGAGAAGATACATTTGAACCCTATGATCAATATCTACGAAAGGTGGAGTTGTAAGATATCAATCTACAAACCCTAACTGAATAATGGAGAAGTGAATATCTAGCATCTATAAGGGATGACAATATCTAAATCATCACAAGAACCTAAATGGGGCACCATGATTCAAATCTTCACCAGGCTCAGAACTTAGAGAGCCATAACCACCTGTCCAGAGGACACCATTGCAAAAAGAAGATCAACAAAGAACTTTTGTGCAACACTATTTCAATTTTTGGACTAAGCACTCTAGATCGGTAGCCTAAGGAATTTAGGTGAATGTCATTGTCCTAGGTGCGGCTTGGAAAAAAAAAAGAGTAAGAATAAATGTCTTACTAAATCTACCCAAAAACCACACTACAAGGTAGAATTTTAATCCATCCTAAGCTATATATAACACACACATGATGATGATCTTATTTGTAAATTTTTGGGAGTCTCTCTTACTAAGAAAAACCAGTCCATGTGGATTAAAAATGCATGCTAGCCCAAGGGCCATGATGACTTTCCAATAGGTGTTAAGGGATTATTCATGATGGCTTTAACCAAACTTGAGGATCACAATAGGGTTTTCGAGGGAGGCCTATATTTGATCATTTCTGAACTCCTATATATAAACCCAATAATGAGAAGTTATTGGCCTCTCCTATGTCGATCTATCTATATGCCTTAACAATAGAATAATGACAAGAGGAAATCTTGCAAGGCATAAGAAATTAATCCAAATCCTATATCAAAATTTAAGATATTACCAAAAGAAAGAGATAAACAACATATGTCAAAATTTGCGTCTACATAAACATCTATTGGTCTCTCTCAAAATCTATTAAAATCTCCCTAAATGATGATGTTGCTATCCAACCCATGAATTATGATCATGTCCCTTTCGTGTTGCATTTTTTCCATGAAAATGGCCACCTCTTCCATTATTTCCCTCTCGTAAATCACCCTCTTCTTATTATGAAATAATTCCTACAAAGCCACATGGATTGAGGCCCAAAAAAAAAATGTTGACGGAACCGAATAAATCCAATACCTAATTTCAAGGAGAAATCTCAGCACAACAAATAATATGAAATAGGCTTGCACGTGGAGGACTATCTAAAACATGTAGAGACACCTTAGGAAAGTGAGGACCCTAAAGGAAAAATAACTCGAGATCTCCTTGGAAAAAAATAAAAACTCCAAGGACTCAGCTGAGCATAATTCAACTCCATATGTTCCAAAAGATATCAAGATTGGAGCACTTATCACTAAGAAAATAATCCCATAGGATATTACTGTCATCAACACAAAAAATAATATTGAGCATACAAAATATATGGAAATCAATTAGAAAATCTTATTGACAATGTGATATGAACTGCAGATTGAAGATCCTTGAGTGGTCCCACAGCCCAAAATGGTCCAACTCAGAGAAATCCTAGTCAAAGTCTAAAACAACTCGATTATCACTCAAAAATTCCTAACACCATAAAGGATATCTCCTAAACCTTAGTCATTAGGTCCCAAATTAGCTCTCAAGGCTTCCATAGAGAGAAAAGAGCATGTAGGAAGATAATACATGAGCTAATTGAACGAAATATAAGCCTCTTAGCTAACTTAGGGAAGGTACATTTGCAATTATATATTATTTGTCTATCCCCTCCTCTTTCTAAATGAATATTGTTTCCTTGAATATGAGGGACCTAAATAGTAAATATAAGAAGTGTCTCATTAAGGATTACATTAAATAAGAGAAGCCTACCATTGTTATATTGCATGAGAAAAAATCTACAAGAAAAAATGGACAACCTTTCTCGAAAAATTTGGAAAGGGAGCGAGGTGCATTTATTAGATGCAACTTGAATAGCCAGGGGCCTTTATAGAATATGGAACCCAAAATAAGTAGACATACACTATTGTATCACCATTCATTCTATCCTTGTAGGTAAAATGTAACACATTGGCTCATGGGACTCCTATACCTTAATGGTTGACTACAAGCGACATCAATCTACTAATAAAGTTTTTTTGTTGTGTAAGCTTTCTCTACTTTGTATACTACACCAACTGTAGCATTCAATAATTACAAGATAATTTAACATGATTGTATCTCTAGACGAGAAAAAGACAGGAATTTTAATATTGTATGTGGATTCCACCCTCTTCATACAGCCAATAAAAGGCATGCAAACAACATATGTCCCAACTATCAACGATATGGACACTCACAATAACAAGAGAGGTGGTAGGCACCAAAGAACTAGTAGATGTGATCAATTTTTTATCTTGGTAGATCTGCTAGAAAAGGAATGTAATGGAGGCTTTAATATTTCCTTGTGCTAGCTCATACCATTGGCCTATTGTGTTGGAAGTTGATCTCAAATTTACCCCAAGAAATCAACCGCTTTGATTCGAATGTTTTTATCTGACAGTTGTTCCATTTGTCAGAAGAGATAAGGATTGGTGGAAATGATTTGAAGCTCTAGGAAGTTTTTCTATTGTACAAGTTCCAACAAAAGCTCAAGCTATAGAATGCATAGATCTAAAAATGGAATCAAGAAGAGATTCATAAAATTTTTGAAAGAAAATAGATGTATGAGGCATAACTGGAGGTAGTTGAACAAAATAACATCCTAAAAGGACACATCTAGGAATTGAATTACTAGGAGACAAAGATTATTGCATTGTTGGGACAATGAAAAAGGTAGGAAGAAATCCTCTAGAGACAAAACTCAAGAATTGAATAGCTAAAAGAAGGTGAATGAAATACCTGATTCCTCCACAAATATATGCTCAAGCTCGAGCATCAAAATTAGTTTTTCTCCCTTAGAAACTCCAACGGGAAAAGAATAACTACCCACTATGAGATTTAGAAATATCTTACAATGTTCTACAACAGTATATTAAAGGATCTAGTTCATCACCACCTCTCAGTCATTGGGAAGATTTTGCAGCATATCCCCAAAATTATCAGTGATGATCATAATGTTGACCTAATGTAGGAAGTGACCACGTGAAAACTAGCATAGGTAGTCACAATCTTTGGAAAAAAATGTGCCAAGAATAGACGGTTTCACTTGATATTTCTTCAAGGCTTATTCCACTTTTCTAGCAGAGGAGATTCGTACTCTCCTGGAGGAATCACACTTTTCTAAAAAAATTCTCACAACGCAGAGTTTCATATTAATTACTATGATCCCTAAGATGGCTGACGCTATGGATCCAAGTGGATTTATACCCATTTCTTTGTGCAATGACATATATGAAATCATTTCCATGATCATAGACAACATAATAAATCCACTTCTTCCTACATTAATCTATAGAAAGTAGTCAATATATGTCACGGGAAAATAAATATTCGATGGGATTGTCATGGATCACGAACTCATGCACTCCATGAAAATGATAAATAAGGAAGATATGATAGTAAAATACAAAATTTCCAAAGCCTTTGATAAACTAAATTTGACTTAACTCTTCAATATTCTGAAATATTTTGGGTTCTCTTACCAATGGACAACATAGGTCTCAATTATGTCTTCCAACTGTTTTTCTTCAATTTTGATCAATGGGTCCCCTTCCTCTCCCTTTGGAGCCTCCCCGGGAATCCATTAGGGTGATCCACTGCCCCCCTTCCTATTTTTCTTAGTTGTTGAAGGCCTCCACGACTACATGAAGCTAGTGATGCTCAAATGTGAAATCAAGGGCATCAAACTAAGAATTCGTATGGATACCATCACCCATCAATAATTTTCATATGATAGAATGTTTATTGATCAGCTTACCCTCCATGAGGTGCTTTCCCTCAAAAGAATCATTTCATGAAATCCTTTAAAACCTCCATTAATCCCTCCAAGTAATAAGTCTTTTTCATTAACACAATTGCATCCATTGAATCTCACATTTCTAGAGTTACAGGATTCGAGTGAGCCACCCTCCTTATCATTTAACTTCATACTTATCTTGTGGATACTTCTTTATAAACAATCTATTCACAATATATTTCAGATATAATTTAAACCAAGCTATACAATTATACATTCAAATAATTGAACCTTGCTAGAGTTCTCATTCTTCTAGAATATATTTTACAAGCCTTTCCTATTTATAGAATATCTGTCCTAGTAGTTACCAAATGGGTTTCGAGCTCTATGCAAAAAATCTACAAATCCTTTCTTTTCGGTGGTGCTACAATGGATTAGAAGTGGGCACTAATTGCTTGGGACAAAGTTTCCTTCCAAAACATAGGGGTGGCCTCGCACTAAGAGAGTCATAAAACATAACAAAGTAATGGGGTAAAAATTGTGGTGGTGATCACTCCATGAAGGTGATGACCAATGGAAATTAATATGGAACAATAAATATTTGGTGGGATATATTCTTGTCTCCAAGTTATGCTCCCTTCAATGCATGTCTAGTTCTTGGTCGAAAAGATCTCATCATGGAAAATACACAATGGGGGTTATCCTAAAAAATACAAGGATTCTTAGTAGCAACTTCACCACCAAATTCCTCACTCCCTTTCCCTAAGCTGGTAGTACTCATGAAAGGAAAATGATTCATGCAAGTGGCTCACTACTCGAAGAACAAAACTTGTCCTTGTAGGATCTATAAATGCAAGGAAGAAAGGGGTTTGACATCCCCCAAGAAGAATCACATGCTATTGAACATGAGATTGAACAAAGAAACAGCCCCATGATAAATGGCCCTCATAAACTTAGATGGGGATACAAGCCAGTAGGAATTTTCCCAACAAGGGAAGTTTACTCTTTCATTATCATCGGTAACTTACCTCCCAAAGATAAAATATGGTCATATATTTAGAATGGAAATTGGTGTCCAAATATTCCACATTTCCTTTCTATGTAAGCTCACAAAATAACACTAACATGGGATCATCTCCAAAAAAGAGGCTTCGAGGGCCCCTCCTATTGCCACCCCTATAGAGCACAACTAAGTAAAACCAATAATATCTTTAAGGAATGCCCACATGTAGAGTATCTATGGACATAGCTTGGATAATTATTCAAGAAATCAAATCATGACCCTCACTTGCACAGAGTAAAAAATATCCCTTCCTGAAGAAATGTTGTGTTCAAGAGTCCTATAATCAACAAATATTAGACGTTGGCTCTTGTATTTATTCTCTGGTCCCCTTGGAAGAAAAGGAATCAAAAAACTTTAATTGACTCTTGAGGGACTCTACAAACATTTGGACTGAGAGCATTTATAATATTAGATAATCTATCCTTATCCCATTCTGGTTCATCGATGATTGGCGCCACACCCCATATGGATCTTTCATTCTCTCTACTCTTGGCATATCTTAGCGAGTCTATATCTAGTCTCAGTCAGTTTTTAGAGAACATAATACCACTTTTCGAAATTTTTCATCTCCCCCACCATAGCTCTTCATAAAATAAAAATCCCATGTTGCCTCAAAAGGAAACCCAAGATTTATTGGTTTTGGAGGAATCTTCAAAAACCATAATGGAGACCCCATTTTCCTCATATATATCTCTATGGGTATCAATAGTAACAATGCTATGGAATTTTTCACTCTAAAATAGGGTCTTTTTTAAGCTCAGTTACAAGCCTTTCATAAATTCATCGTCGAGGGAGGCTATCACTTGGTTATCAAAACTCTTCAAAAAAATGTAAAATGGATATCATCTTGACAAAATAACTTCTTTCTATTGAATGGATAACTATATAGTCATAATCACATAGCTCCTTACTCTACTCTAGGTACTTATTCCACACACATATGAAAGACAAGAAACAAGGTCATTGATTATCTTGTAAACATTAGCAACACTAACTCCAAAATCAATGTGATGACATACTCAGATTCAATTCATGATACCTCTCTTAAGGTTGACTACCTCAATCTTATAGTTAGAGATCAAAAGTATCCCTCCTCAACATTAGATACAAGCTCAACAAATTCCCCAGCCAGCAATGCTAATCAAGCCAACAAAGTTAAGAAGGATCCATCGGTACTCATAAGTGCCTCAAATTCTATTCTATACATCATGATCTACACAATTTATTTAATACTCTATTAGATGAAATACTCCGACTTTTCCTAGTTTTTGGTTATTATGTGAATGTGTTAGTTGTGCCAAAAATTTGGGCTTTCTGCACAAGAATTTTCAATTATTTCTATGATTGCCTTCAAATGGTTTTTTCATCATTAGCTTCAACTTATGTCCAACCAAAGGTGATTCCTTTTGTAGAATAACTCAAAATCTCTGTAATGAATCCCTATGGACACATTAAGTTCTTCCTTTAAGTGATATCCCATAATATTTATAAGGTAGATATATAGTGGAGAGTATTTTTGTTGATGTACTTGAACCCAATTGGAGCTCACCCAAGTGGCTAGATTGGTAAAGATATGAAGTTGATTTCAAATAACCTCATTCATTTCATCCTACAAGTGGCTGAGTGTATGAAACCAATGCTGAAGTTATATTGTAATGATTACCCAACAATGTGTGAAACAATGATTCAAGACTAAAATCATGTGGTAGACATCGCTTATGGCCATATTTTTGTGCTTACAAAGCTATTTAAATCAAGTTACATAGGTTGTATATCTTCTAATTTAGGAACTAGACATGTTACCTCTATTCTTCAAATGGAAACTGTGTTTGAGGAGGCATTAGGAGAGAAATGTTTTGTCAATTTCTATTTAAGGTGGCCAGGAGATGCTACAAATGTTTATGCCTTTACAAAGAAGGATGGACATGAATTGGGTTGGAAGTCTAAACACAGGATAGAATAAATTTTCAAACACCAAAGGAATTAGGAAAGATAAAATCCATAGGGTTACATTGTCCTTGATAGTGCACATTGTTATGTACATGATTTTATATTAAATAAATTTTTTTATTTTCACACACACACACACACCCTATATATAGAATTCAAAAAGAAAATTTAAACAATGAAAAACTACACATTATATATAAAGACACACACAAACACACATGGATAGAATTAGTAAGAGAAGGATGTGTAATTCATTTAATGTAAATATACAACATTTTAAAAAGAAATTAATAATGAAAAAAATAATATCCATCATAAATAAAATATTTTGGTGCCCATATTAAGTAAACTATTCTAATTTCAAATATGTATATATTATATATTCTTAAAAAAGTATCCTCATAATATATAAAAATAATTAAAAAAATACTTCTTATGGTTAAAGTAGTTCATGAAGTCTCACAATTCCACATTCTAGCACCTTTTTAAGGTATATTTTTTGGTCATTTTTTCCTGAAATGTAACAAACATTTGTTGGAATTGCAATTTAAGCTTTGTACTCTCTAAACTCCATGTTCACAAGGGAATATTCAAGGAATTGAACCCATTTATTAATTTAAACAATTAAAAGTCACGCGTGGTGTGTGCGCATGTGTTTAGAACTAGTATAGATCTTATATTTCTAGTGCCACGGGAGGTCAAATATATCTAGGTGCAAACCCTTTTTCAAGTTATGTAATTCAAAAAAATCTTTGTCAAGAAATTTTATCCCTCTTTATGCTTGCTAGATACACTCTTAAGATGTATATATTCTAGAATTATTTAAAAATCTTCTTATCTCGATCTAATTTGTAAATTACCTTAGATATTTAATTGAGTAAATCATTAAAATAAATCTTCATATGTTACTGAATATATTACAGCAAATGATGAATTATTTAAGAATATTTTTTAATGATCTAAAATAATTAAGATGTATTATTTAATCAACCGTGAAATAAGAACAAAACCAATAAAGTAAATCACAGTATGGGATAACATGAACATGTGGTTTTCTTGTAAGTTTATTTATTATTAGTTCTTTATGTAGATACCAACTAACTATAAAAGATATTGACATTAGAAAAAAAGTGGTGATCCAATAATGAATAATATATGTTATAATAGTAATTGTTGGCATAAACGATAATGAAAAAAACATGATAACAAAGCATTAGTTTCTTAGTGAAGTAGAGATATTATTTTCCACTTCGACAAACCTTCAAATGTCCTCATAGATAGTTATTCCTTGATATAATGGTCATTATTTTATTTTTATTATAACTATTACTATATTGATCATCCTTGACACTATCACCCATCTATAAGAATTTTTACCATGGATGCACCATACTTCATAGCCCCTATAACCTTTAATGTAGTCATCCCCAACACACCATGAACTTGAACTAAAAAACCAACAAATACACCATAATCATTAATCACTATGTTTGGGCCACACAAGTATGATGCCTAACCCAAAAGCCCATTATTAAACTTTTGTCCTATTGTATTGTTCAACAACCCCCCATTTTATTGATTTAATAGTTAATATTCGATTAATAAATGGGGACCCTTTATAAATATTCTCCAAAAAACTTAGCACTTAAGCGCTTCCTTTTTGAATTATTAGAAATAAATTTCTAAATAAACATAAGGTATCAAGCCAAAATCCCTTTGTGACTAGTTGTTCTCGCTTTATCGCATATCGCTAGACAATGTGTTTCAAAGCTTAACTAACAATCGGGATCTATGAATTTCTATAAGAGGGACCACCATAATAGAATTATGGTATCATTAAACTTCTCATTAAAACTAAGTCTTAAAGTATTTCTTACAAAATAAAGTATCTATAATCGCATAGCGGCATTCACAAAAGCACAGATGAGAAAAACCTTTAGAATACGTGACTTGTGATATTGTGACATAACAATTTGAACACTCATCACATTGTGGCACTTACATAAAGGCTAATCTTGTGAACCATGAAAGGTTTACGAAATGCAATATGACTTGGACCCGATGGAAATATGCGAAAATTGTTATAACTTAGGTCAAGTCTGGTGCATAGTAAAAAGTCACTGTATTCAATAATTATTCATTCAAGAAAAATGCGCTCAAAAGGATAAAAGTATGCTGCTCATGTCGCATGTCACAAAATTATAAATAACTTTGAAATAACGCATAACCAAAAGTGTGATGTTGTGATTTGCGATACTGTGATAATCTTTATCGCAATCACATAATTTGCATTGCATTCTTTACACTCATTGACTTGAATTTTTTCTTACACTTGTGCGATGCGATGACTTAAATGAATAATAAAGGAAATAATAAAATATCTTAGTGTGTATTTAGTGAGTCTTAATGGTATTTATGTTTAAGATGGCTCGACGTGATTTGATATCTTTCATACGCATTTTTGAATAAAAGCTTCTTCCTTCTCACCTTTCAGAATTAACTGTATCATTGAATTTTCACTGTCATTTTCACTCTGTTTGTTTATTTGATAATCTCCATTGCTCAATTTCAAGGAACCTTAAAAGGAAATGACATTTGAAAAGATGGAGAAGAAGGGAAAATATATTGCATTTGAGAAATCAGACATGACACCACTATTCTCCAATACCACCTACAACAAAGAGGGAGGAACCACATCACGAGAAGCCATGTATAACCTACTGGAAGAAGAGTAACCTAGGCCACTGGAAACAAAGACAACAACTGATGCCGAAGAATCATTTGATGCTTCTGACTTTAAGGAAGCATGCTCGATTTTACACATAATAGCTGCAAGATCTAAGATATTACCATACACAAATACGATAAAATGGGTTATTGATAATGTGAATATCGCAGATAGAAATTTTAGGAATGCAAGACATGAGGCCATGGGGTCATTCACGCTAGAAAATTTTCGTCATATGTACCATCTACCATAGCCCCAAAAGCTTTATGACAAATATTCCATTGAGAATTTTTAAAAAGAGACCAAGGACCCATTGGATGTTACACAGACCTGAAGGTTAGGCTCAGACAAATTCAAATGGAAGAAACTTGGTATGTACCCAATTGCATCCCTCTCAGCCCCACATAATTTTGCAGCTATGATGATGTGTAGATTATTTGATAAAGATGATAGTACCAATTTTTCTATAGAGTGGCTTCCATTAATCGATGTAGTGGTTAACGTAATGATTATGAATTGGAGTCATATTTTATCAGACAATTTAGTTATGGCTATTAGGAAATATAGGCAAAAGAGAAGTATCTCCTCAAGAACTATTCCCCCTTTTTATATTAGTGCTTATATAATGGATGCCATTTATTTTTGTTCTAAATTTCCAAACATGTGTTGGAAATGGACTGTACAGAACCCTCTCCCCATCCATGTGTATCATAAAATCTTGTGGGAATCCTAATTCAATTCCCATTTTTACAAAATTTGCCATGGTATTATGTTTCCCATTTATAAAACCATTTTTGATAAAACAACCCCCAGGCTTTCTGAAGAAGCCAAGATAGACATATTTCCAGTCGCAAGATGGTTCGATGAAGAAACATTCACTTATATCAGAGTTTTTGGGAGCATTGCAGCTCCACATGTCCTCCCATATTATGTTCCAGACAAACTATTAGCAAGAGAGATAGCTTACCAGACAACAGGGGATGGTTTAACCAAAGCCCTGAAGGAAATGAAAAATATTATTTGGACAACCTTTCCATTGTATTGTAGCACTTTCGCACCCCATGATTATGGGCACGTAGTAAAAGAAATAGAGAATATTACATCTATAAAATTTACCATGATTCCAAGACGACAGTATGACCCGATTAAAGTTGGTAAAGACTTCACCACCATGGTTAAAGTCAAAAATTTTATCCATGAAGAGTATCCATTTGATGAACTCTTTCAAGGAGCTGAATCATTTGCACAGGTTCTACAACTAGCCTCACTACTATTAATCCCATATGATATTAATTCTTTTCATATATATAAGAATAAAATATTGTTAAATGTCCCATTGGACCTATTACAAATTGAACCAATAAGAGGACCTACTCCTAGCGTGAGCCTAGAGGGAAGTTCAAAGGAAAATTCTGATGAAGAAACACAAGAGAAATCAACTCACGAGTTGGAACAATCATAGAAACAATCTCCGAATGGAGAGGGTAGTCATAGTAAATATTATAGGAAAGATACATAAGGAAATACAAAGGAAATGACTGAATAGGCCTGGGCCAAGAAACAGACAGAGGTTGGATCCACTTTAGCTCAAACAGGGAAGATTCTGGTCATTCACCTAGAAGGGAATGGGAACAATTCAATTAAAATATCCAAATATGCACAAGTCTTAAGGAAACATTTAGATTTTAGATCGCTAAACAGACTCAGCAGAAAGAAAATCCAAAAACAATAGAGCAAGAGACTACAAACACTCAAGATATTGGGCTTATTCTAGGTTTTCCCACTTCTGAAATTGTCTTAAAAATATAACAGATACCTCCACTTGACATATTCTATAGCCCTACACATAAGGTTGTGGTTAAAATACAAAGAAAGAAGAGGAAATTAGACACCACGACTATTACAATTCTAGAGAACAAATCAATGGAAGTTGTGTGGAAAGACACTCATGTTGACCCATCATAGAACCTTACAAAATTATTATAGTTTCCAAGCACCTATGCCACATCGACCACTGATAAAGAAACAGAGGGCTAATTGTTGCTAAAAGAAAAAGAACAGAGAATTCTTCTACTTGAACAACAATTAGAATAAGAGAAAACCAATCAGCAAGCAGAAAGGCATGTAGCTCAGTGTCAGAGGGAATTTGAGCAAGTCAGGTTACAACACCAGGAAAGCATTTCAGAAAATGATTGGCGGATTTTCCAAATCTAGGCCATGGTAGACATATTTAGAGATAACCCTCAAACATATGAGTTGATCGAAGAAGCAATAAGCTAAATTCCCAAAATTCTTCCAAAAAATATCACATATCAATCCTTACTGTGAGACAAGTGATAGATTGATAGACCAAGTGATTGATCTGAGGTTTGAATATGAACAAATTTGTAAAATTATTTCTGAATTTATTACTTGGAAGGAATATGATGAGGGAATAAAGGTTGATCTACCAAAAATAGAATAATACCACAAAGACATTCTATTTGAATATTAGGATACACAGCTAAGGTAGGAAGAAATGGTGACAAGGATAGCAATAGGTGAAACAAACAACATAATTGGGGCCATTAATAAAAACCTCCATAGTGCCAACCCTGTGAAGGAATGCATACCAGGGGCTCTCCCAAATATCAAACAACTAGACCAACAACAAAAAAAAACAACCCAAACCTAAGAGGAAGCAATCAAACAACTAACCAAACTAGACTGGGAGACATACTGGCAGTATTTGGTAAAACCACATAACTGGTGGATGACTCTGCAATGCTTAAATACATCTGCATAAATGATGGTGCCAGCTTTATTAGTTTGATGTCATTTTTGCAGGATAGCTAAAATCCACAATCACCTAGTCACCCCAGGTCAAACCAACGATCGATATTTGCAATCTCAAAGATCAAGTGTCTAACTAAGATAATTCAAGTTGAAAGAAGCTTATCATTAATTTAATTATATTTTTAGATTTTATTTTGTTACTTTGAGGAAGGTTGTTCGAAACCTCTGCACCCTTTTCTGTAATAATTTATTTTTGAGGCATGTATTATAGTATTTAAACCCCTCTCATGCATTTAGAGAGGGGTCCAGAATTTTGATCAAAAACACTTTGCAAGACATTACACTTTTGTATTTTCGTGAAGGTTTTGATGAAATTACTGGAACAAGATCTATTTTATTTAATATCGAAGCATATTTTTTTTAAAATGTATTTGATTGGATGAAAGTAGATCAATATTATTGAGCCCATGAGTAGGACCTGTCATATTTGGTACTTTTATCTTATTATATTGTTTTATTTATGAATTATCAATACTTTCTCTTTAATTGTCTTATGTATGAAAATCTGAGTTATAGTTTTTCATTATTGCACTTTTGTATGATGTTTTAGCTCTGATTTCTTATTGAATACATGAACAATTACTATGTGTGATATGGTTTTCTCAATTGTTTTGTCTAACTATTTAGCCAAAACAATTATCATTGATGATTTCATTTATTTTAGTAGTTGAATAATATTTATTACTAGTTGCTTCAAGATATCTTTGTAGATCGCACATCACATATTATTTCCAATTATATTTATAGTAGGATAATTTTCGAATAATATAGATGCATGTGTTTATTATCTAGGTTCAATCATTTTTAGTTGAATCATTCTTCGTTGTATCTTATATCACCCCAATAACATTATAAAATCAATCCTCTTTGGGAAACTGGTCCCATTATCCCCAATTGGAGCCACTATACCAAATGGAAGAGGAGCTTCTTTTAAGGTCTGGATTGGGTGGTTATCCCACATGTGTTCGTAGCGAATTTCAAGGCTTCAACGTCTTGGTTCTAGAAAGAGGGCCTAACTATGAATGGTAAAAAAATCTAAGTCAGAAAGCCATTCTAAGAGTAAAACTCCCTCACCATCACCTTCGACTTCTCGATCACATTCTTGATCTCCAAATCCTAAATGTGAAGTTGTGAAAATATCCTTACAGTCCACTAGTGTTTCCCCAAGGAAATCAGATCAACCTTCTTCTGCAAAAACTCCTGAAGTTCAGTCTATAATTCATAAATTACAAGGGATTTATTTGTCTTTAGAAGAATTTGAATCATCCCAAGCCAACGTTTCTTCACATTTTCTTCCTCTCAAAGATTAACCAGATCACAAAGTCAAAAAATTGGAATCCCTCCATTTGAATTTCCTCTACCTCACCCTCGAATGAAAAATAAGAAATCTAGGGATGAAAATAATAGTGAGATTCATTAACCATTACCACAAACTCCCTCATTCATTTCATCATCTTCATCACAAACTCAATCATCCACTTCACCATCTCAGATCATGATTTACCCTAGTACAAGAGCACAGTCTTCCTCTACCCAATCACTTTCACCCACTAGTGCATCTTCTTCCACACAGATACCCATAATGGCTCAAAGACCATGGAAAAATCTACAAGCCATTTCAATGACAGGACCATTAAACCTATTACCTGCACATCCAGAAAAGTGGTTCCCAAAATTCAACCCTGATGATGGTCTTCCTGCCGAAGAACACATAAATAACTTCATGTTGTCCATAAATCTAAATGGAGTTGTATAAGAAGACGCAGTTATACGATTATTCCCTTATACTTTACAAGGATTAGTAGGATCCTGGTACTTTTCATTATCATCTGGCTCCATTAATAGTTGGGATGCATTTCAAGAATAGTTCCTAACCAAGTTTGGAGATGGCTACTCAATGACTACCCTTCTCAATGATCTCTCCAACTTGAAAGTTGAACCTAGAGAGCCAGTTAAGGACTTCGATTCACATTTTAATAAGTTATTTAAGAAAATCCCAATGGCATCTAGGTGAAGTACTGAGGTTCAAAATGAATGGTACATATCTTCTCTTTCATAAAATGCAGTTATTTTTGTTGAGAGAGCTACCAAGCCAACCTTGGATGAAAACATGAAATAAGCCATAGTTGTCGAAAAATGAATTTTAGCCTTAAAAAAGAAGAATGCATTAGAAGAAATAAAATCTGAAAAGGTCACCTTTAGGGATGAATTCAAGAAGAAATCACCTAAATATCCTTTCGACCTTGAAGGTTTGCAAAAGGTACTTAAAATTATGTCCAATTAAATGGTCAGCATTAAAAAACAGGTGGCTGAAACTTCTTCTAGAAAATATTTCAGACCTTTCAAAACCAATTCCCCCTTTAATCCTAAAACACCAAATACAATATCTAATGTTGAATAGGATGTAGAGGAATAATAAGTATCAAAAATTGAGGAACAAACTGATGACAAATAGATAGCTGGATTACAAGGAATGTGGGACTTCATTCTTCCTATGTCAGATAATGAAGAATTAGAAGAAGATTTACCTATCTCTACATGGAGAGAGAGAATTGTTGATCAAACATCTCCTCCTCAATCTAATTATTCACCCCCATCCAAAACCCTACTAGTGTCTAATGAGATGGAATACAACATCGTCAAAGACATGAAGAAGCCAAGAACTAATATCACATTCCACGAGCTTAGAAAGATAAAATATCAGCAGGAGCTATTTCTCAAAGAATTAAAAGCAATCCCCACTTCTCCTCTTCCCTCTACTGTAATTTCTCGGGCTGCTCAAGAAATGGGTAGGCCTCCCAGTACTTCAACACATAAAATGAGTTCAAATGATGTTGCTTCATAGTTGGTGGTAGGTATAAATCCCATACTCCTCCTTTTATTTTGACTTTTGAAGTCTTTAATAAGAATTTGCACAATTATTTAGTGGACTCTCGAGCCTCATCCAAAATTTTGCAAAAAACAGTTTGTGCAAAATTGAATGTCCAACCCCAGATACTGTTGTTCGCACTATATAGCTAGATCGATCTCAAGTCAAATCCATAAGAGAAATTAATCAGGTTACCATTAGACTCTCATCAAACCTAAAAGTATGCCAAATCATTGACATTCTCATCACTGATATTCCTAAATTCTATGGTATTATCCTTATTAAAGATTGGTCTGAAAAGCTTCATGGCTGTTTCGTAACAGAGTGGTCTCATATGTGGCTCCCTTACAATGGAAAGCCAAATCAAATAAGGGTCGGCCATGAGAAACATTTAAAGTGTATCATGACTAAACTGGAAGGAGGAAATGAGGCCATTGCATACAACAGTAATATCATTGGAAATTATTCAGTTGAATCATTGTTGGGAAATTTTAATGGACGCCCTTCACACGTTTTGGAAACTTTTATTACATCACAGATTGAAAATTATTCCCAAATAGATTCGTCTAAATGTATCAATTTCGTAGATAAACCTTTATCCAATTGTTTATTTTGGAAATTATTTTTTGATGGATCTATATCTAATGATGGAATTGGGCTAGGTTGCATATTGGTTAGCCCCGTAGGAGAAAAGACTATTTTGGCATGCAGGCTTGAATTTGAATGCACAAATAACACTGTTGAATATGAAGCATTAGTTCAAGGATTGTATAAAGCCATAGGCTTGTTAGGTGTGGAGCCTGATTATATTCTTTATTTAGAGGTATTGCCACATTGGACCCTAGTTCATAATGTGCGACAACATTGCCTGTAATATGTGCACTACAAGGGGGGTCCAGTGGGGGTAGCAACGCACATAAGGAGCCCCCCCCCCCAGATGGGGGATCAAGGGCAGTGCCCTCGAAGCTAAAAGTAGATGTAAAATTTCCTTGTAAAATTGTGTAATTTCGTAGTCAATCTGGGCCATTCATTAGTCGAAGATCTGACGGTAGTAGCTATGTTTAATATAGGGTTTTTTTCTCTAGAAGGAAACTCCTCGCTATATATGAGGGAATTGTATTATTTCTATGTAGATTTGTATTCTGAGTGAGAAAGATAGAGGAGATTGTGTGATAGCAAAGAGGGAATTACAATGGATCTATTGCAGGTTTGATCTCTTCAATTTGTTGGATAATATAAAAGGAAGGAATGGATGTTTCTCCATGGACGTAGCCCAATTTTGGTGAACCACATATATCTGTGTCTCTCTTGTTTTATGTGTTTATATTTATGCAATATATTTTATGTGTTCCATTGCTCTGTAATATATAATTTTATAACAACTGGTATTAGAGTCGAAGGCCTATTTTGCTGAAAAACTCGCAGGAGAGAAGGGTTCCTGGTTCGAGTGGGAGCAATGGCAAAATATGGTAGGTTTAGGGTCAAAAAATTTAACAGCCAAAACTACCAGCTATGGAAGATGCAGATGGAAGATTATCTATATCAGAAATATCCGTACCTATCATTGAGCGAAAAGACAAAGAAGCCAAGGAGTATGATAGACACAGAATGGAATATTCTTGACAGAAACGCACTTGGAACAATACAACTGTGCCTAGCCACGTCGGTAACCTTTAATATTTCAAAGGAAACGACAATAGAGGTTTAATGTCAATATTGGCCAAATTATATGAAAAACCATCGGCCTCAAATAAGGTATTTCTTATGAAGAGTTTGTTTAGTATGAAGATGTGAGAAGGTGGATCTGTTGCTGACCATTTAAATGAATTTAATACAGTTATGAGTTAGTTAAGTTTTGTAGGGGTAACTTTTGATGATGAAGTCAGGGCTCTATTATTTCTATGCTCATTTCTAGAAAGTTGGAATGGTTTAGATATGGCCATTAGTAACTTTGTCTTTGGATCTAGTACTTTAATGTTTGATGATGTTGTCAGTGTAATCCTTAGCGAGGAAATGCAACGGAAAAGCTCGAGTGAGACATCAGGTAATTCTTTGACTGTAGAGATGAGGGGAAGAAAAATGGAAAGAGGAAAGAGCAGTAAGTCAAGGAAGGGTAGATACAAGTCTAGATCAAGGATAGTGTGTTGCAAATGCAGGAGGAAAGGACACCTAAAGATATACTGCAAGTCTCGGAAAGGAAAAGAAGGAGATGTGCAGCAAGAAAACAATCATGAAGTGAATGTGACAGGTGATGTGTTGCAAGATGTTTTGATTCTTTCATTAGAAAATATTATTGATGCCTGGGTGGTAGATTCAAGGGCGTCATTCCATGCCACACCTGATAGGAAACATTTTCATGATTATGTTCAAGGAAATTTTGGACAAGTTCGATTGGGTGATGATAAACCCTGTAAAATCATTGGAATGGGTACAGTTTTCATAAAACAATAGATGGAAATCAATGGCTCTTGAAGGAGGTAAGGCATGTTCCAGATCTAAAGAAAAATCTAATTTCAATAGGGCAGTTAGGAGGTGAAGGTTGTGTAACTAATTTTACAGATAAAACCAGGAAGGTCACTAAAGGAGCCCTGGTAATAGCAAAAGGATAAAGGGTTGGTACATTGTATTTATGCAATGGTATTTCTAATTTTGTTAATGATTTAACATCTACAGGAGAAGATACGACTAGTGGCATCATAGGCTTGGGTACATGAGTGAGAAGGGGATGCATATTATTCACTCAAGAAATTGTTGGGAGGTTTGAAGCATGTTGATTTAAAATTCTGTGAGAATTGTGTTTATGGAAAACATAATAGATTCAAATTCCTCAGTGTTGGGAAAGAAATTAAGAGAGAAAAATTAGAGCTTGTGCATACAGATGTATGGGGACCTACTTAGGTATCATCTCTCGGTGGATCTCATTATTATGTTACTTTTATTGATGATGCAACTAGAAAAACTTGGATTTATTATATTTAGAATAAATCTGATGTATTCGATACTTTCAAGAAATGGAAATCATTGGTTTAAAATGAGAGAGGTAAAAGGTTAAAGTGTCTCAGATCAGACAATGGAGGTGAATATTGCAGCAAAGAGTTTGATACGTATTGTTCAGATAATGGAATTTGTAGAAAGAAGACAGTTCCAGGAACCCCACAGGAGAATGGTGTGTCAGAAAGGATGAACAGGACAATTATGGAGCTTACAAGGTGCATGAGATTGTATGCAAGATTTCCTTTACAATTTTGGGAAGATGCTGTAGATATTGTTTTTTATCTAATAAATAGAGGGCCTTCAAGTTCCTTCGATGGTGGTATTCCAAAGGAGGCATGGACAGGTAAAAAGGTAAAGTACTCATTTTTAAAAACTTTTGGTTGTGAATCCTTTGTCCACATTAATAAAGAAAATAAAACAAAGCTTGAGGAAAAATCAAATAAATGTACCTTTATTGGATACGGTATTAATGATTTTGGTTATCGCTTTTATGATTATGAAACACAAAAAATCATTAGGAGCAGATATGTCATATTCAATGAAAAGGTTTTGTATAAGGATTAGCTACAGGAAAGGAAATAGGAAAAAGAAAAAAAAGAATACATAGTGCTTGATGAGATCACAGAAAATGTGAAGGTGCCTGAAAATCATAATGATCAATAGCCAGAGCAACAAAAACAACCACAATAGTAACAAGCACCTCAAACACCTGAAAGTGGTGTTAGAGGATCTACCAGGATAAGTATACCCCCTGAACGATACTCTCCTTCATTATATTATGTATTGTTGACTGACTCTGGTGAATTAGAATGTTATGAAGAAGTAGTGCAGGTAGAAACCAGGAAGAAGTGGGAGCAAGACATGAAGGAAAAGATGGACTCCCTAGCACATAACTAGACTTGGGACTTAGTCAAGTTTCCTGCAGGTAAAACAACATTACAGAAGAAATGGGTTTATAGGTTGAAGGAAGAAGATGGAGGTAGAAAAAGGTTTAAAGCTAGACTTATGGTGAAGGGGTTTGCACAAAAGAATGGTATAGACATTGATGATATATTTTTTCCTGTTGTTAAAATGACTTCAATCAGAGTTATTTTAAGTCTAGCAGCAGATGAAGATTTTCATCTTGAGCAGTTAGATGTGAAGACAACCTTTCTCCATGGGGATTTGGAGGAAGAGATATATATGTAGTAACCACAAGGATATGAGGTCAAATGGGAGGAGAAACTAGTGTGTAGATTGAAGAAGAGCATGTATGGCTTAAAATAGGCTCTAAGGCAGTGGTATTTAAAATTTTACAGGTTTATGTCTAAACAAGGTTACAATAGATGTCACTCTGATCATTGTGTTTATCTCAAAATGCAAAATGATGGTAGCTATATTATATTGTTATTATATGTAGATGACATTCTTGTTGCAGGTTCTAACATGCAGAAAATAAATGTGCTCAAAATAAGTTTGGCAAACTCATTTGCAATGAAGTATTTGGGTGCTGCAAAACAAATCCTTGGTATGAGAATAACAAGATACAGGAAGAATAAAAAATTACCTTGTATCAGAGTGAGTACATAGAAAAGCTGTTGAAAAGATTTAATATGCAGAATGCAAAACTAGTTAGTATACATTTGGCTAGCCATTTCAGATTAAGTAAATAGGTGTGTCCCAAGACTCAGGAAGAAATGGCCTATATGTCTAAATTTCCATATGCATTAGTAGTTGGAGGCTTAATGTATGCAATGGTCTGCACAAGGCCTGATATTGCACAAGAAGTGGGAGTCGTAAGAAGTTACATGAACAATCCACGTAAAGAACATTGGATGGTAGTGAAGTGGATTTGAAGTTATTTGAGAGGTACCACAAATAAAGAATTATGCTTTGGTGGTTCAAACATTGCTCTACAGGGATATGTTGATGTAGATATGGGGGGTGATAGAAATAACAGGAGGAGTATAATAGGGTAGGTGGAACAACTGCCAGTTGGGTTTCAAAACTGCAAAGTGTTGTTGCACTCTCAACAATGGAAGCAAAGTATGTTGCTGCTACAGAGGCTAGTAAAGAAATTATTTGGTTACAAAGGTTTCTGGATGAATTGGGTAAGAAGTAAGAGTTGGGTAGGTTATACAATGACAACAAGAGTGCCATACATGTTGCAAGGAACTCTACATTTCATTCCAAGACTAAACACATAGAACTCAAGTACCATTTCATATGGAAAGTGTTAGAAGATGGATAGTTGAAGCTGGAAAAGATACACACTAGCCAGAATCCTGCAGATATGTTAACAAAAGTTGTAACGAGGGAGAAACTGAGATTCTGCTTGCTTTCAATTGGTCTTCAAGTATGATGAAGAAAATGAGAAACAACCAGGTCCAAAGTGGAGTCACTATCTAGCAAATGAAGCAGCAATGGAGTTGTTATAATCAGTCTCCAAGTGGGAGATTGTTGGGTGTGGAGCCTAATTATCTTCTTTATTCAGAGGTATCGCCGCATTGGAGCCTTTCTCGTAATGTGGCGGAAAATTCAGCCATAATATGTGTGTTACAAGGGGGGGTCCACGGAGGTGGTATTGCACATAATGAGCCCCCCCCGGCGGGGGATTAGGGGCAACAACCCCAAAGCTAGAAATAGATGTAAAATTGTCTTGTAAAATGTTGTAATTTCATAGTCAATTTGGGTCGTTCATTAGGCGGAGATCTGATGGTAGAAGTTATGTTTAAGTTAAGGTTTTTTTCTTAGAAGGAAAACCCTCTCTATATATGAGGGAATTATATTACATCTATGTAGATCTATATTCTGAGTACGAAAGAGATAGGAGATTGTGTGAGAGCAAAGAGGGAATTACAATGGATTTGCTGTAGGTTGTATCTCTACAGTTTGCTGGATAATATAAAAGGAAGGGCTGGTTGATTCTCTATGGACGTAACCCAAATTGGGTGAACCATGTATATCTGTGTCTCTCTTGTTTTATGTGTTTTATCTGGTTATATTTATGCAATATATTTGGAGATTCATAAATTATAATCAAACAGTTGAGGAATATTGTTCACTGTCTTTCTGGATATTTGAAGCATTATCAATCATTAGTCCACGACCTCACCTCACATTTCCTAGCATTTAACACTTCGCCAATTCTAAGGCTTCAAAATGCAAGTGTCAATCTTTTGGCTAATGTTGCATCCATGCTCATACCACCAGGAGATTATAGTCTGGATCGATTTTCTATAGAATTAACTTTTAGGCCTTCTACTCCCGATAACATCACAAATTTGTGAGTTTTTAATGATGATCCAGATATCATAATTTTTCTAACATCTAAAGGCTCTTATGATGACAAGAGAATAGATGAGGATCAACATGATAACCAACTCAAGAAAAAAGCAGGTGTGAATTTGATACCTAAATCTGTAGTTAAGCTAGAAGATATGTGTGATCTTAAGGACAGATGCAAGAAACCAACTAACTCAAAGCCTCAAAGTTCAACATTAAGGTTTGAATTAGTAAATCTTGGAACTGATCTTAAACCAAAAAATATTAATCTAGGTCTTGGTCTTACACCCGATGAAAGATTAGCCTTCATCCATTTGTTGAGAATATATAAAAATGTTTTTACATGGAATTATGAAGATCTTAAAATGTATGATACTTCCATTATTCAAAATACCATTCCTATGATATCTGACGAAAAGCTTGTAAAACATAAGTTGAGAAATATTCACCCAAATTGAGAAAACCAGATCAAATATGAATTAAATAAGCTTCTCAAAGAATTTTTTTTTTTTCCTGTTAGACATTGAAGGTCGGTTTTTAACCTAGTTCCAGTCAGGAAAAATAATGGTGATATTCAAATTTCCATAGACATAACAATCTCAACAAATCCTGTCACAAGGACAACTTTCCATTGCCTCCTATGGAACAGATACTGCAGTCAGTTGCAGGCTCAGAGTTCATGGCTTTTCTAGATGGATTTTTAGGTTATAATGAAATTCTCGTACATCCAGATGATCCACTAAAGACCACATCTATAACCAAATGGGGAACATACGCTTATCAAAAGATGCCATTTGGAGTAATCAATGATGGCACAACATTTCAGAGAGCCATGATATATCTTTCAAATTTTTTCTGAATAAAATAGTGCTCATTTATTTAGATGATATAATTGTATATTCAAAAAAGTGTAATAATCATTTAAAGTACTTAATAAAAATCTTTGAACATTGTAAAAGATATGGAGTTTCTCTAAATCCAAAGAAATTTTTCTTTGCTTTAAGTGAGGGTAAGCATATTGGATTTATTGTATCTAAATATGGCATTCAAATAGATCCTGATAGGATAAGAGAACTTTATGAAATATCTTTGCCTCAAAACAAAAAATCCATGCAATCTTTCCTAGGTCAGATAAATTTTGTCAAAATATTTATCCCTCACTTTTCACGAATTTTTTTACCCCTCCAATCTATGATCAAGTAAAATGTTGTTTTTAAATAGGGACATACTTAGCATGAATATTTTAATCTTATCAAACAAGAAATTATAAATGCTCCCTCTTTAGAAACTCCCAATTTTTTTAAACATTTTATTTTATATACTTTTTCTTCTGAAGCATCACATGTAGCTATTTTGATTCAAGACAATGATGAGAATGTTGAAGCTCCAATTTCTTTCTTTAGCTCAAATTTACAAGGTGCTAAATTGAATTACTCAAACGTTGAAAAGCAAGTTTTTCTTTTTTCAAATCAATAAAACATTTCAGGCCTTTCCTTCTTAAAAATCAAACTAAAGTAATAGTTTCATTCTCATCTGTGAGAAATTTACTAATGCAAAGAGAATTAGGTGAGAAAAGATAAAATTGGGTGACAACACTTCAAGAATATGACATTGAAATTAAACTAGTTAAAATTGTTAGAGTTCAAGATTTTTGTAGAATGTTAGCTGTAACATCCAACCTACCAGCACCAGAAGACTTAGTTGATGATATAGAAATGTGTGAGGTAATCTTCAATGATACAGAATATAAATATGTTGATATCATCTTTTAGTTCAAAAACAGATATGTCAGTATGCAGCTCAGTCACAAAAGGAAGAGGGCGTTGAGGTTAAAAGCTAAGAAATATGAAATAATAAATGATGTTTTGTTTAGGAAGAACTATGATTTTGTTTTACTTAGGTGCCTTGAAAAATCTAAGGCAGAAATGGTTCTGTAGGAACTCCATGATGCACCAGCTGCTGGACATTTTGGAGACACAATGGTGCATAAAATCTTGCATGCTGGCTATTATTTTCCAAACTTATTTAAGGATGCACACAAATATGTAAGCAAGTGCAAAATTGGTCAAACAGTTGCTAGAAGACAAAGGAAACCCGTATTTCCATTACAACTAGTCAACATTGAACAACCATTTTAGTAATGGAGCCTAGACATAATAAGTGAGATCATTCATCACTCTTCAAAGAAACATAGATATATCCTTATAGCAACTGATTACTTCACTAAGTGGCTCTTGCTATTCCTTCTTTCTGCAAACTTTGAGCGGCTAAACTCTTCCACGCAAATGTCTAGTTTTCATCATACTTGGGCTATTTTTCATATTCTTCATTCCTTGATTAGTGGGCCTCAAGTAAATTGTTGCATTGTAATCTTTGGCAATTGGACCAAGATTGTCACACACACATAGAAACTGATCTACCATAAAAATGGAGGAAAGGGATCATATCTCTTATTCTTCATTCCAATCTTCTTTTCATGCAACCTACATTCAATAGCCTTATGGCAATTATCATTGCATCAGTAGAAATAACCACATAAATTAACATTATACCTGATCTCTTGCTGAACTTCATAAAGTGGGTTGTCTTCCTTGCTTGTTTGCTTGTTTGCTTGATTGTATATTCTATACCACTGCTTATATTGCTACATAGATTTACAATGTGTTTCAATATGTCCTAGATTTTGGTAGTTGAAGCATATCACATGTGAAAATGATCTCCTTGAAGCTTTTCTTGGAATAAGCTTGGGCTTATATTCCTTCAGAGACTTCTTCAACTGATGGTTGTGTTGATTCCTATATTTCTTACTTATTTTGCTACAAATATCATTTGTTATACTTTGGGTTTGAACTAAGCTAGTTTAACCTTTATGTATGTTTCAATATCATTCGCATTATGAAGTACTTTGGTTTCGCTTCAACTTTGTCGCTTTCTTGTCTAGATCTCTTCTGAGAGAAACCACTTGTACTTCCAATCTTTCACAATAATCCTCCTTTCCTCTATATTTCTCACTTTTTTATTCCTTAATATTATTTTCCTCTTCAAGATTAATTTTCAGTCCATTGATATCTACTCTTAGACAATTCTCCTTGTCACTGGAAATTTGCAAAAGACTTCTATGACCCTTACATGCATAAGTTAGTCTATCAACTTCAACATCTAATTGATTTATTACAACCATTTTTTTTCACATTCATCCTTAACAAGAGAAGTATCCATCTCATCTCAACTATGTAGCTCAATAGAATCATCAAAATCATAATTAAAAAATTCTTTCAAAATATTACCTCATGAGATAACTCTTTTGGCTGATATTTCATAATTTGTTGCTTCATTTTCAATGGATTAAATATTTTCCTTCTTCAAACCCTTTGCCTTTTGGGCCATCCTCTTCTTTCTGCTGCCCATGATCCATGATCTACTCTCCAAGCAGTCAAGCTTCACTGAAGAGCTATTATTTTGATACCAATTGTTGGAAACTAGATCACTACTAGGTGGGGGGGTGAAGCAACAATAATGGACTTTATATAATTTTTTATAAAATTTTGATGAATTAATAATTTTCAACACACATTGACAATATTAGCTAATCAAAACATGAAAGAAGCAATAAAATCAAAATACAATAACCATGATAAACATCAACACAAGTATGCACACACAAAAACACAAGTATTTTTGGTGGAAACCTTTTCGAGAGAAAGCCACCCCGTTGCTACTGCACTCATCAATTATTGTATTAATATATTGAAAAAATTATATGTATTACCTTAAAACCATAAGTCGGAAGACATGGCTTCCTTCACAATATGTTGGCTTCCATCTGCTAGAAGCCCCCACAACCGAAAATCCTTTCCCAACTCCCATTGCACTATACAAGTCCTATTGGATGGAGAATTGTGTTCCTTCTACTTAATCCGCCAAATCACTATATACTTTGAAGCATCCATGTCTTCCCTTCCTCCATATGAAACATGTTTCATATATTTTCAAACTTGGTTCTCAGTCTGCTTAACATGAGCAACCCAACAACACCATTAATTTTGACAAAAAATCTAAATAAAAAACATAGCTCGGAGGAGGGAAATTCTTCTCTTCTTCTCACAAAAAAACTCCTCTCTAATGCACCAAAATCTCCCAATTCTCTTCCACCTGCGACACACAAACTCTAAATTTTCATCTCAATTCTATCTCTAATTTCCTCATACAACACTCTGAGAAAACAATGTGAAACTATGTGAACAGTTGCAAAAATCTCTAGCCACTCTCGATTCCCTCGCAATGGCATGCTATCACAATCTCAAGAAGACCAACCAAATAGAATTAACATATTTTACTATTTATCTTTTTCGTAGTGATTAAATAAATAACTACAACTCAGTGATGCAACTCTATTTATACATATGATTTTATCTAGATTGAGATTCTTTACTTGATCAATCCACTAACTTCACTTAACTGATGGATATTTTTAGTTTTAGCCAACTTCTTGAACCTCCCTTACCTGTTTCGAATATATAATGAAATTTTCCAGTCAATAATATCACCATAATATGAAAATTAGCTAAGATGCAAAAGGAATCAAGAGAGATTCTAGCTAAATTCTCAACCGCATGGACAAAACCACTTGATCACGGTTATGACTACCTGGATAAGCATGTCTCCATACAGTTTGAGCCCTTCAACCACATACACGAGATTATCTCGATGTTGTTGGGGCAGGGAATGGGAGAAAACTAATCAAATCAGCTCAAATCCTTCCAGAACTTATTCTAGAGCTTGGCAAACTTATGTAGGACCTCTAGAAGTCATTGGCACCTCTTCAATGCTTTACCAAATCAATTCCAAAGCATCATCAGTAAAATAGGTTGTCTTGGATGCTAACCAAGAACCATACTAACACCCAGGCCATTATCCTACTCCACAACAACTTTTCCATCAACATGCAACTCCAAAACATGTCAGACATCCTCTAGCACATGTATAGAAAGCTAAAGCATCCTCCAGTGCTTGTATATCCTCTCCAAACCCTATGTATCATATCATCAACATAAGGACTTATTTTGGGACATAGATACCTAATCAACAAGGCTCCTCGACTCTAACTCCGGTAGAAACATCATGGATAAATAATAACACGTCTAGTAGCATCATGAATAAGGAGGTCATCACATCGCTACTTATACTGGCCATGAAATACCTCGACATAACTGATGATCATGGAAAGAACAACAAAGCACCATCTATGAAATCCAATAACATGATCATGAGGACCGTTCCATCCTCTTCTAACACTTTGTATTCAATACCTACAAATCACAACTCCATCCTCACATCTCCATGCTAGTAGACATTCCTAGACCAATGCAACACACCATCCATGTACAAGAAACCTGCAACCAAACATACAAGTGTTGAATAGATCACCTGCAACACAAGCTGCCAAGTTGACATCAGCGCCAACCAACAGGGCATATGCAATAATACAAAACACATCAGTGCCAATAATCTCCTCCTTTGGCATTGATAGCAACCCCTCTAAACCAACCATCTAAAAATTGATCTCCTTCCTCATATTCTCCCCCTTTTAAATCAATGGAAAAGGGCTAAACATACCAAGGAAAAATGTTATATGCTCCTCCCATTGCAATGAGATCCATTAATAACAATAGAAACTACACTGAATATCTTATGCAGGTGATGAACAATGGAATATAGTACTGAAATATGAGAAAAATAACAACACTCCTCCACATCAGTAAAAAATATATGCAATAAACTCCCTCTAAACACAAGCCACAACTGATCAACTAGACACTAGAGAAGCAATATACATCTCCCATCAATGATAAAATCCATGGCATACAGTAGTAGCATATTAAATCACCAACATGTAGTAGCAACAACATAATATGACCAACTAGCAACAACAACTCTGATCAAATCTATAATAGTGGCATCATATATATCCAATCAAATCCTGAACAACAACAACATGAATGGCCTCTCTAACTCATATCTACATCGCCATGCTGCACTATCTAGTAGAAAAAAACTCATACATAAGCAGCAATAATGAGTATCTGGAAGAAACATCTCTCACTCCTATCTCAATGAGAAATTATAACATCCGATGAAGAGAAACATAGTGACAGAAAATACATGATGAAAGGGTCACAACAACATGTCCAACCATATTCCATTGAATTCAAACATCTACATGGTTGAATATGTACTGATATATATCCTTGGAAATGACTCCTTGACATATGCAAGTGGCTACTTCATCTGGACCAATCACTATGACCAAATGATATGCAACAAAGTATATGGCTTCATTGACCTATTACATGGATACAAAGGTGGTAATACATGGTTGTGTAATTACATGAATAAACTCATATATAGTTTAATCATGACTCATGTACCTATCTCTCTCAATGCATGCATGAATATAAAATGTCCCTCTATGGAAAGTGTTAGATTATGTACGAACGTACATGGTTGTATCAACAACACTAGTATCTCACATTGTTGATGGTGTTGGACCCGCCAACATGTCAGGGGATCTCCCCAGTAAGAAGTCCTAATTAGACCTCAGACCGTTTGGTGTAGGAGTTCCAGTAGTGGGTTATATGGTAATGCCTTGACCGCCATTTTACATAAAGGAAAGTAATATAACTCTGTTGGTAGCAAGGGTGTGACAGTTGCAGTGAGTCCAGGAAGGTGCATGAGATTTTCTAACACATAGGGGTTGAGATGAATACACCCCTTGGAAACTTGTAATAGTACTCGGCTTGGAAGGGAACACATGAGCAAAGATGCATCACCAGCTAGAAAGCGAGTTATCAAGAAATCCAAAGTGATGGTTAAACAACAACACATTTAAGAAATATTCCTACATACTTATATAGAATATTCCATACATGTGTGCGTAAGAAAACAATACATATATCATTTATAGTAAACCAGATATCATAGAATACAATACAACCTATGCATGAAACGTGATGGCTCTTATTATATTAAAAAGTGTAAGTTCCAGTCATACAATACATCCATATTCAACCACTAGTTCCAATAATGGAACGTTACAGCCACAACCGCCTACTCCTCCAAAGAGATGTACGAGCTCTATGTAGTGGAGAAGCCAAGGCTCGTTATAATACTATCCAATCTCTCTCAAAGCTAGTCTTATCAAAAGCTTGGCTGACCAAAAGCCTTTACAATGAGTTAAGAGGGTCTATTTATAGCAAAGGTTGGGGCGACCCTTGACATTCCCCTTTGTGATAGTTCAACTACCCTCATGACTCTTCACCTACTCTATGCTTGTTACATCCAACTATCACAACTTGACTTACACATGACATGACTTTACATTACAATGCACATGTACCCATGTGAAACAAAATGGCTTGAGCAATCTAGGGTAGATATGACTCTGACTTAGACAACCATGGAAGTCCAACTCCTCAACATCTTCATGTTGATCGGAAGTAACATAATAATGCCAATATCGGTAGTCCTTGATGGTGTCTGTGTGTTCCCTGGTGACATCCGTCTGAAACCTGACTCTTGCCTCCATAGCATCCAGGAACACTGCTTGGGCTTCTCTGTCCAACTCATCTGAAAGCATGTGCATCATTGTCTTCAATGCAATCAGACTGACAACATACTTGTCATGATGTCTGCACTGATGGGCAAGTCTAGGCTCGTGGAAATGTGCATCAACTCGTCAAAGTAAGAGTCAAGCTCTAGTCAGACCTATTTCATTATCTTCCCCTAGGTGAGGCTCCTAATACATGGGATTGCGTGTGTGTGCACCACAACATCCATAATTCTAAATACTTATGCATGGGAAGCCTAAATGCTAGTGATGAGCTGGGAGAGCTCTTCATAGTTTCGGATCTAACTCCAGATATGTGCTTTTAACTCAACCACATTGACCCTGATCATCTTAGGAAAGTGAAGCAGGGTTCCCTTTTATTTCATCGTCCATGTTTTCATGTCATCAAAAACAACATGCAAGTTTGTCAAGGTATGTTCTCTTCTAGCACATCAATGTTGCCATCCGTTGAGATGGACGACTGCCTTATGCATGGTACCAAAATTTGAGTACAATGTTCGCATAACTATGTCAAGGGACAATACTTTATCTAGTATTTCCTTCTTCAGTTCAGCTTGGGTGAACATTGTCACCAAGTCTCCTCCTTGCTTGGTCATTTGTAGTTCCTTCACCATTCACTCATTCTTGGCTATCAAAAAGCCAAAACTTGAGATAGTGGCTTCGACATACATTTTGGTTGCATCGACCAAGGCTGCTGAATGTTTGTGCACATCAGTCATGATCAATCGTTCTTCAACTTGTGAAAGATATTTATGATCCTATGGAGTTGATACTTTGTGAGACTTCACAACTCTATGTTGATATTCGTCGAATGAGATGTTGTGCATCTCTTCTTCTAGCTCATCACCAAGGATCTCAGTGCATCCTTGGCCACTTGAGACTTGCTCATCATATGGATGCAGTGAAGTAGGTAAGTCGACCTCTTGATGATGAGGCATGAGGTTAGTGTCCTATGCCAACTCTTTTTGCTCTATGTCTGCATCCAACTGTTGAAGTGCTTGTTCTATCTCATGAGTGAAGTCTTGCTCTTGCGATGGTTCACCGTGTTGTTCTGATGCCAGCTGATCTGATAAGTCCACTACCTATATGGGTATTGTTACATATGTTTGCAGCTGTTGTGGCCCCTACTGTATTTGCTGCACTTGCACTTCCCTCTCCTATTTGCACAGCTCTTGTTCTTTTCAAAGTTACTCCCTCAACTCATTCAACTCCTTCTCTACTTCTTCCATTCTTCTCCTATCCCTCTTCCTTTGCACAATTCACATGTCCCGTTGGTGCCTCTTTGCCTCTATAGCAATGGTTGCTTTCTCTACCAATGGATCTGCTTGGAACTTGAAGCTTTGCTCCTCCTCCATGTAATCAACAATCTTCCTCTTACCTTTATCGAGCACTAGTATGCTTTCCTCTACTCCTACTGCTGCTGTTGGTGGTTCTCTCCATGGTGCTACTTCATGTTACTTCGCTAAACACTCTATAGCTAAGCCAACTGGTTCATTGGGTCTGGAGAAACTGTAACAATATCTCCATGGGTCCTCCTCAGCCTAATGACATGCCCCATGGATCCAGTTGAGATGAACTCTCATGCAGTGATCTTTCACAATGAAATGTGGGTCATACACATTGTAGCTTCAGAGGTCGAATGGGTACTTCTTCATCAGTTTTTCTTCGACATCCACTTGCTTGATACTCTGAATCTCATATAACCCAATCTACTATGGAAGAGTGGGCCAAGGTGCCTTCTTCTTCCGATGCAGTCTAGATGTCAATCCTTCTGAGATGTGATATGCCACTTCCTGCATGACAAGTACATCCAAGGTAAACTTTGGTAGAACATGTGGGGGCTTCTCCATGCTGAAAATTCGGATGAATGTGCGAGACAGTGAGGCATACCAATCAGCGATGCCTATTAATGCCTCCATTCCTTCCTTCAAAATGTAAGTTGGATCCTGTTTGAATATCATCTTGTAGACTAGGGTGACAAAATTATCAGAAAGTCATGTGATTACTCCTTTGAAGCTGCATTTGGACAACAACTTGAAATATGTGTTCACAGCAGTCTGCACCAGTGACCATGCCCACTCCAAGCTTGGGAACTCCTCTTGGATTCAGATTGCATCTAAGATGTAGGCAAACATGTAAATATCTTCATGCATACCTCTGGGTGACTGTCTAGGCTTTGTTACTTGTTCATCTATCCACTGCCGCGACCATAAGGGAGAGGCAATCCATTAAATGAGAATCATTTGTAAGTGAAATTCAACAAAACTTGCCTCAGGCATTCTATTTCGAAATAAGATTGATGGCATGCCACTAAGCCTCATGTATATGCATTCTCATGAAGTAATCAACATTGCTCCAAAGAAATATTGCATCAAATCTCTTGATTGTATGGACTATCGAAGCACTGGCCAAGCCTCACAAACTTTTAGCATAGGCATATGGGGTTCAAAACCCAGAACATGGGATTTCATCTTAATCAGGTACAAAAGCTCTTGTAACCCGAATATTATGTTTTCATTGAAGCTTATGTCTTATCAACAGTAGATGCCATGGGTAAAAAAATCAAAAGAAGCTTCATTACACAATAACCCTAATCCTTCATTTAAATGGTAATCTAAAACGGAGGCTTCATTGCACAATAACCCTAAGCATTCATTTAAAGTGAAATCTCCATTGCATAGTAACCTCGATTCTTTATCCTTTTATTCTTCCCTATGGAATTCTATTGTGCCCCTTTCCATGAAGTGCATGTTTCACTCGCCACAGCTGCCTCGAGCCCCTAAAGAGCCCAATTTGGACCCCTCTTAGTGGCTGCTCGTAAATAAGAAAAAAACATTACTAACCCTACTTTGTTTGCATATCGTTATCATTTTCTCATTGTGACTATTTGAGTTGAGATGGGGGTGTATTCACTCTCTTTGTGGATGGATTGAAAAAAAAATGAAGAGTACTTCCTTGGTGGTGTTATTTTGTTAACCCCTACCCTAGGTTCATTTGATCTATCTTTGGTGATTTCGAGAGCTTTCGTCTCTTTCGGATGGATTGAATTGGCACATCACTTGGTTAGGGAAATGGATCGAAAGTCTGAGAGGGATGTGGTTATGAAGTATGATAATTAAGATCTATAAACTGGTAAAGGTTTGGCTGACTGGAAATGGAAATGGAATCAATGGCTACCTGACAACAGAAGGTCACTGATCGGAGTGGAGCCCACTGAAACTTCAATGGCTAGAGTGAAGTCCACTATATTATTTTTGGGAGAGAATGTAGTAGAGATGCCAATTGAAATGGTTGTGAGAAACATTATGAATAATCTTTCCTCAGATGGGCATTGAAAATTCTTATGCTTTCCAATCTGGAGGAGGATGCACGTGCAATTATTGAATATGGACTAAGTCCTATGCTTTCGGATCTGGAGAAGGATGCGTTTATAATTATAAAATGGACTATTTGAGAATTTGAGGGACGTGTGGGTGCAATAACTTTATTAATTTTTTCAAATAGTAGATTTGAGTAGAAAATATAATTAGTTACTCAACCAAACAATCACAAGAGAAATTTTCTTAAATAGAGAGATACACAAATTCTACAACACTTAAGGTCAGTCCTCTATCACTTTATTATCCGCGTGCCTACCAATGTACTTTTTTTTTTCACATCATACTAACCCATTTTATTATTCAATCCTTAATGTTGTCTATTTGAGTTATTCAAAGTGATATAAAAATGTGATATTGGCTTTGCACACACAATAAGGATCATGTATTGAATTAACGATTTCATTTACTCTATGTTTTGTTTTATCGTGATTGTTAAATGTCACATTATTTTGAATATTTTTCAACATTGTGGTAAATAAATTAGTAATTTATTACATATTAATTATCATTTACTGAAACTTTATATATTGATTTGAAATATACTGAGAAAACATAATAGAGAATTAAAGATGGTTTTAGATACTTTCGAGATTTCCATTCTAATACCTTCATTCATCGACACATTTCCAACAAAATGAAATAAATTTTTAATTACATCATGGAGAATATAATCAAATTGTTTCATCCCTTGATGAACATATCAAAAAGCATAGGAATTTTCTCAGTGCACGAAGATGACGTTGCACAAGCAGGTGAAAGTGGCGGTGGAATTCCGTGATGGAATGAAGGTGATGATCACCCCGGATGTTCACACATATGCGTTGCTATTGGAGGGATGGGAGTTCTTAGGTGATGTAGAAGAAATAGAATACGAAAAACTCACCTTTGACTCGACCTTCAAATTGAGGTGGGCGAAGAACATTGAAAATAGAAAAAACAAATTACCTTTCAGATGAGCATAAGATTTTCATTAATTTGCATAGAGTAAACAGTAAATCACATCTCCATCATCCAAAAAAGTCAAACTTTTCTTATCCCATTTAAGGTCTTGATAGGGGTATGATAGGTTGAAGAATTGCAGACCTATTGCATTTGAAATCATGTCCTCCAGTGCATACTCCTTTCCACCAAGAAGAAACTGGACCAATCCCGACATAGTTGAAACTTGGTGAGTTAGGCCAAACGATTGTGTGTTTGATCCATGTTAAAAAATTTAGGAAGCAAAACACATTCTCCTCTTCGAAGTAAATGCATTAATTACAGGAAAAAGAAAACCATTAAAGATGTTTGTCTTGAACAAACTATATGCCCATAAAAACCAACCGCAATATATAATAGGCTCGCTAATATATGAGATCGTGAACGAACCGTATTAATTTCACCAAAAATAAAATCAAAACTCGGACTAAACTAATCAATATACACAATATGTATACAACGAGTATCAATCATGCCAATTATGGAGTCCCCAGTAGCAGTATACGAAGGTGTGGCCAAGTTGGACTCAGATTGTAGGAAGTCTTAGGAATGCGTCATGTGCAGTTGTAGCACTGGATCAGGGAAAGTAGATACGATCCTAGCTTTTACCGATAGAAACGGTCAGCACCATCAAGTATAATATCACATGTAAATTTATTCTATGCCATATATACAATCCAGTAATGGTACACAACCAGGTCCAAATTTGATTAAATATCAGAAATAGAAGTTTTCTTGGTCCTTAGACATAACTATAGAGAAGCCTGTGAGAGCATGACTATAGTTATAAACAAGCAATAAATGCACATGATGGTCACGACACGCCATCACATGATAATGTTAGCACAAAAATTTGCAACAAATAAAAAAAGTATTCTTTAATCACAAAGGTGGCATAGTTAAAACCACCTCATACCTTCTTCCTAGCATCGAGGAAAGTAGCTCCACATAGCTACAAATTATGAAATCCATTTCACCTCCATGAGAGCTTCCCATGTAAACAATGTAAACCTACACAATGGCACACAAGATAAATATGACATACAAATCTTGGATACTACAAATTTGAGTTTGTGTAGAAAGCTCAAATATTAATATTCTCTATTTGAGAAGGCATCTAGATATCTAGCCATGATGAGTTATGGAAAGTGTTTTTCCTATCTGGACTTCTTCCAAAATACACTAAAAATCCTTTACCAACATAAGAACATGAAGGATGCTTACGAAATTTGGGAGTTTATGAGGCAAAAATGTATTGTCCCTCATTTTCCCACATATACAATGATTTCCACGTCCTGTAGTGAAATGCCAATCCAGGCAGATTTTGTTGACTTTCCATTGGATTGTAGGTTTTAACCCCGTACAGAAATTACCTGCATACGAATTCTAAAATACAAAAAATAAACAATGCGATAGAATACCACATAAAACAAATATACATAGAGATTCCCCCCTGGATCCCAAAACCAAGACTACCAGCTTGATTTTTCATTATGTTCCTTTCAATGTTATAATACATATTTATACACGCTGAAGCATCCAATACCATGGACTGAAAGGTATCGCGTCCAAAACATATGTGTGAAAATCATACACAAAACCATAGGTGGGTCCGCCCAACCTAGCATAGGGTCCAAAACCAAAATTTCCTGGGGCACTACCTTGGACCCCATAAAGTGGGGTTATGGGTGCCCCTCAAACCCCCTGTGACCTCCCCCCCTCTAACCCCCGGTTAACTACGTGGGCTAGTCATGGAAAGAATATAACACAACCCAACATTCTCCCACTTGTTGTTTTCTTTCCACAGGGAGCCACAAGAGAGCTTAGTCATTTATCCAGCCCTGTAACACCCATTGTTTCTCTACACCAAGAGAACTTCTCACAGCTCACATATTTTGTCAATGCATCTGCAGTATTCTTCAAAGTGTCCACCTTTACCAGCAACACCTTTTTGTCTTCTATCATATCCCTCATAAAGTGATACTGAACATCAATGTGCTTTGTCTTTGAATGGTATGCAGGGTTCTTTGCCAAGAAAATTGTACTTTGGCTATCACAGTCTATCCTTATTACTTCTTGTACTAACCCCATACTTGAACAAAATCTCTACAACCAAACTGCTTCCTTTCTTACATGAGTGGCTACCACGTATTCCGCCTCTGTAGTTGACAGTTCCACTACAGATTGTTTCTTACTCATCCAACTGACTGCACCTCCAAATAGGTTAAACACATACCCACTTGAAGATATTCTTTGATCCAGATCTCCAGCCTAGTCTACATCAACAAAGCCACGAATATCCAACACTCTGTCCAATCCTGGTCTTCCTTGGTAACACAAACCATAATCACTAGTACCACACAAATACCTGAAAACTCGCTTCACTGCTGTCTAATGCTCCTTTCCTAGTTTTGACATAAACCTGCTCAATACTCCCACTGCATGTGCAATGTCTATTCTAGTACAGACCATTGCATACATTAGGCTACCTACTGCACTTGCATATGGAACATGGGACATATCCTCTTCCTCTTCTTGTGTCTTGGGACACTGTTCAGCAAATAAGCTCACACCTATAGGAATAGGAACCTTCACCAGTTTACTATCCTGCATATTAAACCTCTGCAATATTGTCTCGACATAATTCCTATGGTTTAACCAGAGCTTCCTCTTTGCCCGATCTCTTTTAATTTCCATGCCCAAAATAGACTTTGTAGCACCAAGATCTTTCATGTCGAATTTGGAGGACAATTATGTCTTCAAATCCTGGATAACTTCTTTGTCATTTCCAACCAGCAACATATCATCCACATACAAGACCAGATAAATAACACAGTCACCAATTAATTTAATTTACACATAATGATCTGCTTTGCTTCTAGTGAAGCCAAGTCCCCATATAAATGTATCAAATTTCTGATACCACATCCTTGGTGACTGTTTTAACCCATACATAGACTTATTTAACTTGCATACTAGTTCTTTCTTACCCTTTACCAGGGCTTTTTGGCATCGCGATTTTTTCCTCTACCGTTGGATCATGCTTGGGAGATCTACGGTCAGGAACCTTCATGCTTGTCAGTGGGTCTGCACGGTTTTCAGTCGGGCTCCTTGGCACCGCGAGATCTTCCTCTACCATTGATTCGGGCATGGTGTTTTGATGGTGGAGTTTAAAGGCATCAAAGCTATTTTCCATTGGGATTTAGGTAATGCTTTAGTTTGAGGGTTATTCCCCCTTCCGGATTGTGGTGAGGCGACTGGCTAGCCCCGGTACGGTCTGGCAGATGAGGACTTAGTTGTTGTGATTGGTTGGGATCAGAGTTTACACCCTTAACTCGATGCCCTTGGTTGTTGGGGGGTTGTTTTACCCAGTTCATGGATCCACTTGGATGTTTGTAATATATGTAAATTATTTTATGTTTTAATGATAATGAAGGTACGACTCTTGCTTTAGAAAAGAAAAGTTTATTAAGTTTCTATTTATTATAATTATTAAATATTAATATTATGAATATTTTAGTTATTAGTTATTCATATTAATATTAATGTTAACATTATTTGCAATTACTTTTTTTTAATATTAATATAAATATTTGTATTGTTTATATTGTTTATTTATTGGTTAATTAATAGTGCTAAATAATAATAATAATAATAATATATTTTATAAATAATAAAGATTTATTAATGTTAATATTTTAAATAAATAAAAATAAATATGGTTGATATACACTTATCGATGTTTATCAACCACATTTATTAATGTGTTTTTCCCAGTTACACCCTTTTTTATGCACATCAAGCTTCATTATTCGAACTAAATTAAGACAATTTACTTTCTTTTGACTCATTAATGCCCAAAATGTTCTCATCGGGCTTAATCATTCATCCAAGTAGGTATTCATCTATTCCCATGGATGTAATACTAGGACAAACATAATCACAGGTATTATGACTAGGGTAGAAAAAATGATAATAAATGCACACAGAAATAATGGAGGTATATAAATGACAAATAGCGCATAACAATGCAAACTTACATCAAATTCATGTCAACTTATATTAGAAACGACCACCGCCGACACGTTAAATAACATGAAGGACAACAAATTATTCATGAATTATTTATGAGATATATAGAAACAACATAGTTTAATTGTGTTGTTGTTTATTTGTTTTGTATTTCCAATGTTTTTTAAAGGTTAACTTCTTGTTAAATTTGTTTAAAATTTGTTTGGATGTGTTCAAATTACAAGTTTGGGTTGTGAACTTTACATAATTTGTATAACCGTGTCATTAAATGTGGTTGATATAAGTATAAGACATTATTTTCCATCATTTAAATACCACTCAACGTTTATAAATGAGGCCAATAAACATAATTTAATAATATTTATTAAAATTAATATTATTTATAATAAAAAATTTAATGTCATTAATAATATTAATACTATTAATATTAAAGAATTGTATTAATGTTAATATTAATTTAAAAAATTATTAATTTTAATATTAATATTATTAAATTTTAACATTAATATTAAATTTAATATTAAACTTATTAAAATTAAACTTAATAAAATTAGTAAACCTAACATTTAAACATTGGTTTGATTACAATGAAAGATGTAGGTTTTAACCCCGTATAGAAATTACCTGCATACGAATTCTAAAACACAGAAAATAAACAATGCGATAGCATAACACATAAAACACATATACACTGAGATTTTCCCCTAGATCCCAAAATTGGGACTACCAGCTTCATTTTTCATTATGTTCATTTCAATGTTATAATACATGTTTATACATGCCGAAGCATCCAATACCATGGACCGAAAACCATCGCGTACAAAAAACATGTGCGAAAATCATGCAAAAAACCATAGGTGGGTTTGCCCAACCTAACATAGGGTCCAAAACCAAAATTTTCTGGGGCGCTGCTCCTAACCCCATAAAGTGGGGTTACGAGTGCCCCTCAAACCCCCTGTTAACTACGTGGAAAGAATATAACACAACCCAACATTCTCCCACTTGTTGTTTTCTTTCCAGTGGGGGCCACAAGAGAGCTTAGTCATTTTTCCAGCCCTGGAATGTCCATTGTCTCTCTACACCAAGAGAACCTCTTAGAGCTCACAAAATTTTTCAATGCATCCGCAATATTCTTCAAAGTGTCGACCTTTACCAGCAACACCTTTTTGTCTTCTATCATATCCCTCACAAAGTGATACTGAACATCAATGTGCTTTGTCTTTGAATGATATGCAGGGTTCTTTGCCAAGAAAATTGCACTTTGGCTGACACAGTCTATCCTTATAGCTTCCTGTACTAACCCCATACTTGAACACAATCTCTGCAACCAAACTGCTTCCTTGATTGCATGAGTGGCTGCCATGTATTATGCTTCTGTAGTTGATAGTGCCACTACAGATTGTTTCTTACTCATCCAACTGACTGCACCTCCAAATACGTTAAACACATACCCACTTGTAGATCTTCTCTGATCCAGATCTCCAGCCTAGTCTGCATCAACAAAGCCACGGATATCCAACCACTCTATCCAATCTTGGTCTTCCTTGGTAGCACAAACCATATTTGCTAGTGCCACGTAGATACTTGAAAACCCGCTTCACTGTTGTCCATTCTCCTTCCTTGGTTTTGACATAAACCTGCTCAATACTCCCACTGCATGCGCAATGTCTGGTCTAGTATAGACCATTGCATACATTAGGCTACCGACTGCACTTGCATATGGAACACGGGACATGTCCTTTTCCTCTTCTTGTGTCTTGGGACACTGTTCAGTAGATAACCTCACAGCTACAGGAATAAGAACCTTCACTGGTTTACTATCTTGCATGTTAAACCTCTGTAGTATTGTCTCGACATACTTCCTATGGTTTAACCAAAGTTTCCTCTTTGCCCGATCTCTTTTAATCTCCATGCCCAAAATATAGTTTGCAGCACCAAGGTCTTTCATGTCAAATTTGGAGGACAACTGGGTCTTCAAATCCTGGATAATTTCTTTGTCATTTCCAACCAGCAACATATCATCCACATACAAGACTAGATAAATAACACAGTCACCAATTAATTTAAAATAAACATAGTGATCTGCTTTGCTTCTGGTGAAGCCAAGTCCCCGTATAAATGTATCAAATTTCTGATACCACATCCTTGGTGATTGTTTTAACCCATACAGAGACTTCTTTAACTTGCATACTAGTTCTTTTTTACCCTTCACCGCAAAGCCTTCAGGCTGCTTCATGTAGATATCCTCTTCCAGATCCCCTGAAGAAATGTTGTCTTCACATCCATCTGTTCGACCTCAAAATCAAAAGTAGCAACAACAGATAAAAGTAATCTAATAGAAGTTACCTTGGCAACAGGAGAAAAAATATCACAAAAATCAATTGCCGGCACCTGGGAATAACCTTTTACTACCAATCGAGCTTTGTATTTCTCCGCTTTTCTTTCTACAATTGTCTTCTTTTTGAACACCGATTTGCTGCCAATGGGTTTCCTTCCAGCCGGAAACTCCACCATATCCCAAGCCTCATTTTTGTGCAAAGATGCCATTTCATCAACCATGGCCTCTTTCTAGAGTTTTCCATCCTCTGAATCCACTGCTTCCTTCATAGTTTTGGGATCATCATCAAGAATAGACAAAAAAAAAATTGAACAGAAAGCAGATGGACTATACCTTTCTGGATGCTTTCTTTCTTGAACTGATCTTCTCACAGCTGGAGTTTGTGGCTCTTCATCTTTTGATTCCTCATCTACTGTAGAGTTTGATTTTTCCTCCTTTAGCTCAAACTCTATCTTCTCAGGTTCCTTAGGTTGGACTTCATGTTTGATAACATCTTTCACCTCTCTAAACAACACATCTTGGATGTACACAAAATTCCTTGTTATTGGGTTCTGAAGCTTATAACCCTTTAAGCCATCCTTATACCCAATAAAGATGCACTTTTCAGATTTACTATCCAACTTGGTTCTTTTCTCCTTTGGAACATGTACATATACATCACATCCAAATACCCTCAGATGTGAAAGAGAGGGTTTCTTACCAGTCCATACCTCTTGTGGATTCTTATCCCCCAACGCTGATGAAGTTGACTTGTTGACTAGGTAACATGCAGTATCCATCGCCTCTGCCCGGAATTCTTGTCCTAACCTGGCACCACTGAGCGTGCTTCTTGACCTTTCCATCAACGTCTTGTTCATTCTTTCTGCAACTCCATTTTGCTAAGGTGTATAAGGAGTAGTCTTCTTCCGTGCTATGCCACAATTCTTATAGAATTCTTCAAATTGCTTACTGTAAAACTCTCCACCATTATCTGTTCTCAGTACCTTTATCTTCTTCTCTGACTGGTTTTCCACTAGAGCCTTAAATTCTTTAAACCTATCAAAGACTTCAGATTTCTTCTTAAGGAAATATATCCATGTATTCCTTGAGAGGTCATCTATAAATGATATATAGTACAGAGACTTACCTAGTGATGGAACCTTCATAGGTCCAAACACATCACTGTGCACAAGCATTAATATCTGTTTCACCCTCTTACCATCAGAGGGGAGAGTCACCCGATTCTGCTTCCCATATACACAATTTTGACAGAAATCAAAACCCAGAGAGCTATTACTCATACCTTCTACCATATCTTTACCATGAAGTATTTGAAGGCCCTCCTCTCCAATATGTCCAAGCCTTTGATGCCACATCATGGTCTTCTCTCCAGAGACCACTAGATTTTCTGCTCCACTTTCAGGAACCACAAAATTGTTGCACCCATCAACAACCATGCTACCTTGTAGCTTGCAAAGAGTTCCAATCCAAAATCCCCACATCAATACCAGTGCTTCTCGAACCATCTTGCAAGTATCCTTCTTGAACACTATTTTTACACCTGCATCATCTAGCTTGATAGCAGAAATCATATTTCTGGCTAATGCAGGAATATGCAAACACCTGGATGTGTTCTAACCCGTCCACATTGCAACTTCAACTTTACTTTTCCACGACCAATGATTCTAGCCTTCCTGTCATCCCCCAAAAAGACATCACCACCATCATATTTCTCATCGTCGTAGAAACACTCTCTATGGGGAGTGAAGTGAAAGGATGCACCTGAGTCAATCAACTAGGCCTCATGATCTACATGCGTACTTGAAGAAGCCAAATACACATCCCCACCTTCATCTGAGGTAGTTTTTGCCTCTGCAGAAGGAGCATCATCAGATCCCTTTACTTTATCAGGAGCTTTAGATTTATAGTCCCTTTTGTAGTGCCCTTCCTTTCCGCATTTCCAACACACCACCTTTACAGGTTTTCCTGCAGACTTAGATCTCCCTCTAGATTTAGATCTCCCACTTGATGACTTTTTTTTTTTTCTATTCTGGGACCGTCCTCGTATAGACAAGGCATCACCATTCTTGCTCTCCATATTTTTCTGTCTCATCTCCTCCGTCAACAGGGCTGAGATTATTTCATCAAACTGCAAGGCAGTTGCATTGCCACCTATTGCAATAACCAAACTATCCCACGAATCTGGTAGAGAACATAACAAACTAATGTACTTATCTTCATTAGACCAGGTAATCACTATTTAATTTTTTCAAGTCAATCCCCTTGAGGGGGGAGTTATCTACCTTCGGGGTAAGCCAGTGTTTATAATGTTGGTTTCCATTTCTTGCCGTGATGATGTGGTTATTAATGAATTTCAAAAACCTTGACAACATTGACTGAGGTAGTATAGATGAAGCTCAACAATGGAATAAGTTGTTCTTAGTTTTTCCTGAATACTAGTTCCTTTTTGGGTAACTATTTGTCTTATCCAATATTTAACTTTGTGTCTTGGCATCATCTATCTCCTTTTTTGGTAGCTATTTGTGTTATACAATGTTTAACTTTATGTCTTGGGACATCATTTACCTCGATTAAAAAACATCTTGGACTTTTTTGCAATTCATTTTCTTCTTTTTCTTCTTTTCCATTTTATTGATTTCAATTTGTAAATTTTGTATGTTTAATTATAGATTAGGAGGAGGTTAATTTCTTGAAATATATATATTTTGGTTGTTTTATGTGTGCAAGTGTCAATTCTTTTCTCATGGGGCCCATGATCAAGTTGAAGTACTTGATCTATAAGGCCCTTGGTGGTACTATGGATTGTCCAAGATTACCCTCATAAGTCTCGACAAGGGTCCCATCCTCAGAAACAAGATAATGAAGTGACATGCCCTTGCATAAGCAGACACGCTGAAAGTTTGGCACAAATCGAATTATTTTAAGTGTGAACTCAGAAAAATGAGTCTATCCGAGATGATCGATTCCAAGCCTCTCCTTTGAGCCTAGACACTTAGGGATGATAGGTGCGAGATAATATCCAAGCTCACTAATGTGGAAATTGGTGGCAGAAATCTTCTATTCGGAGTTAGGGGGGCCTCTTCAACCTCTTCAACCATCCTCCAACACTTGTATATCCTCTCCAAACCCTATGTATCATATCATCAACATAAGGCCCTATTCCGGGACATGGAGACCTAATCAATAAGGCTCATGCAATCTAACCATTATAGGAACATCATTAATAAAGAGTAACACCTATAGCATCATAATGAACAAGGAGGTCATGACATCTCTACTTTGTATTGGCCATGCAACACCTCAACACTGCTAATCATCATGGGATGTGCAACAAACCACCATCCAATTCTATGCAACAACATGATCATGAGGACCATGCCACCCTCTGATCACAATCTATATGCAACACCTACAAATCAAACCTCAATCTCCACATCTCCATGCTAGTAGACCTGCCAAGACCAATGCAACATATCATCCATCTACAAGTCACTTGTAACCAAACATACAAGTGCTAAGAAAGTCACCTGCAACACAAGCTACTAGGTTGACATCAATTCCAACAAATAATGCATCTACAACACTGCAACGCACAGTAACAAACTCTCTCTCTCTCTCTCTCTCTCTCTCTCTCTCTCTCTCCTCAAACCTTGCAGTCATGCTTTCTCTCCCCGCCACCTTGCACAAATAATCTCTATTCATCTCTCCCTCCTGTCCATCCCTCTCCCTCTCTTTCTTTCTCTATCGCCCCCACCTCTCTCTCTCCATCATTTCCTCTCCCTCCTCCAACTATTCTTGGTCCTTCCCTTTATTCTCTCCCTCTCTCTATCCCTCCCCTACTCTCTATTTTTCTCCCCGCCCTACTCTCTCTCTCTCTCTCTCACTTCCCTTCTCTCACTCCCTCTCTCTCCCTCACCCTATTATATCTCTCTCTCCCTCACCTTCTGTCACTCCCTCCTTGTGTATACCTCTCTCTCTCACTCTCTCATCTCTTTTTCTCTCTCTCTCCCCTTGTCCCCTTTTACACAATCCCTCCCCTCCTTCCCTCTCTTTCTCTCCCTCCCTCTCTAATAATATCTCTCTCCCTCAAACAATCTCTCCCCTCCTTTCTTTTCTCTCATTTTGTCTCTCTCTCTCTAACCCTATTACACTCTCTCTCAATCTCTCTCCCTCTCCCTTTTCCCTCCCTTTAGCACTCCATCTCCATCTCTTGATGTTGCACTCTCTCCTACTCTCTCCCTCTCTCTTTCCCTCCCATCTCCCTCCACTTTATTTTCGTCTGCCACCCCACACTGTCTCTCATTCGTTCACCCATCCTCTCTCTTTCTACCTCCTCTCTCGCTATCTCTCTCTCTCTCCCTCTCTCTCACTCACTTGGATTTGTCTCTCTCTCCTTCCCCTGCTCTAACTCCCTCCCAATGGCCCCCTTGTATCTCCCTCTATCTCTCCCTCTCTCATTCCATTCACACTCTTTTCCACTCTCTATCCCTCTTCCTCTCCGCCCCTCACTCCTCTCCCTATCACACACTCACAATCTCGCTCCCTCTCCCTCTACCCTCCCTTCCAATCTCCATCTACCTCTCTCCACGTTGCATTCTCTCTTATTTTGTCCCTCTTTCTCTCCCCCCCATCTGTCTCCCACTTACACTCTCTCTCCCCTCCTTCCTCCCCTCTCCACTTTACATTGACTCTCTCTCTGCCCCACCTTGTACACACACTCTTTGTCCATCCCTCGCCCCTCCCCTACTGCCCCACCCCCCCCTCTCTCTACCCTTGCCTTCTCTTTCTCTCCCCCCCACTCCCTCTCTCTCCTTCACTTCCTCCCTCCCCTCTCCCTCTCTCTCCCTCTCTACCCCCACCTTGCACTCTCTCTCTCCCCATGTCACACTCTCTCCCACTCTATCCCTCTCCCACTCTCCCACTCTCTCCCTCTCCTTCCCTCTCACTCTCCCTCTACCCATATCACACACAATCTGATTCTCTCTCTCCCTTTCCCTTTACCCTCCCCTTCTCTCACTCTCTCTCCCTCTCTCCCTATCACACACAATCTGACTCTCTCTCTCTCTCTCACTTTCCATTTTCCCTCCCTCTCTCTCACTCTCTCTCCCTCTCCCTCTCTCCCACTCTCTTCCTATCCTTCGCTCTCTCTCTCTCTTCCTCTCTCCCTATCACACACAATCTGACTCTCTCTCTCTCTCCATTTCCCTTTTCCCTCCCCCCTCTCACTCTCTCTCCCTCTCTCCCTAGCATACACAGTCTGACTCTCTCTCTCCCTTTCCCTTTCCCCTCCCTCTCTCTCACTCTCTCTCCCTCTCCCTTTCTCCTTGTTTCATTTTCTCCTACTCTCTCCCCTTCCCTCCTCACTATCTCTCTCCCTCTTATGCTATTCTCTCCCCTCCTTCCCTCTCTCTCTCCCTGCCCCCCCCCCCACCTTGCACTAACTCTCTCTCCTTCTCTCTCCTCCCAACCTTGCATGTACTCTCTCTCCTACCCTCTCCCCCCCCCACAGATTGCACTCTCCCTCCCCCTGTCTCCCTCTATGTCTTTCTCCTTCCCTTACATCCCTCTCCCTATTTTCTACATTTACTGCCCAGTACCCTGAACCTTGCACCCACTCTCTTTCTCTTTGCCTCCCTCTCCTTTCTTCAATTCCCTCTCCCTCTCTCTCTCTCTCTAACCGAACTGCCCCACCCCACTCTCTCTCTATGTGTCTCTCTCCTTCCATCCCCACTTTCTACACCTTTTCTCTCTCTCTCCCACCTCTCACTCTCTCGACCTTGCTCTCTCTTGAGAGCTCTCCATCCCATCACCAACTCTCTCACTTCTTCTAGTTCTCACTCTCACTCATTATATAACGTTAACAAAAAAATTAAAAGAAAAAAACATAATTTAAAGGAAAATTACAATTTAATCTTCTTTAAAACTTTTGGAAAAATCAAATTACTTCCCATATAAAAATATATTTTATTTTCTTTATAAAATTTAATTTAAAAATCAAAATAAAAAAACACATCTATTATACGATATATTAAATAATAAAAAATAAAATTTAAACATCTCTCTCTCTCTCTCTCTCACACACACACACACACACACTCTCTCTCTCTCCATCCCTTCCCTCTCCCTCCTCCATGTATTCTTTGTCCTTCCTCTTACTCTCTCTCTCTCTCTATCCCCCCCCCACTCTCTATTTTTCTCCCCCACCTCTCTCTCTCTCACTCACCTTCTATAACTCTCTCTCTCTCTCTCTCTCTCTCTCTCTCTCCCCCCCCCATGTCTCCCTCCCTCTCTAAGCATATCTCTCTCCCTCTAACAATATTTCCCCTCCCTTCATCTCTCTCTCTCTCTCTCTCTCTCTCCCTATCAAACTCTGTCTCAATCTCTCTCCATGTCCCTTTTACCCCTCTTTAGCTCTCCATCTCCCTCTCTCCATGTTGCATTCTCTCCTACTCTCTCCCTCTCTCTTTCCCTCCCCTCTCCCTCCGCTTTATTTTCGTCCTCTCCCTTAACACATTATACTATACCCCTAGGTTTGAAACCTCTTCGTCAATACACCAAAATAAGTTCCACTTGTAATATCTAATTTAACAAAAATGATAAGCCTCAAAATTCAATTTAAGAATGGCCTTGGAATTCAATTTATGCTTTGTTGTTGTTTCTGTATAGGAATTTATTTTGTTTTACACCTTTGTCTTCCCATGTTTATCCTTGATTTTCATTATCCTGCCCAGTTGCCCCACCTCTTGTCGATCCCAAGTTTTTTTGACGTAGAGAGTGATTTGACATGAATCGAACATGGGAACAATACTTAAACACTCAAGATAGGCAATGGTGAGTGTATCTATCTCCCGCACCAACCATAAGGGAGAGGCAAACCATTCAATGAGAATCATTGGTAAATGAAATTCAAATAAACTTAGCTTAGGCATTCTATTTCAAAATAACATTGATGGCATGACACTGATCCTCATGTATATGCATGCTCATGAAGTAATCAACATTTCTCCAAAGAAATATTGCATCGAATATCTTGATTGTATGGACTATCGAAGCACTAGCTAAGCAAACTCTCAGCACACATGTATGGGGTTCGAAACCTAGAACATGGGATTTCGTCTGAAGCAAGTAGAGAAGCTCTTGTTACCCCAATATTCTGTTTCCATTGAAGTTTATCTCTTATTAACAGCAAACGCCATGGGTAAAAAAATTGAAAGAAGCTTCATTACACTGTAACCTTAATACCTCATTTAAACAATCATCTAAAATGGAAGCTTTGTTCCATAATAACCCTAATCATTCATCTAAAATGAAAGATCCATTGCATATTAACCTTGATCCTTTATCCTTTTAATCTTCCTTATGGAATTGTATGGTTCCCCCTTCCATGAAGTCCATGTTTCACTTGCCACAGCCACCTCGATCCCCCAAAGAGCCCAGTTTGTCTGCATATCATTATCATTTTCTCATTCTAATTGTTTCAGCTGATATGGGGGTCTATTTGCTCTCATTATGGATGGATTGAAAAAAAATGAATTGTACTTCGTTAGGAGTGTTCTTTTGTTAACCCCTTCCCTGGGTTCATTCGATCTAGCTTTGGTGATTTCGAGAGCTTTTGACTCTTTTGGATGGATTGAATGGGCACATTACTCGGTTAGGGAAGTGGATCAGAAGTATGAGTGGGAGGTGGTTATGAAGTATGATAATTACGATTTATAAAATGGTAAAGGGTTGGCTGACTGGAAATGGAATTGGAATCAATGGCTAGCTGGCAAGGGAAGGTCATTGATCGAAGAGAAGCCCACTGAAACTTCAACAGATAGAGCGAAGCCCACTATAGTATTTTAGAGAGAGAATGTAGGATAGATACCGATTGAAATGGTTGTGAGAAACATTCTGAAGAATCTTTCCCTAGATGGGTGTTGAAAATTCCTATGCTTTTCGATCTGGAGGATGATGCGCGTGCAATTATTGAAAATTGACTACTTCCTCTGCTTTCTAATCTAGAGAAGGATGCATGTGCAATTATAAAAAATGGATTATTTGATAATTTTAGAGACATGCGGGGTGCAATAAATTTATTAATTTGTTCGAATAGTAGATTTGAGTAGAAAATATAATTAGCTACCCGACCAAACAATCGCAAGAGAATTTTTCTTAAATAGAGACATATACAAATTCTGCAACACTTAAGGTCGGTCCTCTATCACTTTATTATGCATGTGCATGCCAATGCACTTTTGTTTCACGTAATACTAACCCTTTTTATTATTCAATCCTTAATGTTGTGTGTTTGAGTTATTTGATGTGATATAAAAATGTGATATTGGATTTGCGCACACAATAAGCATCATGTATTGAATTAACGATTTCATTTATTCTATGTTTTGTTTTATTGTCATTGTTAAATATCACATTATTTTGAATCCTTTTCAATATTGTGGTAAATAAATTACTAATTTATTACATATTAATTATCATTTACTTAAATTTTATATATTGATTTGAAATATACTGAGAAAATGTAACAAGAATTTAAAGATGGTTTTAGATACTTTTGAGATTTCCATTCTGTTAATTTGATTCATCAACACATTTCCAACAAAACGAAATGAATTTTTAATTACTTCATGGAGAATATAATCAAATTGTTTCATCCCTTGATGAACATATCAAAAAGCATAGGAATTTTCTCAGTGCGCAAGGATGACGTTCGAGGTGATGGACCAGTATGGATTCCGACAGCATGTCGTTGCACAAGTAGGTGAAAGGTGGAAATGGAATTCCTCGATGGAATGAAGGTGATGATTAGCCCAGATGCTCACATGTATGCATTGCTACTGGAGCGATGGGAGATCTTAGGTGATGTAGAAGAGATAGAATACTAAAAAACTCACCTTTGAGTCGACCTTCAAATTCAGGTGGGTGACGAACATTAAAAAAATAAATTAAATAAATAAAATTTGAAAAAAAAGAAAAAAAATTATCTTTAAAATGAGCATAATATTTTCATTAATTTGCATAGAGTAAACAGTAAATCATGTCTCCATTATCCAAAAAAACCAAACTTTTCTTATCCCTTTTAAGGTCTTGATAGAGGCATGACAAGTTGAAGAATTGCAGACCTATTACATTTGAAATCATGTCCTCCAGTGCATACTCTTTTCCACCAAGAATAAACTGGAACAATCCCAGCATAGTTGAAGCTTGGTGAGTTAGGTGAAATCCCTGTGTGTTTGACCCATGCTAAAAAATATAGGAAGAAAAACACATTCTCCTCTTCAAATTAAACGCATTAATTATAGGAAAAAGAACACCATTAAAGAAGTTTATCTTGAGAAAACTGTATGCCCGTAAACCCCAATTGCAATATATAATAGGCTCGCTAATATATGATATCGAGAATGAACCGTATTAATTTCACCAAAAACAAAATCAAAACTCGGACTAAACTAAAGAATAAACACAAATGTACACAACTTGTATCAATCATGTCAATTATGGAGTCCCCAGTAGCAGTATAAGAAGGTGTGGCTAAGGGGGACTCAGATTGTAGGAAGTCCTCCGAATGCGTCATGTGTAGTTGGAGCATTAGATCAGGGAAAATAGATATGACCCCAGTTTTTACCTATAGAAATGGTCAGCACCATCAAGTAAAATATCACATGTAAATCTATTCTATGCCATACATCCAATCCATTAATGGAAAACAACCAGGTCCAAACTTGATTAAATATCACAGATATCAATTTGCTTGGTCCTCAAACATAACTGCAGAGAAGCCTATGAAAGCATGGCTATAGCTATAAACGACCGATTAATGTGCATGTTGGTCACTGCACGACATCGCATGAAAAAGCTAGCACTAAAATTTGCAACAAATAAAAAAATTATCATTTAATCACAAAGGTGCCATAGTTAAAACTGCCTCATACCTTCCTAGCATAGAGGAAAGTAGCTCCGCATGGCTACAAATTATGAAATCCCTTTCACCTCCATGACAATTTCCTATGTAAACAATGTAAACCTACACAATGGCACACAAGACAAACATGACATACAAATCCTGGATACTACAATTTTGAGTTTGTGCAGAAAACACAAATATTAATATTCTCTATTTGAAGAGGCATCCAGGTATGGCCATGATGAGTTATAGAAAGTGTTTTCCCTATCTGGCCTTCTTTCGAAATACACTACAAATCCTTTACCAGCATAAGAACATGAAGGATGCTTATGTAATTTGGGATTTTATGAAGAAAAAAGGTATTGTCCTTGATTTTCCCACTTATGCAATGATTGGTGTGTCTTATCCAAATAGATTTTGTTGACTGTCTGTTCAATGAGATGGCTTTTAATGGCATATTTCCTTATTTTAGTATTTACAATACCATTTTTGAATGTCTTTATCATTTCCTGCGAGGTGGAGGAGCCATGAAGCATTTTGAGAAATGACAAAGAATGAATTTTGTCCTCTGTATGATAATTATGTTATGGCAATAAAAATGTATCTTGAAGCAGATGATTGAGAGATGGTTGTAACAATGTGGAAAAACATTATATAGAAGGCCATTTTCCAAAAATCAGATTGTGGTGCTATGTTAATTGATTGGTTTTATTACCCAGTAAGAGTATTAGAAGCAGTAAAGTATGATATGAACGCAATTTCTAGAGGACACCAATTATTTGTTGAAACTACGACAAATTTAATGAATGCGTTGAATGAAGTAGGTAAGCAAGATGCATATGCACAACTTGAAAAAAAAAAAAAAGTGTTTAAAGTCAGACCAAGTAATCACTATTTAAATTTTTCAAGTCAGTCCCCTTGAGGGGGGAGTTATCTTCCTTCGGGCTAAGCCAGTGTTTATAATGTTGGTTTCCATTTCTTGTTGTGATGATGTGGTTATTAATGAATTTCAAAAACCTTGACAACATTGATTGAGGAAATATAGATGAAGCTCAATAATGGAATAAGCTTCCCTCTACTTTTCCTGAAGATTGGCTCCTCTTCTGGTAGCTATTTGTGTTATACAATATTTAACTTTGTGTCTTAGGGCATCATCTATCTCCTTTTTTGGTAGCTATTTGTGTTATACAATGTTTAACTTTATGTCTTAGGACATCATTTATCTCGATTAAAAAACATCTTGGACTTTTTTGCAATTCTTTTTCTCCTTTTTCTTCTTTGCCATTTTATTGATTTCAATTTGTAACTTTTGTATGTTGAACTATAGATTAGGAGGAGGTTAATTTCTTGAAATATATATATATTGGTTGTTTTATGTGTGCAAGTGTCTCTTGAAATTGCTATTGATGGATGCAGCTGCTCCTGCTATTTCTCCAACCATTGCCTTAATGAGAAGACTGTTGGAGTAAAAATATAGTTTATATATTGGTTCTATCTCTAGGTAGCCAACTTCCTACTCAAGAGGGTTTGACACGCACATGTGCAAAGCTCCAATAGTAATATCATAATATAAGCTATATCTCTTTCTTGGATTCAACAATTTCACTATTTGTATCTGTTTGTGGATTTTGGGCTTGAATATCATTCCTGAGCTCAAAGCTGTAACAGTTCATTATAGGCTCTTCCTTCAGCTTGTTTTCCTTAACCTATTTGTATTGACTTTTCTATAAGGTTCATTATGTTTGTGTCATTAATTACAATAGAATTTTATACAGAGGTGAAATAATAGATTCATAAGGAATTTTATATGATGCCATAATCTGCTTGGAATATGCTTTACAAGGAAATCAAAAAAACACTTTTTGAACAAAGGATCTTAGAATGAGATTCATTTCGCAAGACTAATAAAATGAAAATTGGAAGGGGCGTATCATTTCACTTTAATTAATATTCTCCTTTCTTGCTTAGGAAACTTTCCTCTTGGTCTTTTATTTACAATCAGCAATCCTTTGAGAGATGTGAAATAACAGTTTTGATGGCTACCTCCATCCACTCTTAGATAAAAGTACTTCAAATTATCATCTTGGTATTGAATTCCTCTTCTTTCTCATTAGCTAGTTCCACTTGAGCCTTCCTATAGTTCTCATATTTGGTATCACTGCTTATTGCCAATTGAAATCTTGTTTTATAAAAGAGCAAGGGGTGTAATTTTCGCCTTCAAATTTTTTTGTTACAATAAATATTTATGTTGTTTGGAGTATTTATTAATTAGATTTTGTTTTTCAGCTTTGGAAGCTCAGTGGTACTAAGTCCACTATGTGCATTGTTTAGTTTTAGGAATTGAGTGATACAATTTCTTTTGCAGCCATTTGTAGATGCAGAGGGTGTTAATCAACATGATATGATTCAACTTCTAAAAGAACATGGTCCAGAATACTTAGTAAGTTTTCTCATTCAGTGAAAAAAAATTTAAGTACACATATATTGTTGACAACTCGATCCTTGATATGTGTTTTGGTTCTCAGTTAAGGTCTTCCATCCTCTCTCTTTCTCTCTATTTTTTATCATCAACATCAATTTATTTTATTTGACATCTGAAGGAAAACTTTCCCAAGATTAGTTCGAAAGCTTGGGAGAAATATAAGCTTCCTTTTTACAACCAGATTTCCATCACACTTTTGGAGTTGCATGACACTTCCTTAAGATTCATGGAGTTGCATGACACATACTTCTCCAAATGTTCTTAATATAACTCTTGTGGACTTTAATGGTATGATGATGGTTCTAGTGAGTGATCAACCTTCTGATATTGAGCCGAAATTAGAGCAATGATTTTGTAATACATCAAGCATGAACCATAAATAATTCTAGTAGTTTCACATCCAAATGCAGATTTGTGAAATTAAGATGCCCTTCATATGGCAAGAATTGGTGATCCTGATGGTAAGTACATTTGTAGGGTGTTTGAGATGGAAAATGGGATCTTAGTTTAGTTATTTCCAATTTTACATCTATGTTTTGATGAATGTTTTAGATGTTTCTTGGAAAAAATATCCATTATTATATTTTTAGTAAATTGGGATATTCTAATTTTTTAACATAAATCTTCATGGCAGAGCACTGAATTATAGGTGTGTTTACAAAGCTAAAATTGTTACAAAAATTGGTTGAAGATATTATAGTATTGTAATTTTTTATGGAGTTGTGAAAGTGATGTGATTTTAATGTATTTTTCCAGTTCAATATTATGGACCGAGGAACTGATGCAACTAATTTCCATTTGGGAAATGTAATCCCCTTATGCTTGGATTATATTGGAGTTGTTGATCACAGTCAAGTAGTATGTCTAATAACTATCAAGCATCTCATTTCTTTCTAGAATATAACTTTTGTAAATTTTAGGCTTACACACTTGCGCTCATTATACATAATATTCTTTGCAAGTTTTGTATAAAGACAATATTAACATGTGCAATGGATTATCTACAACTTGAACTTTCTCTTATTTATTTTTGTTTAACTAATCATCATTTAATTATTCTAGCTCTACTCCCTTTTCATTTGTCACATATGAAATTCATTTTCCCATAACCTCATACGAGGTTGGGCATCACAAGAGCCTAACTTGCAAAAAGTGCACTATTGGCACAAACACAAACATAAATTGGAAGGTTAGTAGAATAGGTAATGAATGTGCAGAATTTAACCAAGATGATTTAATATGAGGAAGTGATATGTCTGTTACTGATTAACTTCACGAAAAATTATTTAATATAGATGAATTATATGAGTAAAAAGGTAGATCAAAGTATTTAAGGCATGATTGATAAAATTTATAGTCTTCTAAAAAGCCTAAATCTTCTTCTTGCGTCATTAAAATTGATATGAAAATTGTTATTGGATTTTATAGTGTGGCAAAGACTTGAGCGGGAAAATCATGAACTTTTCAGGAATTACTACATATGGTTGAAATTAAAAGAGCATATCTTGTCATTCAACCATTTTCTTGAAAAATAACACTACCTCATAGTTATGGAAAGGGAACTAGGTAACATCCTATCTCTATTTATTTACAAAGTAGAGGCACCAAGAACTGATCTTAACAAGTACTTAACCATCCTTAATTATGTTCAATTTTTCCATACTTGAACAAATGAATTTTGTAAAGCATTTGATACGTGCAACCAGGATTTGGCATGGAACTAGCTTTTCATAATTGTTTTGCTACTGCATTCAGTGTATTTTTCACAAACTTTTAATGATATAGAAACTAATTTGTTGGGAATATTATTGAAAGAGTGCACTCATACTCACCATATATTCAACAACCACAACTTCAAACAAGCATGAAACATTATGTTGTTTCTATTGGGCTCTCTACTCAAGTTACACACCATATCACACATTTTTCACTTGACAATTTTGGAAAGTAAGAGTTCAAAGCTAGCTTACGTTCTCCTTCTTAGTATGTACATTTTTTTGTGATCCAATGATTTTTATGCCCCACATTTGAAGCAACCAATTGAAAACTGACCCAATTGTTACATTAGTCAGGTTGAGAGGGCCATGGAAGTGTTTGTGTTCATGTAACCATCCTCGTTCGATGTCTCATCCATGAGAAACATGATTTTTAATCAATATTCTACACTGCCTTTCATTCAAGTGTTCTCCTCTAGCCCACTAATGTCACTGGATGCGCAATTCACTAGGTGTAACAGAGGTAGTCTCGATGGGAATGGATTTTTACACCGGGGAAGTTTACAAAGGTTTCTAAGATCTTTTGAGTAGTTTTTCATTACTAGGATGAAGACAAAGTTGAATAGAAAGTTTCCAATTAACCAAGGTATGACATCTTTTTTGAATATTCGAATTTCTTTGCAAGTTGAAATTTGATTGATGTGGATATTTAGAAGAATATTTTTATAGATAAAACTAACTAGGTTGGGGTATCAATTTCCCTTCCACAAAGTTTTTCTAATCATGCATATTTTTCATCACGTATGGATACTTTTATGAATCCACCCTTCTAAAATACATGTAAGTCTTCATGGCATTTCAGATATGTGTCACTCATTATTTCGTTGAATTCTTGCAAGAGAATTTAATAATTTATGTTTGGGAAATGTAAGAATTATATAATACTCCATGCAGGTGAGGGCATAGTTATGGAACCTGTGAAAAAATAGGGAATGTTGGGAGATTATACATTTGTCAACTACCATGAGCAGAGTTGACTGTTAGTCATTAACTTATCATTGTCATAGCTAGTTGTATCTTTCCGAACCATCCAACTTTTTCAACACAATGACATACTTGTTTATGCAAGGTCTAGATGAATACATGCTTGCGCATGATCCAGAATAATGAAAAAAGAACCATGCAGAATAATTTGTGAAAGAATGGCAAGAAAAGAACCCCCTGAATTCCATATGTAATTAATGGAAGCACCATATTTTTTCATTGTGGGATCAATAAGAGTATGCATTGGCTTTTGTTCCTATAGAGAAATAAGAGTCTTCATAAGGTTGGGGATATGGATAAAGAGAATTATGCTTTTAAGGTTACTTTTTGCAAATTATCAAATTTCATTGTTTCTCAGTTGATAAAGATCATCTTAAAATCGTTTTTGTGCCTTATTTTGTACAAAGTAATTTCTTATCTATAACTATAAGAGAGCCCTTGCAATTTTACATTAAAAATTCATGGTCCAATATCCAATTTTTTTTTTCCAATTGTGGGATTATCACTCTATGCATCTTATCCAACTTGAAATGACCATATCCATGCAGTGATTTGAATCTCTGTTGTGGTAATTTTAGGCTTGTGCATCTCTTGCACCAAATTATCAACCTCTAGTTACTTTTGTGGTGGTTCAAAAATATCACCATACCATAATCTTTTTAAACAACCATCCAGATTAAAATCCTACAAACAAGAGTAGAAACATATTTCCAGATAAGAAGATAATTGTTATAGAATACAAAACTATTAGTTGTCACATACTTGTATTATATTCCCCTATTGATCATAATTCTATTCTAAGCTTCATTTTATATTATAGAAGAGTTAGTGATTATGGTCCTTTTTGATGATATGCTAGGACTATAGTTGACTCCAAAATTTTCCATCCAACAAAATTTGACTTTTACCTCTATAGTGATGTTGGTACTTAGGTACCATTGATATTACATTTTCTATTTGATTGGATAATAGGTTTATATATTATGAGGGTAAGATGTTATTATGTTGTCCAACTCAACAGAAATGAACATGTTCACTGAAAGATTATCCGATCTTTGTTTATGATGTTTATAGAGAACTGGTAGATCCACCCATTATCATGTTCTTTGGGATGAAAAAAAATTCACAATTGATCGATTATAGTCCTTAACCAACAAATTATGTTACACACAGATCTCTACCTCATCCTCTTTACCCCTAATGCATTGTGTAGATTAGATAACCTATTTTCAAAATCTTATAATTTGTTTTTAGTGTGTTTCTTATCAGTTTGGACTTTTACTTTGCTTATTGGTTTTTGAGTTGTATATTGAAAATTTTATGGTTTCAGGTTGTAAAATTCATGTTTAAGTAGTAGGATAAGAGTTAGAAGTTATATATGGAAAATATAAATAGATATGTAGTTGTAGTTGGTTTTAAGGTAAATATTAATTAATGCTTGAAATAATGTTAGTTCTTGAGAAATGATTTCTTTTCAGTTTCGAAAAAATGACGTTTGTGCTCATCTGGTTGAAAATTGGGAGCTGGTTTTTGTTCTTAAATTGAAACAAATTTGAAAAAAATATTTCCTTGTATATTTTATTGGGATCCTATTGACTTTTATTGATTGGTTTGTGGTAGATATGTGATACGTACATGTTTAATTTATATAGGTGGGTCTCCAATGCTAAATCATAAATATATACTCTGTTCTTCATATATTTTGGGATTGTCCTTGACATATATTTTATTTGTTATTATGTACATGTACCCCACGTATATTATGCTCATCTAGCTACATTTCAGGCTAAGTTTTATGTGGATCTAGAAACATTAAAAATTGGTTCCTTATCTAGTAGTTAATATATAAAAACATACCTAGTTTCTTTCCCCAAAGGTTCTCAGAGCACTCGTGTACCTATAGGAACACATGTTCGACCCTTACTATATCTAAAAGAAAATGTCGAGAGATTTATGTTTTACTGTTAGATTTGGTACACAGATGTTTGAAATTTTTAAGTTCTATATATTCCATCCCTTTGTTGGGTTATGTAGGAAATTGAGTGATAGGCTAAGTGCATCATTTTGATGCTTTCAAATTGTAAATTTCTAGATTTCGAAAACTTAAGCTCACGCTTAGTCACTTGCTTTTCACCTCTTGTACTATTTGACATTTTTATTTGGTTGTGTCCATTTTAATTAAAGATACAACTAAACTTGTATGTGAACATTTGTGTTGTGTGTTTTCATATTATATGGGATTGAATATTGTATGATATTTTTTTAATATAGTCACAAAATCATCCTAATTCATTTATGTTGATTGATAATGAACACATAAAATAAATATAAAACTACTAAATTAATAACTTATATTGATTAATAATGAATATAAATCAAATGAATATAAAGCTACTAAATTAGTCATTTATAATGATTATAAATGAAAGTAAATGAAATAAATGTAGACAACTAAATAAGTCATTTATATAAAGAATATGAAGATACCAAAAAAAGATAAATGATTAATGTAAACGATAAATTTATGATTACAAATGACAACTAAAATATGCATATATACGACTATTAATAGGTTATAAATAATTTTAAATATAGGTTATTTAATAAATATGAAGATATAATGACCATTATATTTAAAAACAATAGATTTATTCAATTAACTTATATTAATAATAAAATCAGGGGTTTGACTTTGATCCTCTAGTTAAAATTAGCCGTTGCAATATAGCCGTTGGAGTCTCTGCACACTCTATTTAATCAAGCTAAGCCAGATCAGTTCTTCAACTTGTCCTGACGATGAACCACACTTGTTGGTTCGAAACGCGTCGACAAAAGATTAATTATGTGATTTCGCCGAAGATTATCTAAACAATATTAATAGTTGATTTACAGTATCTTATAACACGAACAAAACTTAGTCATATTTATTTGGTCATTAATTGGTTTCAAATGGCGAATAAATTTTGCATATGTATGACTATTAGTAGCTAATTTACAGTATCTTATAATGTGACTAACATTTTGGTCATATTTCTTTGGTCATTAATTGATTTTCTTGGGTGATCATATGGTAGTATATTTTGTTCTATATTTTGTCATTAATTGTGGAAATTAATGACTAAATCAATGACTAAATTAATGACCAAATTTATGACTAAATATACTACTACACAATAAAATTAAGACAACCAATTAACGGCTAAGCCAAAAAAAACTAAAAGTTGGTTACTTTATAATATACTATAAATTAGCTAATATTGGTCATCGACTAAAAATTGTTTGTTTATATGTGAAATTTAGTCATTGTTTTAGTAACTAATTAGCCATTTTGTAGTAGTGAATAAAGTCATTTATGTAGTCCTATGTTGTATTGATTCTCTAGAGATATGTCTTGGAAGAAACTTATCCCCATATTGTAGCTTCCAAATGCATAAGGATTCCCAAAGTGATTGTTTCCCCCAAAGGGATTGCCACTAGGGATGAAGAAACTCCTAAAGGAATTACTTCCCCTAGGACCATGAGTGCGCCCATGGACATAGGCACTCCTAAAATCATTATTTCCCCCATGATTACGCATACCTCTAAAGGTATGGCTATTCCAAGGGACATTAGCTCCATGAAAAGAATTGCTTCCCCCAACATTACTAGGAGCAGCCCCAGACCCAACATGGAGATTCCAACCAAAAGGGAATTTAGCATTTGGTATAGCTGGGCTACCTATAGGGATGCCAGAGCTAGGTGGGAACCCACATCCTCCACTAGAACAAAGGAGTCTCTCCCAACTAAATAAAAATCTATATGTGGGCATTGACACTAATGTAATGGTTGTACTAACACTAGGTACACTTGTGGAAGGAAAGGAAGTTACCAATGGAATTCCCCAAATGGAGAAACGTGATGTACTACGCATGTCATTGGTAGGACCTATGGCATTGATAGGTGGAAAGGAGGACATTAATGTGGCTCCTCCTGTGACACTCGGTCACAAACTAGTAGGCTATCCCATACTCAATGAACCACTCAAACTAGACATTAGGTGAGGACTACTAAAGAAAGAAAATGTTTCACTAATAGGCCTATTCATCCTAATGAGTATGGGGTCGAAAGGATCGGTGAAAGGAGGGTAAAAATTTGGTAGTGTAACTCTGTCTACCACTTCAAACTCTACACACTCACTCACCTCAAAACCTAAAAAAATCCCCTCTCAATCTACTAGATCAATGTTATTTGTAGTGGACACCAACCTTTTCCTCACTATTGATGATTCATCCCCCATAAGAGAAATACCTTATTGTCTACGTGACTAGTGAAGTGTTTTTTCATCCACAATGTGTAAATATTTTGACCAAAAGAAAAAGATCAACCTATGGCCAAACAGAGACCAAACCAAATAGAACACCCATAGAAGATCTAGGCCATCAATATGAAAACCAATGAACAAGGTGGGCCTTCTAAAAACCAACCCTTGGGGGATGTCAAGTCCCCAAGGCTTAGTTAGCAAAGGTGCGAGAGATAGTGATGGTAACCCACACATAGTAGTCCTTTCCAAACCAAGTACCCTCATGAATATGGGCACCCCTTAGGGAAGCTAAAATGAGAATTTGATGTCTACCTCAACTATTTCAAGCACATCCAACCCGCAATCACATTTGTGATGCTCTAAGAATGGCCACTATGGACACCACTTCACAATTAGTGACCAGGTGGAATAGTCATGTGTCAAGACCAGTGGTATGGGTAGGGAAACAAAGACCAAATCTTTTCAAAGTGTTGGCACCCAAAGGGCCTTTACACTTTGGAAACCACCATAAATGTGGTGGTCTAACAAACACAAAAACAAGCAGAGAGAGAATATCAACCCACTTTTTGTAGTGTGACCTCATGTTATAATTGTAATTATAAGATATTATATATGCAATTACGCCAACCAGCCAACTAACCACCTTGCCCATATCCATATATTGTTCCAGATCCACCAACACAAATAGCCATATATATAGAAGATCCAAAGCTAGCACGAGTAGATCTAGGTCCAAATTCAGTCGTTGATCCAATTGACTAAGAGAAAGCTTCAACAATTTCTTCTGCCTATTTTGTTGATCCAGTAGTAGCACTAGTCCATAGAGAGTAGATCATCCAGTAGTGTATCCAACATATGATTCATAGTATCCAGTAGAAGGGGTAGCAAAAGAAAGAGCAATGTTATCCTTACCTTTCACCGGTCGGCCAGGGAGAATATCTAATGTTTATAAGGATTGGGTCATAGCTATGTAGGTGGGATGCATGCCTATCTAAATGAGCCTGACATGCTCATAAGTAAGGTGTTGTGCCTAAATACTAGGTAGGTGGCCCATGGCTTAGCATGAGGAAGGTACTTGGTATGCCCAGTCTAGGTGACTCTCTCATTCATTCGCTAAGCTAGGCATCATAAGCAAGTAATTAAGTGTAGGTCTACTCATCAGGACTTTAAATAGGGGAGGGATGAGAGAAGATGTGTTTATCTATGTTATGTTATGGGAGCATAGAGGGCCCCTACCTTTCAGTCTTTTGAGTAACCAAAACTCTTTAGTGTAGCTATTTGATGAATTTTCAAGTCCTTCCCATCAACAGACAAGGATGATGTATTCTTCTCAATGTCATCTCTCTCTTTGGGTTCAACAATGCCTTCTCAAGTATCAGTAATATATCGTTCTTATCATTTGATTCATGGTCAAGGTATTATATTGGATATATAATCCCATATACACATATAAATGAATTGAGAAGCCAACTCGAATGAATGTATTTTAGAGGTCCTATAGAAGGGTTATCACTTACATACCTTTAGAACGATTGAGGGGAAGAAATATAAGTGTCCTATGCCAGCCGATGTTAAGGTAAGATCCTTTCAGATGGTAAGGTCCTGACTATGCCAGAATGAGCGGTTAGTCCTGAAAGGTATTACCTGAGCTCGAAGGTAAGGGATAACCTACATAAATGAATTAAGGGCCATAAAAAATTTATTACCTTGGCTGGGAAGCTACTATTACTATTATATAGAGAAGGTTATACCTTTCCCGAGCTATAGGGAAGGGGGACGCAAGAGCCAATATTCCATCCTTAAATCTTTACTTCCGAGTAATGGTTTGACTATCCGAATGGGCTTTGTAATAAAATTAGATTTCGTATTGAGCTCCAAATAGATGCTATTGGGATGTGTAGGCTCTTAGAAGCTTCTCCCCCCCCCCAAGAACCAAACGTGCGAGTTGCCCAGCATATGACTCAAGTGGTGAGTGAGGAATAGTTCCCAGGCCCAACCTCAACCTATTACTCGGGGGTTGGGAGTCACTTATTCATTTTTAATGATATCACCACCAAGTTCCACCCTATAGATGGATAAATAGATAAATGTCATGAAAGTTCTTACTAGGTGAAAATGTTCTAAGTTGTTGTGTCCTCTCCTGTCCATTTGGTCGAGCTATTTTTTGGGGATTGGGGTGGGTGGGTGGGTAAATAGTTAGAAATGTATTAACCTTATGGCACCTCACCCCACTTAAATGTGGGGCATACTTCCTCTCCCTAGGTTGAACCACGTCCTCACCTCAATTAATATGGGTGAGTTATCCTTCCTCGTCCTTAGTGGATGAGTTGTGACTCATCCTCATTATCCTATCCTTGTGCTTCCTTGCCTTCTCCCTTTTTGGGGTGAGTAACCATACCTCGCCCTCCTGTGTTGGGGGAGTCACAAATAGTACCTTATTGTATCATTGTTGCGCGAACACTAAAGTAGTCATTAGGTGAGGTAGAGTGGTTACCGATTGCTTCAACAAATATATCTCGACAAGTCCAAGGAGGTCCCACCCCAATTAAGGCTTTGAAAAGACCTGAGGAGTTGGCCCTTATCATTAATGAATGAAAACCTTCACTGTATAAAAGCAGCCTATAAATTTAGTAGTAGACTAACACTTAAAATGAGTAGGATAAAGTAGTGGTATAATAGTGTTATGGAGTTATGTCTTCTCCTTATGCACTTAGATACCTAGCTAATTATCGAAATGATGCAAATACGTTAAAGAAATGCCCCGTCTAATATAGGGCTTGGTAAGGACTTGCTAGTAGCTATTTGTCTCACTATCTGGTAACCTCACTAACGTTGGCTACCGTATCGACATATGTCATTTTGGTAAGTAGGGATAGCATAAAAATAAGGCATAACTCCATAACACTATGGAACTGATCTTTTTAGCCAACGTTAGGTGAATTCATGACATAAGTCATGGGTTTGAACTGTATGTAGTAAATATGCCCTTACACGTTACATAATGCATAACGAGGTCTCCTCGAAGGTTATCACCTTATCACTATTTTTGAACATGAAGGTAAGTAGTTTGAAACTTCGTTTCGGTGTGATTGCCATCTACTAAGCATTACTTGCAGGCTCCGTGCTTGATTCGTAGAGTGAGTGGCCTAAGGAATAATAATATAGTGCTTCTCTCACGAGATCTGAGTCAGCACCAATGAGAAAAGATATATTTCTCCCTGTCACCTATCGCACTGTTTCTTTGAAGTAAGGGTGAGCCTTCACTTTTTGGATTGTCTCCTACCCAATGCGGTATCTGATCGATCGAAACTCCCCTTCCATGATTTGTATTGGGTTTACCTTGTTGACAGGTTGACTTTTTCAGTGACAAAAGGCGATCTTGTGCTATAATTCGGTGATCTTTTGCTTGCCTATCGAGGAACGCAAACTCCCATTGTGTCCTATATCACATTCTGTAGATCTAATTGGGTACTCATAAATACAATATACCTCACCTCGTAGATTGATGTGGTGCAGTTTTACTAAGCGTCTGAGCACAATTCACTCACATTGATCAATAGTATTTCCGCCACTCTGAGCTAGTTATATAACTTCACGCATTGTTCCCCACACTCCATAGCTGCCTTGCCCCTCTTATATGAATTTAAGGTCCAAGAGTGCATGGTGGGGTAGGAGCATCTTGTCAGCTGGGAAATATTTAGCCTAACCAATGAGTCTTATGTCCTTTGAGTCACAAGACGTTTTGACCAAAATATTTTTTTGCACAATTCATGCGTTTCCATTTCTATGACTAGAAATTGTTTATGTATCTCCATTTCATATCATTCTCTAGAATTTTTATCAATATGAGGTGATTTTAGCACTATATATAATACTCATTCCTCAGGTAGTCCAATCTTATGTGTGCAATGCCATAAATTGTTTCCTAATAATTTATTTCTAGGATATTTCATCAGTATGCGTATCTTGGCAGTCTTTCCTTTTGGTGGTGATTATTTCTGGTTCTGAATTGTTCCATTACATGGTGATGCATTGGCATACATAATTGTGAACACATCATTCCTGCCATCATTTTCGTTATGGTAATGATGAATTATGAATGGGAATGGGGAAGTTTCAATTGCTTGCAATGATCAAAACATTTGCGATAGGTCCTAGCAAGCATTAGCATGAGCTTGTTGATGCTAGCTCTAGGAGAATGAAACTAATACCAATCAATCTCTCGATACCTCTATTTCATCAATTCCATAGGTTTCTTACCTCTTATTCATTTGGGAAGGTTGCACCTCTCTCTTGGGGGGAATGAATAATGAAAGGGTAGACAAGGTCCTTAAAGGTCTTGAGATCTAGTTAAGGTCCTAAAAGGTCTTGAGCGCTGCTCAGGTAAGGTGCTAAAAGGTAATCGGGGTTTAAAATAAATGTTCTAAGGTGTTGTGTCCTCTCCATTCATTGAGCCCTACTTACAAATCATCTCCTAAGACTATGAATTTCACATTGGTCAAGTGCATTATTTTAATGCTCATCTGATTCCAGTTGCTTCAGCCTTCTAGCTGTAAGGTGTCCACCTCCAACTGTAGGAAAACCCTATGGAGTTAGAAGAGAATTACCCATTTTTTTGGTGGGTTGAGAAACTAAAGGCTAACATGGTAGAAGACATCAAGGTCCTCCCCGCCAACCTTGGTTTTCGCTACGATGCGGGAAGCATCGGTGAAAAGTGTGTGGAACTTACCCAATGTCATGTTGCATGTCAATTCTTTTCTTATGGGGCCCACGATCATGTGGACGTACTTGATCTATAAGGCCCTCAATGATACTATGCATTCTCTAGGATTAACCTCATAAGTCTTGACAAGTGTTCCATCCTTGGAAACAAGAGAATGAAGTGGCACACCGTTGCATAAGTACACACACAGAAATTTTGGCACAACCCAAACGATTCTGAGTGTGGACTCAGAAAAATGAGTCTATCTAGGTCGAGTGATTCCAGGGCTCTCCATTGAGCCTAGACCCTTAGGGATGGCAGGTGTGGGATAATCTACAAGCCCACTAAGTGGAAAGTGGCAGTGACAACCTTTCTTTCGGAGTTAGGGAGACCTCTTCAACCAACTCAACTATCCTCCAACACTTGTATATCCTCTCCAAACCCTATGTATCATATCATCAAAATAAGGCCCTATTCTGGGACATGGAGACCTAATCAATAAGGCTCCTGGAATCTAACCATTGTAGGAACATCATTAATAAAGAATAACACCTATAGCATCATAATGAACAAGGAGGTTATCACATCTCTACTTTATATTGACCATGCAACAACTCGACACTGCTAATCATCATGGGATGTGCAACATACCACCATACAATTCTATGCAACAACATGATCACAACAACATGATCATGAGGACCATGTCATCCTAGTAGACATGCCAAGACCAATGCAACACATCATCCATGTACAAGACACTAGTAACCAAATATACAAGTGCTAAGAAACTCACCTGCAATGCAAGCTACCAAGTTGACATCAATTCTAACAAAGAATGTGTTTGCAACAATGCAACACACGTCAATGAAAACTCTCTCTCTCTCTCTCTCTCTCTCTCTCTCTCCAAACTTTGCAGTTATCCTTTCTCTCCCCGTCACCTTGCACACATAATCTCTATTCATCTCTCCCTCCCGTCCATACCTCTCTCTCTCTTTATTTCTCTATGCCCCCCACCTCTCTCTATCTCTCTCTCTCTCTCTCCATCATTTCCTTTCCCTCCTCCAAGTATTCTTTTCCCATCCCCTTACTCTCTCTCACTCTATCCCTCCCCCACTCACTATTTTTCTCCCCCCTCTCTCTCTCAGTTCCCTTCTCTCTCACTCTCTCTCTCCCTCACCTTCTCTCACTCCCTCCTTGTCTCTCCCTCTCTCTCTCACTCCCTCATATTTCTCTCTCTCTATCTCTCTCTCCTTGTCCCCTTTAACACACTCCCTCTCCTCCTTCCCTCTTTCGCTCTCTCTCTCTCTCTCCCCCCTCCCTCTCTAAGCATATCTCTCTCCCTCTAACAATCTCTCCCCTCCCTTCCTCTCTCTCTCTCTCTCTCAATCTCTCTACCTCTCCCTTTGCCCCCCTTTAGCTCTCCATCTCCCTCTCTTCGTGTTGCACTCTCTCCTACTCTCGCCCTTTCTCTCCCTCCAATTTATTTTCATCTTCTCCCCCTACACTCTGTCTCATTCCTACACCCATCCTCTCTCTCTACCTCCTCTCTCCCTCTCCCTCTGTCTCTCCCTCTCTCTCACTCACTTGGATTTTTCTCTCTCTCCCCCTTGCCCTAACTCCCTCCCAATGTCCCCCTTGTATCTCCCTCTATCTCTCCCTCTCTCCTTGCATTCACACTCTTTTCCACTCTCTCTCTCCCTTTCTCTCTGCCACTCACTCCTTGTCTCCCTATGACACACCCTCAATCTCTCTCCCTCTCCCTCTGCCCTCCCTTCCTCTCTCCATCTACCTCTCTCCATGTTGCATTCTCTCTTACTTTTTCCCTCTTTCTCTCCCCCCCTCTATCTCTCTCCAACTTACACTCTCTCTCCCGTCCTTCCCTCTCCACTTTACACTCACTCTCTCTTCCCCACTACCTTGTACACAAACTCTTTCTCCCTCCCTTGCCCCTCACATTCCCCTCCATCCCCCTCACTCTCTCTCCTTTCCTTTCCTTGCTCTCCCCCTTTTCTCTCCCCCCCATTGCCTCTCCCTCCTTCACTTCCTCCCTCCCCTCTCCCTCTCTCTCTCTCTCTCTGCCCCCACCTTGCACTCTCTCTCTCCCCTTGTCGCACTCTCTCCCACTCTCTCTCCCTCTCCCTCTCTCCCACCCTCTCCCTCTCTCCCTATCACACACCATCTAACTCTCTCTCTCCCTTTCCCCTTTCCCTCCCCCTCTCTGACTCTCTTGCCCTCTCTCCCTATCACACACAATCTCACTCTCTCTCTCCCATTCACTTTTCCCTCCCCCTCTCTCACTCTCTATCCCTCTCTCCTTGTCACACTCTCTCATACTCTCTTCATTTCCCTCCTCACTTTCTCTCTCCCTCTTATGCTATTCTCTCCCCCTCTTCCATCTCTCTCTCTCTCTCACCCCCCTTCCCTCACCTCGCACTCACTCTCCCTCCCTCTCTCCCCCCAACCTTGAATGTACTCTCTCTCCTACCCTCTCTCCCTTCCCTCTTCCTCTCTCTCTTTCTCTTTGCACCCCCGACAATGCATTCTCTCTCTCCCCTATCTCCCTCTGTGTATCTCTCCTTCCCTTCCATGCCTCTCCCTCTTTGCTATTTTGACTGCCATGTAGCCCCAACCTTGCACCCACTCTCTTTCTCTATGCCTCCCTCTCTCTGTAACCCAACTGCCCCACCCCCACTCTCTCTATGTGTGTCTCTCCTTCCATCCCCACTTTCCACCCCTTTGCTCTCTCTCCCACCTCTCACTCTCTCCACCTTACTCTCTCTTAGGAACTCTCCATCCGCTGCCCAACTCTCTCTTCTAGGAACTTTGCATCCCCTCCCGAACTCTCTCTCTTCTAATCTCTCACTATCACTCATTATATAAGGTTAACAAAAAAATTAGAAGAGAAAAACATAATTTAAAGAAAAATTACAATTTAATATTTTTAAAAACTTTTGAAAAAATTAAGTTACCTCCCATATAAAAATAGCTTCATTTTATTTTATTTCTAATTTTTATTTTAAAAATCAAAATAAAAAATTCACGAAATAATTAAAAGATAAAAAATAAAATTTAAGCATAAAAAAATAAATTAGCATGTTACCCGCTACAAGTCAATATGATGAAATTAGTATATAATAACATAATAGTGTCAGCTTCTCCCTTCTAGGAAACATTAAATGAAATATATTATATTTAAACATACATGTATTAGAATCATGAATAATATAAAAAATTTACATAAATATAGTATAAGTTATTAAAATTATATATAATTTTAGAAATGAAAAAAATTAAATAAACATAATTATAATAAAATTTATTAAAAAATCAATTCCTCAATGAATGAGATGGCTGGAAATTAAAAGCGTAGAAACCAATTTCAAATAATAAGAAAATTCGATATATATATATATATATATACACACAGAGAAGTTAGTTTCCTGGTAGGGTAGAGAAGTTGAAGATAAAATAGAAGGTGAGTGTAATATATAAGTTTAGACTGCTATTTCGAAAAATGTCTGATAATTTGCAAGAATGCAAGTTAAAATGGACATTATACCCAATTGTGATAAGATGCCTGGGGACAAAAGACAATCAAACCTTCAAAACCAATACGCTTATTTCAGACCACCTTAATCAGCATGGCAACGAATCAAGGAATGCAATGCAGCACGCTTTTTTATGACAGAAGCACAATCCACATTCACAGAATTGACGAACAAGGGTTGTATTTAGATTTGTATTGTATGAAAGTCCTATATCTTCTAATCCTAGAAAAATCTGGGAGAGAAATCGTCACTCTCTGGTCTTCTCATCCTAGAAAAATAATTTAGGCTTTTTGTTTTTCTTCTTTCTTCTTTCCAGGAATTTAAAATAAAATGTAGGAATACCTACATCCTCTAAGTTTTCTTTCTTTGACATGGGTTATAAAACACAAACGCGGTACGTTTCTAAGAGTTTAAAAGAAACCCTGAAACTATTTCACTTCTCATGATAAACTTAGTTTCTAAGAAAACGCTCGATAAATTTTCAAGAATTCACTAGAAACTAAGAAAATAATTCTGAGTTTAAATCCCAAGTTTTAAAAGGGAAAAATTAGTTAAATTTTAAAGGACTTAACCTAAAACTAACCTGGGCTTTCAGGATCATGCCCAACTCCAGACACAAATAAATATTAACAAAACAATGTATTCAAACATTATCGCAAAAGCATGTGCAGCCGTATATGTAAAAGAACCATTTACACTAGAGCATGGAAGGAACAGGATTTCGCTGTACCTGTGCAAGTCAAACGGGAGCGAAGGCCACGGTTCCATTTATGGGAAATCCGGGAAATCCAAAGATATCACTGATGGTGAATAACAGACAAATGCAGGCCTGCTTGTGGCCAGTTCTGAACAGCAGTCTTTAGCTGGAACAAAACTCACCAGTTTGAGGAGTCAAGAGGACAAGCAGATGACCAAGAAGAACCCAATACTATGCAATATCTTCCTCTGCAAATCAAGTTTGTCCCTCTGCCGAGCCTCCTCTCCCGTCTATCACAGATATTCGACAGTCAAACATGAACACTGACATACACACACATCCACATGAAGGCAGATAGCACACAGAAACAACACAACACAGTATAGCCGGACAGCCCTTCACAACACAACTCTGCATTACAATGTCTGTAAAAGAAAGAACGAACCAGAAAAATCAAGATGACAATGTACTCCAGTTTTCCCTCTAATTGAATAGATGTTGCAAGATGACAAAATCAGTTTTCCTACAAACCATTCAGATAAATAAAGGGAAAAAGAAGGTAGACTACCGGAGACAAGATGGAGACAGTAGTCCATCAGCGCATAGCACTTGCTGTAAGGAAGATCAAATTGGTGATTCATGATATTCGCATCCAGGTATATCAAAACATTAACTAGTCATTTCCCTCATTCCACCATGGCAATAGAAACAATACTGTAACGTCAAAGATTCAACGGAAATGAATGTTAATTATACTTCACAGAGCGTTAAATTACTGGGAACAGAACAAGAGATAGTGAACTGAACTTACGGAATTACTGGGAACAGAATGAGACATAGTGAACCGAACTTAGGGTGCAGTGCTCTTATTATTGGACCTTGAGGCCATGGTCACTGTCGGATCACAGGAACAACGCCAAAAAAATACCAATCTCACTCGTTCTGTTCCATGCACTTCTCATAGTTCGAAACGCTGAAGAAGATTCAATCGGCGGTAAATGTGGAACGTTGGGATATTCAAATTGCACCTATATGTCTCTGACAGCTGTCGGTTTGGAGCGCTGTCGGCTTGGAGAAGGTTATAATCAGTCCAAAACGCTGTTTATCCTACAACGGTCATTTGTCAGGACATCAACGGTTGCATTCGTATAATCACCGTCCATAGTCAGTTTCATACCTTCATCGACCGCAACTTCGAATTGATAAATGATGCCTTCCATTTAAACTTATTACCCATTTTTGAATAAAAATTTAGATTTAAATTATATAATAAGATGATTTTTAGGTCCCAGTTAGGCCATATCATAATTGTTATCCAAGTAAATTAACATGTTTAATTAGATAGCAAATATTTATGGTTAATTGTACTTAATATATAATTTTATAATTTATTTTATTAACTTTATTTGAATATATTTTTAATTTAATATTTTTTATATCACTTAATAAATTTTATATAATTAAGAAATATGTTATTATTTTTCATATGATAGGTTAAACTTATAATAAATATATATCTGAAATGTTAAATGTTTTTAAGTTTTATTGTGAATAGAAAATATTCCATATATTTGTTTGTTATGTATTTTCTCGCTATTTCTTTTTTCTTTATATAATAATGATTATCGATATCTATTAATACGGCAAAATTTAAAAAACATGTAAGATTATTCAAAAATAATTAAAATAGCTCTAAAATCATCATAAAAGAAGTGTTATTTTACAAAATAATAATTATATATTATATATATATATATATATATATATATATATTACAAATTAATCCAAGTTTGTAGAGTCTTCTCCCCCACTCAATTTTGGGTACTGTTTTGAGGAATCCATCTAGAAGAGGTTAGAGATGCCATCATGGAAAAGATGTATTGGTGAATTATGAACTTGTTATTGTTAGCCAAATTACATATTGATGAACATATAGGAAGATGTTTTCCTCTTAGTCATTGTTGCAAGTTGGACAGAGGGCTATATTTTCTATTCCATAATTGTCTCCATAATTCATGTGCTCCTTGGATCCATCTCAATCATATTTATTGTTTAAAGTTTCTAGATCTTTGAGTCCTAGACTTTTAACTATCGTTTGGAGGCATGCTTTACCCAACTAATGAGGGCCCATTTTCTTTCATGCGAAATACCACACCATTGAAAGGACCATAATCTATTTTTGATGGATCACAGGATTCCATTAAGGTAAGTCATAATAGAAATAATAGATAATGATAAATCGTGCAACACTGATTTAAGAAGAACTAGTCTACTAATAAGGTTTAGAGATCTAAATGTCGAACAATCTGGTATGTTGGATAGTTTTTGTAAGTGGTCTTGTTAGTTATTAGATTTGAGTTAATTATCAATGATGGGTCTACCCTAGTAATTGGAAAGGAGTTTGCTACACCATAAGCACATAGGTCTTGTTATATGCACTTGTATAACATAGTTAGTATTAAAAAATAGGTTTGTGACTTATCAAAATTAATAGCCATACCTAAGGGTTCCATGAAATATTCTAATAACTACTTTAAGGTTCTTTCTTCCCTAGATGTTGGCACTCCCATCAAAATCGCTTCATAAAAAAAATGTTGATGACAGGTAGGAAGGCCCTCTCCATATAAATAAATCCCTTTCATATTTCCTTATGAAACTACTACCTTGAAGGTTCTCCCAAGGCCCTCTTCTACCGAGATGAATAGGAATAGAGGAAGGGGATAACCTTTCCTTATGCCCCTAGAAGAATTGTAAGTGGAGGAGCAAGATCCCTTGATAAGGATAGAAAAGAATGGAGTGGTGGCAAGAGAGCTAATCTAGGCATTCCATTCATCTGAGAACCCAAAATCTTTGAGGATGCGATAAAAGTATAACCAACTTAGATTTTTGAAAGGTTTTGAGAGTTTTGAGGGAAACCAAACTAAAAGCCAGAGAACCCCAAGAAGATTTTGCTAAAACTAATGGACCTGAATAATGTGCAGTTGGAGCAGGGGTTAGGGCCTCTTAATCACTAGATGAATGCCCTATCAAATTATCAACTTTTCTTTCTAAAGACTTGGTAGGCCCAAAAACTGAGGCATGCTTACCTTTCGATCTAACTTCCAAATGTGAATGGATAAAATCCTTGCACTACCTAAAATTTGTTTAAAACCCCCTCCTCCAATGCATAATCTGCCAAATCCTTCTCTTTCATGTGGGTCTGATAAGAAGAAACCAATATCTCGTCTAAAAAAAATATTTGATACATATTTTCATGTCTTCAAAGGGTTTATCATGGCAACGATCTCTGTACCTAAAAATATACATCGTGTGAAATAAAATATCATGGTTATCATTTAATCTTATTTTGAATTTTGACAAGGATATTAGAGCCTGACATTGTCCAGAGCCGTTCACTCTTCGTTAAAACTATGCCTCACTCTATTTTTTAAGACTATCGTGATCCACTTTTACGTTGAAGTGTCTTCACATTAGGTAAGGTCACTAGTTTTAAGGTGTTCGTTTACCAAATCAATTTGGATTGGAGTTTTAAATACATTGAATATGTAAGCGGATTGGAATTTCTTTTTAGTTGGAGACTACCTTCGAGATTAGATTATATATAACATCGAGTTTATACCTCTTCCATTATATATAATGTGGAGTATTTGGAGGACTCACAATTCTTTAAGATTTGTGAATGTTAATCCTAATATTCGGAGTTGGGGGATTAGGATTGTATCATTTTACATAGAAGTGGGGTTTGGATGCAAATTATCATCGGTGATACATATCACTTCTTTTTCTTTACATTATAATATTTTGTGTGGGTTTTTTTTTTTATGGAGTGACAAAGGAGGTGATGTTAAAATGCGGTGAATACATATCCTTTTTATTGTGTACAATCTACCATTTTAGTTGGAATGGTGGCAAGGGGTCTAATACCCAAAGAAAAGTTCTCTCTCTTTGGGGATTATTACATTATGCTCGAAGGTTTGATATTGATAGGTTGGAGGTATGCGTTGACTCCTAGACGTGGGTGGATTGGGCTACAAAAAATACATCTTTCAATTTGCCAGTTTTATACAGCTCGATGAGGAGGATCCGGGTGATTATTAAACAACTCAAGGAGGTGAAATTTTCTCATACACACTGGGAATTCAAAATTGTTGCTGACAAGTTCTCAAAAGATAGTAACAAGATATTATTTTTTGAAATATAATGTTCATACTTTGCAAACAACAATATACAACGAAAAGGTCAATTCTCCTATATATCATTCATCCGGTGCTTCACATTTGATGATTTCATTATGGAGGTGGTTTTTGTTGACACAGTTTGTGATCTTGATTTATGCACCTCTTTATGTCTTGCGGGATGGTATTTCAAGGACATTGATACAGAGATGTTGATGATCTCTCTTGGATCAGTTTTATGCTTTGGGGCTTCTAGTTTTGATGAACATATTTATCTTCTTGATAATGTACATGTTTTTATGTTAAGTTTGCAACTCATAATATCATAGCATATCTAATTTTCTCGCCTCAGATGTTATCTTCATAACCCTTTGATATTAGATTAGATATTTTGAGAATTTTGGAAATGTAACCATTCTCTCACACATATATTGATACTTTTATTTTGACATATTGACTTATGGACTATGTAAACAATGAGTTCTTGCACCGAGATATGCTCTCTGACCTGGTATGGTAGAGATGTTGTAATGTAGTGTTTAACATTTTGGCTAACTCAAATTACATAAAAAAAAAATAAAAATAAAAAAATAAAAACATTAATGTAAGGGAAATAAAAATAAAAATGGTCCATGGTATTACTCCATGGTATTGACCCATGGTATGGTATTCATGTGGAATATATCTTATTTAAAATGGGGAAATCAAACCAACCTAGATCCATTTTAACACCAAGGGAAGAGAGGGATGAAATCTATTGATTTGCAAACCTCATTTAGGGTGAAAAGAGATTTGATCGCTTTTAAGGCTTGGTAGATTGGAAATTAAAACGGATCTAGAAAATATTGTTAATTATTTATAGTTAAAAAAAAATTATAAAGAGAACACTAACAATATCCTTTTGAGATCATTTTGATGTCCAATCACCTTAACGCATCATACTTTACCCCTAGGTCTGAACCATGTTTGTCAATACATCAAAATAAGTTCCACTTGTTATACCTAATTTAACAACGACAGTAAGCCTCAAAATTCAATTTATGCTTTCTTGTCATTTTTTTGTAGGAATTTATTTTGTTTGACACCTTTGCTTTCCCATGTTTATCTTATATTTTCGATATCTGACCCAATTTCCCCACTTCTTGTCCATCCCAAGTTTTCTTGATGTAGAGAGCGATTCAACTAGAATCGAACATGGGAACGATCTTTAAACACTCAGGATAGGAAGAGGCAAGTGCAACTATGTCCCGCCTCGACCATAAGCGAGAGTCAAACCATTAAATGAGAATGTTTGTAAATGAAATTCAACTCAACATGGCTCAGGCATTCTATTTCAAAATAAGATTGATGGCATGCCACTGAGCCTCATGTATATGCATGCTCCTCAAGTAATCAACATTGCTACACAGGCATATTGCATCAAATCTCTTGATTGTATGGACTATCGAATCACTAGCCAAGCCTCATAAAATATCAGCACAGGTGTATGGAGTTCAAAACCCAAAATGTGGGATTTCATCTAAAGCAAATACGGGTACAGAAGCTCTTGTAACCCTAATATTCTGTTTTCATTGAAGTTTATCTCTTATGAGCAACATAAGCCATGGGTAAAAAAATCAAAATAAGCTTCATTACACAGTAACCCTAATCCTTTATTTAAATGATCTGAAACAGAAGCTTCATTGCACAATAACCAACTTTGAATTTCCATATATAATTATAACAAAAAGTGGGCCTTGTTTAACTCCTTTCTCTCTCTTTCTAACTGAGACTACACCTATTTCAATTTTGTAGTTCATGATCATGTTATTATGGAATAAGATTATGGAATATAATTGGTACTAATTATATGTTTGTCTATTTTCTCCTTATTTGGGAACTTTAGGAACTTGCTGACATATTTTTACTTATAGATTAAAGTGGATTCCAAGTCATTATGTTATTAGTAATGGACTTAGACGTTGTGGCAAAAATGAAAATTATTCACTTTTTGTGTAGTTGAGAGATCTTTTCTTATTAATTTATATTATATATTTTCCCTTGCGACTGAACTAGGGTTACTTGTTATAGGTAATTTGAGTATTCATGGCCATTAGGTTAAAACTTCAGAGCTCATATTCTATGTTGACATTTCAGTGTTTTGATTCTATTTATTTATTTTTCCTTTCTAATGACTACCCCACTTTCTGGTTCCACCCTCTCACTTCATAGGCAGTTTACCAATTGAACCCGAGCGGTTTATTGTTAAGCATTGCTTAAATTTTAAGTTCCAACCACTCCGTTTGAATCTCACTAAGTTAGACTTGGTATATGTATCGACGCGTGCGTCATAGTTTTTTTCTAAAAGTATTTAGAGTGACCTACGAAAAATCGACTTGGGTCTTTCCTCTATATCCAATAACATAGAATTTGTAAAATAATCTGTTTGGTCAAGTTAATTTTAAGAATACACGGAGTGAAGCAGTGTCTACTTACTCTCTCCTTCTACATGGACATCAATCCCTGGCGTCTCCACCCTGTTTTCAATCCTCACACTTGTCAAAGATTACTTGTATTCAATTCTTTTTTATATTTGTTAACCATCACAATCATGGTCATACTAGTCCAAAAATACGAATCTAAACAATAATCCACTAAGTAATCCAAATACATATACACAATAAACCGCTAGGGAATTATAGATGTACAGATAAAAAAAATCACTTAAACAAAATAAATAAACATATTCATATATCGCATGCATGCCTCCACCCTACTATTGTATGTTCATTGACATACATTTCATTAAATTCCTTAAGCATACGAATAATTGAAGAACACAATCAAACTTAAATGTAATTAGATAATATGACCATGTTCAGTGATAAATTGTTCTTAGAAACTATCCTTGGGAAAGGAACACTATCCTCTCGACCATGAACTAAATCTTCAGTTATCCCGAGATGAGATAGGCTTCCCAATGCAATCAACAACTTGTGGTGATCTCCTCATTAAGTATTTAATATTTGTCTTTCATGATAAAGTTTCCTTTTAACAGCGTCCCGCTTTTGTGGACCGTTTTATCCACTTTCCTGGGCTTTTCCATAAAATATGTTGACACTTTTATGCTTATCCAAGTTTAACATCTTTCTCTAACTTTGAAACTTAATAGTTTTTTCTCTCCCATCTTTTAAGCTTATTTAGAATCTCATCTAAAATTATTATCATGAAATAGGTATCCCAATCTCATTCATCAATGAGATTTTATTTTTAGTTATTCCTTTGGAAAGAATCTCATTTCTAGGTGTCTCATGATGAGGTACATTGATACAATTTATTTATTTATTAATAAATATTCAGTTACATAATTATTCAAAGATTCTTCATAAATTTTCCATCATTCTTTCTAGTCTAATCAAAACAATATTACCACAATGGAGGGGTATTAGAATACTTCTATATATACTTAAACTCTAATTACCTCTAAAATTAGTTTATATCTACACAAATTTTCAATAAAAATATACATTGTATTCAAATTCTCTTCTTTATTGAAACTATATTTCAATTAAATATAATTTAAATTTTTGTTAAACAATATGTATTTTACCTTAATCATTTTTATTTATATTTCTTTATAGTATAATTTTCCATATCTATATATATGTGGGGTAAATACCATGAGATTTGATTCTAGAATCTCACAATTTACCTGACATGACATGGTCAATTACACTACCCATATACACGATACGGTAGCATAAATAAATTATTGTTATTTTATAAAAATTTAAATTTATTTTTATCATATATTTTTTTCTAGGTTAGTTTAGTCTTAACCTAGAAAAAAATATATGATAAAAATAAATTTAAAATTTTATAAAATAACAATAATTTATTTATGCTACCGTATCGTGTGTATGTATATATGTATATATATATATATATATATATATATATATATATATATATATAGATATATATGAGTATTTTGTTTTTATTATTCATTACTTAGTTATATTAAGTTTAAGTGTTGGGTATGGACTAAGTTGTCATGCAACATTTTTTCATAAAAACATTGATGGGCTAGTCATGCATGCTGAAAAAAGTCATAAGTCATTTAATATGATAGTTATTATATGATTTTGATTAATTAAAAAAAGAAAAAATATGCTTAAATACATTAGCAATAAATCTCATGCTTTGATTTGTGTATAATAATAAGAATATTTTAGAATAATCCATCAATAATAAGTCAATTACCATTCACATAATGATTATCGATAATCAAATTAAAAATCAAGTAACCAAATTCCAAAATAAATATGAACGTGAATATAATTTAAAAGAAATTAAAAATAATCTAAACATAGAATAAATAAAATTAACATAGAAAATGATAGAAAGTGAGATACAAGTGGATATGATAAAACTAGCGCAATCACATAGTAAATGTGGTTGATATAGGCCGAAGACTTATATCGATCAGATGTACAACCACATTAGTAAAAATATTACTAATTAAATAAATATTTATTGATATAAATATTTTTAATTAGATATAGTTAATTAAATATTGTTATTAATATTGTTAATGATATATTATTAATTAATAAATCATTTCTACCAAAAAAACATTGTTGCATTAAAAATATTATTATTAAGTCATGCAGATGAGTCTTGTTCTAGACTCGAAACGTAGACACAAAAATGCAGACTGTGGAATTTTTGATCTCTCATTCCCAAAAGTTGCACCAAAGAAATCTCCAAACTAGTAGTGTTACCATGTATGGAGGGGAAACCTGGAAAAAGGTTTGTGATCTTGAAAGTCAAAATACGAAGAAGAGAAACATATTTACCATCTTTTCTCTTCTTTGTAGATTCAATCCTGAAGAAGAGTCTTGTTCTAGACTCGAAACATAGACACAAAAATGTAGACAGTGGAATTTTTTGTCTTTCATTCCCAAAGGTTGCACCAAAGAAATCTCCAAACTACTAGTGTTACCATGTACGGTGGGGAAACCTGGAAAGAGGTCTATGATCTTGAAAAAACGAGGGTCAAAATACGAAGAAGAGAAACATATTTACCATCTTTTCTCTTCTTTGTAGATTTAGTCCTGAAGATGAGTCTTGTTCTAGACTCGAAACATAGACACAAAAATGCAGACTGTGGAATTTCCAATCTCTAAATCCCAAAATTTGCACCATAAAAATCTCCAAACTACTAATATTATTATTATTATCATTATAATTAATAATTATTATTTCCTTATAATAATCATTATTTGATATTAAATGTTATTTATTATTATTTAATTTGAAATTGTGTAATATAATATGAACCCTTAGATTAATAAACTCTAGGGATTGATGTTATAAACCCAAGGGATAATAGACCTAGGGGATTATTACTAAAAACCACATGGTTTATATTCTCTTGGGTTAATTGTATTAATCCCTTGGGTTTATAATATCATTCCCTTCAGTTTACTAATCTAAGGGTTCATACTGCTAGGATTTAATACTAAAAATGCAAGGGATTATGATCCAAAGGAAATAATATTAACCCAAAGGATAATAAACCCAAGGGATTAATGCTAAAACACGAAGGAAATATTAATCAAAGGGAATAATATTAAACCCTATGGATTAATGTTCTAAACCCAAGATATGTAAACCCTAAGAAAAATATTATAATACTTAAAATAAACATGGTTGAGTATGGTTGACAATGGTTTATTTTCACTTTTAGACAATGGGATGAATATTAAAACACGGTACACAATGGTTTACCATGGCAGACCATGGTTGACCATTGTTGACAATGGTTGATATTATAATCTGAAGGGAATAATAAACCCTATGGATCAATAACAAAAACCCAAAGGACTATAATCCTAAGGGAGTAAAATTAAACTCTAGGAATATGAACCCTTAGATCAATAAACCCTAAAGATTAATATTAAAACATGGTAGACAATGCCTGACCATGGTTGACCACAGTTGACCATGGTTGATATTATAAATTGAAGGGAATAATAAACTCGAATGATCAATACTAAAAACCCAAAGGACTATAAACCTAAGGGAATAAAATTAAACCCTAGGAATATGAACCCTTATATCAATAAACTCAAGGGATTGATATTATAAACCCAAGGGATAAATATTATAAACCCAAGGTATGTAAACCCTAATATAAATATTATAAACACTTAAATAAACATGGTTGAACATCATTAATTTCCATATTGAGACAATATTTGTCGCAACGTGATGATGGACTATGGTTGACCATGACTCATTTCCATATTGAGAATATCTTTGTCACAATGTGACATTCGACGATGGTTGACCATGGTTGGCTATGGTTAGCCATGGTTTACCATGATTAATATTATAAACCAAAGTGAATAATAAACCAAGGGGCTTGATATTATAAACCCAAGGGACTAATATTAAAACCCTAAGGGATTATGAACCCAAGGGAATAATATTAAACACAACGGAATTTTTTTATAAACCCAAGGTATATAAACCCTAAGATAAATATTATAGACAATAAAATAAACATTCTTAAACATGGCTGATTTCCATATTGAGATAATCCTTATGATAATGTGACATTGGACCATGGTTAACCATGGTTTACCATGGTTGATTTGCATATCAAGACAATCTTTATCACAATGCGACGTTCGACCATGGTTGACCATGGTTGATTTTCATATCGAGACAATATTTGTCACAATACGATGTCCAACCATAGTTGACCATGATTGTCTATGATTTTCCATGAGTTTCATATGGAGAAATTTTTTGTCGCAATGTCACATTTGACCATGGTTGACCATGGTTGGCTATGTTTGACCATGATTAACCATGATTGATATTATAAACCCAATGGAATAATAAACTGAAGGGATCGATATTACGAACTGAAGGAATTAATACTAAAACCCAAAGGGATTATGACCCAAGGGAATAATACTAAACCAATGGGACAAATATTAAAAACTGTTGACCATGGTTGATTTACATATCGAGACAATCTCTGTCACAATGTCACGTTAGACCATGCTTGATTTTCATCTCGAGACAATGTTTGCCACAATGCGACGTTAGGTCGTGGTTGACCTTGGTTGATTTACATATCGAGAAAATTTTTGTCACAATGAGACATTAAACCATGGTTGATTTTCATATCGAGACATTATTTATCACAAGACAACTTTCGACGATAGAAACCCTAGTTCTTCTTCTTCTTCATCATCATCATCATCATCATCATCATCATCATCATCATCATCATCATCATCATCATCATCATCATCATCATCATCATCATCATCATCATCATCATCATCATCATCATCATCATCATCATCATCATCATCATCATCATCATCATCATCATCATCATCATCATCATCATCATCATCATCATCATCATCATCATCATCATCATCATCATCACCCACAATATCTTATAGAATATCTTTCTATAAAAAAATTAACAAAATTAAATTAATAATAATCCACATTATTATAAGAATATCTAAAATAATTATATTTTATATAATAAAAATATATTAAATTCTTATTTAACTTAAAAAACAATAAAGTGTTGTATTTTACTTTTTAATAAAATTGAGAAGTAATTCGCCATAAATAAATAAATGATTAATATAATAAAATTAATTATTACATATACTTTGTAGTTTTAAGAGTAACCTACAATATTAAAATATTTTATTAAGCTTTAGATAATAAAAGGCTTCTCCGGCGGTTATAAATATATTAAAAAAATATTTTTTCCGATGAATGTGCGATATTTGTTTTCCTCAGATTTTTATTTCAAATCAATAATCACAAGGTAAAATTACAAATATAAGATTACATATTTTTGTTCTTAATTATATAAGATAATTTTTACTTTAAAAATCTATATGATGCTTGGGAATTATATTTTAAATTTATAATTGAAATATATCTCAAAACATGCTCTATAGTTATAACTAACAATTTTTAAACTCAAAACATATATGCTACAAATATTTCATGATATATTTGACACACTATGTCTGGGTCTCCGTCTCCGTTTCATTGGAAAGGAATTGTGTGTAGTGTAGACTTTGGACAAGGTTAGATCACATGCTTCCCTTATTCCGTCTATTCACTTGTGTAATATCACTTTCTCTTAAATTTTTGTCTCGAATACTCTAGACCCAATTCTTGACAAGATTTGCTATATGATGGTTATTGGTTCGAGGATTAGATTAAAGGATTTGCACGCTAAATATCCTAGCGTTACATATGTTGATTTTTTGAACCAACTATCAGCACTAGCCCAGATTAGGGCTAAGGTAATCGTAACTGGGGAATAGTCTCGCCCTAGGTTTCATTTCACACTCTTCGCATCTGAGAGAAGGCTCTATCATTTTCCACTTCATGATTTTTTTGTTTGTCGCAGAGGTTAACATTGTGCTCTTCACCAAAACCACCAGGGTACTTGATAGGGTTATAATTGCTTGAGGTGCGTAGTGTTTCCTTCCTGTTGTTCCACCTAGGTATTATGACTATTTTCAAAAAAAATTGCTGTCACACAAGTACCTTTCTCTAGAATAATCATATTTTATGATACCCACAATTCTCAGGGGGGAGCGGCGATCTACTACTTCCACCTCTGCTCTCATCAGGACTAGGTGGTTTTTCAGAGTTCCACATGGTAATATTTTTTATCTTTATTTTGTTTATGTTTCCTTCCCCTTCTTTATTGTTCAAGAGGGTTTTCTGAGTTTGCAAGTGTTTTTTTTTTTCTAATATTTCCTTCCCTTCTTTATCATTCAGGAGGGTTTTCTCAGTTTGCAGAATTTTTATTTACCTATTTACATATTCTACATTTGGCTGCTCACCTACAAGTAATTTTCCCCAACATCTCTAGAAGGCAAGGCGACCCTTACAACTTAGCCTCTTAACACTGATTAGGCCCGGTTTTTGTTTTCCTCTCTGCGCGTGCTTCTCTACATACTAAGTGTAGTTACTCGACCTATTGTTAATGCCTGCTTTTTTATTTTCCTTTGTATGCAAGTCCTCCAGGGTGTGCCAACTCAGAAAGGGAGTTCTCTCTTAGTCATTTTGGTTATCCCTCCATCTTCCAGGGGATAAAACGTTCCTTTTATTTTTTATTGAGATAAATTCTCTAGGTGTGCAGACATAATGAAGCCTGACTCCATTATGGCATCCTTTCAACGACATATTTTGCAGCCATCGACGTGTGTTTTTTAAGGAATACAATATGTACCCTTAGGGTTTACTCTCTTATTAATTTTGTTAGTTAGGGAAAGATAGATATGGCCTACCCTAGGGAAAGATAGATAATTTGTTAGTTAGGGAAAGATAGATAATTTTGTTACTTAGGGAAAGATAGATATGGCCTGTACATGAAATTGTAATTTTCTAAATTGTTTAGGGGTAAAAGTTGATTCAAACTGTTTTTTTATCCGAGGCTTGAATTAGGATGGAACGAATCTGTCCTCCATAACTGATATGATGACCACATAGTATATGATCACGAGTATCATTTGAATCTATACTCTTTTCAGCTTAATATGGAATTCAGTATCTGTTATTTTTTTTCTTATTATGTGATGACAAATTTTTTCTTTTCATGTAAGCTATCTTATCTGAAAATAGCGAAGCACATCATCACTGGATTCATCTTAAATCTTTGAAGCTCTTTTAATATGCAATATGAGTTTAGCTCTTTCTTTTCTCTGTTAAAAGAAGTTTTCCATAAAAGGATTATATGAATTTGTATGTGAATAATAGGAAATTTGATTCCATGGCTTTCCATGCATCTTCCATGAGATAGTTTGGTTGGCTGGTAATTAAGAAGGTGACAGCCAATTTCAAATAGTAAAACATTTCGTCAGATTGACAACATAAAGTGTGGGCAAACCTATGGATGCTGAGAAATGAGTCAAACAGTCACTCCCCATTCCTTTTTAAAGCGTGGAATGGGGCGATCTCCTGGTATGTGGCACTTCAGCAATTTCGGAAAATGGTTTGACGCTGCCCGAACCAGAAAGCTATGAGAATCGAACTTGGGTAAATCACAGCGTTCTTAATTTAAATATATATATATATATATATCGGTAAAACCCGAGAAAACTTGGATATGAGGATAATGATCTGCATATCACCGTGATAACCTGGGTATTTCGTAATAATTGGTATAACACGTGCTGATAATTACTCTATTTTCTGATAATTCGCGGATTAGCTGATAGGTCGCGTAGCCCACCATGATAATTCGCATATCGGCATTGATGGCCCGCATAACGAGTCAGATTGCAGTATATTCGACCGAGGTTACTCGCATATCTATATGAGATCCATCGGATAAACGATAGAGACCTCGCGTAAACGCCCACAAATCTAGTGAAAACGATGGCATATCAGCGTAATAACATGCTTATCCGTCAGTGATAATCAGCGTATCCGTTGAGAAAAGACATTGCAAGTGGTGATACATCGCGCTTCCTTTGACATATCACATATAAAAGGGTGATAGCTCGCATATCGAATGAAAATGCGCGTATCTAGTTTCCGTCCAACTACGGCGACGGCAGAATTGCGGCTCGTCTCTTCATGTTATTGTTCACCATTGCGCCGCCATAATGGTCTGCGGAAGAAGTCACAGGTCACCATTTGCGTAGAGAATTTCAAGATGAGATAGAAGGCGAGTAGGCTTAGCCGCGTAATATACAAGTTTAGGCTGTTCTTTTTGAAAAGCACGTCTCAGCATTTTCAAAACAAGTTAAAATGGACATCAGACCTCCATCAAGATACATTCCAGGGACAGGGACAGAAGACAATCAATCCCCCCAAAACCAATTAACTTATTTCGAACCAGCATAACCAGTGTGCTTTTTTATGACCAGTTTGTAGATAATTGCATCCTAATATTCAAAGCAGAAGCACAGTCTATGTTTGCAGAATTGAAGAACAAGGGTGATATTTAGATTTCTATTTTATGAAACCCCTTATCAATGTGCTTTTTTATGACCAGTTTGTAGATAATTGCATCCTAATATTCAAGCAGAAGCACAGTCTATGTTTGCAGAAATGAAGAACAAGGGTGATATTTAGATTTCTATTTTATGAAACCCCTTATCAATTTAAATAGCAGTCTGGAGAACTAATTTAACAGATATTCACATTAAAAGGTGACGATATCCGTACTTTTATTTCAAACACTGCCTCATGCAATAGAGCACATTTATAAATCAGGCATCTTCTTGTTCACGATAGCCGTCGAACTTTTATCCTCCAACGGTTGTCTGTCAGAACCCTTGGATACCGTTCTTGTAAGCAAGCGTGCACTTCTTGCAATGATTCCATGGTTTAAGTAGTTTAATTATGATTTATATCTAGAAAACCTTAACCACCGCTTCGAATTGTTAAATCATGCTTCTTACTTAAATTTAAACTTACTGCATATTTTTAACAAAGATTTAAATTAAAGTTATATAATAGGATGATTTCTTGGGCGCATTTACGCCCTAACATAATTGGTATCTAAGTAAATTAACCTGTTTACTTAAATAAAATAAAATTTATTTTTAATTTTATTTCATATATAGTTTTATAATGCATTAAAATATATTTATTTTTATATATTTTCAATTTATTTTTTATGTTAATTAAATTTATTTTTGGACAAATATTGTTATTATTTAAAGACATGATTTATGTTAAATTTAATCTAAATTTGTAATGGTTTTGATTTTTATTATGAATATAAAATATACAATAAAGTGGTTTATTAATTAGTTTTTTTGCTCGGTAATTCTTTCTTTTATATAGTGATGATGATTTACATTTATTAAGTTGGAAATAGTGGATCAAATCATAACATCAAAATTTATTGGAAAAAGATTAAGGATGCCTCAAAACCATCATAGTGTTATTAACTAAATTTAAAAATGTTATTTAATAAAACAATAAGTTATGATTTCTTATTTGAATATTTTTTTTTTATTGTGAATTAATGGATTTATATTAGTCAAAAGAATATTTAAGTCACTTTACAAAAGTTTTCGTAAATATCAAGGAGGACCCTAGGTCCTTTCCCAAACCACATCAATTTAACCAAACTACAGAGATTCACTTGCATACCACTCCCATAGGCCTGCAGATAGGCATTATACATATAAGCACCAAAATTACCATTATCCATGGCCTTATCGCCAACAACGGTCAAAGTTTAAGCATGAAGTCCGTTAATTCGTAATTGGTTCTTGTTTGATTGGACTGATATCTACCTGGGAGGGCTTAGTGGAGGGGTAACTTGGTGCTTGGAGGAGGACTTGGTTATCCATCACGGAATCAGAGCTAAAGTGAGCAAGAAAGGCATCTTAAAGGATACAAAGAAGAATAATTTACTTTTCAAGGGAAATCATTTGCAGAAGGACAAAAGGAAATAAGAAGAAGACATATTGATCTAGAAGGAGGGTTTCCACATCAATATTTTGATGAAGAAGACCTCATCACCAAGTTCTCATTAAAGGAAGGAACGAGAACTTATTGAATATTCTCTAGTGCATCATCTTGAAGTATAGGAAGAATGAAGGGATCTTGATATCATCATTTACTCTTTGAATTTGTTTAAAGACATCATTGTTGAAGGCATACTAGAAGACATCTTTCTGGGACATATTTGAAGTCTCCCTGGAGGTATTAAAAGTATCACTATAGTTGAAGACATCAACAAGAAGGACTCATGGTTGGAAAGTAAGTAGTATATTATCTTCTATGTCTCAATATATAGACAAAATGGATACATTCTGCAAGGAAAGCAATAAGCCCATTGGATAGGTAAACTTCCTAACATGGAAGAAGAGGATTGACTTCACACTGACAAAAAACGACGTCATGATATATGTTCTTAGAGAAGTAATTGTACCAAAAAAAGAGAGGACTCGAGAGTTAGAAAAGTGCAAGAAGGGAGAAATAAGAGCACAAAGGATCATTATTGAACCCATTAAAGATAATCTTGTTCCCTTTGCTATTGATTTGGAGACATCAAAGGCTATGTATGATAAACTGGTAAAGTTGTATTCTATAAGTACACAAGCTCAAAAGATTTCCTTGAGGAATCAACTACATAAAATAAGGAAATCAATGATATTTCCACCTATCTAATGAATATGTCACAAATAAGAGACTAGTTGCAAGGGGTTGGAGACACTATTACATATTCTGAGATGACTATATGTGCACTAAATGCTTTGCCACCTCATTAGAGTAGTTTTGCAACTAACATCTACTCAAGGAAAGATACTACACCTTTCGATGAATTGTGGGCTCAATATATCTTGGAAGAATCTAGGATCAAGGCAAAGGATGATATTGAGTTAAGTGAAAGATCTCAAGCCTCCATTGCAAGGACAAATAAGTTGAGGAAAGGGAAGTTTGGAAAACTCAAGAAGAGGACAGACATGTCCAAGATTCAACGTTCTTGATGCAATGAGTATGTAAACAATAAAAGGAATTGTCTAAACATTAAACTGAACAATAAAAGGAAGGAAAGAAGTGAATCTCACATAGCTGAGGAAAGGGGAGAAACTAAGAAGAAGTAAAAAATAACATATCCCAAGGATCTCTATTATTGAAGGGATACTTATCTCTATTAGTTCTTTATGAATTTTCATCTTTCTGTTATTAATTAGAATGTAGAGTATCCTGCATTATTACTCTAAGTCGTGGTTTTGTAAAAGGCATGGCATCATAGATAGACATACATGATAGTAGAAATATTAGAATCTGCTTGTTTAACATTCTTTGGGAATGATCATCTAGTTTAAAGAGAATGAGATGCTTAGAGCCATGTTGCATATTATAGTTCATCCAAGCATTTTTCTAATATAATGTTAGAGGTAGTCATTTTGCAAAGAAGGATCATCAAGATCCTATAAGAATCATCATTCTGGAAGATTCTTAAAAGAAACATTATGACTGGAATATATTCCATATATTATGGAAATAATATTTCTAAAGGATGGAGGAATTCCAATGGTCAAGCTACAGTATGAAAGGCATAGTGAAAGTTTTTCTCTTATTGGAAAAGGAAACCTATCTTTGGCAGGTATACGAAGCAATCTCGATCAAAGGATGGCTACATGATTATATGAAAGAAAAGGTATGCATATTCGAATTTATTATTCTGTGGATCATGGTTCACATCTACAAGAATCATGGAGGAATAATTAGTTATGAATGTGCTTGGTAAGTCTTCCATATGGCTACATGATGCTTGAAAGAATAAATTTGACATTCATTGGAATGAATGGAGATCAATTATCTCTCACAAAATTGCATGGAATATGAAAATGTTGATCAACATCAAGTATAGTCTTGGGAAGAAAGAAAGGGAGTTAATAGTGACAAATCCAAGGAAGATATTGTAGCCTAGTAAGTATGTTCGATCCTTGGGAACTCAGATTAAAATGAATGCATGGAGAAATATTTATATGGAGATGGATCGTGCAAAAGGAAGGATGATTAAAAATGTGCTTCATAAATCCAGTAATTCCACTATCTTTAAAGGAACTTTGACTGCGGGTGAAAATGATTCGATCCCTTGAGGAAACAATGAATAAAACATAGTGATCATGGATCCAACAACTAATAATGCATGGGTCAATGGATCTTGTCTTCCATAGTCATCGAAAAATATATTTTCTAGAAATCTGAGTAGAGAAAATAGGTGAAAGAGTAGATGAGTAAGTGCATCTCGTTATATACGCATTTTTGGGTGTGTGGCCTTCAGAAAAAACCCTAATATGTTCAAAATAATTGGACTTTGAAAGGGAACCTAAATCTCAAACTAGGGTCCAAATATTTTTTATCAATGATATTCAACAACATAAAAGATAGAGATGGAATCTTTCAAAGGGGGCCTTATTTCATGAATTTTGTTGGCCTCTTCATGAAGCCTTGGGTTCAAACATTAAATGCATACAAAGAATATTTCTCTTCAAATCCTATGTGGATTCACTTGTATTAACTTCCCTAGGAATTCTTGGAGAAATCCTAGAGAGTATTGGAAATATTGTGCGACATTTTGTCATGATCTTGGACACCACTAAGGAGGGACATTACACTTATTATGCATACCTATATGCTTAACTAGATATATCCAAACTCATTCCAATCAACATTTAACTCAGTAGTGAAGATGAAATCTAGGAGAATCCAATAGAGTATGAGAAAGTATCATTAAAATGTTGCAAATGCCATGAATATGATCTTTAATTCAAGGATCTCCCTGGCAACCAAGTTCAATAAGTGGTTCATGAAAACCAAATGCTACATCAACATGGATTTACTTAAATAAATAATAGAATGAAAAATAGCCAAAAAGAGATATGAAGAGAAGACGCCAAAAATGACAGAAGATGAGAAAGAAAATCAACTAAATCCCTAACTGATGGAATACATAAAGGAAATACTAACCAATAAGGTCAACAAAGAAGATGAATAAATAGGAGAAGATACATTCAAACCCTATGATCAAGGTCTACAAAAAATGGAATTGTAAGACATCAATCTATAAACCCTAACTGAATATTGAAGAAGTGAATATCTAGCTTCTATAAGGGATGACAATATGTAAATCATCACAAGAACCTAACTCGGGCACCATGATTCAAATCTTTTCTAAACACAGAACTTAGAGAGCCATAACCACCTCGCCAAGAGGACACCCTTGCAAAATGAAGATCAAGAAAGAACTTCTGTGCAACAATATTTTAATTTTTGGACTAAGCACTCTAGATCAGTAGCCTATGGAATTTAGGTGAATGTTGTTGTCCTAGGTGTATCTTGGAAAAGAAAAAGAGTAATAAAAAATGTCTCACTAAATCTACCCAAAACCCACACTACAAGGTAGAATTTGAATCCAGCCTAAGCTATATCTAACACAAACATGATCACAATCTCATTTGTAAATTTTTCGGAGTCTCTCCTAGTAAGAAAAACTGGTCCATGTGGATTAAAAATGCATGCTAGCCCAAGGGCCATGATGACTTTCCAATAAGTGCTAAGGGATTATTCATGATGGTTTTTACCAACCTTGAGGATTGCAATAGGATTTTTGAGGGAGGCCCATATTTCATAAATAATGAAGACTCTTTCATCATTTTTGAACTCCTATATATAACCCCAAGAATGAGAAGTTATTGGCCACTCCTATGTTGATCCATCTATATGCCTTGACAATAAAATAATGGCAAGAGGAAATCTTGAAGGGAAAAGGAAATTGATTCAAATCCTATATAAAAATATAAGATATTACCAAAAGTAAGAGATAAACAACATATGCCAAAATTTGTGTCTACATATACATTTCCTGGCCTCTCTCAAAATCTATTAAAATCTCCTTACATGTTGATGTTACTATCCAACCCATCAATTATGATCATGTCCCTTTCATGTGGCATTGTTGCCATGAAAATGGCCACATCTTCCATGATTTCCCTCTCGTAAATCACCCTCTTCTTATTATGAAAGAAATGTCAACAAGGCCACATTGATTGAGGCCCAAAAATAATCATCGATGGAACCAAATAAATGCAATATCCAATTCCAAGGAGAAATCTCAACACAACAACTAATATGAAATGGGCTTGCACATGGAGGACTATCCAAAAGATGTAGAGACACCTCAGGAAAGTGAGGAACCTAAAGGAAAAACAACTCAAGATCTCCTTGGAAAAAAATAAAAACTCTAAGGACTCAGCTGACAACAATTGATCCCCATAGGTCCCAAAAAAACATCCAGATTGGAGCATTTATCACTAAACAAATAATCTCATGGGATATTTCTGTCATCAACACAAAGGCTAATATTGAGCATACAACATCTATGGAAATCAGTTAGCAAATCTTATTGACAATGTGATATGAACTGCAGATTGAAGATCCTTGAGTGGTCCCACAGCCCGAAATGGTCCAACTCAGAGAAACCCTAATCAAATTCTAAAACAAGATTATCACTCAAAATTCCTAACATCATAAAGGATTTCACCTAAACCTTAGTCATCAGGTTCCAAATGAGCTCTCAAGGATTCCATAAAGAGAAAATAACACGTAGGAATATAATACATGAGCATCTTTCTCCCCCTCTTTGTCCCCTACTCTCTCCCTTCCATCACTCTCTCTATACTCGTGTATTCTCCCTCTTATATCTCTCTCTCCCCTATCCTTCTCTCTCTACCTCTAGGTCTCTCCATTTCCCTATCTCTTTCACTATCTCTCACACTCCCCCTGTCCCTCCCCCTCTCTCCCACACTCTCTCCCCCTTCCTCTCTCTCTCATTCTCTCTCCTTCCTACCACTCTATCTCCTCACTTTCCCCTATCTCTCTCCCTATATCTCACTTTCTCTCTCTCACTCTCTCCCTGCCCGATTCTCACTCTCTTGCACTCTCTTCCAATCTATCTCTCTCATACTCTCTCCCCACCTATCTCTCACTATCCCTCTCTCCTCTCTCTATTATTTTTTCTCCATCCATCCCTCCATCCCTTCCCTCTCCCCCCTCCCATATTTCTGTCCTTTCATCCATTTCTTTCACTGCCTCTTTATCTCCCTCTCTCTCTTCCTCCTCTCTCCTACTCTACCTCTCTATCTCTCCCTTCCCCCACTCTTTCTCACTCTTCCACTCTCTCTGATTCCCTTTCTCCCTACCTCTAATATATCTCCCTCTCCCTCGCCCTCTCTATGTCTCTCTCTCTCCTTTTTTCTCCCTCTCTATCTCTCTCTCCCCTACTTTCTCTATGTCCCTCTCCCGTGTTCTATCTCTCTCTATCCCCCCTCTCTTCCTCTCTCTTTATCCCTCTCTACTCACTCTCTCTCCTCACCTTTCTCTCTCTTCATCGCACCACACTATCTCTCTCTCCACCCCACAACCCCATTATCTCCCTGTCTCCCCTTCTATCTCTCCCCTCTTTCTTTCTCTCTCCCTTCCTCCTCTCTCTCTCTCTCTCTCTCTCTCTCTCTCTCTCTCTCTACAACACTCTCTCCCACAATATCTCCTTCTCCCTCTCTACTTTTTTTCTCTCTCTCCCAATCACACTCTCTTCCACTCTCTCCCCCTCTCTAATTTACGATCCCTTCCCTCATCTTTCTCTCTCCATATTACACTCTCTTGAATCCATTTCTTCTATCTCTCTCTCTCTCCCCGCCACCTGACAATCACTCTCTCCCTATGTCCCTCTCTCTATCTCTCTATCTCTCTATCTCTACTCCCCCCCCCCTACATTCTCTCTCCCTTACCACCCACCTTCTCTATGCTCCTCTTCCCCTCCCTCACTCCTTCCCTCCCCCCATATTTTACATCTATGCATGTGAGTCCCCCTTCCCTTCCCTCTCTCTCCCCCTTATAGTTTCTCTCTCTCCTCCTTCCCTGTCTCCCCTTCAGCAAAACTTTCTCACTCCCAATCATTATATTAAGTGAAAAACAAAACATTCAAGTGAAAAAGACACAATTTTCCCGGATGGGGGTGAGTACCGAGAATAACATGGTCATCGGGATTCATGAAGAGTGAAAAATGGGCTGCTCAAGAGGATAATAAAGGTGCATAATAAAGGTGCCTGAGGAAGGGAAACTGTTTATGAATTGATAAGTAGGATGAGGGAGGAGATGGGAATTCATTTCAGTGCTCATGTCTAGTGGTGGAGCTACACATGGTTTCCTGCTCAATGATGGAAGTGGCATTGGAGGTAGGACATAATTAGTGGTTTATGGATTTTCTTTGGGTAATTGTGGATTGTTGTGTATAATGAAGTCCAACTCCTAGTTTTTCTCGGCTCTTGCAGGGAAAGAGTGGGTTGGAAATTGTTGGGGGAAGGTAAATGCTAGTTCTAGTTTATTTGATGCAAGGAATGTCTTTGCAAAAGCTAGAAATGTCATGGAAAGCGCCAAGCTTCTAGAGAACTATTTTCATATTGGTAGCCAGCTTTGTACATTGGAGTGACTAGTCTTACAGCATATCAAAGGTGATGCTAGCGACGGTGGTCAAGATGACTCCCTAGGCTTCAAGCAGGCAACCCTAGCTCTCGGGGAGACTACCGAGTGGAGTGAATACACTTCTTGTTAGTGTTGGAGCAAGCAGTGCTCCGTGAGGTTGGTCTAGTGGTGGATGTGAGGGTATCAATTCAGGACAGTGGACAGGGTCACACTCTCGGCTATTATAGGAGCACTTGGTGAGTGGTAAATGTGCCCCATTCCTCGATGCGATAAGCTATCACGCTAGTAGAGCCAATGAAGAAGAGGGAGGAGGCCCTCTAATTGGAAACCATGGTCAATGGAATGGGGAGAAATCCAGTGGGTAGGTCTCGTAGTGTAGGTTCTGGAGTGCGTGGAGGCCTAGGTTATGGAATTTTCAGAGGTTGGTGTCTGACTCCTCGATGAGGAGGCTATGGTCGTGGACAGGTGAATCATCATGGAAACAATGCTCGCAAAAAGACATACCACACCGGTAGCAGCTCTCAGATGCTTGGCTCTTAGAAGAATGGTTGGCATAGGAGAGTTCAAGTTGCTCAAAGTGATGATTGCAATGAAGCCCCTGACCCACAGCGATTGCAACATTGCCGCTTGGAAAATTGTCGTGGCCTAATTCAATCCTTGATGAACTGGGTAGATGTGGCAGAGTGAATTAATCAGGAAAAACATGAGGATATGATGGCAAGTTTGGAATGCATGCATTACTTCGAGTTTGAGTGAGTGGTGGCAGTCTGGCGGGGACAAAACTATCTAGCGGAGAAAGTGGAAAAATTGGAGACTTGTATGGCACACTTCGAACGACATGTTCAGTACAACATTCGTCCTCCGCCTTCTCCAAGAAATGTTTCGGATAAACTAGCTTCTATCAATCTAGACGATTAGTATGTCCTCTTGTTTTTTTTTAATGTTTTATATGTGTATTGGAGCATATGGCCCTCTCGTTTCTGGACACTGCTACTAGTGTCCTTTTTTATTTTTTCCATCTTCTGCAAACTTTGGTCAACAAATGTGGTCGAGGTGAAACCACATGTTTTTGAAACATCCAATATATATATTTTATTATGAATGAATAAAATGTATTAGAATATAATCTTCTTGTAGAAATTAAATTATGGATTTATAAAAATAGTTTTATTTTATTTATAAATTTTATTTTAAGAAATAAATGAAACAAAATTGTCGTATTTAATAATACAATTAAATAATAATGAATTACCATGCAAGTAAATGTCATAAAATTGGCATATAATAAGATAATAGTTTCCTCTTCTCCGTTTAAGAGAGAGGAAATGAAATATGTTATTTTTAAATGTAGTCTCCAAAATCAATAATATAAATACATAATGCAATTTTTGAAATTTACATAAATATAATATAAACTATTAAAAATTGATATAATTTTTAAAATAAATATAAAAAAAAATTATGATAAAATTTATCAAAACTTGAATTTTTCGGTTTCAATCAGTTAAATTTTTACTGTTATTAACATCTTAATTGACGCTCACTAATTCATAAAGCTCATGAAGAAATTCCTCAAAGTCTTTTCTTAATATATCTGTTAATAATTAATGTGTCAAATTAGGATTAGAATTAAAACTAATAAACTAATTCTTTAATACTGAAAAAAATCACATTAATTGAATAAATTCCTGAGAGTCTCTTAAAATATATAGGTGCATAATGTCACACTAAAATTAGAATTAGCATTAAAAAAAAAACTAATTCTTTAATACTTTATATATATAATCTATTTTGTAAATGGTTTAAATTCTTAACTCAACATTCTTGAAGACAAAACTTAAATCCGTTCAGATATTTGCACGGAATGTAATAGACTCCATTTAAAAGATCTCGATATATGGCAGCTTCACATTTCACAAATATCCGTGTGGAAACTATCTCACAAGCAATCTGTTAGAAATTTCCCTTTTTGAATGGTTTAATTTGGATTCAGAGACAAATTTGATGTTAAATGTTTACTGGACATTAAAATTTTGGGTTTTGGGTTTTCATTGTGAATAAGAGGAAACTTGATTCCATGTGTTTTCATACATATTCATAGGATTAAAACGGTAGCAGCCGACTTCAAATAATAAAAAATTCCATAAGATTCACAGCATGAGATGGCGAGCAAACATATATATACTGAAAAGTGAGGCACATTTCAAGACTATGGTAGTGTGGAGAAGTTGAAGATAAGATAGAAGGCCAGTAGGGTTAGCCAGTTGCCTTACAAGGCTATGGCAAGGTAGGGAAGTTGAAGATAAGATAGAAGGGGAGTAGGCTTAGCAATGTAATATATAATTTTGGCTTACTATTTTGAAAAGCACGTCTGATAATTTTCAAGGATTCAAGCGAGAATGAACATGAAAATTTTCAAGAATTCAAGCTAGAATGAACATCATCATTCCATTATAGATTCATGGTAATTGTGATAAGATGCCCACTATAGACAAAAGACAATCAAACCGTCAAAACTAAGAGACCACCTTAACCAGCATCGCCAGGAATCAAGGAGCAGTTCCGTTTTTTGTGATCAGTTTGTAAATAATTGGATGTTAATATTCATAACAAGAGCACAATCAATATCTATAGAATTGACTAACAAGGGTGGTATTAAGATTTCTCTTGTATAAAAGTCTTATATCAATTGAAAGAATAAGATGGAGAACTAATTTAAGACATACTTAAAAGAAATGACCATTTACTTACTAATTTTGAACACTGTGTGATGCAATAGACATTTTTTAAATCAGGAATCATAATGTTCACAATAGCCGTTGAGATTGTGCAATGATCATTCAATCAAGATCCTCCTCTACCACAACAATGCTATCAAATTCAATAAAGCTCGTTAATGGAACCATTTCATCCTAAACGTATGTTTTAAGAGCTTAATTTCTCATCAATTTCAGGAATTAAATTAAAAGGGAGGGAAATCTGCACTCTTTGGTCTCCTCGCCATATAATAAGAAATGTTTAAGGATTTGTTTTCTCAGGATTTTAAATTAGAATGAATGAAAACCTACATGCTTTTATGTTTTTTTATCTATCATAGACCTAGGCTTTAAAGCAATAACTAACCAGTTCTAGCCTTTGCTTGACCAAACCTTACCAGTTTGTGAGGAAGAGTATAAGAAAACAATCAAGACGCTGCTAGTACAATCCTATATCTTAGTCTACAAGTGTGACCCTCTACCCGGTCTTCTCACCCTTGACTGAGAGATATTATAGAGTCAAACATGGAATATACAGCATGAACACTTACCAACACACACATACATATGAAAGCAGAAAAGACATGGAAACGAAGTAACGCAGTGAAACAGAAAACCATCCATAACACAACTTTGCATTAAAATTGAAAAAATAATTACTTAAAAAAACACATTACTTAAAACGTTTTAGCCATAGACGCTGCCGAATCGGGGGAGAGGCGAAAATTATTAGGAGAGAGGGCTCTAGGGTTTATCTAAGAGAGTGACAGATGGTAAGTGGTATCCATGGAGGCACAGGGAGGAGGGAGCTCCACTCCCTCCTACACCAATGTGGTTTCAAACACAGGAAGAGGAGGGAATAAGAACAAACCTCCACAACCCTTGAAGGTCAAGACAAAAAATATTGAAACTCAAAAGGCGGATGGTAGCTATACTGATTCAGATCAAGGGGCCCACGAAGAAGACCGACAAGAGGAGAAAGTCGAAGACAGAGGTCACGGAACAGAGAACATAGCCAAGATGGGGCCCTGTAAACCCAAGACCATAACTAAACCTCGAGTTATTCTGAATGATCTAGCTATGCAAGCACACAGGGAACACATGGCAAACTATGCCATCATATGCAAATTTATGGGAATTTGGCCATTAGAGAAACTGTTGTACACCTGGATAAAATACAACTGGAAACCAAAGCGGGAGTTAAATATACATCTTGGATCCAAAGGCTTTTTTACAGTGGTTTTGACGAACATGGAAGATAGAGACAGGATTTTTGAAGGAGGATCATACTTCTTTGCAGCTGCTGGTCTCTATATATGGCCATGGATGATGAACTTTGTGCCAGATCGAGAAACCTTCACTTCGGTAGCAGTATGGATTAGACTCTACTCCTCACCTTTAGGTTACTGGATGCCAGAGTCTTTAAAAGTTATAGGAAATAAATTAGGTCATTTCTTAAAAATTTCAGAAGCAACTCTACTGGGAAAATATACCTCCTATGCTCGTATATGTGTGGAGATGGACCTATCAGGAGCCCTTCCAGATGAGGTCATTCTAGAAGTCTATGATGAGGAATGGGTTCAAATAGTTGACTATGAACATATCTTGTTCAGATGTCACAAATGTCATGAGCATGGGCACCTATCTAGAGATTGTCCTCTTAATAGAAGGGAGGAAATCCTAAACACCAGCAAAGGGAAAGACCAGACAGGTTTCACCAAAGTAGGAGGAAAAATAAAAGGATGGGGAAGGAAGACACAAAAGAACCCTAGTACGAATGATAATAAAACAAGAAGTCAGAACAATTTTGAGATCTTAGGAGAAAAAGAAGTAGAGGTAGGTGATCAAGAGAGTACAGAGAATCAGTCAGCAAGGGGGAAGGAAAAGAGGCCAGCATGGAGTTCACTCAGGAACATAATGAACACACGAGGGACCCTTTGAGTACCATGGAAATAGAAAAAGACCAGGAAATGACTCAAAGTGAAAGTGGTACAGAGGACCAAGACATACAGGAGATCCTCGAAAGGGAGAACCTAGAGCTGGAAAAGTTTCTAGAATAAGGAGGAAACATGGGAATAAACTCCATCCCTTAGGAGGATGTGGACACGGTACAATAGATATTCCTTAACAAGTCACATCAAATAGATGTAGGAGTCAAAAGAGGAAATGATAACCAGGAAAATAAAGAGACTTCCTCTATAGGATTAATAACAGGAAAACTAACAAAAAATGCAAGCAAAAGGAGGGGAAGAAAATGATAAAAAGAACTACTGTTGGAGTATGGAAAACTCATGATTGACTTAGGAAGGATGAAAGAACTTTCCAGTTACTCCTTCAAAACCCAACCTCAATGAAAATCACAACCTGGAACATTAGAGGACTAGGGAACAGAAGAAAATAGAGGAATCTAGGTAACGGGATCAGAGAGGAAAAACCTTGACATAATATTCATACAGGAAACAAAATGCTCTATGGAGAAGATCCACGAAAAACATAGCAAATGGTTAAATAGATATGAATACTTTGATTTCAAGGCAAATAAATCTGCTGGTGGAATTCTCACTCTATGGGATCCACAGAAATTTGGTGTGATTGATGCGAAGGCATCCAGACATAACGTTTCTCTCAAACGGTGGGTGACATACAATGTTACATGATCACCAATTTCTATGGTCCGTAGCTAATGGAGGACAAACTTTGACACATCACAAAACTGGAGGAGATGGAGAAGAGATACCCAACTCTACCCTGGATTCTTCAAGGTGATTTTAACATGACAAAATCACTTATGGAGAAGAAAGGAGGAACTAGAACACTTGGTAGAGATGCAGTTGCCTTCCAAAACTTCATCACCAATATGAAATTTGTAGATATGGAAACAAGCAATGGAATCTTCACTTGGAATAAAAAAAGTGGGGGCCCCACCCAAGTAGCCTCAAAATTGGACAGATTTATTGTTTCAGAGGAACTTCTTCTCATGGGAAGCAGCATTACTGTGCTCATACTACCTTTTGGAGGTTCAGATCGCTGGAATATCCAATTGGAAGCTTCTCTTTTTGGTAAACCAAGGAACTCCCCCTTCAGGTTTGAGAACGCTTGGCTCACACACTTAGATTTCCTCACAAACATCAAAAAATGGTGGAAGGAAGAGCTATACCTTCAGGGTACAAAGATGTTCCTTCTACACTATAGGCTCAAACACATTAAAGGCAGATTCAAAGAGTGGAATAAGAAGGAATTTGGTAATATCTTCAAAGCTAAAGGAGATGTGGAAAAGAAACTACAGGAAATAAACCATATTATTATCAAAAAAGGCTATATAGATGAAAGGAAAGAGATGGCAGAGTCACTCCAGCAGGAATGGGATAACAGATGTCTTCAAGAGGAAATATTTTGGAGATAGAAATCCAAAGTACAATGGATTAAAGAAAGGGAAAGAAACACCAAATTCTTTCACAGATCCACCATAGCTCACAGACACAACAATAGAATTGTGAAACTCATAGATCAACATGGAATAGAAAGAAACACTCATGAAGAGATGGAGAAGGTTCTAGTCCAGCATTTTCAGAAAATTGCTGAGGAAACCTCGGAAGACAGATACTAGCTTACAAAAAAATTTACTGAGTACATTCCTAAATTGGTTACTAGAGAAAATAATTATAACCTCAACAGACCAGTAATAGAGGAAGAAATTGAGGAAGTCGTTAAAGAGATGCACAATGGGAAAGCACTAGGTCCAGATGGCTTCAATGTGGACTTTTTCAAAGCTTGTTGGAGGATAGTAAAACAGGACATCCTGGAGGTAGTGGAAGACTCTCAACGTTTTAAGACAGTCCTAAAGGCACTCTATGAATATTTCATTGCCTTAATCCCCAAACAGGAAAAGGCCACCTCTCTACACAGATTTAGACCTATAGAATTATGTAATGTGGTATACAAAATAATATCTAAAGTAATTGCCAACCGTCTCAAACCACTCCTCCCAACCCTAGTGTCAGAAGAGAAAATAGGCTATGTGAAAGGAAGACAAATTCTAGATAACATAATTCAAGCACATGAAATGGTTCATTCACTCATTACCAATAAACAGGTAGGAATGATAAGTCAGCTGGACATAACAAAGGCCTATGACAAACTTAGTTGGTCGTACATAAGAGCAATTTTAAAATCCTATGGATTTGATTACAATTGGATCAAATGGGTTATGGCGCTAGTTACCACTGCCAACTGTTCAATTCTTCTCAATGGCTCTCCCTCTAAAACCTTCAATCCTTCTAGAGGTCTCAGACAAGACGATCCTCTTTCTCCTTTCCTTTTCATTCTAACGATGGAAGGGTTAGGGAAAGCGATCAGAGCTAGAAAGGAGGAAGGGAGAATTCAGGGTCTGAGACTCACTCAAGGTGGGGACATGGTGACACATCAACAGTTTGTGGATGATACTATGCTTCAAGGCATACCCACTGTCAAGGAAGCAAAAGCATTCAAGCAGATTCTGAGTGAGTTTGCTAGGGAAACAGGCACAGAGGTAAGTCTTACTAAATCAAAGATTTTCTTTTTCAATACAAATATTTCAATACAAAGAAATATTCCTAAAATTTTGGGCTTTCAAAGGGAGTTACTGCCTGCGAAGTACTTGGGAGTTCCCCTCACCGAAAAACTGCTACATAAGGATATCTGGGAGCCTGTTCTTAATAAGCTGAAAGATAAGAATAGAAAATGGACAAATAGAGCACTAAATCTAGCAGGGAGGCTGATTCTAACTAAGGCTATCCTCGAAAGTATCCCTGTCTATATGCTATCAGCCATTTCGGCACCAACTGGTGTAATTACAAATATAAGAAACATATAGAGAGACTTTCTCTTGGGGAAAGGTGAAGAAAAGAAGAAATGGGATCTCTTGTGGCATGGGACAGGGTTTGCAAACCTATGTCCTATGGTGGCTTGGGTCTTCATGACCCAGGAATTCTTAACAGAGTTGTTGGTGCCAAAATCTGGTGGAGATGGCTAAAAGAAATACAACCCCCCTGGGCGAAACTTTGGAAGCAAAAATATGCAAAAGAATGGTAGGAGAAGAACCTTATCAGAATGATAGGACAAGTAAAAGGTTTTGCAATTTGGAATAGGGCATGGGAGAACAGGGCCCTAGTCCAAAATCACAGTTTCTGGGAGATCAGAAATGGAAATCTGGCCTAGTTCTGGGAGGATAATTTGCAGCAGGAGGACAATCTCCGAAGTGAAGAATTAGCAGACATTCACAAAAATACCATCAACAAAGGATTAAGGTGGGTAAGTGACTATTGAGACCAATCAAGGAACAATGGGAAATGGAAAACATGGAAACTTCCAGATTACAGTGGAATGGGCATGTTGCACACTCAAGCTATAGCCCTTAAAGGTATTTTAGACAAGAGACAAATCTTAAACTCAACCTTGGACGATCAACTAAGATGAATAAAAGACAAGGAAGGTCTCTTCAATCTTAAGGAGGCCAAAAGGATAGATTCAGGGCTTAACCTTCCAAACATTGATAAGATGTGGAAGGAACTCTGGGATAATCCTCTTTGGATGAAAGTCAAACTGTTCAAGTGGCTGGTTCAATAGGGCAGGATTCTGACATGGGATAACCTAAGAAGAAGAGGCTTTGTTGGCCCCTCAAGATGCCACTTATGTAGTCAACAGGAAGAAACTACAAATCATCTCCTAACTAGATGGACCTTCACTACAATACTTTGGAATTGGATTGGAGAAGTCTTTGAGCAGATAGACAGAAATGTAAATGATATCATTGCTACTTTAAAAAAATGGCAGAAATTTTTTTCGGATAATGAGATCATTAACTCCACCTGGATGCTGACCCCGGGATTCATAATATGGAATGTTTGGAAGGAGCACAACAACAGGATTTTCAAGGATAAAGTGAGTTCGGTGAGTAGCATCATTAAGTTAATCCTTAAAAACATCAAAGAGACTATTAATATCCTTGGTGGTGTAGCTACTGGAAAACCCATTGGACAAATAGAGGCCAGAATACTGGAGAAGTTGGAGCTCAAGGCTGTATGCAGATCAATAAGAAGACCTCAACAAAAAAGGCTTCATGGCAACCCCCGTCACATGGCTTTTTAAAATTTAACATAGATGGGGCCTCAAAAGGGAATCCAGGAGAAGGAAGATATAGAGGGGTCATGAGGGATGAGGAAGGAAACATACAAGTCATCTTCCACAGTTATCTAGGAAAAGCAACCAATAATATGGTGGAGTTCATGGCGATGGAATTATCCCTGGAAATATTGTTCAAGTGCAACATTCACAATGTCATCATTGAGGTTGACTCAAAATTAGTCATTAACTCAGTGAAGAGGTTAAATGTGTTAGGATATTCCGACACATAGGAAATAGTTAAGTATAACTTGGTCTAGTATAGAGTTAGGTAAAGTGTGTTTCTTTATTATGTACATTTTTTAACTTACAATCCAACGGTCACGATATGTAGTGATCTGACGGTTCATTCACTCCTCGGTATTACCGACACTTGATCCGTGGCTTAACACTCGATGGGTCCATGATCTCTATTTAAAGAGCATGGAGGGTCATTTGTAGGTTAATTGTTCATGCGAGAAGTTTATGTAAATTTTCATTCTTTTATTAATATATTTCCTGAAGTGGCCGTGTTGGCTCAGGCCGTGGACTATTTCCCTCTTTGAGGGTTTTAACCACGTCAAAATACTGGTGTATTGATCTGTGATCTGTGTCTGAGGGTGTCCTTTCGTGTTCTGTCTGAGGAACTTACCCTGTAAATTCCTACATGGTATCAGAGCTATTTGAGGGCCGCGTCCGTTGGTGATCCAAATCTGAAGCCGGTAGAACTGCATCCGACTGCCGTTTCCTAGATCTACTGTTTCTGACTACTTTCGGGCCGAGAGGAATGCTCTATTGTGTTGGGAGCATCTATTCCAGTGAGGAACCCCTTTTGTTTCATGCGAAAAGGTTTCTGGTAGCCCTAGCTACGTCATTTTTAAGATCTGGAGGTATACAATGTTTATTTGCAGTTTACAGTTATTTTCTCTGTGTTTATTTCAGTTTCGGTTTATTTAGCCTTTTATATTACCATATCTATACCTTTCATTTCTGCATATGCTCTTTGCCCCGCGACTCTGTGCAATCTGGGCAAATCAGAAACAGAAAGGAAGGATTTTTCTCATGCGTATGCTCTTTTCCGCTGCACCTTAGTGTGATGACGGAAAATCAGAAACATTGAGGAAAATGTTTAGTTTTTGGCTAAAGCTAACTTCCAGCCGTAAGGTTTATTTTTTTTGTATGTCCATGTTGGGTTTTGTGTTTTTGTTTTGTAGGGAAAAAGAGCTTTTCTCAAGCAAGCACGCAACCTAAAGCTTCTCCCCCCTCTCTCTCTCTCTCAAACTTTTAGTTTATCTCACTTGGTTCAAAGCTAATTTTTGAGAGTAGAGTTCTTGAGTTCAAGTCTCCTTTTTTGTGGGGGCGGATTTTTCATTTCTGCACATTCTCGCACTTCATCGGCATCTTCATCAACTTTTCTTCAAAAAGCCATAACTTCTTCATCCGGAAGCCGTTTTCAGAGCCGTTTTTTTTTTTAACCAGCCTAATTTTTAGAGATCTTTCCATTGGAACACTTAGTTTGAGCATCTATAGCTTCAGTTTCTATTAAAATGGGAAGTCCATGCCAAGTTATTCTTGACAGCACCAACTACATCTAATGGTGGTCCTACATTGTGGATTTACTTAGAAGTAAAGGTCTTTACAGAATAGCCTCAGGTCAAGAGACCAAACCGAAAGATGAAGATAAGGCAGCTAAATGGGAAAATAGGCAAGACCAAGCACGTGGGTTGATAGGGATGTCTATTTCTCCCGATCTTAGATTCCATATTGCAGAACTTGATACTCCTGAGGAAGCAATGAAACAGATCACTAAAGTTTTTGAAATTGAAAATGAACTTAAAGCTCATCAACTCGAAAATGAGTTGCTTACATTGGACCCCAATAATTTTTCTTGCATTGAAGATTTTTTGTCCAAGTTCAAGACCATTAGACTTCTCTTGGAAGGTGTTAAGGTTAAGAAAGAAGATAGTAGCCTTATCTATTCCATTCTTATTAAGTTGGGACAAGCCTATTCTATGTTTGTTTCCACCTTCCATTCTACAAGAGAAGCCTTCATTTCTCAAGGACAAGCCTACAAGTCCCATTCCTTTGATTCATTTTGTGATTCTTTAATAAGAGAACAAGAAAAACTCTTACACCTTGGTCTTCTTCATCATGGAAACTCTTTTAAGAAATTGTTAGCCACCCAGCAGCAACTAAATTCAAAGAATCCTAAGAATTTCTATCCTAAAAGGAATGGTCCTAAACCAAACAAGGGTCCTAAGCAATTTCAGCCTCAAAATGAAAAATCATTTCAACAAAATGATAAGACAAATAAAAACAAAGGGAAGAAGACTGATAGACATTGAAACCTTTGTAATCGAGATGGCCACTTAGAATCCAAATGCTTTAAGAAGATGGAAGCCTTGGAAGCAACAATGAAGAAGCATAATATCCATTTGGAGCACTCTTCAACTTCAACTTCATCTTCAGGAATGGCACTTTTTGCATGTGGTTGTCAAGCATCTCAGTCTGGATATGCACTAAATGTATCTTCTTCTTCTCATTCTCATGAGTGGCTCATTGATTCTGGAGCTTCTTATCACAGGGCCAAAAACAAAGCCATGTTTTCTTCTTTAAATGATTGTAACACCAAAAATATATATGTTGGTGATGATAGATCTCTTAGTGTTGTAGGAACTGGAGCTGTTCATATAGACAATGGTAAATTTAATGATGTATTATGTGTTCCAATCTTATCCTGCAACCTTCTATCTGTATATCAGATAACTCATTCAGGTGAAGGTAAAATCGTTGAAATTTCACCTCACGATGTTGTAATTAAGGACATAAGAGATCCTAGACAGATTTTAGCTACTGCCATTGTTGATGATTCTACAAGGTTGTATAAGTTTCACAAATTTGGGTCATCAAATCTTCCCTCAGTATTTGTTGCTCATAATGATGAAGTGAGAAAACTTTGGCATGAGCGATTTGGTCACTTAAACTATCGCTCTCTTCAGACTCTATGTAAAGAAAATATGGTGACAGGTCTTCCAATGGTATCTTGCAGAGATGGTGTTTGTTCCAGATGTGTACTCAGAAAACATCATCGGGACAATTTCAAAAAACATGCCTCTTAGCACGCCTCAGCCCCTTTACAGCTTGTGCATAGTGATTTATGTGGTCCACTTCCAGTTATTTCATTCTCTCACTACAAGTATTTCTTAACTTTCATTGATGATTTCTCCAGATGCACTTGGGTATACTTCTTAAAACTCAAGAGTGAAGTATTTAACATGTTCTTGGCCTTTAAGGCCTTTGTTGAAAAACAATCTGGACATCAAATTCTCAAGCTAAGATCTGATAATGGCGGAGAATATGTTAACAACAAATTCATCAACTTTTGCATTGAGAATGGAATTCAAATGCAACATACTATTCCATATACTCCACAACAAAATGGTGTAGCTGAAAGGAAGAATCGCACCTTAAAGGAAACGACTAATTGTATGCTTCAATCTAAAGGACTTTGTCTTAATTATTGGGCAGAAGCAATTAACTGTGTAAATTACGTAATAAATCACACTCCTACTAAGGTTTTAAAGAATATCACTATAGAAGAAGCATGGAGTTCAATTAAACCAGATGTAAGTCACTTTCGTGTTTTTGGAAGTGAAGCATGGGCCCATATTCCAGATGAGAAACATAAAGCTTTTGAACCTAAGAGTGAAAAATGTATTTTTGTTGGATATTACAAAGATGTCAAAGGATATAGACTTATTCCACTTAAGTCCAAAAATGTTATCATTAGAAGAGATGTAAAGTTTGCTAAAAATATATCGGCCTACGACCCTAGTTCGGTGGATGTACCACCTCTCCCTATCTCTTCTACTTTTGAAAATATTTCTTCTCCAGATGATGAAAGCGAGGATGAAAATCCTCCCCCACCTTCTCAGGATCCTCCTTCATCTCCTCATCTTCCAAAATGGGTCCATGCTACTCGGGATGCAGCAAGTGATCTTGCCGGTGATCCTACAGATCAGCAATGTACACATTCTCAGTTTGATAGAGCCTCTTCTTTACTGGGTCAAGCTTCAGTGAATTATGATCCTGACACCTTTGCAGAAGCTTCAGGCCATCCAGATTGGGAAGCAGCTATGAATGAAGAATACCATTCATTATTGGAAAATGATACATGGGATCTTGTTCCTCTACCAAAGGGATGAAAACTTGTTAGATGCAAATGGGTTTACAGAACCAAGTATGGACTAGATGGGAAAGTTGATAAACATAAAGCTTGTCTTGTTGCTAAGGGTTTTTCACAAGTTGAAGGCATTGACTACATTGAAAACTTCTCCCCTGTTGCCAAAATGAACTCTATCCCCCTTGTTCTTTCCCTTGCTGCCTCTTTCAAATGGGAAGTCCATCAGATGCATGTTAAATCTGCCTTCTTGTATGTGGACTTGCATGAAGAAATCTATATGGAACAACCTATTGGCTTTATACAAACAGACTCCAGCCTTGTATGTTGGCTTAAGAAATCCCTTTATGGTCTCAAGCAAGCTCCTCGAGCTTGGTATGCCGAAATGGATAACTTTCTTTTAGAAAATGGCTTTTCTAGGTGTCATTCTAACAATACTGTCTACACCACGAAAGTGGGCAAGTCACGTATCATTCTTGTTCTTTATGTTGATGATCTTATCCTGACTAGTAGTGATCCCAACCTTATAAACCATGTGAAGTCTAGCCTTAAAAGGAAGTTTGAAATGACAGACTTAGGACACTTACATTATTTTCTTGGTCTTCAAGTCTTGCAATCCAAGGAAGGTATTTCCCTTTCCCAGTCCAAGTATGCCTATGATATTCTACGCCATTTACACATGGAAGACTGTAAGCCAACCCCTTCTCCCTTTCAGTCTGGAGTCAAACTTTCAGTCACTTGTACTTCTCCTGAAGTTGATGCTACCTTATATCATCAAATTGTAGGAAACATTTTGTATCTAACCCATACTCGTCCTGACCTTTCCTTTTCTATTGGCCTTGTTGGTCAGTTTCTGCAAAACCCACATGAAAGTCATTGGAAAACAGCTGAAAGAATACTTCGTTATGTTCGAGCTACAGTTCAATTTGGGATTCATTACAGTGCCAAAGCAGCTCCTCTATTGGTTGGTTTCATTGACTCCGATTGGGCTGGTGACCCTAATGATCGGAAGTCTACTGCACGTTAAGTGTTCACTTTTGGTTTAGGACCTATTACATGGGCTTGCAAGAAACAATGTGCCATTTCTCTTTCTTTAGCAGAAGCAGAGTATCGTGGTGCCGTAGAAGCTAGTAAGGAAGCCTTGTGGCTTCATCAGATCCTGTCAAAGTTTGTCTTTCAGCAGCAACATACGATTACACTTTGGTGTGATAATCAAAGTGACATTCAACTATGCAAAGATCTAGTCCAACATCAGCACAACAAACACATTGAACTGCACATGCACTTTCTCAAAAAACTCATCCACGACCATGTACTTGAAGTGCAATATTGTTCAACATATGATCAAGTTGTAGACATCTTTACAAAGGCTCTCACAGAGGCGAAGTTCACTAAACTTCGATTTATGGTTGGAGTTCAGGAAGTTGTCACTGAGGGGGGATAGGCTCTAGTGCCTCCTTCCTTCTCCTATTGTGTCATATTTGTAAATCCTTCAATCCTATCCCAAGTTGTTCTTAAGGGGGGATGTTAGGATATTCAGACACATAGAAAATAGTTAAGTATAACTTGGTCTAGTATAGAGTTAGGTAAAGTGTGTTTCTTTACTATGTACATTTTGTAACTTACAATCCAATGGTCACGATATGTAGTGATTTGATGGTTCATTCTCTCCTCCGTATTACCGACACTTGATCCGTGGCTTAACACCCGATTGGTCCATGATCTATATTTAAAGAGCATGGAGGGTCATTTGTAGGTTAAATGTTCATGTGAGAAGCTCATCTAAATTTTCGTTCTTTTATTAATAAATTGCATGAAGTGGCTGCGTTGGGTCAGGCCATGGACTGTTTCCCTCTTTGAGGGTTTTAACCACGTCAAAATAATAGTGTATTGATCTGTGATCTATGTGTGAGCGGTGTCCTTTGGTGTTCTGTCTGAGGAACTTACCCTGTAAATTCCTACAAAATGCAAGTGCTGCACCAGAGAAAATCTCAGGACACTGGTGGCTTCTGCAAGTCTACCAAAGAATCTAAGAACGGCTAAGAATGTTGAGAAATCTTAGGTTGGTGCATGTCTGCAGGGAAGCCAACAAAGTTGTGGACTGGCTGGCCAATGAGGGGGTAAGAAACAAGCATATCGATTTGTGCTGCTGGTGGGAGGAGGTAACGGATGATAAGTTGAAGGAGGAATGCTCATCGCGGGCCCTCACTGATAGACAATAGTATTAGGAAAAATCAAGAGAAATAATTTTACATCATGAAAATGATGGATACGTTCACTTCATATGGCTTATCAGCGGAGATGCACTGTCGTTTTTCTATGGGAGCTTCTAGAAATAGAGGCAGTAATCGAGACAGAAGATATATGTTCATAGGAGGAATAATTCCATGGAAGACGAAGGCGTCAAAGGAAGAGATTACTGGGGTCAAAAACTGCCCAAGACATACCACTTGCTTTGGGCAACCTCTGACCTGAGAGAAGTTTTCCTGGAAGACAAGTGATGCCATTCAGCAGGCAACTTGTGGAGGTGGATGGACAATGATTAACGCCTTCGTCGCTGGGTATCTCGTGAGCAATTGTGTTGTCCAATTTGGTCTGAGGCCGTCAGATCTGGAGAGGAAAGATCAACGACCACCTTTTGGTGTGCTAGTTGGTAGGGTCGAAAGGATAAAACCACTAATGATTTACCACTTGCATCAGGTGCCTTACAAACCAAAGACGGTATTAATGAAAAGCCAACGATTCCACTCAGGAAGCAACACGTGGCAGAGGATCGAAAAAGAAAACTGCCTTCATTGTGTGGTATTCAGTGGGCTTTTAAGCCACACAATATGGACTCCAGCCGTTGGATCAGAAGGAGAAGATCAATGGTCAGCGTTGATCATGCAACTTTACGGTTTTTTGTGACCAGTTGTGTGGTCTATTATGGTCTATGGCCATTAGATCTAGAGAGGGAAGACCAACGGCCATCTTTTGATGTGCATGTTGGTGGGGCTAAAATGATAAAACCACTAGTGGTTTACCACCTTCATCGAGCGCCTTCCAAACCAAAGACGGTATTAGGGAAAAGCCAGCAATTCCACTTTGGAAGCAAGACGTGGTGGAGGACCGACAAAGCTAATCGACTTCATCACGCGGTATTCAGCGGGCTTTTTAAGCCGCGCAATATGGACTACAACCGTTGGATTAGAAGGAGGAGATCACTGGTCAGTGTTGATCGAGCAACTTTAGGGTTTTTTGGGGGCTTCGCCCCTGCGTGAGTTGAATCTTGAACGTCAGATTATTACAAAACAAATCTTTGATCATTTTTGGGGTGCGGACTTCAAATCCACTTGCCCGCTCTTGATTCCAGGGCAGTCTAGGCCTTGTCTTTGTCTCTTTTTTGGAGGATTTTTTTGGGTACTTAGGGTATTTTCACCCCCCTTTTTGGGAGTTTGTGCCTCTGGGCATTTGTTGTAACATGTGTAAAATATTTTTTACCTAAGTTAATAGCAGGACAGTCTCTTGTTTAAGAAAAAAAAAATAAAACGTTTTAGCCATAAAAAATATATATATATATATATTTTTTCCAATTTCTTTATCTAATATATATGTATAATCATTTAGAATATATAAATATATATATATATATATATATATACATATTTCAATTTTATATATATATATATGTATTAATCATTTAGGATATATAAACATTTAAATATTTTTCTTGAAATATTTAATTTATTTGTTACATTAAATTTTCTATTATTAATAATATATTTAAATGCTGCTTATTAATTTTGCATTAAAAATTATAAGAATTAGATGTCTTTGGATTTTTATTTTTAATTATTTATTCTCTTTAAATATTAAAATATTTTATCATGATCAACACTAAAACAATTTTTCATTTACTTTCTTTCTACATATATAAACTGAAAATTGAAATTAAAATAAATTAGACAACATACATATTGAAAAATATTATTTGAATTATTAACTAAAATATTTTTAAAGAATTTATTAAGTCAGCTATTAAATAAGTTAATATATAATTATGATATTTTATATAAACAATGAAATTTTTTATTTATAACAAAATATATATATATATATCATAATTATTATTTTTAATCTATTTAAAAATATATATATTTAACGCTGAAGAACGATGGAGCTAAACCGATAAGAGGGTCCTCACTCAATGGATGGTAAACGTGTGGTAAATGTCGAGCGTGGTGATTGTCAAATTCCACTTATATATCTCCGACATCTATCCCAGACCATTTCGACTAGAACGCCGGAGCGCAGTCCGATTGTCAGAGTTATAATCGGCCCGGAAAATCGATTTTCTCCGACAACTATCTCTCGAAAATTTTGGATGCCGATCTTGTAATCAAGGTGCCATCTTATAATAATCCTCATGAATCCGTTCAATTACAATTTAATTATGAGCTAGAAAACCCTAAGGGAACACAGCGTAGAATTATCAATTTATTTTAATATAATAATGTTAATTAAATATGTTTTAAGTATATGCGATTTTTTTTTGGGTAAATCACATGATAACACATTTATGGATGTTTTTAGCACCAACTAGTGTGATTATTTTTTTATATGAGATCTTAATCTTAAGAGCATGTGTTTCCTCCTAAGAGGTCAAAGTTTCAAAACCAGAGGGGTAGAGTATATATGCCTTCATAGAGTTAGCAGTCAAGTCAGGAGGTGGGTCCCTTGTCTCACAAACAAGAGGGTCACATACACCAATTTGGTGTCTCACTTCGCTGTGACCTTAAAAATAGATATTATTATATTATGGATAAATATATATTTAAAATGTTTTTAAGTTTTTCTCTAAATTTGTATTTTTATTTTGATTATTAATAAATTATTAATTACTTTATTTTATTTTATTTATTTATATAATTATTATTATTATTATTTTAAGTTTGATTATTATTATATTTATGTTTTAAGAATTAATTATTTTGATTATTTTATTTTATTAATTTTATGAATTGTTTTATTGGTTTAATTATTTAGGTTTGAACGAAACATTATTTTTATTTTTATTTTTAGATTTAGATTTTTTTCATTAAATTTTTCCTATTTATTAATTATTTTCCTTAATTCAATATTAATAACTATATTCTAACAATTATTTTCTTATATTAAAATATTATTTATTTAGTCAAATATAATAGTTATATTATAATGATTAAAAAATATTTCTTTATTTGTTTAACTTGATAATGTATTTTTTACCTAAAATTTTCTTACTTTTCATGGTATGGATCACAAAAGCCTAAATTCAATTATACAATATAATTGTTTTTTATTTAGATTTTGGTCTTTTTTTCTTCTTTTCATAAGAATGATAACTAACCTCCACTAACACTCAAATTCAAATATGGTATAAAATATTAACCCAATCAAAAAATTAATCGAAAAAAATTAAAAGAATTCTAAAATGACCATAAATTATTATCCAAACTAGAACCTATTATTTTATAAAATAATAATTATAATATTTCTTATTTCAAAAAAAGTTTTATTATTTTTTTTTTTGTAAGCTGGGGTGGGACTCATACATCATACTCGCCTGCCGCGGCAGGATTTGAACCTGGGTGGGGGGTGTTACAGAGCACCGCCCTCACCATTACATCGTGCACCGAAGTGCAAAAAAAAAAAAAAAAAAAAAAAAAAAAAAAAAGTTTTATTATTTAAAAATATATTCTATGTTGTATTTAAAAAATATATCAAATCTATTTATAATTATTTTTTGATTTTAATCGAATAAAATAAAATAAAAATATTTTATTAATTTAATATATTTTATATATAGTTTTGAATTTTCATAGTATTTAAAAAATAATAATATAACTATTACTATTATATTTACTAATACCTTAAAAAACCAATTCCATATCTTCAAAAACTTTCAAACTCGATCCATCAACCTTTAATATATGTCTCATAATTTAATAAAACTTAATCCACCAGCTTTTAACATATGAGATAATTTAATCAAAGCTAATAAATCTTATTACAACGAATATGTCTTTTTTGTTTTGTTTTTTTGTAAATCCAGAGAAAATTTGTATTAATGAAAAAATATTTTTAAAATATACATGAGATTGAACTAGTTTGTCAACCTGATACATAACATTCTCTCTCATTACCACTCGTAAGTACCTTGAGAGAAACAATAGTACTAAAGACTTTTCAATATGCTATATTTTTCATGATTTTACTAAAGGTTGCCAAGGCATAACCACTACATTAAACATGCTCTATGTTCAACAATATCCAAGATATATAGATTGTAAGGTTTTTTTGTAATAGTAGAAAAATGAACAAATTTACAATACCGAATGTTATTATAGTTTGAATATAGATGGAAAAAGTATGGCAGGATCATAATCACGAGACTGTGGTAATATAAGTTCGATTAGCTATGAAGCCACCATGACATGATAACACTGTAACAACAAAACATAAAGCCAGAGAGCAAGGATCATAAAACACCATTTTAAAATTGGTAGACCAGCCTATAGCGACCATCCACGAAAAGCATAAAGAAAAATCATGAAATTTCAATCTAAAATCACCACCAAAGACATTCGGTCTCCATTTACTGCAGGGACTGAGTTGAGAGGGGATGCATTATGGACGAGCGGAGTATCCATCACTGCAAGAGCATCTAAATTGTTCCCTGAATTAGATTCTGACTTGGAAACAAAATTTATTTCCACTCTGTGAAGGAAAATAAGAATGTCATCCAAAAAGTATCAGATGCTTCTTAAAAGGCACTTTAAGTCTTCCTACCCTGCAAAAAGCCTATAATGGTCCACCTGTTTATCTCTAATGAATGAACGGAATACAAAATCAAGTTGTTGATAGCCTTCCATTGAATGTAGAAAGAACAATTTATGCTTTCTGAATTTACGAGGATCAGGAATCTGTTTTAGATCTTGATTTCCAACCTCAAAATCAAAGAAATAAGGTTTGTCCCAAAATTCCCAAGATTACAATGTTTGAATCTCTCGACGAACTTCTGGTGGTAACATATGAAACAATAATGTCACAAAGGTCCATCCAAACACTCATCTAGGATGCAAATTTACCCTTGAACTGGAAACTCCTCTCCTGTTCACCATTCATTGACTAGGTAGTAGGGTTACTGGGATAAGTACACAAAATAGACTATGGAGTAGAAATGTGACACTCAAGTAAGGCCAAGTTATAAAAATTTTGGGTGACTTGCATTAAGACGAATATGAAGGTTTTGGCAAGGAGACGATATTAACATTGGACATATCTTGACACGACACTATAAAAAAACCTCTCTTGTGTAGAAAAACTTTATGAGGAAGAGCATAGGAATTCATAAGAAACTCCACTCGAAAGATATAACCCAGGATATCTAAGAAACTTGTGCCATAACCGACTACATTAGACAATAGAGAAAGATAAGAAGTAAACTTGGCACACCACGCAAGTAGTGGTAATTGTAAAGGAGGATGACACATAAAAGCTAAGCATAGACCAAGGGTATTATACCCTACCTAAGTCTGGTCAATAGGGACTTCATCAGGACACTTCAAAATAAAACCTACCTATTTAACAGTGCAAATTAGTGTGACTCATGAACCTCTTGTAACTATAAAGAACAATAGGAAAGGAACACAATAAAACCAAATTAGAACATTGTCAGGATACCAGATCCCACACACTAGTACTAGACAATTCAACGATATACCTAAGAAAGCAATGCCCTAGACTGATCAAGACGACATAACGACAATGAGCTCAAAAGTTGACCTGCAGGCAGATAAAAAAAATTGAATTAGAGTCCTCTGTGAAAAATGATACTCCCTACTATAACATCCTTAGACATGGAAATAATTTTTATACTTACTGTCATTTACTTTTGTTTATCGATTTAAGGAATACAAGTTTGTAAAACAAAGAATTTGAAATAAAGTATTGTTATTTGATAATCTAAAATGAAGAGAATGATGTTGAGAAGGTGGAATATACATGAGGACTCAAAAACTAATTTTGGTAGCTTTCGGCAGATGGAAAAATAGTTAACTACTTCCTTTTCCTTGGAGATGAGAGACCTGAAGAGAGACAAGGAGGGGTTACCCACGCGAGGGAGGTAGGACCGCCTTGAGAAAGAGAGACTAAAGGTTAAAACGCAATTAGGAGGGTTGTCCTGAGATGGCTTCGAGCGAGTGGAAACCCTCTGATAAGATAGAAAATGTTATGTTTTAGATTGGGACAGGAGGTTCTAAACATCTTAGAAATTAGTCTGTGAAAGTTAAAAACACCAATTATGCTAGAAGTGGAAGCTAGGGGTGGAATCTACACATAATCGACAGTTCCATTCAAAGGGAGGAGTAGTCTAATCCTAAATCTATCTTCTTGACAGATTGTGGACATTAGAGATTGGTAATACCTTAGTGAAAAGTGCTTCTGATAAATTTCTTATTAATGTAATTTTTTTTTTTTATAAAGTAAAGTAATTTTGGCATTAAATATATTTTCTTTCTTTACACAAAATAGAATGGACATTGAATGAAAATTATGCAACGCCTATACGGATTAACTATACAAATAATACGTACTCCAATATTAGGTGAACAATTTGTTTAGAGATATGTCTATAAGGTTAAAATCTATAAATGCTATCAAAATACTAGTAAAGGAAATTAAATTTGTTTAATTTACTCATATATGATGTTAATTCTGTCCTCGAAGGGTTTTTCTTTCCATTTGATCAACTATTGTTCTGTTTAAAAATTAGAAATCATAGAAAATAACCAAAATGGTGTAAGACCTATGTTACATGAGTCTATAATTGCATGCTGAATTTGTTTTCCTAGACTTATTCTTGGAAATACTAGAAATAGTGGGTTGGTAAGAACTAACATCTACGATTTTATTTGAGAAATGTAACGAGGAAGACGGTTACCTAGGTGCAGAACTTAGGTTAGAAAGAGCCTAAAAAAATATATTCTAGGAAAACTTAGGTTAAGAAGACTTGTAAGCGTTCGTAGGTACTGAGGGTGTCTTTTCAGTATCTTAATAATTTCAGAACCTCGGTAACCCAGCTAGAGAGATAAGACAAGATCTGGGGAAATCGAAAAACAAGTATCCTTAGAGTTACAATAACAACCAATGGTTTTAGCAAAAGAAATATTTCCTTAAGATGTTGAGACTTTAAAAGAAAAGTTACAACCATTCAATGAGAAGTATGGCAAAGTAATTGTACTTCTACGAAAAATGCAATAAGGGAGATAAACTATGAAAATCGTTAAACAACTAGAACTGGAACTTTAAGAGCCTTGAGTCATACATTTACTGAGACATGGTTGTAAGATATTCTTCATACAAATTAACATAAATTTAAAATACAGAAGGGCGGTAATTATACTAGATTAAAACTCAAAATTAACCATGCATAGATAAGCCAAGCAGGCCAAAACCAGATTTAAGCAAATAAAAAAATGGAGAGTTTGAGTAAGGGTCGTGGGCCTCAACCCAATAAAGCTCAATGACGAATCTGTTTAAACTTCATATTAACAAATATTTAAGAACTATTTCTGCACATAGACAATATAAGGGAACAACCCTTTTAAGTGTTTCTTATGTGCTACACAAAGAACCAGAAAATCTTTACAATAAATGAAGAGAGTCATGGATTAACATCTAGTTTCCATATTGTATAAGAAGGGCACTTGAAACCTATTAAAACCCTCTAGCTAACTTCCTTTGAGACTGCTATGAAATCCTGCTCGCTTATCTGCATAAGGGAACATCATAATGAAGTTGTGGTTTTATCAAACATAGGAAAGATCAACTACAGTAAGCCTAAGGTAAGAAAATTGATACCTCAGACTTTCATGGAGTGAATGACTCCAATCGATGAACTTGGAAACCCCATAATGGAGCCATAACCCAATCGATCGTTTGAAAGAGACCTAACAACTTCTAACCCTAAGAACCACAAGTATTTAAACAGACTATCCCCCAAGGGATGAAGTTAGGGGGCAATGGTGAATCACTCTATTGGAGAAAAAGAGAGCATTATGAGATTCAAAGCTTGGAGGTAGAAGGGGGGAGTCGAGGTTCCATGATAGCTCAAACAATGAAAAAAATTAAATCTTACCAGGTGCAAGAGTTGCAAAGGAATGATGTTTTCCTTGCGAGAGAAACCAAGATCAAGGAGTAGTTGTACAATTGCTCCTCTAGAAAAGCCAAGGAGAAAATGACCTCTGAGTACAACTACTGAGAAGGTTGTTACCCTAACGTTACTCCAGTTGATCTGAACTGTTGGATAGTCACATTATAGATCAATCATGGGATTGGTACCATGTGGATGTTTTGAGTCAGATACACCTAGTGTGGTATTTCAAGGAGTTTTAAGAACCATCCGTTACCATGGTTTATCACAATTAATAACTGAAGAATGAAATTTAGAATAAGTTCTTAAAGATATAAGAGTTCTATTGTATTATGATAACTAGTCCCTAGTATGTAATATGATTAACCTAATAATGCAAGTGGAACAAATTCGGTGTATAAATTACAACTTGTCATGCGTTATTTACTTTACAGGAAGGTAAAAGGAAATGATTTTTTTTAGCATGGTCCATTTCATTTTGTTTGGTATGGGTTCTTGCATTACAAATGGTATCAGAGCAAGAAGGTTGCAATACTATGGCATTATTTGGGCACCTGTGAATAACAAATTGTAAATGTTCCACAAAGACAGGTAGCTAAGGCACCATTAGGAGAGGAGTTGGAATTCTTGCGCCAGGAAGACCCTATGCGGGATCAGGGTTTGTAACCATTTCAGAAGCTAACCAATAGATGTGGGTGCAGTTGGGAGGAGATTCTACCAGTTCCAATGCCATTTCGTTGAAGATAGTACAACATTTGCAGACAAATATGGTGAATTTGCGTGTTCACATTGAAAGATTGAGATTGGAATAGGAAATATTTTGGAATGGATTTTCTTAGTGGAAAAACCATATGAACCCCATTCTTAACCCTGATGGAGGGAATAGAATTGAAGTGCATGCATAGGAGGAAAATAACTAGGGGATCGAGGGAGACCGAGTTGAGCATGAAGATTGGTTTGAAAATGTTTTTAGTATGGAGGGGTCCAAGAGACAAAAAGTCGAATTGTAGTGAGAATTTAAAATAATTAAACCACCTCTGTTTGATGGGGAAATGGAAGAGGTTGTGAAATCTTGGTTGATCAACGTGAAAAAGTAATTTCAAATGTATGAGTATGATGATAAATTAAAAATCCATATTGGCCATATATCAATTGCAGGGTAAAGCCACCTTATGGTGGGAAGAGGTGAAAACTATGAAAAACATTAAGGAGAAAGATCTAACGTGGGATAATTTTCAAAAACACTTCAAGGATAAGTACTTGACAGAGTTGCTTTATGATGAAAAGGCCAAATAATTTCACGATTTAAAACTTGGGAAATAATCTAAAGATGAATATGTAACCAAATTCATGTCTTTGCTAAGGTACATCCCATACATTCACGAGAAGAAGGCTAAGCTACAACAATTTGTTAGCAGCCTCCCAGCTTTCATGAAAGAGAAAGTGGAGTTTGATAACACGAAAATGATGGATGAAGCTATTTTCAAAGCTTGACTTTGCTATCATCAAGTGAATTCAAGAGGGAAATTGGCAAGAATTAGTTGAACACGAAAGAACATAAAAATTTCCCGAAAAGAAATATGAAGGTAGTTTGGGGTAAAATCACTCCTCCAAAGCAACAAAATGGGTACCTAGGGAAGAATCAATAGAAGTATAGAGTCTCAGGTGAAAGCAAAAAGGGTGAAACATGTAGCAAGCCTTAATCTACTAAGATGCATAAGCCACCCTTACAAGGTTCAGGCTACAGAGAACCCCACTATTATAAAAAATTCCTCCACCATGCTCGTGTGGAGACAAGAATGCACATTCAATAATATTCTACGGTGTGAAATCTAGAGAGAAGCATAAAAAAAAGATTAATGGAAACTTAGATGATCACTAGGTCGAGTATCAATCCGCAATGGTGGAATTTGAAGGTGAGACCATTGACCATTGTATTTCTATTTTGAGAGACCCAAGAGAAAGCTTGAGTTACATTGGCCCCATGTAGCAGTTTTGAGTCGCGTACACCTAAAGGGTGGTATTTCGGGGGGTTTTGAGAACCATCCATTACCATGGTTTATCACAATTAATAAACAAAGAATGAATCTTTAGATAAGTTCTTAAAAATATAAGATTTCTATTGCCTTATGATAACTAAACCCTAGTATGTAATATGATTAACCTAATAATGCAAGTGGGACAGATTCAATGTATAACTTACATCTTGTCATGTGCTATTTTCTTTTCAAGAAGGTAAAAGAAAAGAATTTTTTTAAGCATGGTCTATTCATTTTGTTTGATGTGGGTTCTTGTGTTACACCTACTCTCTAATGGTTCCTGCAATAGGTGATTTATGGAAGTCAATCGATGCACAAAGGACTTCATACCTTGCTCGTTACAATCCAGTTCAACCTGAATCCTTTCACAAATATAGAGTTCCATGAGCCAACACATTTTCCACCCTTCATCTAATACCCCCATATAAATCCATGAGGTCAGAACACTGCCCGCTCACAAGGAAATTTTTCTCTCCCATAGGAGAGCCGAAGGGAGGACAAGGGGCATAGTTGGCACACAACTTTAGAAGAAAATTCTTCCTGTTATGCAATATACCATCAATTCTTTGTAAGCACCTAGGGGCCTTAACCTTGGGTCATTTTTCAAGGCCACTAAATCCTTTCAAAACATCAGTAAATGAGCCATGGGGAATGCACTTGGTAATTTAATGAGGTTATACATTGAAGCCGCCACCACCCTCTCTTGAGGAGGATGGGATGCCACAAAGGATGATCTGATGATCCCAACATACCTACTACCCATGTATTGGCCTTGACATGACTATCATCTAGTGCATGTTCCATCATCCTTAATTTGGAAAATAACCTAGTGAACACCCTCATAAGGGATATTACAACAAATATATCATTATAATTAGTGTCATTATATTTGGTGTTATTAAATATATTGACATTAGATAAGCTAATCTTTCTTCCCTTATAATTAATATTATTATTAACTATTTCCTGTTATGTTGGATTATTATAAAACTTTACCTTACTATCAAAATAATACTTAATACTTATTATAATAAAATTAAGTTATAAATGTTCATATTAAAAGTTTAAATTAATTTATAATATTAATTATCTTTGTTAATTATGTTCATTTCAAAATAGTAACATAATTTTTTATATATAATGATATATATGATAATTTCTTTAAGTATGATTTCTAATAGTGAAAAAAATATTATAAATATTGTTTAACCAATTATGAAATAATTATAACAAAACTGCAATAGTAAATAACATGAAGATGTATTTTATTTAGTTCATTATCAGGTCTTTATGCATAACGAAAATAATTTTTCAAAATAATAATATTAATAAAAATAAATAATAATCAATAATCAATAAGATGTGATAGAATAGTAATTGATAATATAAACTATGTAGATAAAAAAACGATAATAGAGCACTAGTGGATTAGTGAAATAGGGGTCATTATCCCCTGGAAAAATATTTAAATGTCTCCAAGGATAGTTATTCCTTAAGATAATGTTTATTGTTATATTATTATATTGATACTCCTAAGGATTATTATCCTCCTCTGAGGAAAATTGAACTAGGTGTCTGCAATTCTTTATCCCCTGGGGGCTTCATATCTAGAATTTGGTGGGTTATGCCCTAATAATCTCGGCTCTTGTGCCTTAATTGTAGCAACAAACTCACAATTTTAAGTCCCCAAATAAATCAAAACCATGTGCAAGCCACCATCCTCCCTCTGTGGCCTCGACCTTTCATAGCTATTCAAGCACCCTTCAACATCCCTTCGAGGTCTTAACAAAGACTAATGTGCTCTCCTTCCTCAATGAAATGTATCTAGGCACAAAGTCATGGGTTCCACTGGAGGTAGAGAAGTTGAGATTAGTCTCCCTTTCCTTTTTTGGCAATTGATCCCAACGACCTCAAGCCCCGACCTTCGATGGTTGTTGGATCCCACCCTATTTGACCCATTCGAGGACCAAACAAAACTCAGTGGTCCAACGCTCCTTTCCTGTATAACCTTTTTCTTAGGCTAAAGGCCCAATGTATGGAATACGATAGCTTGTGACCTTTTAAAATTTTTACCCTTTTCCTAGAGGTGAATGGCCAAAGTATGCATCACATCCTTTTTTCTATTTTTCTTTCATGGGTACCGCCACTACTACATAAAGGGGGGTTTTAAGACAATATTTGAGACAATTTTTGGGTAAATTGTCTCAACTTGAGACAAAAAAGCTTGTGTATTGTCTTAAATATTGTCTTTAAGCGGGTGTCTCAAAACTTATCATCTTAAAGATTATTGTCTTCAAAAATATTGTTTTAAAGATTATTGTCTTAAAAAATATTGTCTTAAAAAGTATTGTCTTAAAAAATTGTCTCCATAAAGACAATATATAACACAAGCATTATTGTCTCTTAAGAGACAATTTCATTTTTGTCTCTCTTGAGACAATTTTATTTTTGTCTCTCTAGAGACAACACTCTGATTAGAGACAAGATATCTTTAATACTACCTATTGTCTCTCCAGAGATAATAAAATTTTTATTTAAATATCACTTCTGTCTCTCTAGAGACAATATAAAACAATGAATCCAGAAATATCTCACCATTGAAATAAATCGATATAAAAAATATTTAATTAAAAATAAACTAGAAAATCATTGATTAATTTATGTTAGCGCACAATGGAATCGAACCACCAACCTCCTGCTTGTAAGGCAGGCTCTCTTCCATTGAGCTAGCACACTTTAAAGAATTACGTGAAGAGTTATGGCAATCGTAAATACTGCATTTATAGCCATTGATTAAAAAAAATAAAAATTAACACATGATCTATAATATTTATAAAAACTATAATCATGCAGACCATTTTTTTTAACTTACTAAAACTAGCAATTACCCAAAAAGGTACAAAGAGTGGTAGATTATATCTTTAGCAAAAAATTTAAAAGTCTTCTATTAGTATACAATTAAATGTTCATGTATATAGGCTATCTTGCAACAGTGGCATATCCTGTGTTGGGATTTCATTCCATGTTAAGACTTATTTTTCTTCATCTTCTTATCCACACATGTATGTATCTATTATTGTGTATATACACCCATATAAAATTCTATAACAAAATGTCTTGATTTCCAAACGTAAAACAAACAAAATTATGATTTGTGAATACACAATATATGATTGAGTCATTATCAAAGCAAAAGAAATGAAATGGAGTGCATATATTCTCTTGCACCTTTGCAATCAGTTCTCACTACTTAAAAATTAATAGACATCAAATATGTTTTTCCTTTGAATTTTAAGCTAGATAGATTCATCGCTCCATCCTAGCTCCATAATTAGTCGGGGCCCTCTATGGCTTGGGGGTTCCACACCAACTAGTGTTTATGATAGTCAAGAGTAATGATGACCGAGAACATGTACTAAAAATGTCATATATGTTTCTACTAAATGCAAAGATATATCAAGATATTGAAAAAAACAATAGAAAGTTTCATCAATGATATCCTACATCAAGAAAAAGAGATCAAGTTTATAAGGATTATGTCCACATTTGTGTAGTAGGATCAACATAAACATCTTCAGAAAACAATATAGATATATTTCAAGCTGCAATGGTTGTATTGCATAGAATTTCGGGGAAACAATATCTATAAAAGGTGAGGTTGAAAGCACCACAAAGAAGCGACAACAAGTACAGTAAATATTTCAACAATCTTACCTTGTAGTAGCTCAGTAATTGAGGTTGATTCAATTTAAATTTTTGAGTGATCAGGTCCCTTTCCACATCAAATGGATTAGGTTCATGGTGAATAACTTTCAGCATCTCAAAACCCTTGAGCTAGATTCAAGATCAAAAATTTCAACAACCATGAAATTAATAGATAACTAAAAATGAATTAGAACTAAAAGAAAGTTCCCAAATATGTATTGAAAAGGGAAATTCAAAACATGAGCTGTCATCATAACGGATGATTCAGAATGTGTTACCTTGTTTTCCCAGTTGCATTAAGCTCGTGTAGGATGTATTGCCTTGCCTTCTGATTTTTGCACAAAGATTCAAAATTCCTTGTTACCTAATTGCTGGTAGCCTAGCATTCAAGTTCCTTCTAGTCAGGTATAACAATTGCCACAAGAAAATATTAGAAACTATTTCCATAAACCCATATTTGGAAAATGGCCAAACAAGCATAAAGAGTGAACAAACATAGCTGGCAGTGCTGACAATAAAGTTTCATTTAAGGACCAAATTAGAAAGAAAGTGTAGTGTGCCCCCTTACAATGCATGTCCATTTTGGAGATGTTATTTTTAGTATAATAATTTTCAGGAGTTTGTAAAAAAGGGAGTGGCTCAAAAAGCATTTGCTACAAAGAAAAAGAAAATAAACAATACCAAACCATGATATAATCATGGTACAAAATCTTAATCCGATCACCTAGCCATGTGGATGGTCTCGCTTTTTATAGCAAGCATATTATGGTTGATATGCACCCATAGCAATCTCAGTATCACTTGAACCATCCATTGAACTTTGGTTAATATTTGTAGGTTATTGTTTTTTTGTGAAGAATAACTACCCCGTTGTATATTGGTTGTAGTGAGCTTGTATTTTTTGTTTTGGTTGCGACATTCATTTTAGTTTTCAGTATATGCTCTTGGTTTATATACATCGTTGTAAAATCTGCTAATGCTTTGGAGTACTGCACTACTTTAGCATGTATCTTCAAACAGTTTGTAGAGCATCCTCCAGAAACACTCAACCCTATAAACCACACCTACCACTTAATAATATCTATAATATAATATCAAATTTAATCCATTCAATTATTAAAAAATCAAAATTCCTCACCGCCCTCTAAACTACACCTACATCTTAATAATAATATCTATAATATCTAGTGTCCATACAACATGGTAGTTCCATGGCATCTCCTAAAACAAGTCCATATAGCTTATGACAAAAGCCAGATGGACTCCTTTCCCTTCATACCAGGATCATTCTGTTCTTGCAAAGCTACAAATAGATATAACCAATTTTGAACACAAATAATATGACCATGTTCTCTAACGACTGTCTTAGGCGACAAATATATACTGAAAATGTAGTCTGTTTGCAGCAGATCATAGTATACTTTATCTTCAGAATGTGAATTTTCATGCCATCTATTTGGGTAAAATGAAAGGTTATGGTCATATTAACATGTAGGTCATTCCCACTACCTGACAGAGAAAATTTGGAGTTACCTATGTTACTAGAGATAAAAAATATTGAACAACACATGATAACCAAAAAAAACTGGAAAGATGGCTCAAGAGTCTTTGAGGATTGGAGAGGTGAATCCACATTCCTAGCATATAAAACTGATTAGTAATGTACTAGTACAGTGACAGTGATAAGAGGGGAATGGAGAGGGAACTTTGTGCAGCTATCCTTTGCCAACGATTTTGAACGTACTTTTCAAGGTTTGTCATAAATATGAAAAAGATATGAAAAGGTACACTACACCGCTAACTTTCGGTAATATCATGGAAGAAATGAGAGGAAGGTTCATGCTTATCAATAAGGTTGTCCTTTGAATAAATTAAAATTGAAAATTTGGTAATGGAACATAAAGGTGTTGGAATGCTAACCTGTAACAGATGAAAATCTCCTAATGCAAATCACAAATGGATGAGAATCTACGGGCAAAAATAATATATTGGATAAAAATACAAAACTGCAAGAAAACATTGTGATAACATCATTTAGAAATTAGTGAACTAAAAATAAAACACAAATGTGCATAAATGAAAAATGCAGAAAAAGATGCGACAAAATGCTAAACTCTTAAAACTACTATTTAGACTTCAGCCAATTTCTCCAAGGGGCAAACATAGAACCAATTTCGGAATTGTAGACATATAGCCTCATTTTTTCCCTATCATTCCTACTTTTGTACATATGAAGGGTCTGCATAATAATCTTTGAAGCTGAGGCAATGTGTGGCAGCACAATAACATTCTTCTGCTTTGCAAGACTAGGTTTCATGTATGAGTCATTCTATACCATGTGAAACAAGGAATGAAGAAGTTTATTCCTAACACCGAAAAGATTGGAACTTTCTAGTATGTATCTTCTAAAACTAGTAAATATGATAAGAGAGTGTTTTTGCTTCCATTCTTAACATAAATTCTAGCGTCATTCACAATATCAACTTGGTCATTAAACCAACATATTTTTCACACAATAGACTTCAAAAATGCATTAAATATGCATCCACATGAAAACGTGCCAAGGAAATGTATCAAGTAAATTTCCTCAAACACATCTAGTCCTACACGAAACATGGGATTTTCTTTCAAATGGTCTGCTAAGACTGCTTCATCAATCATTGGGCATAGTCTTGCATTTACAAGAACTACTTCCGGCATCCTAGAAGAAACTTTTAACGATAAGTTTACCATTTTGTTAAACACATTAAAATTGAGAATTATCAAAACTTAGATGCCCAATCTAGACAAAAACAAGTGGGATATATAATATGTTGTTAATGATGAATGCTATGATTTCATAAAGAAAGTTTTTGAGCCTCAAAATTACTCTTTCCCTAGCAACTCTTCTCATTGATTTTCTTTGTTTTTCCATCAGAAAGATGCATTGTCATCACCAATGACCGGTATATACTGTCTTGAGGAGGACATTTAGTGATTTACATGTTATGCTTTTATGTTTTGTTGTTTGAATAAATTTTTGTATATTAGCTACGGAACATAGCCTATTTTGCAACTAATTGGTTGTTCTACGGCATCTTCATGCTCTAATAGGTTCCAGGTGTCAGAAGGAGAAACTAGCCACATGGGCAGCTCATAAATCGTCATCACATGGACCCTCTCCTATTCATTTAGCCCAGGTTGACAAAGAAGATGGCATAAGGTCAATGGATATGTCAAACACAAAGAGACTGAAGGTAACAAGACTCTGTTTCGTGGTTAATTAATGCATTTCATAGTGATGGGAAGTGTTATGTGGAGAAACTACCTATACCTAAGTACTCCAACATCCATCTATACAAATGAATCCAACAGCCACCATGTCTTGGATTTATGTCTCCAGTAGTCGAGGAAGAAATTCTGCATATCTATCTTCTATGTGTTTGGTTGTAGCATGCTTTTCTCCACAAAGCGTTATATGATTTTTCTTATAAGTACTTGCGTAAGGGACCAAAGACGTTAGTAGTAATAATAATAGTTTTATTGTGAAATCAAAGCTCTAGACTCTATAAATTTTGGGCATTTTGTGTCCCTATTTTAATATGAGAAGACCACATGTTCTTATAAAGATCTAAAGAAGTTTCTTGGAGTTGATTGAGAAAGTGTAGCCTAATCAGTTGTAGAGGGCCCCTGCACTGAAGAAGGTTTCATTTCATTTTATTTCTCTTCTTCTTGTGAACTGTAAATTCATCATTTTCTTTCATAGTGTTTATAATCATTTTCTTACTAACAATGTTTATAATGCAATTTCCATCATTTTCTTATTAATAGTGTTTATAATTTAGAGTGGTTTCCATTAGTTTGATATCTTTTTAGTTTTTATCAGTAGTTTAGAAGATAGAACCAAATGGCGTAATCTTGTTTCTTCAATTAAAAACTAACCTTGTTTCAGGATGAGGGTAGGATTGAAAAATGATAAGGATACACTGTTGGATAGTTTACTTCATTCACTGTTTTGCTAGTTCAAAATTCTCAATTAAACTGATCAGTGTCATTTACTGTCTTTGCCATTTCATTTTTAATTTACTAACTCATGGTGTTAATGAATGTTTATGGAAAACCCTTCAAGTTGATAATTCATCCTTAGCTAAGTGGTTGAACATTTCATTTATGCAATGAGTTATTTCTGCATCTTTGTATTTTCTTTCTCTTAGATTAATGAAGTACAAAATTACTCAAATGTCATCCCAAGGAGACTTTCTCCCAAACTTTACAGGCATAGCAACCAAGTATTTCATTTAGTTTTATTTCTGTAATTAGTTAGACATCAATTGCAATTTTCACTTTCAGTTTTAATTCATGGTTTGGAAATAATGGTAAAATAAGAATAGAAACTTTGTTTTCATTTCTTTCTTAGCTTTTCTTCCAAATCTTTCTTAGCTCTATTTTCATTTCTTTCTTAGCTCTGTTTTCATTTTTAGATTTTGAGTAGTCTTTACGAAAGTTAGATTTAGTTCTGATAATTACATTGTAAATAATTAGGAATTAAAAGACCAAAAACCCCCCAAAACAACATAAAACACAAAAATAACGAAGTAAGAAGGGTTAGCTAGCACAAACAGTGCACTACACTTCATCAGTTTACGATACCCGGATTGATAATTTATGTAGAGCAATATATGACACTAAATTTACCAAACATTTTGGCGCCATTTCCAGGGAAGTGTAACTAGGTAGCGTTATCTCTTACATTAAAATAAAAATAAAAATGACAAGCATAGAGAAAGATACTCTAGGGGTAGATTTATAGATAGGGGAAGTTGTTCAATTCCTACAACAACACCTACTCCACCAAGAACAAGGAAAGATACACCTCCATCGCAAACTCATACTCCCAGCCATAGAACACCTGAAATTTCAAAGGAAGAAATTCAATGAAAAGAATCTCCTACTTCATCTACGAAGTTAGTCCTAGAGGAGAAAAATATTGAATCTACAACAACAGGAATAGCCTTTTTCACCTCGACAGGAGAACACGTTCTAGTTGAAGAATTAGGAATACCTGGTGAGGAAGAAGAAGTGGAACCTCTCTCCCATATCCCATTAATAGAAGAACCAAAAGAGGAGAATGTAACCTTGCAGGTTGAACCCTATACTGACCCTGAAGAAACTATAAGGGAAGAAGAAGGAGAAGATGGGGAATTCAGTCTGTTTGGAGGTGGTAGAGGAAGAGGTAGTGGAAACAATGAAGGAGGTAGAGGAAATCACGGAGGAGGTATAGGAAATAGGGAAATAGATAATTCTTTTGGATTTCCTATAGTGGATGAGGAAACAAATGCCACAATGAAAAATATCTCACCTTCTATCCTCCCAAACTTCTATGGGTTGAAAAGTGAGGATCTTGAAACATTATTATATGAGTTTGAAACCTTGTGTAGAACCTATGACTATCTAGAAGACTCTCAAAAACTCAAATTGTTTCCTTCAACACTAAAAGGAGCTGCTTTGAAGTGGTTCATGGGGTTAGTCACTTAGTCCATTAGAACATGGAATGACATGAAAAAAACGTTTTTGGATAGGTACTTGGATTACTGCATGCATACCAATCATAAAGATGAAGTGTTCGAAATGATGCAAAGAGGGGATGAAAACTTAGAGAATTTGATTGAGAGATTCAACTATAATTTGAAAAGAGTAAAACTGGATAATTTAGATGAAGATACCTTGAAAGCTCTTTTATTAAAAGCCATTAGAGATGAGTGGATATATATCCTTAACATGATGGGGAAGGGAGATATCTCTCAACTCCCACTAAATGATATAGGAGAATTATGTGTTCATATCTCAAGAGGGAAATTCAAAATTGGGAAAGATCCAAGAGATCATTCTTTTGTTAGTGTAAACAAATCTGCAACTAGATCTGTAAGTAGGGCATAAATTGGTAACATGATTGATGAATTTAAACCTGACATTCTAGGGAGTCTTAGTGAGCAACTAGAAACCCTTAAAGTACAAAACAAGCAGAAAAATGAGGCTGTTTCTTTAGCCATTTTTTGTCCAAAATGCAGAGGAAAACATGCTCTAAGGGAATGCCCTTTAGATGCAAAAATTGTAGAAACTTGTATGATTTGCTCAGAAAGCGATGGGACCAAGGGTTGTCCTTCAATCCCAAGTCTTAAGGCTATCTTTCAAGAGGAAACAGTCCCAAATTCTGCAGAACCTCTTTTTTTTGGCTCTAGAAGACCTTGGTAGGGGCCACAAAATTACGGATTTAACAATCAAATGTATCTTCAGCCCCACCAAATTAGAATTCTTGGTAGCAACCTTGGCCTCAACCTCAACCTCAATCTCAATCTCAACCTTAGCCTCAACATCAACCTCAATCTCAATCTCAACCTTGGGCAGAAGGAGTACAAAATCCTTATGGGAGATTTTCTCAATATTATCAATATCCTCCATCATATCAAAATTATCCTCCCCCACACATTTAGCAAAAAAATCAGCAACCACAACTTCAAAATCAAACCCTCAACTTTCATTACCATTTCGACAACAATATCCACAACAAAACCAAAATCCTAAACTCTTACTACCATTTCAGCAGAAAACAAATCACTTACCTGCCGAACCATTACCAAACCCCAATAATAAAAATCCTCAAAATGCTTACATGACAGAAGGACAACAATTTCCAACTTATATGATCACCCCTCTAGATCTTAATGATGTTCAAATGAGATCTAGTAGGATATTAGAAAAGGAAAGACCTTCTATAGATATTGAGGAACAAGACAGTTCTAAGGAAGATTTTCTAAAGGTCAATAAAAGTTTTGAGGGAACATCCCTCCAAAACCAAAACATCGAAAAAGGAAAACAAAAAGAATTAGTGAACACAACTCCTATCATTGAGCAACTGGCATCTACTTCTACACCTCCCCTTCCTGAAATATTACAAATTGATAGAGGGGTAGAAAAACAAATCTTGTTGCCCAACTATGGTTTTCTAGATGAATTGAAGAATGTCTATATCAAAATCACTTTGCTACAAGCCATTAAAGAAATTCCAATTCTAGCGAAAACAATAAAGGAGTTGAGCATAAAGAAACCAGGAAAAAAAACAAAGGAAACAAAAAGAATTCACCTAATAGGAAAAATAGTAGACATAATGATGAAAAAAATTGCCATACAAAAATATGTGGATCCAAGAAGTCCAATTGTGAAAACACATATCAATGGAATTGAAATTCCAAATACATTGATTGACTTAGAGGCAGCAATAAACATCATGAGCAAACAAAATATGGAGCAGTTAAAGCTTCCTAATCTTCTCTACACACATACCTTACTGCAACTAGTAGATAGATCAGCAATCAAACTAGTTGGAGTGTTAGAAGATGTTTCAGTATCGTTAGATTCTTGGGAATACCCTATTGATTTCATGATCTTAACTCCTAAGAACAATCTAGGAGGACATCTAGTAATATTAGGAAGACCTTGGCTAGCCACAACTGATGCTTTTATTAGTTGTAGATACGGTGACATGTATATTTCTGATGGTAATTCAAAAAAAATAAAAATACATTATATCCTCCATCAAAAGCAATCAAAGGAATAGATGACAAAGAATGGATTGATGATGAAGATGATATTCAACCTCTGTTTACTATTTCAGATATTAGTGAAGATAGTAAAATTTTAAATACATTGGAAAACTTTGAATCATCTTTAGAATATGACCATGAGAAATTTCAAGAAAAATCTAATATTGAATATTTGTCATCTAGGGAGATGTCTCTCTATTCTATGGAAGAGTGTGGTAGCACTACAATTGAAATATTTCCAGGTAGGAAATTGAACATAAACGAAAACTTGGAGAAACTACAACAAGAAGAGCAAATAAAAACATTACAAAAACATTTTGTTACATTTGCATGGGAATACACCGACATGAAAGGCATTGACCCTAAGACTTGTATCTATCACATATACATGGAGGAATATTGTAGACCTATCAAACAATCTCTGAGAAGGATGAATCCAAATCTTAAAGATATTGTGAAAGAAGAGCTCTAAAAATTACTGAATATAAACTTCATTTACCCAATTTCAGATAGCCAATGGGTTTCTCCTTTGGTAATTGTGCCTAAAAAGAATGGTAAGTGGAGGGTGTGCATTGATTACTGAGAATTGAATAAAGCAACCCTTAAAGATCATTTTCCTTTGCCTTTTATAGATCAAGTGTTAGATACATTAGCAAGTAAGATGTATTTCTCATTCTTGGATGGTTTTAGTGGTTATAATCAAATTCAGGTAGCACCTGAAGATCAGGATAAAACCACATTTACTTATCCATGGGGTAGCTTATGCCTACCGAGTACTTCCTTTTGGGTTATGTAATGCACCTGCAACATTCCAAAGAGCAGTACTAGGGATTTTTTCTGATCTAATACATGATTATGTAGAGGTATATATGGACGATTTTACAGTCTATGGGAATACATTTGAAAAAGCTTTGGAAAATTCGGAAAAAGTTCTTAAAAGGTGTAAAGAAACAAACCTTTCACTAAGCCATGAAAAATGTTTTATGATGTTTACAGAAGGTATTGTTTTAGGACATCACATTTCAAGAGATGGGATTAAAGTTGACAAATCTAAAGTTGAAGTCATCTCTAAATTATCAATTCCAAATTTCCAAAAGGATGTTAGAAGTTTTCTAGGATTTACAGGATACTATAGAAGGTTTATAGAAGATTTCACTAAAATAGCATCCCCACTCTTCAAATTTCTTACCAATGATTGTGAATTCAACTGGAATTATGATTGCCAATTGGCATTTGAAACCTTAAAAACAAAAATTTCTGAAGCATCCATTTTAAGAGGTCCATATTGCAAACTCCCTTTCCATATTTCAACAGATGCTTTAGATACAGCTCTGGAAGCTGTATTGGGACAAAAATATTTGATTCGTTATGCTATTTACTATACAAGTAAGAATTTGAATCCCACTGAGTTAAATTATACCGTGTCTGAAAAGGAATTTTTAGTTGTTGTTCATGCAATTAACAAGTTTAGACACTATATAACAGGCTATGAAACCTTTGTTCATACAGATCACACTTGAATTAGATATTTAATGAATAAACCTATTACTAATGGCAGAGTTACAAGATGGCTTTTACTTTTGCAAGAATTCAAGATTATTGTGCTAGATAGACCTGGAAAAAAACGCAGTTGTTGATTTCTTGTCTACGATTCAGAATATCAAAGAAGATTCTACAGTTGAAGATAAGTTTCCTGATGAATATCTTTTTGCAGTAACTACTCAAACTCCTTGTTTTGTAGATATTGCTAACTATTTGGTCATAGGAAAGTTACCCTCACATTTGTTTCCTAGAGAGAAAAGAAAAATTATTCAAGAAATTACAAGATATTCATGGATCACTAACTAATTGTATAAACAAGCCTAGATCTTGTGATCAGAAGGTGTGTCACGGAAGATGAAATGCCCGAGATTCTTAAGGCATGCCATGATGACCCGTGTGGTGGACACTTTGCTAAGAAGAGGACAACCTATAAAATCATTTCTTTAGGATATTATTGGCCATCCATCTTCAAAGATGCTAAATAATATGTCAGGAGATGTGACAACTGCCAAAGGGTAGGGAAACCTACTCCCTCAAATGAAATTCCATTACAAATTCAGGTACCCATCGAACCTTTTGAAAAGTGGGCCTTAGATTTTATTGGACCAATTAATCCTCCATCTAAGAAAAATAAGTATATATTAGTATGCACTGATTATGTCACTAAATGGATAGAGAACAAAGCATTACCTTTTGCTAATGAAAAATATGTAGTTAATTTCCTTTTTGAGGACATCTTTACTCGCTTCGGTGTTCCAAGAGAAATTGTGACAGATTAGGGATCTCAATTTACATCTAACCTGGTGGAAGGGCTTGTGGAACAATACAATATCAAACATCAGAAATCTAATCCTTATCATCCACAAACAAATGATCAAGTGGAATCTACAAATAAAGTGATTGAAAGATTTCTCACCAAGACTGCGCATCTACATAGAAGAGATTGGGCAGAAAGGCTTCCTGAAGCCTTATGGACCTACAGAACTACATGGAGGAACCCAATGGGCATACACCTTAAGAACTTGTTTATGGGAAACAAGTCATGTTCCCTATAGAGTTCCTAATCAAAACTTTCAAGATGGTAGTCCAACTAGGACTAGATTTCTCAGAGGCACAAAAGCATAGGCTGGAGCAATTAAATGAACTTGATGAAATCAGGAAAGAGGCAGTTCAAAGGACTATTATATTCCAACAACAGAGGTCTAAATTGCATAACAAATATATTAAGGACAATATGTTTCAAGTGGGAGATTGGGCACTATTATTTGATTCAAAGTTTAAATATTTTCAAGAGAAGTTTCAAACTCATTGGCTTGGGCCATATGAGATTGGAAAAGTATTTAGTAATGGAGCACTAAGGATAAGAAAAATAGATTAAAGTAAAACTCCTCTTCTCGTGAATGGTCATAGATTAAAGATATATCAGAACTAATTTCAAAAGACGAGTTCATCAAGATTTTCCAAGACAATTTTGAAATGTAGTTAGTAAAGAAGAATCCTTCTTCTCCACTTAGTCTTTATTTTTCCTATATAAAAAAAAATAATAATAAATAAATAAATTGTATAAGGTTGAAAACCAATCATTGATTGGCATACTTATACAGAAAATACAGGGTGAAAATTAGAGGTTTTTGACACCCTATATTTTCCATTTTCTTTCTGTAATAAGTAGTGACAAAAAATTATAGTCAGTCGGTAGTTTAGATTTTGCAAAATTCATCATCTCATCTCATCTCACTCCATTTTATTTTTGTGGTTTCACTTCATCCTGTTGTCATATGTCATCAATAATTTTTTCAATTTTTATTTTTATTTTAGTTTTCACTCCATCTTCACGTAATTTGTCATCTTGTCTTACATCTCATTTCATTTTACTTACATAGCCACTTCCATTTCATTCACGATCCATAAGCCATATTTCACTTTCTATTTCACGTTCTGCAGCTGATTCTGTTCTGCAACTAATATGATTCTACAACTACAATTTGTTTATCAGTTCAGGCACAAGTGTACAGTTCATAATAAAATCATGTATGTAGGGAATTGAAGAAAAATCAATTTTTGAAGACCAACCATACTCAAGGTATTTGTGGATCAACATCAAAAAGATTAGCAAACTAAAGGTAAAGGTTCCAAAGGTAAATGCAAAAATTTATTTCAAAAATCAATTTGAAAACATAAGTTTGTATAGTATGTATAATCGCATGTCTCCTTAGTCAACCATCATTTGATTTGACAGCCACTATGTCTCTGCCATATCTTCCATCTTTAATGACAAATGGTCTCAATGATTCTTTCATAACAAATCTCCACTTGAAACTCCATAACATGTACTCAAACAATCCTCCACAATTAGACCTCTTAACGTCAAGATAACGATGTGACCTACCTATCTACGACTCTCTAAACCCTTACTGTTTATTTACTACATGCAAACTCTTAAGTTCTTCTCTCATATTCACGTAGTCATTTCATATACACAGCCTTTCCATTTTCTATATACACAGTCATTCCATTTTTCATATACACACAATCTTTCCATTTTCATATATATGTAGTCTTTCCATTTCCATACACACAGTCATTCCATTTCCTAAATAGCACTCGTTTTATAGACGGTGAGAGTCATTTTGAAGGTTAACCGAGAACAAGGGATATGGGGCTTATTGTCAGGACAAAGCCCGTAGGGGTAAAATATATGGAGGGGTATCCACAGGTTAAAGGGATGCTACAGAAGGCCGGATGGTTAAAATTTTATTGAGAAATTTGATAGCTACCATAAGGAAATTACAAAGTCTTTCGCAAGGTCATTTGATGGCACATAAATGGAGATAGGAGATATCAATTTTGCAGTCACAAAATCCTTCATACCAGAAGCAACAGAGTTGTCGAGACAAGGAGAAAGATGGTTTAAAAACAAGGAATTTCATGGTGAATCTTGGAAAGTGATCCTTAGAAACCCAGGTATGGATGTTACGGTATTTAGGAAGGGAATTCCTATTTTAGCACTCAAGAACAAATGGAGTAATATGTTGTTTATACTGCAAAAATTTAGTACATGTCAAGGAAGATTTGGGTTTATGTATGTTTACCATATATGCTTATTAATGATTTTTTTAGAAAACGGAACCATCAACCTTCCCTTCTTCCTTCTAAACATTCTGAGAAGGATGGCTACAAATGCCCAAAAGAAAATTGAATCCATAGAAACAACTATGTATCATCATGGATTAGTGAAAATACTAGTTGAATTCCATTTGGAAAGTGTAGGGGATGCATGGGAAGATTTCTTGGTAATAAATTTTTTCTAGGATGCTCCAAAATCACCTGGGGATAGTGATATTAAGAAAATTAGGAGGAGAAAGATCAACATCAACATTCAAACCTCCTCACAAAAGAATAATGCAGAGACAACTTCTAAACTAGAGGTTAGGAAGCAGACTAAACAAAAAGGAAAAATGAAAGAGAGAGCTGAAGAAATCAATGAATACATTCCTGAACCTTCATCACCACAATAAGATGAATAGTTACTCTCCGAAAGATTGACCAAGATTAAGGAGCAAATCAAGAAAAAGAAGGAGATAAGAAAGAGGAAGAAGGACACAAGAGAATAAACCATAAGCTTCCAAAACCTGAGAAGGAGCTCTAGACTCTGAGGTAAGATGAGGAAGGTAACATAAAAAGGAGCCTAGTTCATAAACTTAGAGGAAGAAACCCCAGTTCAGTCTCCTGACGGTATTCCACCTGAACACAGTCCACAAAACTCTCCTCCACAGAATTTTGAAGGCAACCCAAGCAGAGCTTCTCCTAGCATAGATCCAATACAAAAACAAATCTATGAGTACATAGAGTCATTAGAAAGAAAAGATACCTCACTGGATCCAACATCCTTAACCAATCTAGAGCAGCCTGTCAATCCACAAGAACCTCTAACTAGCTCTCTCAAAGAAGAAATCTTTGAGTTAGAGATTTTGAACAAACACACTCAAAAAGAAAATGAAACATTGAGGGAACAGAAAAAGCTGGATAGAGCCATTCATGACAAAACAATGTTGCACGTAGGATTATGGTACGAGAAAAATAGGAAGCTGAAGAGGAAAAATAGGAATTTGAGCAGAAAAATTATCAACCTCAAATACATACTTCTTACGAAGAAACCCAGGATGGTAGTCAGTGCAAAGAGAAGTAAGAAAAGGAAGTTTGATGTGCTAGCAGAAGTGTTAGAATAGATGCAATAAGAGAAAGAAGTTTACATTTTTTAAAATTGCATGGGGACATGCAATGATTTTGCAGTGGGGGTATGTTGAGCCTCAAAATTACTCTTTCCTTGACAACACTTCTCATTCCTTTTCTTTGTTTTTTCCATAAGAAAGATGCATTCTCATCACCAATGACTGGTAAATACTGTCTCGAGGAGGACATTTATTGATTTACATGTTATTCTTTTATGTTTTTCTGTTTGAATAAATTTTTGTATATTAGCTACGGAACGCAGCCTATTTTGTAGCTAATCAACTGTTCCGCATCTACCTTCATGCTCTAACATGTTCCAGGTGTCAGAAGGAGAAACTGGCCACATGGGCAGCCTGAAAAGCATCATGACATGGACCCTATCCTATTCATTTAGCCCAAGTTGACAAAGAAGATGGCATAAGACTATGGTCAATGGATAAGTCAAACACAAAGAGACTAAAGGTAACAGGACTCAGTTTCGTGGTTAGTTAATGTGTTTCATAGTGATGGGAAGCATTATCTGGAGTAACTACCTGTACTTACGAACTCCAATAGCCATATTTACAAACGAATCAAACAACCACCATGTCTTGGATTTATGTCTCTAGCAGCTGAGGAAGAAAGTCCGCATATCTGTCTTCTATGTGTTTGGCTATAGCATGCTTTTATCCACAAACAATTATATGATTTTTCTTATAAATACCTATGTAAAGGACCAAAGACGTTAGTAGTAATAATAATAGTTTTATTGTGAAATGGAAGCTCTAGAATATGTACTTCCTGGGCATTTTGTGTCCCTATTTTAATATGAGAAGACAACATGTTTTTATGAACATCTGAAGAAGTTTCTTGGAGTTGATTGAGCAAGCATGGCCTAATCAGTTGCAGAGGGCCCCTGCACTGAAGAAGTTTTCATTTCATTTTATTTTTCTTCTTCTTGTTAACTGTAAATTCATCATTTTCTTTCACAATGTTTGTAATCATTTTTCTCACTAACAATTTTTATAATGCAATTGCCATCATTTTCTATTTAACAATGTTTATAATTTAGAGCGGTTTCCATTAGATTGATCTCTTTTTAGTTTTTATCAGTAGTTTAGAAGATAGAACCAAATGGTGTGATCTTGTTTCTTCAATTAAAAAATAAGGATACGTTGTTGGATAGTGATAAGGATACGCTGTTGGATAGTTTACTTCATTCTTTGCTAGTTTAAATTCTCAATTAAGCTGATTAGTGTCATTTATTGTCTTTTCCATTTCATTTTTAGTTTACTGACTCATGGTGTTAATGAATGTAAATGGAAAACCCTTGAAGTTGATAATTCATCCTTAGCTAAGTGGTTGAACATTTCATCTATACAATGAGTTATTTATGTATCTCCGTATTTTCTTTCTCTTAGATTAATGAAGTACAAAATTACTCAAATGTCATCCCAAGGAGACTTTCTCCCAAAATTGAGAGGCAGAGTAACCAAGTATTTCATTAAGTTTTATTTCTGTACATAGTTAGACATCAATTGCAATTTTCACTTCTAGTTTTAATTCATGATTTGGAAATAATGGTAAAATAAGAATAGAAACTTTTTTTTTCATTTCTTTCTTAGCTTTTCTTCCAAATCTTTCTTAGCTCTGTTTTTATTTCTTTCTTAGCTTTGTTTTCATTTTAAGATTTTGAGCAGTCTTCACGAAAGTTAGATTTAGTTCTCATAATTACATTGTAAATCATTAAGAGCTAAAAGACCAAAAACCCGCCAAACCAACATAAAACACAAGAATAACGAAGTAAGAAGGGTTAGTTAGCACAAATAGTGCACTACACTTCATCAGTTTACGATACCCGGATTGATAATTTATGTAGAGAAATTTAGGACGCTAAATTAACCAAACACAAGCTTTGAAATAAATACAATACCTTCTTCATGATCGATAGTCTATCTTTGTTAATAAAGTGGTGATTAGTATTGTCTAGTACAGGATGAAGGCCTATCAACCAAAAATTACTATATGTTAAAAGTATAGAAATTAGAAAACTAAATATCATGGAATACTCACTATTTTCCTATTACATAGTATTTTTGAATTTTCAGTACACATTTCTAAACATTGATTTTTGGCAAAGCTATGATATGGTAGAAATTTTATCTCTTAGATTCTAATTAGTCAAGATATTTTATACAAATGAATCAATCCAAAATAGATAACAAATAAATATACATTGTATACAATTCAAAATTGTAGATTTGAATTTAATCCTAATGAAAAACCAATATCCTAAGAACAATTTAGTCAACACAATATATCCAATATGTCTAATACAACACTCAATGACACATTCCCTTATAGAAACTCAATATCATACAACACAATGATTGCGTGTCCATGAAACAGATAAGAATTTCAAAAGACTACATGTTATTTAAGTGTAATTAAGTAAAGCAATCTTGAGATACAACATTATGTCAATGCATGTACATCAGCACACATCATGGTTCTTTAACTACTGTGATATCTCTTAGGGAAATATTTCCCTTAGGGTTGCAAAGAGCACATAACGAGATTTGTATTATAACTAGTATCACAGTGTTCTTTCAATTTTGGAAAAAAGGAAACAATATTGAATACAATAAACAATGTAACCAACATTTAATTCCACCAACAATTCATGTACATGAAGCCAATCCAACAGAACTTAATGGGTTATAAACCCATAGTCCTTCCAAATCTCACACTACAATTTTAGATACACAACAATCGTTATTGCATCAGCAAACCCTATTATTCTAATATTCTTAATCTGACCTTGCAACCAACCTCATGAATCAACCAAATTTCGTTGCCTCTCTGCTACCACAACTCAATGGTTTCGTTAGACCTACCCTGGATAATCAACGGGTGATCTGCTGCCCAATTCATGCCCTAAACTCACATGCTTCCATAGATTATCTTAGAAATTAAAATTGAAAAGATGATAATGGAACATAAAGGTGTTGGAATTCTATCCTGTAACAGATGAAAATCTCCTAATGCAAATCATAGATTTATGAGAAACCGCGGGCAAAAACAATAAACTGGATAGAAATACAAAATTGCAAGAAAACCTTGTGATAACATCCTTTAAAAATTAGTGAACTAAAAAGAAAAAAAAATGTGCATAAATGAAAAATGTAAAAAAGGATGCGACAAAATGCTAAACTCTTAAAACTACTATTTAGACCTCAACCAATTTCTCCAAGGGGCAAACATAGAACCAATGCTAGAATTGTAGACATATAGCTTCATCTTTTCCCTATCATTCCTAGTTTTATACATATGAAGAGTCTACATAATAGTCTTTGAAGCTGAGGCAATGTGTGGGATGACAACAACATTCTTATGCTCTGCAAGACCAAGCTTCATCTATGGCTCATTGTGTATCATGTCAAACAAGGAATGAAGCGGTTTATTCCTAACACCATAAAGATTTAAACTTGCTACTATGTGTCTTCTAAAACTAGTAAATATGATAAGTGAGTACTTTGCCTTCCATGCTTAACATAAATTATAGCTTCATTTGCCATATCAACTTGGTCATTAAACAAACATATTTTTCACACACCAGACTTCCAAACTGCATAAATATGCATCCACATGAAAGTGTGCCAAGGAAACGTATAGAGTAAATTACCTCAAACACATCTAGTCCTACACGAAACATGGGATTTGCTTTCAAATGGTCCACTAAGGCTACTTCATCAATCACCGGGACTTGGCTTGCATTTTCAAGAATTTCTTCCTGCATCCCAGAAGAATATTTTAACGATGTTTTCCATTTTGTGAAATGCATTAAAATTGATAATTATAAAAAATTAGATGCCCGGTCCAGACACAATCAAGCAGGATACATAATATGCTGTTAATCGTGAATCAGTGAAATCGTTGAGGTGTTATGTATTCTAATTGATTAATAAAAATGAGGGAGTTGAAGTGGTGAGAGATATAGGTATAATCATCAATCACTTTGGCATCGATAAAAAACTGACAAACATTAACCCCCAATATATGAACCAATCGACATTGCCATTGATCGCCATCACCCTCTCCTTTCCTAATTTCATTCCGGACTAAGAAATTTTAATGAGATTACTTCTTACATTGTAAAATATCATTTAAATAAGTATTACTATTATTGGTGTCAACACCAACACGTTTACACTAGGTGCCATCTGCAAAATACAAGGAAGTTCTTAGAGGTTTCCCTACAAGGTTTGAGTGGAGTGCCTTGAGGTACACTAGTAAGTAAACACTTGAACTTGAATAAAAGTGTATGCATTTAGTCTCCCAAAATTCAATGCCCCGGTCAAGGCCTTATGCTAGCCTAAAATTGGTTACTTCATGTTAATCGAAAATGCTTCCTTGCTTTAGAGGTTAGACTACATTGATGTCTCGTTCAAGGTTATTTTTGGCAAAAGCATCCAATTTAGAATCAAAAAATTCAAGATATATCACATACCACAAGCCAGAGAGATGGAATTGTTATTGACTGCAACAAAAAATTTCATCAAAAGCTTTCATTTTATTATATAATGTTCCAAGATAAAGATTTCTCTTGTACAAAAACCAAATAGGCGGTTGAGGTGAGTCCATGAACCAACACATTTTCCACCCTTCACCTAATACCCCCATATAAATCCATGAGGTCAGAAGCTTTCCTGCTCACGAAGAAATTTTTCTCTCCCACACCAGAGCCGAAGGGAGGACAAGGGGTATATTTGGCACATAACTTTAGAAGAACACTCTTCATGTTATGCAATATACAATTAATGCTTTGCAAGCACCTAGGAGCCTTAATCTTGGGTCATTTTGTGAGGGCCATTAGATCCTTTCAAACCATTAGTAAGTGAGCCATACATAATGCACTTGGTAATTTCATGAGGTTATACATTGAAGCATCCACCACCCTCTCTTGATGAGCAAGGTATGCCATAAAGGATGACATAATAATCCCAACATACCTACTACACCCATGCATTCGCCTTGACATGACTATCATCTAGTGCATGTGCCATCATACTTCATTTTGCCAAATAACCTAGTGAACACCCTCATCAGGGATGTTACAACAAATATATCATTATAATTAGTGTCATTATATTTGGTGTTATTAAATATATTGACATTAGAGAAGCTAATTTTTCTTCCCTTATAATTAATAATATTATTAATTATTTCCTATTATGTTGGATTATTATAAAACTTTGCCTTAGTATCAAAATAATACTTAATACTTATTATAATAAAATTAAGTTAGAAATGTTCATAGTAAAAGTTTAAACTAATTTATAATATTAATTATCTTTATTAATTATGTTCATTTCAAAATAGTAACATAAATTTTTATATATAATATATAATGATAATTTCTGTGTATAATAAAATATGTAATAATTTCTTTAAGTATGATTTCTAATAGTGAAAAAAATTATTATAAGTATTGTTTAACCAATTATGAAATAATTAGAACAAAACTACAATAGTAAATAACATGAAGATGTAATTTATTTGATTCATTGTTAGGTCTTTATGCATAACGTAAATAATCTTTTAAAATAATAATATTAATAAAAATAAACAATAATCAATAATCAATAAGATGTGATAGAATAGTAACCGATAATATAAACTATGTAGATAAAAAAAATGATAATAGAGCACCAGTGGATTAGTGAAATAGGGGTGATTTTCCAAGAGGGGCGTTTGGGTTTCATAGGTGAAAGATAGTGGTGGTTGGTAATAATTTTCTTGTTGAGAAGAGTCTTCAGAAGTGCAGTAAGAGAGTCTCAATTTGAATTTGCCTTTTTCAAATTGAGAAAAGTCGATTTTTCACATCAACAGACAACTTAGATGAAGTTAAATTGTGTGTCATGTCTCTTGTCACTTGTTTAGCTAAATAAATTCGGGTTAGAGAGCTTGTAGTTCATTTAAGAGTGTGTCATTGCTAAATTTCAGTAAACGAGTTCACCTATATGCGGTTGAGTTCATTTAAGTTACTTCTAACAATTGAAGGAGGTAGTGGAAGTTCGGTTGTGTAGTGGGGCATTAGTCTAACTCAGTGATCTTGCAGTTAACTGATCAATCAACCTAAAATAAATAGTTCATGAAGAGAATTCAAGTTCCCATCTATGGTGGAGATTCCAAGGTAGTGTAACAAGTAGTTATAAACTAGTTTGAGTGTACAAGTGTTTCATGCAGTCAGATGATCAAACATTGGGAATCACCTAATCAATTGGATGAAAATTCCTAAAAAATGGGGGTTATTTCTCTAGGAATTTCACAAGGAAATAGGGGTTCAATAAGAGGCTAAAATTGACTAAATAGGGGTTAGAGCTTCTCATTGCGCAAAGGGATAGGTTATTCACTTGTAGATTTAGCTCAGACTGAGCTAGCAATTGTAATACATCTCTATTCATATAATTAATGAAAAGAGGCTTGAGGGGTTTTTCCCAATTGGGTTCCCCTAGAAAAATATTGTTTGTGTGTTTTATTTCTTATTGCATATATGATTATTATTATAAATTGTGAATTAAATTTCCTAGATCAATGGAGTAAAATTGTGTCTCTTTATTTAGATTAATTTTTTTTACCACTTGTAATTCTGTCACCAAATATATATATATATATATATATATATATATATATAACAATGTGCATAACTTACGTTTTTCATATGTTTTGTCCACATGTTTTATGCTGCATTGAACAAACTAAGGGATCATTGGGGAGATGGAATCTCCCCTTGTTTAGGGGGGATTGTAGGAGGGAGAAATCTTTACTTACATGGGGGATTTGTAAGATGAAAAAAGCCCCATGTTTAAGTGTTGGGATGCAATGTCATAGATTTTATTTAATTTTAATGTTACTTTTTATGGGCAGTTTTTGCGACTACTTTTGGAAATTTTTGGGGAACACTCTTTTCATAATTACCATTTTTGTGGTGCATGGTAATCCATCCCATGGTCTCATAGTGTTGGTTAATAAACTATGGTTTTGTTCTAATCTAAAGTAAATGAATTGATGATTTATGGATGTTATGAGATATGTATGTAGCTATGTATGTATGTACATATGTACATACGTATGTATACATACATATATATGTATACATACATACATGTGTAGACATACATACATACATGCATACATATTCTAATACTTTAAAAAATAATATATCGAAAATTGATTTTTTTTTTTCCATTTGAGTTTTTGAGCGTAAAATCACTGTGTTTATACATGTTTTCTCCATTGCATCATTTTTTTATTGAAAAATCTATTTTTCATAATCCAATATATAAGGTTGAAAGATACATTTTGTATCATAACAATTTTGGATTTAAGGGGTTTTTCTGGGTCTTTTGGTACACTATGTTACAATGGGATATATGCAGAATCAATTCTTTTAGTGAAAGGATATAATGAGTAGTTCAAACATAGAGATCATGAAATTTAGTGAGCATAGTTTTGAGTTGTAGAACCTCAAAATGGAATATTTGTTGGTGGACAAAGATTAGCAAATAATTGTCCATTTAGTTTCTTCTCCAATAAAGATGTTTTTAGGAGACTAGATCAAGTTGGATTGAAAGGAAAGGAGAAAAGTATAATTGCATCTCTCATATTTAGTATTTTCAATGTTTTAGAAGAAGATACAATGAAGGAATTATGGAGGAAGATAGGCACCATTTATTAATATATGTCCCTAGTGAACAAATTGTTCTTAGGGGAAAAGATGTATAACATGAGGATACATGATATACACTTAATGATTGAGACTCTAAAGTTATTAAATATTGTTGTAAGTCATATATGATATGTTGATATTATAATTTCATATGAATATAAGTGTATCAAACTTTTTTGTTTTTTACCAAACTCATGGGATAATTTGGTTGTTTCGACAAGTAATAATGCAACTACCTTAAGTTTTGATGATATAGACTCATCCTTATTATTAAAGGGGACAAGAGAGAAAAATATGAAAATAAAAAAGACATATGATTTGTTCATAATATGATTATAAAAAATTAGAAATAAAAATAATTCCTCAAGTGGGAGATATAAATCTAGAGGAAGATCTAAGTATGAAGGAAAATTTAGAAAGGTATATTGGATATGCAATAAAAAAAGGTGTTACAAGAAATATTGTAAATAGAAAATTACTAAGAGAGGGAAGGGATTTGATGATTCTCATTCTATAGAAGAAAAACTCTTTTGAAATGAAGGAATATGTGTATTTCGTGTCTTCAACTACACATGTGGATTATGAACCATGGCTAGTCCACGTAGGCCCATCCTTTCATACAACTCCTCATAGGAAGAGTAACTGGATCGATAGTTTGTGAAATTTGTCGGATATATATATATACACGTAAATGGGAATATACTAAAAAAAGTTTTGGGTTCCCCTATTTTGGCTTCGAGGTTAAAAAAATTGGGTTAGTGTGTGTGTTGTCCAATGTATCTTTTTTGTTTTATTAAAAAATATTTACGAAAAATTATTATACATGTTTAAAACATAAATTACTCCTAACATGTTTGAAAATAAGTTATTTCACACTAAAATCTTGATTTTTAGCATTAGGACATGCTTTCATATGATGGGCATAAAGGCCCCTAGTTCCATTCCCTTTACATGAAATCACCTAATGGTGATTTCGATACCGCTTAGAGGTGAAGCACCCAACAGAGAGGGAATTTTCCATGGCAGGAGATATTTTTCATAGTATTGGAATACTCAAATTTCCCTTTTTCTACTTGAGGTACTTCTTTTCCTATTTGACTATAGTTTGGGGTCATAGACCCATCACTATTTTCTAGAAAGAACACGTGAAGGCCATATCCAACATAGAGGCTAATGATCATATATAAAGGTTCTATATTTCTTTTGAATTCAACTTTCATGATACTTCAATCTAGGAAGCTTTTCTAAATTTCAAATGCACTTGGTATCCTCCCTTGACCATTGTTATGACCAACAGAGTAATTGGTCTCATTCAAAACAACATAATGTTTGTTGATAAATGACTCATAGTGAAATTTCCCTATATTTGTGCCTTGAAACTCATGTGTAGTGATCTAAACCTACTGATGGTGCCTATTTCAAGCCAAAGCTACAATTTCCTCTAATGATGTCTATTGGGTTGATTTCAAAACTTGTTCAATGTATTTTAGCCTGAGAGGCTTCAAGAAGATATTAAGGAACTTGATTTCATTCATTAATGACAGTGAAGACCTCACGAATGATCATTTGGAAGACATTCTAACAACGTACATATCAAACTAAAATTCCAAAGACGCCTAGAGAGGGGGACTTCATGTTTTGTCATTGTGCTTATTTTCAAGAACTTTTGTTACCATCTACGGATTTGAAGGAATTAATGGGTATGAAATAACTATATAACATACTAAGCGTTTTCTAATTGGGAAGATCATTTGACAGGCGAGAGGGGGTCAGAAGAATGACTATGAGAGGAATTCACCAATACCTTCTTAAATTAGATGTATTCTTTAATATTCCATGAATGTAGGCGCTACCTCATAGGTTCACTAAGTGAGGACCTCATGAAAACACATAAGAAACTTAATTTCCTTTCTTGATTTTTGAGAATGTTTGAAGACCCATTCTTAGAGTTCAAAACCTCCTAATGACATCCATATCTAAGATTTATGTTGAACACTTCCTTGAGTGTGCCTCTCTTATCATTTCAATGCATTATTCATGGAAATCAGGCTTTATTGAAATCAAGCTTGAGAAGCTTTGTTCGGGACATAAAACCCAAGTGGTTTCCTCTCCTTACCATGGCAATTGTGATTGAAAAAATCCATTTGAAATTTGAGCCCCTTATTTCCTCCCATGACCTTGTCTTGACCTCTTCGTTTTAACCTCATTGATCAATATCTTATCACATTCCTTCATTGTTTTAAAACTGTAAACAATAAGACAATATAGTGGAACTATTAAAAGGACATAAGGTAGGAAAGATTTATAGATATTAAAAATGATATTTACATTTCTAGATATTAAAAATATTAGAAAAGATATTCAAGAAAAATAAGAATTACTTTTATTAAAAAATATATTTAAAAACACGTTTAACACGTGATTTTTCTTAGATTTTTTAACAGATATATACAATGATATTACAAATATTTAATAACGGAAAAACATTCCTAAATCACGTCCCTCAGCCTTTTGTTTGATTAATAAAATAATTGTTTTACGAGAACACGTCCATAACTTTCCACCTCTCTATATATATATAGGCATTAGATTTCATCAAATGCAAAATCGAAACCATAACAGAAATAAATCCTTCGTTGACGATCCAGAATCTCAGTTGATCAAAGAAATAGTATACATGGATGTTCCCTCTCGAATCAGCTTCAGCATCAACATCATCGTCTGCAATTGCATGGTAATGGAAACACAGAGGAAGCAGAACATTCGGAATGATTAGATTGTTAGGATGAAGAGCTCGAATGGAAAAATATTCGACGTGGCAGAAGCGGCAGCGTTGTAATCGGTGATAATAGAGAAGGTGGTGGAGGAGTCTGGCAATGAAAATTCAATACCCCTGTCGTTTGTGTCATATTATCAAATATTTCAAATACCATGTTGATCATCCCCTAGGTCCTGAGAGATCAAAAGAGGATGTTGACCCATGATATGTGGAGTTTGTGAATTTGGATCTTCCCATTTTGATCCAATTGGGATATTCCCACTTTGATGACTGATTCAACTTGGACTCGTTGCCATGCATCTGGATACTGCGACTCTTTTTGACCTAGTATGTCAAACTATTGCGGGTACACTTACCGCATCGAAAACACTTGGAAATGCGCGAGAGATGTTGAACATGCACAATGACATTACTCCCCAAGATGTGCAGGCCATCAAGCGTCAAGCTCCTTCGGCTTTCGGTAAGTGAACTCACTCCGATTTTTTTATTATGAAAATCAATTACCAGTTTGTAATTCTTCAGTCAGAAGATTTTATATATAAATATATAGAATTTTGTGAGAGACTGCGACGTAGGTTTGTTTTACATATTTGTTTATCGTAATTCTCATAATAGGCCTTCGCACGATTAAATTAATTTTTCCTTCCTCAATTTAACTTACTCAAAATTTTTAAGCTAAAATTGCAATGGAGTTATGAATGCAACCAAAATCATGGAATATGAATCCCAAATCATCTATAATTATCCACTTTTTTCAAAATTTGGAATAGATTTGGTTAGAATGCAAATCATATAGTAGGACTATTATAGGTTAGAATGAAAATCGTATACTAAGACTAATATCAGTGGCATATTGTACATATATACATAGAGGTTACATTAGAAGTTATTTCTTTTTATAAAAATAACAAAAATGAATATTTGTTAATTTTGGAGAAGAAGAAGAAATTGTGGTACACTTTTCCATGAAGCAGAACAAGAAGAAATTGTGCTACACAAAGAGGAGGAGATATCAAACAAAATTAATGTGTTGGAAAGTTAGTATTCACATAAAGAACCTCCACAAGAGAAAAGAATTAATAATTTCGTAATGACACCACAGTTAATAATTTGTCAATGACAACGTTGACACCCGAAGTGAATGGAAGAAGGTACAAAGAAAGAAAGGGAAGAAAAATAGGAGTTAAGAGACTATAGTACTCTCTCCTCCTCTCTCTACCCTCCTCTTTCTCTTGATCCCTCTCTCTCCCCCTATCACGCTCTCTCCCTACCCTCCAACTCAACTCTGTCACTATATGCCTCTCTCTTTCCCTCCCTCCTTCTCTCTTAAGTTTAATCTCATTTTATTGTGTTTAATAAAGTATAGAAATTAAAAAAATCACTTGGTTGTAAAATATTAAAAATATATTTTGGATCAATCATGTCTAGCAAAACACAATACTGAAAAACTTAAAATAATTATGTACTATAATTATGCACTATGTTTCTTGTATTATTGTTAATCACTTTTCTTTCTCTTCATCATGTCGAATATATTGTGCCAATCAAGGAGGGGAATTGAAATGGTAACTTAACATTAAGGAGTGCCCTGATAGAGAACTCAATCATTGTCTATCCATGATCCTATTAACACGAATCTTGTCATATTATTATAAAATATTTTGATTGTGAAATAAGAAATGATTTTTTGCATATGTGGTATTTATGGAGAGTGATATTGGCCCATGGTATTAAAACAAACCCTATAAACAAGTTAATAATATATAAGGTAAAGTGGCGATGAATATCCATGGTTAAGAATATTGTCATAATGTTATAAGATAATTTGATTGTGAAATAAGGTATGTTTTACGAGCACGTGATATTGATAATACCATAATTGATAATCCATGGTATTGGAAAATGGTATTGCAACAATTAGTGCGAAAAAGGTGAAATAAATAAAGGAAAATAGTTCATTTAAAGTTGCGGGAGGAGGCCAAAATTAAAAGCCTAAGTTTGAAAGCCAAAAAGAAAGTTGAAATCTAAAGAGGAGTGCCGAAATTTGGTACCTGATTACATCGGAGCCCGATATCAAGAATGTTGGCAAGAAGGCATATTGGAGGTCATTTTTTCAGAGGATTGAAAGCATCATAAGTCATTTGAGTTCCGTTTTGAAAAAGTTGCAATGAAGAGAGGCTCCAACTTAGGTTGTCACTCGATCGCAAAGCGTTCCAAAGGACTAGGGGGTGTAGAACAAGGCAAGACCTTATAGTATATGCCATTGGAACATCAAAGTTTCAAAAATCCTTAACAGATACATCTCTTTAGAAAGTGCTGAAATCATGGAGGAAGGGGAAATACAAAGGAGACCATTGAAATTCCAAAGACCCCAACGACCTTTTCTCCCTCCTCTAAATAAGACACATGAAAGCTAGTGATTAGTCCTAAAAACTAGACATGGGTGACCCGTGGTAGTCAGTTTTGGAATTTTTAAGGGCTTATAGGGGCAAATCTGGCTGACACGTGCCACAACCCAGGAGGCCCTATGTGGAGATGAGGACGACAGCATGACACCACTTCGAAGGTCTACATTTTAGAAGAAGAGTCCATTGGAACTTTTTTTTAATTAGCATTTGTTGGGTCCCTATAATACTAGTGATTACCCCATTACTATTGTAGTTGCATCCCTTATTAATATTGTTATGCCCCTATTATCCCCATATTGTTATTACTGTGCCCCATAGAATCCCTTTATTGTTATTTTTGTGGCTTTATATTATTATTGTTAGGTCGGCTGGGTTATTTTGTGACTCCTTAGACTCCTATATATAGAAAGGAGGTTTTGTCATTTGGATCATCCAAGAATTGTTCATTTATGTAATGTAAAGGAGGTTTCCCCCTCGAAGAGGCTGAATTGTAAGGCGTTTATCTATCTTTTCTATCTTTTCTTGAGCTGGTTCCATAACATTTGGTATCAAAGCTTTGGGTTCTAGGGTTTCGCTGTTCCAAATAGGTCATCATGGAATTTTCGCTATAACTTTTCTCTGTGATGTTTCAGAAGCTAAAAAAAACCCATTTGAGAAAAAATCGCGCTGAACCTCGGGTTCGAATTTCAGAGATTTTCGCGCTATATTTGCGGAGATATGATTTGAGGAAGTTGGTGTTTTTGCAGACTCCTGAATTACATTCCAAACAGGTGACCTGGGGAAAATCGTCATAACTTTGTCTCTGAGAATCAGATTGAAATTTCATAAGAAGGTATGAAACGAGGACGGACTGTAGTTTCTTGTAGATAATTTTTTAGAGCCAAAGGCTGAAACAGTGACACGTGGTACGTCATACAAGTTTGCTCTACCGAACTAGTCTATAATCATGTGACTATGGGAGATTTCGCATAACTCTTCCTTGGAGAATCCAATTTGGATCGAACTGGTGGCATTGGAAAGAGGACACAGAGGGATACTGCAGGTCACAAGTTTAGAAGTGGATGATCTGAAAGTACAAAGATACATCAGAGGCAATATTGAGCTCCTACAAAGTGAAAAAAGGTGTGTAGGTTCTTTTAAATTTTTGCTTAAGATTGGTTTGAAAATTTATTTTGAAGGAATTCAAAGGGAATAATAGAGCATTATTATTGGTGACTAATGCCCTGAGGAAAGAAAATGCAAACACCTAGTAAGCAACCTGAAAGCTCTAGCATGACTCATGAAGAACAGGAAGAAATGCTACATGATATATCAAAATTACAAGAAAAAAGTGCAACAAATGTCACTATAACAAAAGCTAACAGAAGCTAAGATAAATGGCGTGGAATCTAAGGTAAAGGGCATGGAAGCTAAGATAGCTGATTTGAAGATACATTTGAAGACAAATTTGAAGAGAGACATGGCAGATTTGAAGATAGATTTGAAGACAGACATGGCAGATTTGAAGACAAATTTGACAAATTTTCTAAAAGAAATACTTACTAATCATGAAAAGGTAGTGAAGGAAACTCATGATGTGAACAAAAGAAATGTTAATCATGATTTCATAGACTCTAATGTGGGATTGAACACCCACCATATTCCAAAAATCGATATGAGGAAGTTCTACGGCAAGGATCCCACAACATGGATATTACAGATGGAGCAATTTTTCGATCTCAATAATGTGCAAAACGCACAAAAGGTATGTATTGCAACTTTATATTTGGAACCAAATCAATTTGTATGGTATCAATGGCTTTTCTCTCGTAAACTAATTATCACTTGGGCAATTTTTACGAAAGAATTGACAGCACATTATGAGGATACAAAAAGAAACACTTTTTTAGACAATTGATAAGTCTCAAACAAAAGGGTTCAATAATGGAGCATATTGAGGATTTCCAAAAATTGAACATAAGGGTAAAAAATATTCCAGAGGATCATAGGGTTGATGTGTTCATAGGGACTTTAAAGGATAATATCCAACATGATGTTCACCTTTGCGAACCTAATTCACTAGAGAAGGCATTCAGGTTAGCAAGAAAAATGGAAAGCAAAATTATGGCAACCAGGAAGCATACCACTCACAACTATAAAGATGGAAGTGTTGTTGCCCCTAGTCTTCCACAACCTATAAGGTTGACACCACAACAGTTGGAAGAAAAAATAGCAAAAGGGCTTTGTTACAGTTGTGATAGCAAATACACTAAAGGTCATAAGTGTGCTGAGAAGAAATTATTCTACATAGATTACAAAGAGGAAGAAGAAAAGGAGCAAGAAAGGTCAAAAAAAGAGGATATACTCCAGGAACAAAGCCTAGATAAAGAAGAAATGAATCCGACCATATCTCATAATGTATTGGTGGGAATTACCACTCCTCAAACCATCAAGATAGAAGGACAAATCAAGAAGAAAAAGGTAATAGTGTTGATTGATTCAAGAAGTACCCACAATTTTATTCATTGTAAGGTAGCAAAAGAATTGAATTGCTTCTTATATCCAGCACCAGAGTGTCAAGTGATGGTTGCAAATGTAGGAACAATAAATTTCTCTGGAAAGTGCCATAATATCAAGTTATCAATGGGAGAATATGTATTGAGTAGCCCAATGCTTTCCATTCTGATGGGAGGTGCTGATGTTGTACTAGGAGTCCAATGGCTACAATCCTTGGGTACAATAGCTTTTAAATTTCAAAAACATTTCATGAAATTTTCTATGAAATGAAAGGAAGTTGAATTAAGGGGTATTCCAGGGAAATCGAGAAAGATAATCAACTCTAACGGTATGACAAAGCTTCTAAAAAAGGAACAAAGGGGTGTAATTGCACAATTATGTTCGCTAGATGTTTCCACATTGGAATTGTCTATTTCTCCAGATCTCCAAAAAGTCTTGGACAATCATTCCAAGGTATTTGAGACTCCCAAAGGTCTCCCACCAATTCCTGATCATGATCACGTTGTTCATCTGATTCCAGGAAGTGTTCCTCCAAACATCACGCCGTAAAGATATCCCTATGCCCAAAAGAGTGAAATTGAATGTATGGTTGTAGAAATGCTAAAGGCTGGTATAATTCAACCGAGTTAAAGTTCTTTCTCTACTCCAGTAGTATTAGTGCACAAGAAGGATGGATCATGGTGCACGTGTCCGGATTATAGGGATCTCAACAAGCTCACTATTAAAGATAAGTTTCCCATTCCTGTCATTGATGAATTACTAGATGAATTGCATGAATCAATCTACTTCACCAAGATGGATCTTCGTTCAGGATATCATCAAATCAGAATGAAGACTGGAGACATTTTGAAAACAACATTTAGAACTCATGAGGGTCATTATGAATTTTTGGTCATGCCTTTTGGCCTTACCAATGCACCTTCAACATTTCAAGGTTTGATGAATTCCATTTTCAAACCATTCCTTAGAAAATTTGTGTTAGTATTTTTTGATGATATACTAATCTACATCAAGTCTTGGAAGGATCATGTTGAACATGTTGACATGGTGCTACAACTATTGGAGGAGAAACAATTATATGCAAATAGATCCAATTTTTTCTTTGGAGTACAAGAGCTGGAATATTTGGGTCGTATTGTATCTCATGAAGTAGTTAAGGTAGACCCTATCAAAATGAACTAGAAACTGTGGATAATCCGGATCATGACACTACAAAATTAAAGCCATTAAGGAATGGAAAATCCCTACATCCATAAAGCATCTGCGAGGATTTCTCAGGTTGACAGGGTATTATCTCAAGTTTGTTAAGAATTATGGGAGAATAGCAGCACCTCTAACAACATTATTGAAGAAAGATGCATTTTCATGGACTCCAGAAGCAACAAAGGCCTTCGAGCATCTTAAAGAGGCAATGTGCCAAGCACCGGTCTTAGCTACACCAGACTTCACAAAAGACTTTATTGTGTAATGTGATGCTTCAGGAAATGGAATTGGTGTTGTTTTAATGCAACATGAAAGACCCATTGCTTTTGAAAGTCGTCCAATCAAGGGAAAGTTTTTACACAAAGCTATTTATGAGAAGGAAATGTTGGAAATACTCCATGCACTTAAGAAATGGCGATCCTAACTAATGGGAAGACACTTCAAGGTAAAAACAGATCATGATAGCCTTAAATACTTTTTAGAACAAATATTATCCTCTGAAGAGCAACAAAAGTGGGTCACAAAGATGTTGGGTTGTGACTTTGAAATCATCTACAAAAAAGGGAAGCAAAATGTGGTGGCAGATCCACTCTCGAGAAAGGATGAGGATGTGGAAGCATTGTTGTGCGCCATTTCTATTATCCAACCAAATCGGATAAACAAAGCAAGGGAGGAATGGAAGAATGACGAAGAAGTGTGGGCACTTATTCGAAAGTTACAACAATATTCTAGTACGTCTGATACATTTAGCTGGAAAAATTATTCTTTATGGTACAAATATCACTTATACCTCTGTAAGAATTCCCAAGTAAAACAAAATATTCTTATGGAATTGCACACTTCTCCCTTAGGAGGTCACTCAGGATTTTTAAAAACTTACCACACGGTTAGGAAGGAATTTTTTTGGGATGGCCTTAAATCGGATATTCAAAAACTTGTGGCGAAATGTTTGGTTTACCAACAAAATAAATTTGAAACAATTAAGATATCGGGTCTATTACAACCTTTATCCATTCCAAGCCAACGTTGGGAGGAGGTTTCAATGGATTTTATCACAGGTTTACCCAAGTCTGACGGAAAGACAATCATCATGGTGGTAGTTGACAGACTTACCAAGTATGCACACTTTTGTGCATTATCACATCCATTTAAAGCCAATATAGTTTCTACTGCATTTATGGAGACAATTAAAAAGCTACATGGAAACCCAAAGATTATTGTAAGTGATAGAGATCCCATTTTCATTGGAAATTTTTGGACGGAATAATTTCCTTTCTTGGTACTCAGTTAGCTCATAGCTCATCTTATCATCCTCAATCTGATGGGCAAACTGAGATAGTAAAAAAATGTTTGGAAGGATATCTTCGTTGCTTTGTATGTAATAAACGGACACAATGGGTCAAATGGTTGCCTCTGGCTGAATGGTGGTATAACACTTCCTTCCATACAACAACAAAAATGACCCCATTTATGGCACTTTATGGATATCAGCGACCATCCATCACATCATATTTAAGAGAAAATTCTAAGGTTCAACCAGTGGAACATCACATCGAACATCAACAACACATCCTCCAACTCTTAAAGGATAACCTCGTGTTGGCACAAAATAGAATGAAACAACACGTAGATCAACATCACAGCGAAAGAAGTTTTGATGTAGGTGATTGGGTATTCCTACGACTACAACCATATAAGAAAATGTCCCTCAAGCAAGCTAAGAAGGATAATAAATTATCACCAAAGTATTATGGTTCGTACAAGGTGTTGCAAAAGATTGGTACTATGGCATACAAATTGGAGCTTCTTGCAGCTTCTCGATTACACCCAGTTTTCCATGTTTCATGTTTAAAGAAGGTTATAGGCGACAAGCTCCCAGTTCAAACAATATTGCAGAACTTGATAAGGAAGGAAAATTTGTATTGGAACCGAAAGCAGTCATAGAAACAAGAACTCGACAACTACGAAATCGATCAATTTTGGAGTATCTTATCAAGTGGAAGAACTTATCCGCTGAAGATTCCACATGGGAGGATGAGAATTTTATACAGAAGCATCCAGAACTACTCAAGCATTGAGGACAACACTTTTTTTAAGGAGAGGGGCATGTTGGGTTATTATAATACTAGTGATTACCCCATTACTATTGTAGTTGTGTCCCTTATTAATATTGTTGTGCCCCTATTATCCCCATATTGTTATTACTGTGCCCCATAAAATCCATCTATTGTTATTTTTGTGGCTTTATATTATTATTGTTAGGTCGGTTGGGTTATTTTGTGACTCCTTAGACTCCTATATATAGAAAGGAGGTTTTGTCATATGGATCATCCAAGAATTGTTCATTTATGTAATGTAAAGGAGGTTTCCCCCTCGAAGAGGCTGAATTCTAAGGTGTTGATCTATCTTTTCTATATTTTCTTGAGTTGGTTTCATAACAGCATTTAAAAATTATTTCGATCAGAGGAGCTCCGATATTATATGGCACCCGGTCATGGAAAACCAAAGGGACCAAGGGTGCAAAACTAGGCAGAGCACTGAGGTGCTAAGATAGAATTTCAGAGTATGGTCCCCATTGGAGCTTAATTTTAATTCTAAATTGAAAATCTTCTGATTAAAGGAGCTTCGATATATGCTGACACTATGTCAAAAAGACCTAAAAGAAGCAAGGCGTAAGGTCCCTCTATTTTAGAAAATAGTGTCATTAAACTGTTGTTATTGGGTAATTACGGGATTTAGGATAATGGCATAATGGACAGGAATTGTTTTGATGAAAAACTATGATGACATAATTATTTGAGTTTGAAATAAATTAATGTGGTATTTGAAGAAATTACTTGGAAAGAAAAAAGTAACGAATGAGATCATTCTCCTAATCCATAATCCAGATGGATAGAGTGGACAAAGGAAAAAAGAATAATAATATTAAAATTTCCCAAATCACTTGAGAAAAACCCTCAAGTGAAATTAAGTGATTTACGAGCTAAGTAGAGAAAAAAATATGGGAGAATCATCCTATGTGGGGTAGACAACACTGGAATGGGTAAAAAAGAAACATAGTAAAAAAATACGTGCTTTAAAGGAGGAAAAAGGACTCCTTTACAAGAAAAGAAAAACAGGAAAGTCCTAGGCTATGGGGATTAGAAAAACCCAGAAAAATGGGATGCCATTATAGAAGGCATGTTAGTGAAAGCGTGAATAAAAAATGCCTCATTGGGGACAACATGGGTTTTTGATTCTTGGGAAGTGGAGAGGCAAATATGAGCTAGGGGGAGAACCTGGAGAGGATTTTCATGGTTGGGAGGAAAACATTGTTCGATTCAAGTGAATATATTCATAACAAGTTGTTTGTTAACAATTATATTTACTATTTATGGTATATTATAGACTGAATAAGACTGGATTGAAATGAAATGATAAATTTCTGTTAGTTATGTCTATATCAAGTAATAGACTGTGAAATGAATTGTTTTATGAAATTATTCTATGTTGATTATTGAAATTGGTAGGAGTAAGTAATTTTTGATGGGTCATATCCTTCATGGTGTAGAGTTTCTCCATGAACAAAACCTGCATAAAGAGGCATTTTGTTAATAATTATCTTCGGTAGCTATAATATGCATTGATATATGATTGGATTGCTAACATTAGTACATAAACACTATTTATAATTATGTTTTGATAGATGCATTTCAGGGTAACTGAGATAAGGTTCCTCTGAAATAGTAATACAAATATTCACTGTGTGTTTAGGTGTTTGTAGCAGTGTAGGCCACTTCCTAGCCATAAATTTAAGTTTAGGATGTTGAACAAGTGAAATTGTGAAGTAAACACAGTGGTCAAACCTGAGTTAACTAACATATTAGGATGATCAATATTTGAATTCAAAAGAGAAGACATCAAGAAACTCTGAGTAGCATTTTTCAGGTAGCGCATGTGACAACTTGAATGTCACTGCTCAAGAGCAATGCCTTACATATATATATAATGAGTTAATTTGTTACTGAAGTTACACTGGGAATAATGTATGGGAAATGACAATTACAAAATTCAGTAGAAAAAGTATATAAACAAAAAAGAAGAAATAGCAGATACCTTTCCTAGTTAAATGAGAATTTTGTGACATAGCATAGCTTATAACACACAGAAAGCCAAACATTACCTATTCACGCCAGTATTTTAGCAAATCACTAGTACTATAACATTAGGATTTTAACGAAATGTCTTATAAACTATTCATGCATCGAGAGATAAGTATAGAAAGTAAATACATGTATGTTTTCTATTAATTCAATACATGCCTTCAGGGATATAGCTTGTGTACAAACTATAAGTATACAGGCCAAGTGAACTCAGTAAAACCTAGAGCTAAGAACTGCTTACTAAAAATAGTACCCACAAAAGTAACAGGTTGAAGGAGTAATGATATCCAATTTGCATATCATTCTATTCAAGTTATTTTATGTCAGCAGAGATTCACACTAGCACAGGATGCTATAATCACATAAACTATTTAGGAAAATTATATGATTGCAAATACAACAACCCATATAAAGATATGTAGTTCTAATAGCTTGAAAAAATGAACAAGAAATATGAACGCTAGGGAATACCGTAAAAGCATTAGAATAAACTCACTAAGGAAATTATATTGACACATAGGAAAAGAACTGTATAGTAAGTGACCACGAACCAGTCAAATAGTGAACCAATTAGGTGAATCATTAGCAGTGTTGGGTATGAACCCCAATTCAAGTGTACATAATTGTGCAATGGAATCCTTATCAACATGATAAATGATTGCACTATAAATATTTACAGAAGACTAAAGAGGAGAGACTAACATGAGGCTAGAGAGAAATTAGCATTAAACAACATTAGGAAAAGAGGGAAACCCTCAAGACATGGTACAATTGAAAACATGACGCAAATATTTGCCAGCAGATTGAGAAAACCCAATTATAAACCATCCTCATGTAGAGAAAAAACACTTCGTTGGTGAAACTCATGATAGAATGCATATACAGAAGGGTAGACCTAGACAACATAGCGAACCTAGAGGGTGCCAAGAGAGGTATTACACTAAAGACATGTGAAGACTAGAGCTTAATAGCAACAACAACATTAAGAAGTGGGCTCCTACCCATTTTCCAAAAACCCAGAAGAGTATAATGGCTAGGCAAATGCTGGAGTGAAATTTCAACTCACGGATAACATATTGTGAACAGGGTAAAAACAAGCATGAGATATTAACACATCTGGATGGAGACCATGACCAAGTCAAGTAGGGGATGAACAAATTGATGAGCCTCATCATTGGCTAATTATATGGACCTTATTTCACCTCCTACCTTAGTCAAACCAAATTTTATCACAACTTATTACATGTTTTTAATTATATTGTGTTTATGAGATGAGTTAGAGTGGGATATCATGCCTAGTGGACTAATATGCATTGAGTGTAGGTTTGAAGGAGAAAAACAAGGGATTTTGGAAAAGACTAAGGTTGAAACTTGAATGGGACAAAAGAGAGGGATTGTAGGAGGTAAATACTCCTCATTTACTTCTCCCCCATTTGAATATTCCTCCATTTATCACACCATCTCCGAGTGCAAGAAGCCAAGTCATGAGGATTAGAAGACAATCGAGCAAGTGAGAGAAAAAGAGTTGGTTTATCTCGAGTTTGGGAGTCGGGCCTCCCTAATTTTAAGGAAGTCATTGGGGACTTCAGTTGTATAAGTAGAGAGGCCTAGAGCCTCATTAGGATTCGAATTTTTGTTGTAAAAGTCTAACTTATTTTTGAGCTCCGGACTTGTAGAAGATTTTGATGTAATTTTATGTTTTGGTAATAAGAATGAGTTTTGTTTTGAGCCAGCATTGAGTTAACTCAGAGGTCTAAAGCTCTTGGGTTAGGGCCCAAACCTAGCATCCAATTCTCCTCTTTTGTATCTGTATGTTTATCTTAGTTTCATAGCTTCATTATCAGTTTGTCTTTACAGTTATTTTCATTGGAATTAGTGTAGATCTGATTGGTTGGTTATTAGTTTGCTTCCATTTGTGCCTTAATCCAGTAGCAAGTTGGTAGCAATAAAAAAAGCACCACAAGGTTGTCAGCAAGTGTCTTGGCCTCACTTATTCCCTCTGGGATCATGATTTGAGGAAGGGACCCTTATGCAGCCCCAAAAACGCAGATTTCTATTTCATTCATAAGCTTTAAGAGTGTATTGTATTTAAGATGGCATTTGATCAGTTTTGCAAAGTAGGATTGCATTTCCATCTCTTCTATCTTCATTCTTGCATTACATCTCATCCATGATTCCATTGCTTTCAGCTACTTTCCTCATGCATAAGGTAGACAGTTAGTTCATTAATTCTTCTTTTATAGCTTATGAGAATGCAACTTATTTACATGACTTCTTGGAAATTAGACATGTTTGATGTAGAGGAGGAACTTCAAAATTTGACAAAGATCTCATAGCAAGAAACCACGTTTCAACTCCATTCACCCAGAGTCATTCCTCGTTTCCATCAAAACCTTCACCAATCTCATCATTTTACATAGAAATTTCGTCAAGCATTTTGAGCGAATCAGACCATCTCCTAAACTTGGTTTTTGGTTTGGAGTGATCCTAGGCATGTTCTCACTCAATTCCACCCATAAAATACCTTCCCTAAGCTTTCCATCACCTCTAACACCCATCATTTTGGTCACGACATCATCTTGTAGAAATATAGGGAACCTATAGGTTTCTAGTACATCCTGTAGGTTTTCCTGTAGTGACCTGTTTTGAGGCTGAATTGAGGGAAAACCTCTAGGAAGCCCCCAAAGTTCACCCAAGGGTCTTCCACACCATCCATACATATCTTAAGCCTTCCAACCATCCTCAAACATACATAAACCACTTGCCACATCACCAAAAGGGATTTGTTTGCATATTTGATTTTGCATGAAAAGAACAAAAAGACAAAACAGTGTTATTTTAGTCGATTTACTTACACAATAGTGATGTTTGATGATTTTAACTTCCATACTTAGGCAGTAGCATTTGGTTCATGTTAATTTGGCATTATTGCAAAGCATAATTTCTTAGGAGTTAATTAGGAAATGGTGTGATTTAGCATTGAATTTCGATCTTTTTCATAACTGCAATAGATCAGCTCTCTCTTAGATTATATTTCCCTTTCTTTCATTAAAAAATCAAGCTTCTTATGAATCCCTAGAAGTGTGGCTGGAAAACCCCCAGTGGTCTCTTGCGACCTGAACAAGTGACAAAAGGCAGAACGTTCACTTTTACTTGTGTATACACCATTGTCACATCCAAGTTTGTACAAACCCCGGGATGATAAAGTAAAGTTGGTATCACAGGAGTTGCAGCATTCTTGATGCAATACTAGCGTTCATCACTTTTTGGCATCGTTGTTGGGGAGGTGTCTGAGTAATATGTGATTACTGCTTTCTTTCTTCTACTTCTTGTTTCTACTATTCTACCATTAGTTTCATTTCTGCAAATGTAATTTAGTTTGCTTTTCATTCTGCATTCTTTTCTTTCCTTTCCATTCTACAAGTTAGATTTCAAGGAATTAGTTAATCTTTTCATTCATTCAGTGCTTCTCATTTAGTCTGCAATTTTAATTCTGCAAGTTATATTTCAATTCAACAATTAAATTTTCATTCAGTTAGTAGTTTTCATTCAATCTACAAATTCCATTATGCAAATCACTTTCAAAATTTGAGAAAACCACAAAAAACGAACCGAGAATATTTCTTTTCATGCCTCGCAGGAATAGGGATAACTTAGGAATTTTTTTTCCAAATACCCCCACTGCATCCAACAACCAACCTTCCCTCTTCTTCCATGGCTGTGAACTGGAGTAACCCTTAGGTGAGCTACCAACTTATAAAATACATAACATGTGAGCGTAGGTATAGTGTGTTCTATGTCTATCACTTTAGGTTTTTTGAATAGTTGAGGTTTGGAGTAGAAGCACCTCCTCACCACAGGCTCAACATACCATACTTCCTTCTGCAATCACTAATAGACACAAGCATAAAGGTGTAAGAGGGTAATTCCCAACAACTAGCTCATCATGGGTTAATCAGAATCATCATATAAGATGCCCTCCAAAACCTCAGATCCAATGGTCAATTTTCAGAGTCATGCAAACAAAGGAGGACATCAAGGCTCTCATATATGATGTTAGTCCCATTGTCGGTGAAAAGGACGAGGAAGAGACTGAAGCAAAGGTAGAATAAGGAAAGCAGGGTGAAGATGAGATAGATGAGGAGGAACATGAGATAGATGAGGAGGAAGATCAAGAATAAGAGGAGAAATAGAAAGAGAATGATGAGGGAATAGAGGATGATGACAAAGAAGAGACTGATAAATAAGACGAGGAGCTATAAGGAGAAGAGGAGAGGAAAAACATAGAGAAAAAGGGAAATGAAAAAGAGGAGGCAAAAGACAAGGAGGAGTCACCTAGGGTGTCTCCAGAGGCCACTTAGAGAGAAGCAACAACTCTCTCATTTCTCTTAGGACCCCTATCAAATAGAAAGGCACAAGGATAAGGCAGGGGAAACCCTAAACACCAACCAAAATTCCCATTGTGATTGAGGACTCACCTAAAATATAGGAGAAAATGCCTCTTCTTAAGTCTCCTATCACTTGGGTGTGAAGACCTATAACTAGATCCACCTCATCCATGGGAAAAGCAATCCTATAGGATACACAACAAGACCTACAGGAAGCTGAAGCAATCCTACAAGATACTCTGTTAAACCTACAGGAGACTTAAAAATTGGATAAGGAGGGAAGCCTACAACAAGAAACTAAAGAATAAGACCCAGAGTTAAAGGAACCTAGCCCCCAACCTAACCTTGACTCCTACTACATATTGTTTAAGGGGCCATGGTCATTCCATAAAAATTTGTTATTCCACTATTCTTTGAGCTTGAGAAGGAGAGAGCCAGAACTCATTGATGGATGTAGATTTCCAAATCCAAGGGATGGAATACTTTGGTCGCATGGAGGAGAAGCTCAAGGATATGGGCAGAGAATTAAGTAGCTTGAGAGATAGAGAGGCGATAATGAGAAATCAATTAGAGATAGAAAATGCATGGTTTGGAGGGCAACTGCAAGAAAGAGAGAACCAATTGGCATGTATGTCCAGTATCTCTTTGGAAGCAATCTAGTGTGGGATATCAGCTAAATCTTCTGCCCTATACCTCAAGGAATAGAGGCTACAGTTCTAGATCAAGACCCTAGCACAGAGGGACACTATGCCATTTTAGGATTATAGATAGTTCATTGATGTTTTTTATCAAAGTACATTGGAAGACAGGGCCAAGATGTCTATGTTTTATTTGCATAACATGGCCTTAACATACATGAATGTATTGGACCCTAATACCAAGCTAAGATATTTACAGTTGATGTCTTTAGCATCATAGATGAACCATGAGGAAGAAAGGGCTACAAAAATGAAGAAGATATTGGCAAAAGAACAAACCGAGCCCCTTATGGTCAGAGTTGAGCAGCCCAATCCAATGGCTGTCATTACACATAATTTACTTTGCAAATGATCCTCTTGCACCTAGGTATCTTACTGCCCAAGAGAAAGAAATTTCACATTTTGAGGACATGTTCAGGTTGTTAGGGGATGACAATGTACATGCTTGAGTCAGGAGATGGAACACTTTGCCATACAATTTAAATATAAGAGAGTACTACTCTCCTCAAAGAATGAGAGAAGAACTAAACAAGACACCCATGTACAAGAAAACCATGGAAAGAATCAAAGTCAATTGGATTGGCTTCAAAATCAGTTCATCGTTGCTCTTAGGAATGCTAGACAGAGATCTCATAGCAAGCAACCAACTTCCAACTCCATTCACCTATAGGCATTCCTTGTTTCCATCGCAACCTTCAACAATTTCATCATTTTACACAAAAAAATTCCTCAGGCATTTTCAACAAATCCAACCTTCTCCTAAACTTTGTTTTGGGTTCTGAGTGATCCTAGGCCTCTTCTTACTCCATTCGACCCATGAAATACACTCCCTAAGCTTTCAATCAACTCCAACACTTGTCATTTTTCTCACGGCTGCATCCTGTAGAAATACAGGGAATCCCGTAGGTTTCTAGTACATCTGGTAGGTTTTCCTGTAGTGGCTTGTTTTGAGGCCGAATTGAGGTAAATCCTATAGAAATCCCCCAAAGGTCACCCAAGGGTCTCCCAAACCATCAGCCATCTCATAAACCTTCCAGCCATCCTCAAACATCCCTAAACCACCTGCCACATCACCAAAAGAGATTAGTTTGCATATTTGATTTTACATGAAAAGGAACAAAAAAAAAAAGGAAAAACAGAGTTATTTTATTCCCTTTACTTGCACAATAGTGATGTTTGATGATTTTAACTTCCATACTTAGACAATAGCATTTGGTTCATGTTACTTTAGAATTATTGAAAAGCATAGTTTCTTAGCAGTTAATTAGGAAATGGTGTTATTTAGCATTGAATTTTAGTATTTTTCATTATTGCAATAGATCATATCTCTCTCAAATTAGATTTACCTTTCTTTCATCAAGAAACCAAGCTTCTTTTGAATCCATAGAAGTCTGGCTTTAAAGCCCCTAGTGGTCTCTTGCCAGCTGAAGAAGTGACAAAAGGAAGAACCATCACTTTTACTTGTGTATACAACACTGTCACCTCCAAGTTTGTATGAACCTCGGGTTGATAAATTAAAGCTGGTAGCCTAGAGTTGCAGCATTCTTGTTGCAATACTAGTGTTCATCAAAAACCTAGGTGTTTAAGGTCGAAGGTTAGATGAACACCAATGGATGCCCAAAAATGTTGCTTCCCATGTAGATGTGAGGTAAAGGAGGGAATGATTTACCCCAAGTCTTCGGAAGAAGAAAGGCGGGCGAAGGAGTCCCTTTGGAACTTTGACCATTGATATTATGGAAACCTCGCTTGATTACCTGTAATAATAATTCACAATTAGTACAATGCAATGAAACCATTTCAAACCTTCGATTTTCTTAACAAATGCAGAAAAACACTAGAAGATTTCAGTAGAAGAAAACTCCATAAATTAGTGAGATTACATGGCTGGAAGGTGCAACCTAAGCCATGCGATAGGGCAGGCCTTGGAAGAATATTGTCATGCAAATGAAGAACCGACCTACAGACAAGAGGTTGTAAACCCACGTGGTTCAGGAAACAAAATAATACCCCAACCACTGAAATAACCGATCGAACAACAAGGTGAGAACAGATAGTAATGGAGGGAACAATTGTTTCTATATGAGTGAGAAAATGACAAAAGGTGTGAAGGTGAAATGACATTCACAAGCGCAAGCAAATGACCCAAATGTGAAATCTATTAGGAAAAAAGGAGATAACGGTGTAGGAAAATTAGTGAGTATCGTACATCTAGCCACAAGTGATCAGAGTTGTCGATCTCACCAACTAAATGAACAGTGCATTAGTGAGAGTGGAGGAGAAAGTCTTCACATGGACGAGAATAATTGGGAACACAGAAGTGGAGGCTTGATTGACAATGAAATCGTTGTAAGGAGTGACATGTAAATCAAACTTAATAGTCATAAGTTAAAAGAGGAACCGAAATGTATAGGTAAAGTTTGAATATAACTACCTTCATCATGGCGTGATTAGGTAAATTATGTTTACACATTACAGATTGTAAAGTCCAAAAAAATTAATAGTGAATTACCCAAAGTTTATAGAGGTGTATAAGAATGCCTATCGACTAATTAGTAATTTCACCAAACATTAGTTTTCAATATATGAATATATGTATTTTTGCATGTAGTTTAAGTACTCTAACCATCACCGCTTTGAGTTTAGAAACATGAATAAAAAGCATCCTAGTTAACTTAGTCATTTAGAAATGTTATGAATGGAGTGCAAGGTATGATATAGAAAGAAAAAAAAAAAAGAGAAAAAAATTTGAGAACTAAGAGTTGTGACACAAGCGCTCGTACCAAGGCAAAACACCTAAGGCACAAGGAGCTATGCAATCTTGTGGGAGTTGGTCATGAAGAGTCAAAACAATCGAGGGCATAGAATGGGAAGAGAACCTAAGTGCCAAGAATGAATATCAGATGTTGAAGGCATCAAAACTCTTTAATTCATTTTTGAAAGAATTTAATAAATAGGGCTTCAATATTATATGGCACCTGGTGATGGGAACTCTTGAGAACCAAGGGTGCAAAACTGGGATCAAGCACCAAGAGGTATGAGCATATCGAAAGTAGGAGATTTTGTAACTCCAATGTTAATTATTAATTTGAAAAATTCAAATAAAGAGGGATTTTGATGCAATATGGTCATGAGAGATCCACAAAACCTAGAGCGAAGGGAAGATTTAGAACCTAAGTGCTATGGGCCATATTGTGGATGAAAATATCACAAATCCTTTGTAAATTGCAATTTGGAAAAGTTTGGATGGTGAAGGGGCTCCGATATTTGGTGGTTCTTGGTCATGACCATCCAAAAATCCAATGGTGAAGCAAAAATTACAAAGGGAGATACCCCCCCGATGAGAGCCCAAAGGATTTCACACCCAAGCACTGAGCATCAAGTCATGACACCTAGTCCCATGGGATAAATAGGAAGAAGGCCAATTGAAAAGCAACTAAAGGAAGTATAACTTGTAAGATCTGATATTGCAACACCTATGCATTAAGCCTTTGGTCACAGTTAGTGGTCATATGGTTGATAAGTGATAATCGAGCTTAAGAAAGAGGAGAAAAGGGTGATTAAAACTTTGTGTTTTTGTAAATTTATTTAAAAACAAATATGATATGATAATTCTTGATAATACAATGTGGAGACAATAAAAAATGGATGGGTTGGAAGCTATGTTATAGAGTGCCGCTAAAAATTCACCACATTTGATCCCTTTCAGCTGCAGAAAGGGGGAATTGAAGAAATTAAGGGGAGAAATCGACATCCATATCAGTTGGTAACTACAGAGGAACATCATGGAAAAGGCATGGCCTAATTAAAGGAAATCACACAAATTAGCATGGAGATGTTTTGTTGTGGCCAACATTAAGTTTTCCCATGTTTTGTTATTTTGTAATATCTGCATTTTAAAGAAAGAATCCATTTGTTATGTAATCATTGGAATATGCACACATCGAGACATTTAGTCGATCATAAAACTATAACATTAGAATATATTTTATAACTTTTGATTCAAAGCTCCCCTTATACACATAAATAGGGGGAAGAAAATCATTTAAAAGGTTATAAAATCCTTTTCCCAGAGGTTTCAAATCTATCTTTGCAGAAATTTTGAGTTCTATATACAAAAAGAGGTTCCAACTCTTGGTTCAATGGCTTGTTCATGAGGTGCTAATTCTTATACAAATGTCAATTGTGTTGGACCTATGATATGGACTCCATTTTTCAAGATTAATAAATAAGGTCTGGTGATTCCAAGCGGAGTAATGTGTAGTATGTGTTCTCCTTTGTTTATCATTTTGTGTATGTTTATCTTCCTCTAAAATTACTTAAAGAAGACATTGGTTTCACTCTCAAATTATGGATTTATTTATGTTATAGGGTAGCAATGGTACCTATGCAATTACAAATTTGCTAGTGTTATATTCTAGCCAATAGTGCCCATGAGATCACAGATTTACCAATGCTATTTTGTGACAGAATGTACCCATGAAAATATAGAGCTAGAATCCTTAAATCTGATCCACAATTTCGACACTTTCATATCCTTATTCTTCCATAGTTATGTTGGGATTCGTTTCTTAGGATTATGTTTTACCTAACCATCTTCATTGAATTCCTTTTTTAATTTCTCTCTCTCCACTTTTACTACGACAAATATTAATTTTCCTTTTACTGTGTGTCGACCACCATATCATGATATATATCCTTGGGATGAGCGATGTCTTCCTACCTATATATATATCTTTGTGTGTGTGTGTGTCTAAGTCTACCTTGACGAAGGGTGATTAAACCAAGTTTTGAAGCAATCTAATTCTAATAATATTAAATACGAAGTGCAACAACAAATCTCAGCGAATCCTCAAAGCACTTATTGGAAATACTGAAAGGTGGGGGGTGAATAAGTATTTCTTTTCAATTGTTATGTTTACTAGTTAGATCACTTATAATTAGAACACAAAGTGAATAATAAGAATAAATACTTTTATTAATCTCAATAAATCAAGTACAATTTTTTTGATGGGCTCCAACCGGAGATGAAGACAACAATCTTCAATCTCCTAGGCTACAACGTGTATTTTTACAAGCACCCAATTAGAATTTTGAAGGATCCAACCTTGTCACTTTGAGGCACCGACATCTAGGGCTCCAACCCTATCTCGTACATGCACCAACCCGGTCTCTTGACGACTCCTATCCCGTAGGGCTCCAACCCTATCTTCCAAGGCACTAACCTTGTATGTTTGAGTCTCCAACCCTATCTTCTAGTTCATCAAGATACGTTTAATAGTTCTTCAAGACTCCCAATATCTTCTAAAACCAGCCCTAAAAATAATATTCACCTCTAACAATGCCCTTGATCTCCAAAGAACAATGCTCATCGATGACAACTTTCTCTTCTCTGAAGGTGTCTCCACAACTCTTCATGTTACCGAAACAAAACTTCTTCAAGGTCACCTCATGATGGCTTCAATGTGTCATGGTCTTCAAAGATCTCCACAAATATTCAATAAGATGCTTCATAAATTTCTCCAACTCTGCCCTTTTATGTTCTCAAGAGAAGAATTTGACAAGTTCTATGTGTCCAATCCCAATAAATCAACACTTCATCGACGAAAACAATGACAACTTCGACCATGATAGATTCAACCACGAAACTTTGACCACGAAAAGAATGGAAACTTTGACCATAGTAGGTTCAACCACAACAACTACAACCGCTACAACAACATCGACTACTACAACTATGGAAGTTTGACCATGGTATCTTCAGCCACGACAACTATGGTGGCATCAAATATGGCAGTTGTGACAACAACAACTATGACAAATTCGACCATGGAAACTACGGAAACTTTGACCACAACTTCCTTAAAAATTTTCCTAAACATTAAACTTCAATTTCCTCCTCAACCTCTTATTTTCTCCTGTACTTCTTGTCTGAATTATTTTCTCAATATTAGAAAATACCATCGAAATTTGATGGCTAGAATGATGAGATGGAATTATATTTTTATTGGTTTTACGTTAAGGTGAGGAGACATGTCACTTGAATGAGAGGCAAAGTTGCATGAGTAAGCTCATGTCAGCTTGCATTAAAATATATATTTCTCAACTTAAAAATTCGTTTTCTTAGTAATCACTGTGAGTTTCAAGGAATGTAAGGGCTCATTAGAAAGAGGAAAAAATACTTTGTAAGATTTTATAGGTCCCATTGAGAAAGAAAATATGCATCTATGGTGGAAAAAATATTTTTTCTTTGTGACTATCCTTAAATTTTATGCATAAAAATTTTGGGACAGTATTAGGAATGTTTGGGACAATATGGTTTCTCCATTGTTTGGCTTCTTCATCATCATAAGATCATGTACAACATCAATGTCATCATGATAGTACCAGCAATGAGTGTATCATCCCATGTCAACATATAATGGTGTAGTCATATGTCATAGGTAGCATCATTAGGAAAGTTCCAATGTAGTCTTCCAACCGTCAAATGAGATCTTCCACATCATCATCGAGTCTTCCAACCATGTTTTCAAGAACTCATCAAGTGCCATTATCAAGTATGGTCATTCATCAAGTGTATTCCTCAATATCTCATCAAGGGTTAATGTCTAGATCATCAAATAAGGCACATCATTGGAATTTGGAAATTGAAGTTCTTAAGACTTCTTCGTTAGTGGCTTGACATATGAATTGATAGCATCCCTATCAAACAAGATTCATGACATCATCATCTGGAACGAGGCATCTCAACACCATTTGTGATCTCGGCCAATGCCATATTGACATCAATGACAACCATGATTCACAATCTCTCCCTTTATCATTGATGGCAATATTCTTTCCCTTCCAACATCCTCTCCCCCTTTGAAATCAATGGAAAATGGGTGCCAAAGTACTCCCCTTGTAAGGCTACTTCTTTTCATCAAAATTTCTTCATCAATAATAGTTCCTCATATATAGGTATGTTACTCCCCCTGTGATGGTGCTCTTTAATCTAGAAATATGGTCCAAGTTGCATTTCTTCATGGGTGAACCAACTCCCCCTATCTGCATAAACTCCTCTACATCAAGATAGATAACTTTCTTAGTGATAAAAAATAAGAGATCCTCAACAATAGTCCATCAGATCCGAAAGGGATCATATTCTTCAATGGAGTTGCTCCTGATAGAATATCTATCAAAGGATGATTTCCCATGTATGATTCATAAAGGATTTCATAGGGCCCACTTATGGGTAGCTTCTCCAAGAATCCTCAAGAATCACAAATTCCCCCGACTGTATGCATGGTCTCCTTTTGGCAGAGTCTCACCCTCAAATATTTGTTATATCAAGGATGACTTCATCAAATCAGCAACATGTATTGTTAGCTAGAGTGATCAAGATATTTCCAGATCCAATTTTCTTTCTTCTCCATACTTGTGGAACTTTCTTCTCTGGCTTGGTTGACATAGTTTTAGCTTGTTGAGGGACCCAATTCAAGTTACACTCACCTGCCATCTGTCCAATTTTATGGGAATTAAAGAACTCAATATTGTTCATGAATAATAAATCATGACTTCTTCTTGCAAAATTTCCTCTACGATATTAACGAGGACCATTATATTTGTCTTTTTTATATTCCCTATAATATTTTTCCATGTGCCCAAATTTTGTACAAGAATAGAAATAACGAGAAATATACTTTGATACCTGGGAGATGAAGATTTCCTTGATGTAATTCTAAACCCTTTTTTCCTTGGGATTCTTTGATGATATTCATTACCTTTTGTATTATTGACACCATTTGCAAGTCTATATGGAATAGGATTTCTTCCATTGTTGTCTTAACCCTTCTCCTTGCCTTTCCTAGAACTAGGAGCATCAACATTTCTTCCTAGATTCCTCACATCCTTATTGTTTGAATCATTATCATTCTTTCTTGAGGATTCACCTGCATATCCAAGACCCGATTTAACAAGGTGAGACCTTTGATGACTTAGGATGTCATCTAGGGTTTAAGAAATTTTCAATTTCTTATTCAGCAAGTCAACTTCCTTTTTAAGAAAGACAATTTCTTCCTTCATTTTCTTGCATTATTAATCCTTCTTTGATGGAATGATCTCCAATTCTTCTTTCATCTTGGTTGCTTTGCATTCTTGGGCCTTAATAGAAGTGATTTATGATCTTAACTTGGTGATGTCATCATCCTTTTCTTCCAGTTGGCACATCATGGTCTTTCTCTCCTTTTCTACATCATCAACTTGTATGTCTATGAATGCCAATGCTTCCATCACCTTCTCAGATCCTTGTGCCTATTTGCTTGCTTCTTCTAGTTGAGATCTAAGGGTGGAGACCTCTTCCTTGTATATGCCAACCCCTACTTCAAGTTTGTTCAAGCTCTTGAGTCTTTTTTCAAGGTGGATTGACAATGATTCTTCCCTTTTCTTTGCCTTACCCAATTGATTTGTCATGGATATGGCTTCTTCATAATTCTTTCTTTTGTTTTGATGAAATTTCTCCTTAATTTTGGTGACATCCTCATCTCCTTCTTGTACTCTAATCTTAAAAAGATCTACTTCCTTCCTTGTCTTGCCCTAGTTACCATCTTGCACTTTCTTCTTAAGTTCCTCATTTTCCTTTTTCAAATTGTTAATCTCTTCCATGTAAACTACAAGTTTAGATAGGATATCTTCTTCAAAGTCTTATTTACTTCCTTCTTCTAGGCCTTTTATGCACTTGATGTCATCACTCTTATTTTCAACTTCCTTGATGGGTTCTGGATTTCCTTCTTGCTTTCCATCATCTTCTTTACTATAGGTCATGGTTGATTCTCCTTTTGAGTGAAGGTGATGAAGTTTGTCCCATATATCTTTTTCTAATGAACATTTTTCCAAATTGGCCTTTATAGAATTTGGTATCCCATTCAAAATTTTCTTCATTTCTCTTGTATTGTACTCCTTGGATTCACCGTACATCATTCGATCATTAATAATTGATTCCCATAATCCAATGCCCTAAGCCATTAAGAAATTTCTCATTCTTACCTTCCATACCCCAAATTTTTCATTGAAAGCTAGAACCTTCCCAATTTGATTGTGTTGAGTTTTCACAATTGAGGAAGAAACATCTTAAGCATGATTGGATGCTTTCTTCCTTGACTTTATCATATGTGTTCTAATGATCAACCTTCAAGTTGTTAGTATTGTGAGAAGGGACTGGCTCTAATAGCAATTGTTGGAAATACTGAGATGGGGGTTGAACCAATATTTATTTTCAATTGTTAGTTTTACCAGTTAGATCACTTATAACAAGAGCAAAAAATGAACAATACGAATAAATGCTTTTATTAATATCAATAAATCAAGTACAATTTTTGTGTATGGATTCAAACTTAGATGAAGACACCAATCTTCAACCTTCCATGCTCCAACCTGTATTTTTCCAAGCACTGAGTTGGACTTCCCAAGGCTCCAACCTTGTCACTTTGAGGCACCAACCTCTAAGGCTCCAACCCTATCTCTAGTACATGCACCAATCTGGTCTCTTGTGGACTCCTATCCTCTAGGGCTCCAATGCTATCTTCCAAGGCATCAACTGTGTCTGTTTCAGGCTCCAACCTCTAGGGCTCCAACCGTATCTTCTAATTTGTCAAGATAATTTTAATAGTTCTCCAAGGCTCCCAATATCTTATTCAACCATGTCTGACAATAGTCTTCACCTTCAACAATGCCCCTGATCTCCAAATCACTTAGCTAATCAATTACAACTTTTTCTTCTCAGAAGGTGTCTCTATAACTCTCCATGTTACCCAAAAAAAACACTTCTTCAAGGTCACCTCATGATGGCTTCAATGTATCATAGTCTTCAACAATCTCCACAAATCTTCAATATGTTGCTTCACAAAGTTCCCCAACTCTTCCTTATTATGTTCTCAAGATAAGACTTCAAAAATATGTATTTCTCCAATCCCAATAAATAAAAAATTCGACCATGACAACTATGACAACTTCGACCACAACAACTTCAACCTCGACAACTTTGACCATGACAACTATGATAACTTCGACCATGGTAGGTTCAACCACGACAACTATGGCAGTTGTGACAACTTCGACCATAGTAACTACGACAACATCCACCATGGTAGCTTCAACCACGACAACTACGAAAACTACGATGACTTTGATCACGAAAACTACAGCAACTATGGTAGCCTCGACCATGGTAACTATAGGAAATTCAACCATGAATTCCTTAAAAAAATTCTCAAACTGTAAACATCAATGTCCTCCTCCACCTCTTATTTTCTCCTATACTTCTTGTCCAAATCATATGCTTAATCTCAGAAAAGATCATCGACATCTAATTGCTAGAATGAGGAGACAAACTTATATTTATATTGGTTTTCTTTTAAGGTGAAGAGACACGTGATTTGAATGAGAGGCCAAGTTGCATGAGTCAAGTCACATCTGCTTGCATTAAAATATATATTTCTACACTTAAAAATTCATTTTCTCAGCAACCACTCAAAGTTTCAGGGCATGTAAGCACTCATTAGAAAGAGGAAAAAATAATATTTAAGATGGTGTAGGTCCCATTGACAAAATATGCCTTTAAGATGGAAAAAACATTTTTTCTTTGTGACTGTCCTTAAAGTTTATACGTAAAAAGTTTGGGACAACATGAGGAATGTTTGGGATAGTATTGCTTCTCCATTGTTTAGCTTATTTATCATCATTAGATCATGTAGGACATCCATGTCATCATGATAGTATCTAGCAGTGACTGTAGCATCTCATGTCATCATATAATGGTGCAATGATATGTGATAAGCAACATCATTAGGAGAGTTCCAAGGTAGTCTTCCAACAATAAAATGTGATCTTCCACATTATCATCTAGTCTTCCAATCATGTTACCAAGACCTCATAAAGTTTCATCGTAATGTGTGGTCATTCATCAAGTGTATTACTCCATATGTCATCCAAGGTTAAGGTCTAGATCATCAAATAAGGGACGTGATTGGAATTTGGCACTTGGCACCTCTTAAGACTTCTTCATTAGTGGCTTAACACATTAATTAATGGCATCCTTATCAAACAAGAGTCATGAAATCATCATCTGGAACGAGACATCTCAAGAATATTTTCCATCCCGGCCAATGCCATATTGACATCAATGAAAACCTTGATTAACAAGACTCCTTTAATATGTCCTAGGTAGTCAACCTTTCCTCAAACCCAGTGTTATCTCTAGGAGCTACAATATTTCCATTGTGTGTTGGGTTCTTCCGCTTGACCCTTGTTCTCAAATGGATCAATGGTAAAAATTTGGGTTTTTATATATAAAATTTGGGGCATAATTTTAAAAGTCAAACTTGTGGGCTAAGGGTGGCATATTTGGTGATTGATTCCTTGTGTTTGGGGAGGTTTTGGGATTAAATATGGTGGGACACGTGACTTGGAATTTTTTTAATGTTTTGATTAGCATTTAATGGTTATATGTCGTGGGTGGAGGTTTGAATTGGGTCGTTTTTTACGCATCGACAACTGGTGTGGGTAGGTTCAACTCTTGCCAGCTAACAATTTTTTGTGGTCATTGAAATGGTCAACCCAATTAAAATATGCAGCCATTTTATGTTGCATGTAATTAAAACCATGGCAGGGGTTGATGAGGGTGATGGATCACTAAAAAGTTTAAGTATTTGACAAATTTTCCTTTGTCAACCACAGGAAACTGTCATTGTTAAGTGTGATTTTTTCACCTTATTAGTGGGCTGCTTGCAAATCTATTGGATCGACTATATTTAGTTGTCCTCCAAATTTATTTACCACTTTGTTAAATTTAACCAATTGGCCCAGTTAACCAAAAATTTGATTGGACATAAGTTTTGTACACAAACTCAGATTTAGGTGTTTCTTGCACTATTTGAAGGCTTGAAATGACCTCTTTGGTATTATTGTAGTTTTTTGCAATCCAAGGACATTTATTTTTTAGTTCCTATGAGCAATCTTTTTTATTTTTGAGCATTTCTAGAGCCACTGGATCATTCCTCCCTACTCATGAGATTTTTCTCCTACAAAATCAAGAATATTATCTGCAATTTTCTGTACTCTCTCATTTACCAAACAAGTGCCCTAAGATGCCATACTTCCTGATCCTTCACCTTTTTTCTTCAAAGCCATAACTGATGAACCAAAAATTTTACTCTATGCAAACCTGTAGTAAATTTTAAAAATTACATGTTCAATTATATGACCTATCATGACCCAAGCAAAGACCATACTTGCCAAGATTTTATAACACACTCTTTCGTCAAGTTTACATCAAAATATTAATGGAAATCAATGCCCTAGATATAAACAAAACGGTCCAAAAATATCACCATGTTGTTTTTATAAGTGATGGAAAACACTTCATCACTTTTACATTCATTTCATAGCATATCATTTAAAAAAATGTGTCCATATTCAACTACTTCATATGCTACGCATTTCTTACTTAAGAATGTGAATGGGTGATGTTTTTCTATTTGCTTCTCTTGATTTTCTTTATTGATAGATTCCCTTTTAGGTTCTTTCTAGTCCTTCACTCACTGCTCTATATGGAGCTCCCAACATGTGGCTCTATGATGCCCATGCTTGTTGCAATGATTGCAAAAAATATTTTTCCTCTAGACCGACATCACCTTCTTCCTTCCCTAATGTGGAGAAGGGCTTACATGTCTTGCTCTCTTCCTTGTTACCATTCTCTTCTATCAATCGACAACCACATGGTTATGCAAGCCACAAAAAATACACATTTTTATATGACATGACTTATGCTCATCATTAACAATCTTCTTGTAATCAAAATGAACTTTAGAATAATAATAATTTTTACACTTTTATTTGGATATCTCTTTGGAATGATCATTTCCATTTGGAAATGACTTGCATTTAGGATCACTAAAGGCTTATGATGTACTCTCGACATCCTTCATTATCACAGAATTTTTGCATGAAGATTCTCATGTTTCTTCCTTTCTGAGATAGCTCAACCCTGCATGTCATGTTAATTCCACCACTTGTATGGGATTCATAATGCCTTTCCTAGTAGCTCGTCTGTGATTTATTTCATAACTTATTTTATTAATTAATCTTTATAGTGTAGTTTTCAAAAGAACCCAAATCATCATCATCATGTGAAAATGAGACTGAAGAATTACCAACAATGTTTACCTCTCAAGAAAATATTGATATATTGGTTAATCCCTTGTTTTGCTTCAACTTTTCTAAGGCCTCTTCCATGGCTCATAATTGAAGTTGCAATCTTTTCTTCTACTCTTTTGTTTCTTGTAAAATTCTCCTTAATTCATCATTCTCTTCTTGAAGGCTCTGGTTGATTTATTTATTCTAGTGATGAGAAGAAGAATAATAATATTCTTCTGAAGATGGATATGGATCATCTTCCCCTACTCTCTCTTTCTCATATTCCTTATCTTCCATTTTTTCTTCATAATATGCATGCATTATATCTACCATGTTTGCCATCATACAGAAGCCTTCATAGAGATCTCTATGATCCTCCATTTTCTTTCTTGTTGAATTATTAATCTTTTGTTACCCTTCACACTCACAATTCACATAAGCAAGAAGACCGCTCATATACCAAACTTGTTATGGATTATCTTAGCTACTAAAATTAACCAAGATATTTTACTTCTATGATGTTACGAAAATTGCATGTGAAAGAGTATGAAAAATCACATATACATACTTTAAGGAAGGTGAAACATAAAGACAACCATAAAATAAAAGAACACACATATCTCGATAACGGAGTTCACAGAGTGTGGGTTATGTCTCTTGGCCCGATGTCAAGAGTGGGGAGGTTGCTTCATTAATTCAGCAAGATGATGACGAATACATGATGTGTTCTTTGTCAATACAAGAAATAACTCTCTTAACTAGAGTGGCATGTATCTCTACAAAAAACTCTCCTATAAGAACCCCCACTCATACAACCTCTGCTTTGGCATGACAACATAACAATCTCTCACATAAAGTGGCATACAAATATTCTATAACAAAGTGGAAAAAAAGGAGGTCAACATCAAATCATCATTTCAACAAAAATAAAAGCAAGACATTACATCAATGCATCTTATACCTCCACTTTCAGGGGATGACCTTAAAATTCACAACTCTGCTAAGAAAATAGACAACACAGTTGAATTCATGGCGAAAAATCATGAAATCTGATTGTAAACTCAACTCTCTTCCGACTTTATGAAATTTTGGCTCCCCAAGAATATCAAAGATTCCCTATTGATGGTTGACTAAAATTCAACTCCTCAAACAAATAAACTAATCAAACCATCATGTTCTTTATGAAAAAATAAGAAAAATGATTATAAAATTAGCTTGGTGTTGAAACCTTCATTTTCGGGACTAAAGAGAATCTTTTATTTTCCATGTAGATTCCTACATCAAGGTTCTAGCTTCATAGTTATGCCATCAACATTTTTCTTTTGAAAAATATGTTACTTAACTTAGAAAAATGATTACAGCATTTGACTCCTGACGAAATTCCGGTTAATATGAGTATAAACTTGGCATGATTCCACCATCGTAAAAGTAAACTCTAAGGGAATCTTAAATATTTCTCCAAGATTCCTTAAATCATGGTTACACGCTCCTTTATCTGTGTGCAAGGAATGGTTCCACGATGGGCTAGGTCTTTCCGCTTGACCTTCATTCTTCACTGGCTCAATGGTAAAAATGTTGGGTTTTTATATATAATGTTTGGGACTGAATTTTCAAAGTCCAACTTCTAGTCTAGCGATTGCATATTTGGTAGTTCATTGTTAGTACCTTGGAAGGTTTCAGGGTCAAACCTGATGAGACCCCTAACTTTGCATTTTGATGACTATTCTGGTTGGCATTTAGTTGTTGCATATGGTGGGTGGATGTTTGAATTCTGTCACCGGTGGTGGACTAGCCATCGATTGGGGCGGGTTCCACTCCAAGTCGCTCACCATGTTTGGCGATTTGTGCAACAATGAACCCAAATAAAGTATGCCGCCATTTTATGCTACATGTAAATAAAGCCATGAGAGTTGTTGCCAATGTTGGAAGGTTGCCACCCCTTTTTTTAATATATATATATATATATATATATATATATATATATATAACAATAATTCAGAAACCATTCACTATCTTTTAAGGGTGACCATAACTTTGAAGTATGCGACAATTGCACCATTGTTGACCACCGAATACTATCGCTACTAAGTTCCATTTTGTCACCGAGTTAGTGGTCACCGAATTTAGCTACACTGCCAGATTTAGTTGTCCTCCAAATTTATTTGTTGCTTGTCTTAATTTAGCCAATGGGCATAGTTTACCAAAACTTTGACTGACCATAAATTTTGCATATGAACTCAGATTGAGGTTCCATTTGCACTATTGGAATAATTGCGATGAATTCTTTAATTAAATTTTGGTTTCATTGCAATCCATGGAATTTGATTTATGAGTATTTATTGAGCCACTTGGATCAATAAAAACTAATTTTACACTTGACTTTTCCATCAATCTTTATCTGGTACTACTATTTTTCCCCTTCGTTGCAAGGATCTTTATTTGATCATTCTTTCTATTCTCGTTACATTTAGCACTAAGAATGGAATCACCACTTATGTTATTATAATGTAGTCACTTTAACTACAAGCTCATGATGGCCTCAACATGTTGTCTCTCTTTTATAGGATATTTGTGTATTGAGTAACATTGTTATTGTGTTATTGAGTTTATAATTCTTGACACTAAGGACAAGTTGTTGGACATTGGATAAACTAACTCTCCCCGTCTTTTTCATGTCATGGACTAACTACTTCTAGTGGAGCCTTATAAACGACAATGAAATCATTGACTAAAACCTGTGGGTTTTGATCTAGCGACGATCGTGATCCCCAACAAGTGGTATCAAAGCATAGGTGATGAGTATAATACACATCGGTCTCGTTTTTGCGAGGGAGATTGTTGAACATTGGATAAAACCACCCTCCATATGTGTTTCGAGACATGGACTAACTACCTCTAATGGATTATTATATTTGGCGATGTGATCATTGACTAACGTTTGCTAGTTTCGGTCTAACGACAATCACGATTCCCAAAAAAGGTGCATAATATTTGGACAAGCTCAATACACAACACACTCATTACATTTCTCATCTACTATGTAATGATGTTACATAATGCATTTTCTTTAGATCTGAATAGGTATATATATACCATTACTTTGTTTTTCCATTTTCTTTGTATAACTACAAGATTAATACTAGAGACCTTATCATTTTTGACATAGTTATCACAATAAGATCCCTTACCCACTAGTGTCATTCCATTCTTTGAATCTATGTAATTGAGTAGTGTATTTATTACTCCATATTTTATCAATTTAAATTTCTTATTACATCTTACCGTATGAAGGGTATTTTAGGATATATACTTGAACTCTTAAAGAAATTTGTGTTAAATAATTATACCTAAGGTTTACTAATAATACAACGCTCACATCCTAGTGGTAGCAATAACAAGTATAATAATAATATTATCTCTCCTCAAGCTATTCAAGAATTATTTTATTACTCGTTAATTCCACTTTTCAAGTCTTTTAATCACCAACTATTATGTTATAGAAGGTAACACTTCATCTTGTATTCACACCTGGGTTTGATCTATATGATAGTCATTCCTCTCTTAAAATTGTGGGTTGGCCCATAGACCTAGTTTTTAAAATCTAAAATTCTCATACCATATATAACATATCAAAATTTCATACCAATTTTTTTATACTTTTTACATATGTCCACACATATAATTATTTTACATAACTATAACCCCTAGGTTGTACATCTATATTGGTATCTTCTTATATGTAATTCCCCAAAATTTCATACCAATTTTTTTTTAGACATTTTACATATGTCCACACATATAGTTATTTTTACATAACTATAACCCCTAGGTTGTACATCTATATTGGTATCTTCTTATATGTAATTCCCTAACCATCAAAATATTAGTTAAAATCCCAAACAACTTTAACCATTTCTTCTCACATTATGTATGTAAACTATACATATAATTTAAATTTAAATTATATATCATGTAGCATAACTTCCATATCCACACTATAGGGATCACACCCTAATATATATGATCAAGTCCCATACATTGTGTCACTATCCTCACAATTTTATTTAACCTTTGTATTCATTTAAATGGTCGATGAATGTGGAATAACTGGTTCGATGTATGGTTCATTCAAGAATTGGAGACTCGAACTAGTGCCACGTTAGAAGCGGCCATTTGAATTTCACATGGTGTTTTGACATAACCCTTTTCATTGTTATTATTTATCATCGCAATCCATACATTGTGTCACTATCCTCACAATTTCATTTAACCTTTGTATTCATTTAAATGGTCGATGAATGCAGGATAACTGGTTCTATGTATGGTTCATTCAAGAATTGGACACTCAAACTGGTGCCACGTTAGAAGTGACCACATGAATTTCACATTGGACATATCCAAACCTCGTGTCACTATCCCCACAGTTTTATTTAACCTTTGTATTCATTTAAATGGTCGATGAATGCGGGATAACTAGTTCTATGTATGGTTCATTCAAGAATTGGAGACTCGAACTGGTACCACGGTAGAAGTGACCACGTGAATTTCACATGGCATTTTGACATAACCCTTTGCATTGTTATTATTTATCATTGCAATCTAATAGTGGAAAGGACTTAGGGTTCTCACAGGACTAACCCTACTCTTTGTTCACTACTCATTCTTCCCAGTTGTGTAATTTTTTTTTTCCAATGACCAGAGCGCCACTCTGGATACATTATATTAGGCCATGACTATTCTAGCTCATTTACTTCACTCCTTCTTATATGAAACTATACTCAAACCCATCATCCATTTGGAAACCATTATTTCAAGTGATTTCTTATTTGTTTTAACGGGTTCACTAGAGGTCATTTTTTAATTTTGCTTTAGAATTTTCTCGGCATTATTTTCTTTGTGCTCACTATGATCGGTTGTTTTTTTTGGTTTATAGGTGTGTGAGTAGTGAATGTTCTATACCATGGTGGGTTTCTAAAACCATCTTGAGTATTCCAGGAATGAACTCACCCATTTTCTCAAAGATGCGCTAAAGGTGACATTCCTATTACATTGTTTCAACATCAAACCATTATTGTTTCTTCTCCAGGGTTACAGTAATAGAACTTTTTCTTATGTTCTCTTGTAGGGTTAATTATGGATTGGGGATCACACACATTTTTTGATGCCATAGATTTTTCATGATACCAATAAGTAACTTAGTTTTCTTGTTTTTATTTTTCTTGCATTTGTTCTATATTCGGATACACCTCACATTGTTAATAGTTTCCATCTTTTTCTTCTTGTTAGGTCCCTATAATACTAGTGATTCCGCCATTACTATTATCATTGTAGCCATTATTGTTATTATTGTGCCCCATAGAATCCCAATATTTTTATTGTTGTGCCCTTATATTATTATTCTTATGTTAGCTTTGATTATATTGTGACCCCTTAGACTCCTATATATAGAAAGTAGGCTTTGTCATTTGTATCATCCAATAATTGTACATTTTTTTAATGTAAGGGTCATTTTCCCCTCGAAGAAGCTGATTTTGAAGTCATTGATATATATTTTCTATCTTTTTGTGCACTAGTTTCATAACATTTGGTATCAGAGCTTTGGATTCTAGGGTTTCGCTGCTGTAAAATAGGTCATTGTGGAATTTTCTCTATAACTTTTTTCTTTCCTGTGCAATTTTAGAAGCTAAAAAAAAACCCCATTTGAGCCAAAATCTTGATGATCGTAGGGTCTGAATCCCAGATCTTGTCTTACTATATTTTCATAGATATGATCCAAGAAGTCAGGGTTTTTGCAGGCTCCCGAATTACATCCCAAATAGGTGACCTTGGGAAAATAGTCATAAGATAACGAGGATGGACTATATTTTTCTGTGCATCGTTTTCAGGTCCGAAGGTTTAAACATTGACATGTGGCACTTTGTACAAGTTCTCTCTACTGAAAAAGTGTATAATCAAGTCATCTTGGTAGATTGGGAGTATCGTTTTCTTGGAGAATCGAAGTTCAATAAGACTGGAGGCGTTGGAAAGAGGACTTAGAGGGCTTCCACGGTTCACAATTTTAGACCTTGGAGATCCGAAATTTCAAAGCTACATCAAATTCAATATCGAGCTCCTACAAAGTGAAAAAAGGCCTGTAGTTTTTTAAAAATTTTGCAAAAAATTGGTTTGAAAAATTAGTTTGAAGGAATTCAAAGGGCATTATGAAGAATAATTATCATTAATTGATGCCTCAAAGAAAGAAAATGGAAACACCTAGTAAACAACCTGAAAGATCTAGCATGAATAATGAAGAAGAGGACGAAATGCAACAAGATATATCAAAATTACGAGACCAAGTGCAACAAATTTCACTCTCACAAAAAGTAACAAAAGCTAATATGGATGGTTTAAAGAAAGGTGTGGATGATAATATGGATGGTTTGAATAAAGACATGGAATATAAGATGGATGGTATGAAATACAAAATTGAAGATTGGAAGAAGGACATGGAAGGTTTGACAAAGTTTCTACAAGAAAGGCTTCCTAATGGCAAAAATGTAGTAGAGAAAAATCATAATGAGAATAAAATAAATGTTAATCGTGATTTAAAGAATGACAACATTGAATATTCGAAGAAATATGTGGAAGGTTTGAAGGAATGTTTGACAAAGTTTCTACAAGAAATGCTTCTTAATGGCGAAAAGGTAATATAGAAAGCTCACGATGAGAATAAAATAAATGTTAATCATGATTTCATAGACTCTACTGGTGGATTGAAGACCTTCCTTGTTCCAAAGATTGATATGAGAAAGCTTCATGGAAAGGATCCCGTAACATGTATACTAGGGATGGACAAATATTTCGATCTCCATAATGTGCAAAACACACAAAAGCTACGCATTGCAACTTTATATTTGGAACCAAATTAGTTTCAATGGTATCGATGACTTTTCTCTCATAAAAAAATTGTCACTTGTGAAATTTTTACAGAAGAAATGGTAGCACATTATGAGGATACAAAAAGGAACACTTTTTTTAGCCAATTAATAAATCTCAAACAAAAGGGTTCAATTATGGAAACAAGAAAGCCTACCACTCACAACTATAAATATGGAAGTGTTGTTTCCCCTGGCCTTCCATAACCTACAAGGTTGACACCACAACAATTGGAAGAAAAAAGAGGAAAATGGCTTTGTTACACTTGTGATAGAAAATACACTAGAGGTCATAAGTGTGCCGAGAAGAAATTATTTTACATAGATTGTGAAGAAGAGGAAGAAAATGAACAAGAAATGTCAAAAGAAGAGGGTATACACCAATAAAAAACTCTAGAGAAAGAAGAAATGAATCTGACCATATCTTCTAATGCATTGGCCGAAATTACCACTCCTGAAACTATCAAGATAGAAGGACATTGTAGAGCTGTAACAAGGGTCTCTTTCACCTCTAGTTATGCCACATTAATAAGTCAATCCGAGAATGCTTTGTTATTGCAAAGAGTATCTCAATCCTAGGCTATTCGTCAGAGTAATGCTTAGTAGTACAGTGTTTAGAAAATACAAGAGTAAACGAATGCTAAACTTATGACTAAATTGCTCTAAAAGAATAAAATCACACAAAGCAGATTATCAGTCAAGGGTACCGAAGCGATAACCCATCCCTCTAGAAACTGATGGAAAGGAAATTAGAGCATGGACCATAGGTCTGGGAGCTAGGCAGCGACTGCTGAGGCTCACTACAGCCATAGAGCTTCTCTCACACCAAGACAACAAATGCAAGTAAATGGAATGGCAGAAAGTGAAATGGAATAGCAAACAGGAAATAGAACAGCAAATCTGAAATGGAACAGCAATAAATGGAACTAAACCTCGTGAGTCCGAACTAAACTTGTTCTATTGAACCAAACTCACACTCTGTAATAAAATAGGAATCTCCTCTCTTAAAGCAACTTCAATGGATTATATTTTATGGAATAGTATTCACAAATGAATTATGGAACAACAATCATCAACCATATATACACAACATGCTTAATATAGCAATCTGATGATTAACGCGAATATGACTATGTTTCCAAATAGAATAACATTACTTCCGGATTCCAATAATTGAGATTTCAAATGAATCCAATACAGCAATATCCAATATGAAGGCTCTGTAACAGAAACAGTTGGCTTAGATTGTTAACATGCAATCAACTCTGAAAAGATTCACTCATACAATACAGAGTCACTACATAAATCTCTTGAAAGAAACCATTAATGAATTAATCGTAACAGAGCATGGAATAGCATATGAAAAACATGCCAGATTACCAAACTATAAAGATAAACAAACCACACAGAAACCAAATTATAATGATACAAAAGAAAGTGTCCTTCGGAACCGGGCCCTTAGCTTCCAACGGTACACCGCCTTAGATTACTCCAGACGCAGAGATGAAATAAACACCAAGTCTTTTGTATTAATTCATCAACAAATGTACAGAAAAAAATGTCTTAGTGAGAGTCGATGATCAAGTTGAGTCTGAAATTCCTAGTTACATATATGAAGAAAAGGGTCCCTTTGCTTAACGATGCTGTCCCTTTTTATAAGAATAACGATGGAGGTATCCAGGTAGCAAAAATAAGCAAAACAACGATCCCTAAGGATCAAAGATCCTGAGGGATTCACCAAGCCGTTAATCCTTTACTTTTCTTCCCCTATTCCGCCGAATTGATAACCCTTATTTCTTTCCAGGGTCGTTCTGCTTCGATCTGTTCGATCTTGTTCGCATCCGATTCCCTCCTAAAGGGACAGCAGTTATTCCTCCTTTGTCTTTTCCTTTCGAATGGCAGCCCTTCGTTTCCACCCTTTCCTACATGGAAAAATAACAATTATCAGCGATTAAGCTTTCCATACTAATTCTCACACATTCTATTAAAATTCTTTATTTCTTTAGGTTCATTATGCAGAAAGGGTTACAATTGTTACTAAAAAGTCACTAAATTGTTCATCAAAAACATACCTTTCCAGTGCTCCACACACCCCCCTGCTTACCCTATTTCATGCCCTCATGAAAACATTATAGTTGACATGCAAGGCGGTAAGAGAATAGGCTAGAGAGGGAACCTCGTGTGGAGGCCTACAGCCGTGATGAACAACTAGATCATCAAAGAACTGATTTGATTGACCTTCAGGCATTTCATACAAGGCCTGATATCTGGGTGCAGGGTGCCAAATAATTGGACTACGAAATCGATACCCTAACCAGGATGGCCCTGCTTGCAAAATACGCTCGCCATAAAGGTTCAATTGGCTGGCAGCTAACTCAAAATTTTCATATCTGAACGGTTCCCTGAGCTGGATGTTTGGGTTCGAAGTCTGGTATTGGAATTTTGCAGCATCGATGGCGAGATCTTTAATAGTCAGAAAATATTCCAGATTTTGTCGGATTAGGTCCTCGTGCATGGGTCCTAATGTCTCCATAACACCCGGAGTTCTCATAAGGTTCCTATGTGCTCTCCATAAAAGTACTGGGTCTCTAGGCTTGGCTCTTACCCACAAGTCTAGGCTATTTTCCTGTCTCTGAAAAGTGTTATAAGCCCTGAGCCATTTTAGCTGATTAACCTCGAATGAAACGAAGGCTTGCAATTGGATGTCCCCGACAAAAGGGCCAGGATTTAAATCAGTTTCTTGGTCTAGCACGAGGTTATGCAAGTAAAATTCACATAATAATCTTTGAAACTTAATTCCATAATGCTTGCAACAATCTATGAAATCATTAACAGTATTGATTCGTATAGGGGCACCTACCCTGACAACTTTTATCTTTAATCGTAAATATCGTTCAAGCAAAAATAAAGCATAGTTTTTAGCAGGGGCCCTACAGGCCAGAACGTCATTATACAAAGAACACACAGTGTCCATCTGCCTAACAACAATATCTAATCGACGAGTTACCTTTGCAACCTTTTCTTGCTCCTTTTTCTAGCCTTCGAAGGCCTGGCTCTCGGACTGACTAATATCCCGAAGTTGTTGTTGCAATTCTTCATATTTCTCACGGGGGACTGTTTGTTCCTTCAACTGTTCAGCTTCTTGCTGAGCTTGCTTCATCATCTTGTGCAAGGATCTTGTTTTTGGATCATTTTTCCATAGGGCCATAGAGGCCGGGAGTTTTACCTGAACCTTTTTGTTATACTGTTTGGAGTTCAGAACCCGGATCACCCCTGAGGGCGGTGCCTCTGTTTCGATCTCCTTATTCTCCTTTTCTTTCTTAACACGAATGAAAGGTTGTTGTGGTTCCTCTGTTAATGGAACGTCATCCTGTCCCTTTGCCCCAATTGGAACGGCAGTCTGTTCTTCATTATCAATTGGAACAACAGTCTGTTCCTCATTGTCAATTGGAACAACAGTTTGTTCCTCAACATCATTTGGGACAACAGTCTGTTCTTCAGTGACAATTGGAACAACAGTTTTTTCTTCAGTGACAATTGGAACAACAGCAGGTCTTCCAGCCGGGTTTCGGCCAATAGGGCGACTATAAGTCCTTTGTCTTCTTGTTCTACGGGATTTTGCTGTAGTGGTCCTCTTTCTTTTCCTTGTGGTCCTTCGTATCCTCAGACTGGCTTTCATAATCCAAATTTGTTGTCAGAGCTGGGCTATAGTGTTCAGCAGCCTCTGCTGTTTAGTCCTTAATTTCTTGATTTCCCTTGCCTCAGCAGAGGGTTTACGACTGGCCCTTAAATCTGCTCCTACTCTATCTAGAGTTTCTTCTGGTGCCTTGGGAACAGATTGTTCCCGGTTGGTGTCCCTTATTTCTTCCTCATGAATGGGCGGGTTTTCTTCTCCTTCCTTTTCTGCATGTAAATTCGCAGGTATGTCTTCCTCTGGAGGTCCATCGGGAGGACTTGCTGGGCTGGAGGGTTGGCCATATTCCCCGATACTGGCCAGGATTGCGGCCAATTCTTCTTCGCCCACAGGGTCACGCAACGGGCTGCTTTCTGGCTGTACTACTTCCTCCTCCCGATTGTCCTGCTCAGTGACTGCCTTGGAGTGTTCAGCTTCTGTTTCTGTTTCGGAGTGCAGTTCTCTCTCCTCACCTCATTCTCCGGCTTGCTCAACCTCGTCCCCAGATTGTCCATCATTTCCTTCGGAAGGTCCACCTTCTTGTTCTGGAGGTTCGTCTATAATCTCAATTGGTTGGCTAGTGCTTTCCCTAATATTTTCCAGCCTTCCTCGTATTCGATCTAGCCAGACTGATTTTCTTGGTTTCTCTGGTTGTTCAGGTGTACAAGCAACAGGTTTTTCTGTTATCACTTCTCTGCGTTTTTCTGGTCGCTCCGGTGTACTTGAATAATGCTTACGTTTTGGAGCAACACGTTTTCCTGCTTCCACTTCTCTATGTTTCTCTGATCGTTCTGGTGTGCTAGAGGAATGTTTAGGTTTTGGGGATGGTGTAGCCAATCTCCCCTCAATCAATGCAACGAGCTCCTCCCAGCTGCTTTACTATTGAGTGAGACTATGGCTCACTATCAATCGAATCAATCCATGGTGGCTAACAACTACTTCTACGTGCTGTGCCATTTTCAGGCTTCGGGCCGCATCATGTAATAGTGAATTTAAAAGTGCAGGCAGATTTACATAACATTTTTCTTTCAAAACAACTAATAATTTAAGATGGCGTGGTCTTACCACGTCCTTCCTTCCTTCGCAAGTAATGTAGCTCTGTACTATCCTTGCTAGTTCGGTCCAGGGTTCTCCTAACGTTGCTGGCAGAACTCCCTTTCCCTTCATTGTCAAGCTTTGGCCTTCATCCCGAAAAATCTCCATAATCTTTTGTAGTCTTTCTTTCCTCAGCGTCCATATAGGTCCGGTGGCCGGTAGTCCTGAGACTTCTGCAATTACATCGTCAGTGGCCGCTATCCGCCTTTCTCTCACTATGGAGTAGTCCTCCTACAAGTTTTGAAGAAATTCCAACGCCACTGTCTCGTTTGATTCTTGTAGGTGACTGAAATAATTCAACCATCCAACCTTTTCCAGGATCTCCCGGGCAGCAGCAGAGACTGTCAATTCCTGAGGTTTGCTTCGGGCTCCCTTTCCTCCCATGGTTCTACTAAGGATTTCCAATGGAACAACAACTGCCTGTGCTGTTTTGAGACGCAGAGAAGGTGATCGTTGCGAAAAAAAACAGAGTATGCAACAAAAATGTATTGTGGATGGCAACTTTGCGTAAAATAGAATTATCATACCGTTAAACCATGCCATAACTTCGTACACTATCTACCCCGAATGATGTGCTGACACGTAACTCGTGGAGTAATGAGATTACCTTCCCCCCCGCGATGTGATAGGCTGCCCCAGCCGTCAAATAGAGGAGCAGCAACCATCGTGTAACCAGTCATAAAGGAACATCATATAAAATTACGCCATGTTTTAGATGGACAACGAAATACCGAAATCGAGGCAAAAAGGTGGATCGCGTTTTACATAAGAGCCTGCGTAATATGATGCGAGGCTGGGGGATGGGACGTCTGTCAATCGTACGAAATCCCCAGAGGTCATTATCAGTTCCTTTGCCATGATTGGTAGTAATGAGTGTTCGTGCGATATGTTCATCAGGAAATAAAATATGAATTATTCATAGGATAGAAGAGACAAAGAGGTGTTAATATCATCCCTGTTGGTGTAACCATTATGACTTCGATACCATTAATAGAGCTCTGCTGCCGATAGGTGTTCATAACCTTGGCAGAGTTGTTTATTTCACCCCCGGAACCATGATCCTTTATGTGTATAAAAAGTATTTTGTCAAAACGCAGGCCATTATGCTGGCTTGGTAACCAGTTAGCCATAATGCCATTCACAAGGAAGGTGCGAAACATGGACAGGCCGGCTCGTGATGAGACCCCCTGTTCCAAGGTCTGTTTATTTAGTGTACCTTTTGGACCATATCCCTGGTGTGGTGGCCATACTGGGAATGCCACTTCACTTCTAACCTGATGATCATGGTAGGCTGGCTCTTGATGAGACCCCCTATCCTGCATTTCACAATATATTCATCATTTTTTCTTTGCACAACACTTTTATTTATTTATTTACACATAAGGGTGGTTCAACCCTCCTTAAGAGTGGGAATGGTGGAAGAAGTCTTATCATCCCAACAAGAATATATAAATCCCCTGTTCTTATTCCTGAGTAATAATCAAATTTTTTTTTTAGGGAAATCGCCATGATAAAGATAACCAACCAGAAAAATGGGAATAAGTCAATGAAAACGGAGATGAGAAGTAAGTATGTCCCTCCTCTTGTCCTCTTATAAATACTAGGCTCTATAAAGATAGCAATCTTATGATCTGCTGATTTCGGTATGTCGTAATTTATGTTCATTGCATAAGCGCATAGCTGTATCTTAAAGACTGGAGAGAAGATGGGAAAAAAGCATCCTCAATATGAATCATCACAGAGAGCAAAGACATGGCTATGGTGTTCCTTTTGAAAAAAGGAACAACAGTGAAGAATCCATGCAAACAAATAGTTGAGATGTCGTTCTTTGACACGGAACAGCCTAAGATCATGAGTGCTGTCTCCTTTGAAAAAGGAACAGCAAAAATTCACAAATGCTATTCCTTTTGAAAAGGAACAACAAAAAATCACAAATGTTGTTCCTTTTGAAAAGGAACAACAAAGACTCACAAATGCCATTCCTTTTGAAAAGGAACAGCAAAAACCCAAAAATGTTGTTCCTTTTGAAAAGGAACAATAAAAACTCACAAACGTTGTTCCTTTTGAAAAGGAACAGCAAAAACTCACAAATGTTGTTCCTTTTGAAAAGGAACAACAAAAACTCACAAATGTTGTTCCTTTTGAAAAGGAATAGCAAAAACTCACAAATGATGTTCCTTTTGAGAAGGAACAGCAAAAACCCAAAAACGTTGTTCCTTTTGAAAAGGAACAGCAAAAACTCACAAATGTTGTTCCTTTTGAAAAGGAACAACAAAAACTCACAAATGTTGTTCATTTTGAAAAGGAACAGCAAAAACTCAAAAATGTTGTTCCTTTTGAAAAAGGAACAACAAAAACACGAAAACAAGCAACTGTTGTTCCTTTTGAAAAAGGAACAGCAAAGACACGCTGACTGTAAAAAGCAAACTTAAAAAAAAGAAAGATCAAAGAAATATTAAGAAAATGTATATACAAGAACTTATGTACAAGTCAAAAAAATGTGTTCCTTACTGAATTATAGGTGAGGAAGATTTTACTTCCTCTCCTAAAATTTCCATGTCAGTGTCTTGACGTAGCTGCTGACAGAAGGATTCCCGAGTGAGTGGCCTGCGATAGAGACGAACTCGGTGGCCATTTACCTTGAATGCATATCCAGAACCATCGATTGTGATGAGAGTAAGGGTCCCATTATCATGTACTTTCTGGATTTCGTATGGCCCCAACCAACGCGTCTGCAGTTTCCCCGGGAAATCCTAAAACCGAGAGTCATATAACAGAGCCCAGTCTCCTTCATGAAAGACTTTGTTCTTGATAAGTGCATCATGCCATTTAGCTCGCTGCTGCTAAATAAGTGCTGTATTTTGTAATGCAGAGAGCCTTATTTCGTCCAATTCATTAATCTGCTGTAGTCGATTGATTTGTACCTCACTTAAATCTAGGCCAACTTCCTGTGCAGTTCGTAGTGTTTGGATTTCAAATTCTATGGGAAAAATAGGTTGTTTCCCAAACACTAATTGATAGGGTGAATAACCAGTGGTACTTCTCCAGGTGGTTCTATAAGCCCAGAGTGCTTCAGGTAGTCGGGCGGTCCAATCACGCCTATGTGAAGCAATGGTTTTTGTTAAAATTAATTCTATTACCTTATTGCTACATTCTACTTGCCCATTCGCCTGCGGGTGATATGGGGTAGTAATTTTATGTTGGACATGATAATTGTTAAGTGTTGCAACTAATTTGTTTCCGGAAAATTGTGGTCCTCCATCTGTAATTATTTCTCTTGGAAGGCCATATCGTACAAACAAATGGAACAGGAACTATATTACCGAATCTTCTGTAGCTCTAGGCAACGCTTCGGCCTCAACCCATTTGGTAACATATTTTGTGGCTACCAAGATATATGTTCTCTGATTTGATGATGGGTTGATGGGTCCAACGAAATCAAGAGCCCATCGTTCAAATGGTTCAATGACTAATTGTGGCCTCAGAGGCATTTCGTCGACTTGACCAGGTCGTCCTGCTCGCTGGCAGCTGTCATAGGCTTGAACGAATTTCTTCGAATCCTTAAAAATTGTAGGCCAGTAGTATCCTGTCTGCAATACTTTATGTGCTATTCTTTTCTTGGCAAAGTGTCCCCCACATGGTCCGTTATGACAAGATTTTAAGATGTCGAAAATTTAATCTTCTCGAATACACCTCCTAATTTGCATGTTTGCCCCTGTGTGGAACAAATAACCCCCGATCCACGAAAACCGAGTACTCTTCTGAACAATCTGCTTACGTTCATTAGGGGTTAAGTGTTTTGGTAGCTTACCTACTGCAAGGTAGTTGGCAACATCAGCATACCAAGGTGTTTGAACAGCAACAGCAAACAGGTGCTCATCCGGAAATTGGTCTTCCACTGCTGCTGCCTCAATTGATTTTGGTATTCGTGAGAGAAAATCAGCTACAGGGATTTCCTTGTCGGGTCTATCCTTGATTCTTATTTCGAACTCCTGCAATAAGATCAACCATCTCATTATTCTAGCATTTGTAACAGGCTTATTTGCTAAATATTTGATAGCAAAATGATCTGTATATAAAACAACGGGATAGCCTGTAATATAATGTCTAAACTTATTGACAGCATGTATTACAGCGAGGAATTCTTTTTCGGTGACAGTGTAATTTAATTCAGCAGGGGATAAATTTTTGCTGATATAGTAAAGAGCATATGGTTTTTTATCCTCCTCCTGCCCAAGGACTGCATCGATTGCTGTGTCTGAGGCATCAGATGAGATTTGGAATGGTAAATTCCAGTTTGGTCCTCAAAGGACTGGAGCTGTCGATACAAGCTTCTTTAATTCCTGGAAAGCGCGGTCGCATTTCTCTGTCCACATGAAATCAACATTACCAATTAATGCATATAAAGGTGCAACAATGTGTGAATAATGTTCTATAAATCGTCTGTAATACCCAGAAAATCCAAGAAAGCTGCGTACCTCTGTCTGAGTAGTGGGGGTGGGGATAAGCAGAAGAATTTGAATTTTGGCCGGATCTACCTGAATGCCAGCTTCTGAGACGAAATGTCCTAGAATGAGACCTTCAGTCATCATCATATAACATTTTTCATGGCTTAAACAAATCCTGGTAGCAATGCAACGATGTAGGACTTTTTCTAGAGTGTCCAAAGATGGATCAAAATCATCTCCATATGGTGTAAAGTCATCCATGTATACTTCAAGTCCATCATTTATTAGATCTGCAAAGATGCTAAGAATAGCCCTTTGTAATGTGGCAGGAGCATTACATAGGCCGAAGGGTAGAACTCTATAGGCGAACGTTCCCCAAGGACAAGTAAAGGTAGTTTTATCCTGGTCTTCAGGGGCAATTTGAATCTGATTGTATCCACTGAAGCCATCCAGGAAAGAAAAGAATTTCTTTTCTGCTAAAGTGTCCAATACTTGGTCTATGAATGGGAGGAGAAAATGGTCTTTTTGTGTGGCTTTGTTTAACTCTTTATAATCCACGCAAATCCTCCATTTCCCATTCTTCTTGGGTACAACCACAAGTGGAGAGACCCACTTACTATCAGAAATAGGATAGATAAAATTAACATCTAAAAGCTTCTGAAGTTCTGCTTTTACAACATCTTTTAGATGAGGGTTGAGTCTTCTTTGCGGTTGACGGACAGGTCTTGCATCTTTTTCTATATAAATATGGTGGGTGCACAATTGGGGGTCAATCCCTTTCATATCAGGGTAATCCCACACAAATGCTTCTTGATGCTTCCGTAACAGATGGATGAGTTTTATTTCTTGGTCCGGTGTAAGGTTGGCATTGATGTTTAGAGTTTTTCCCGGTTCAATTTCCACTGCTTTACTATTGGCAACAGAAGTCATAGGTATCGTTTGGTCATGTGTATCTTTCAAGGGATCTTCTTCTAGTTCGCTATCGAATGCAGCTTCTATCATGAAACACTGTGCATGAGGTCTAGATTCAGTTTGACTAACGAGGTTATTGATGGCATCATCTTCTGTTTGGTCTTTAACGTCTAGGGCCTTCTGTATAGTCAATGGTGATCTGATATTGTCAGTAAGGTATGATACAGGGTGCTGGTTAGTTTTTATCATTGTAAGACTTGGCTGTGCTAGAGGGTATAGAACTAGATTTTTAATATCTGGTCCTCTGGTTATGGTCATATTCCCCTACCAGCAACCAATGTAAGCATCGGCGGTAGCAAGCCAAGGTCTAGCTAAAATTAGTGGGTGTCCATCCAGTCGGGTTTTTGGATTAATTACCAGGAAATTAGTTGGGTATTCCCAAGAATCTATAGAGACCATGACATCGTATAGAGTTCCTTCCGGTCGAGCTACAGATCGGTCAGCCAATTCTAACAAAGCAGAAGTGGGTTCTACTGATGTAATACCGAGCTTTTGGCAAGTAGAAGTTGTCAAAATATTAATTGCAGCTCCTAAATCAACTAAAGCATTAGTCAGAGTCTGACCATAGATTTGAACAGTTACGATTGGATTTCCTGGATCTTCATATTTAATGGGTGTTCCTGATAACAGGTCAGATAAAGTACCGACTACTTGAACTCTTGGGTTAGTGGTTACATTCCTCCTTGGTTTTTTTATGCACAATTCTTTTATAGTTTTTTCATATATAGGGATGTCTTGAATGGCTTGGAGGAAAGGAATTCATATGTACAGGTTTTGTAGCTCTCCCAGAATGTCAAAGTCTGGATATTGTACAGGTCGTGGTATGACTAATCGTTCTGGGAAGGGAGGAGAGGGTGTATTCACGTGATGATAAGTCTGCTCCTTATTTGCACCCTCTTGTTGTAATGACTGTTCTATTGGTAACTGATCTTCAATGTGAACTACTTTATCTCCCTCTGTTTCTATTATACGTCTAGATCTTAACTGAAGATCATTGCACTCCCTCAGTTCAGGTCCAATTTCTGTTGATTCTATAATTTGGAGGTATCGGACCGGCCTATTATTAGGATTAGGATTGGGTTGGGCTGGGAGTTGCGGTCTCAGATTAGACTGGGGATTTTGTTGCAAAGCTGGCAGAGTCGGTTGAGGGAGCGGAATAGTTCCTGTTGGCTGATATGTCGATTTTGGCCAATTTGTCTACCAGGGTGAACTTTGTGAAGTAGGGGGGGTCCATTGTGGAGGGTATGAGCTATTCTGCCAATATGGTGGGGCATAAGGAAAATTCGGCCAACCAAATTGGCTTGGCTGATTCATCCATGGATTTGGAGAAGGAAATGGTTGTGATGACCAGTTCGGAAATGGGGGTTGAGATTGGTTTTGCCACATACTATATTGCTGAGCGTTATACTGTGGAGGTTGAAAAGAAGAAGTTGGGTCTGAAAAAATACCCGATTGCCTTGGTTGCCATTGGGGACGCTGGTTAATGAAGTATGTTGATTCTCGCTCTTCTTCTGCTTCCTTATATACTGCCTTCAATCTAGGAAGTGAGGGGAAACTTTCAGTAAGGTGATCTTTTGTACAGATAGCACATGTTTGAACTGCATCCAGTGGACATTCCTTGTGGCTATGTTTTGTTCTACATCGGGGGCAGAAGATGGCCAAATTCTGTTCTTTCTCTATCTGCTTCTGTTTAGCCTGCACAATATCAAGTTGTGTAGTCAATGTCCCCAGGATATCAGTTTTAAAATTTTCTAATAAATTTCCAAGTTCTACACGTGTTACTCCTTTTGTTGATATTTTGTTATCTCTGACAAACCGATCATATTATGCTGGTTTTATCCTTGTGCTACCTCTCGAGTTCCTGATACATAAATCGATGATGTCAGCAAAATTTTCTTGATAAATATCCCCTTTTCCCATGATATTTAAGGTTTCAATCCATTGTTCCTTCATGCCTCTAATCAATGCTGTTTTTAACACATTATCAAGCAGAGGTAGTGATGCATATGGAGATCTTTGCAAATTATACTGAAAACGTTCTACATATTCTTCTAGTGTTTCATTTGGTCTAGCTGTCATTTGAAATATTTCATCTTTCATTTCTCTAGACCTACAATAATCTTGATATTTCTTTAGGAAAGATTCTTTCATTTGCTCCCAGTTATTTATAACCCCACCACCTAAACCCATAAACCATCTTAAAGCTGCTCCTTTCAAAGTGGAGGGGAACAACTTTAATTTCTGGGGGTCAGTGGTGTAATCATATCCCCTGCATAATACATCAAATTCAAATAAGAATGCATCGGGGTCCTCTGATGTAAGTCTGTGAAATGTAGGAATGTGTTGAAGGGGAACTGCTTTCATAGGAGCATTTGTTGCGGAATCCACTATAGGATATTGTAATATAGAAGTTTGAGTGTTTGGTTGATTCTATGCCATGGGATCGAATATGTGCCAATAACCTTTCGGGATCTCTAAGAGGGTATTCTTAGGCGGAGAAGGAACGACCTTAACAGAGATTGTTTTAATAGCACTTCCTTCGTCTAGAACAACGAGAGTCGTTGTTGCTTGAGGAGATTGAATCCCTTCAACAATGATTTTTACAGTGCTTCCTTTATCTGGGCTTTTTAATGGTTGAATTATCCTAGGAGGGGATCTTGGCTCCTCAACTTCTCCCGTTTCCCCTTCTCCTTCACAAAGATTGCTTAGATTCCCTTCCTGCAGTCATTCTGGAATAGAGTTTTCAATTTCTTGAAAGTCCTGTTCATCAGTCTAACTATGCACCTCAGCGAAGGCTATAGATGGTGATCCTGCGGCCTGAAGGGAGCTAGTAGGTTGTTTAGAATTGGTTTTCCTGAACCCTACTGATGGCTGAGATTCAGTTTTCTTATAGATTTCATCTATGAAGGTTGTTCGGCCAAGGGTCACCAACCCTTTGGCTTCTTCGGGTTTGAACGGAGGTTTGATAAATTTTTCTGGCTTATTCTGCCTAGTCATGCACTCTATAAACTACCAAATTCTATTCAACCCACAATTCTGCCAGGAAAGCGGACGGTGGAGCAGGGCTTTTACATGTTCCGTACGCAGGTTCTTACCTTCCGTTTTTTAAATCCAACTCTCCCCTAGCAGACTCGTACACTACTCTGTAAAAGACAAATGGCTATACTCTTTCCCCTGCAACGACGCCAAAATGTAGAGTTGTAACAAGGGTCTCTTTCACCTCTAGTTATGCCACATTAATAAGTCAATACGGGAACGCTTTGCTATTGCAAAGAGTATCTCAATCCGAGGCTATTCGTCAGAGTAATGCTTAGTAGTACAGTGTTTAGAAAATACAAGAGTAAATGGATGCTAAACTTATGACTAAATTGCTCTAAAAGAATAAAATCACACAAAGCAGCTTATCAGTCAAGGGTACGGAAGCGATAACCCATCCCTCTAGAAACTAATGGAAAGGAAATTAGAGCATGGACCATAGGTCTGGGAGCTAGGCAGCGACTGCTGAGGCTCACTATAGCCTTAGACCTTCTCTCACACCAAGACAACAAATGCAAGTAAATGGAACGGGAGAAAGTAAAATGGAACAGCAAACAGGAAATGGAACAACAAATCTGAAATGGAACAACAGTAAATGGAACAGCAATAAATGGAACTAAACCTCGCGAGTCCGAACTAAACTTGTTCTATTGAACCAAACTCACACTCTGTAATAAAATAGCAATCTCCTCTCTTAAAGAAACTTCAATGGATTATACTTTATGGAACAATATTCACAAATGAATTATGGAACAACAATCATCAACCATATATACACAACACGCTTAATATAGCAATCTGATGATTAACACGAATATGACTATGTTTCCAAATAGAATAACATTACTTCCGGATTCGAATAATTGAGATTTCAAATGAATCCAATACAACAATATTCAATATGAAGGCTCTGTAACAGAAACAGTTGGCTTAGATTGTTAACATGCAATCAACTCTGAAAAGATTCACTCATACAATACATAGTCACTACATAAATCTCTTGAAAGAAACCATTAATGAATTAATCGTAATAGAGCATGGAATAGCATATGAAAAACATGTCAGATTACCAAACTATAAAGATAAACAAACCACACAGAAACCAAATTATAATGATACAAAAGCAAGTTTCCTTCGGAGCTGGGCCCTTAGCTTCCAATGGTACACCGCCTTAGATTACTCCAGACGCAGAGATGAAATAAACACCAAGTCTTTTGTATTAATGCATCAACAAATGTACAACAAAACAAGTCTTAGTGAGAGTCGATGATCAAAGTTGAGTCTGAAATTCCCAGTTACATATATGAAGAAAAAGGTCCCTTTGTTTAACGATGTTGTCCCTTTTTATAAGAATAACGGCGGAGGTATCTAGGTAGCAAAAATAAGCAAAACAACGATCCCTCGGGATCAAATATCCTGAGGGATTCGCCAAGCCATTAATCCTTTACTTTCCTTCCCCTGTTCTGCCAAATTGATAACCCTTCTTTCTTTCCAGTGTCGTTCTACTTCGATCTGTTCGATCTTGCTCGCATCCGGTTCCCTCCTAAAGGGACAGCAGTTATTCCTCCTTTGTCTTTTCCTTCCGAATTGCAGCCCTTCATTTCCACCCTTTCCTGCATGGAAAAATAACAATTATCAGCGATTAAGCTTTCCATACTAATTCTCACACATTCTATTAAAATTATTTATTTCTTTAAGTTCATTATGCAGAAAGGGTTACAATTGTTACTGAAAAGTCACTAAATTGTTCATCAAAAACATACCTTTCCAGTGCTCCACGGACATATAAAGAAGAAAAAGGTAATAGTGTTGCTTGTTTCTGGACATACCCATAATTTTATTCATTGTAAGACAGCCAAGGAATTGAATTACTTCCTATATCCAACACCAAAGTGTCAAGTGATGGTTGCAAGTGGAGGAACCATAAATTACTCTGGAAAGTGCCCTAATATCAAGATATCCATGGAACGATATGTATTAAATAGCCCAATTCTTTCCATTCCAATGGGTGGTGTTGATATTGTACTAGGATTCCAATGGCTACAACCCTTGGGTACAATAGATTTTAACTTTCACAAACGTTTCATCAAATTTTCTTCAGAAGGAAAGGGAGTTGAATTAAGAGGTATCACAGGTAAAATGGGAAATATAATCAGCTGTAAAAGAATTACTAAGCTTCTAAAGAAAGAAAAATGAGGCATAGTTTCACAATTATGTTCGCTAGAGGTTCCCACATCAAAATCATCTATTTCTCCAGATCTCCAAAAATTCTTGGACAACCATTCCAAGGCATTTGAGATTCACAAAGGCCTCCCACCTATTCATGATCATGATCATGTTATTCATTTGATTCAAGGAATTGTTCCTCCAAACATCAGGCCTTAAAGATATCCCTATGCTCAAAAGAGTGAAATTGAACATATGGTTGTAGAAATGCTAGAGGTTGGTATAATTAAACCTAGTTAAAGTTCTTTCTCTCCTCCAGTAGTATTGGTTGACAAGAAGGCTGGGTCATGGCGCATGTGTCCAGATTATAGGGAGCTCAACAAGCTCACTATTAAAGATAAAATTCCCATTTCTGTCATTCATGAATTGAATGGATCAATTACTTCAGCAAGGTGGATCTTTGTTTAGGATATCATCAAATCATAATGAACACTGAAGACATTCTGAAAACAAAATTTAGAACTCATGAGGGTCATTATGAATTTTTGGTCATGCCTTTTGGCCTTACCAATGCACCTCCTACATTTCAAGGTTTGACGAATTCCATTTTCAAACCCTTCCTTAGAAAATTTGTTTTAGTATTCTTTGATGATATACTAATCTACAACAAGTCTTGGAAGGATCATGTTCAACACGTTGACAAGGTGTTCAAAGTATTGGAGGAGAAAAGATTCTATGGAAAAAACTCCAAATGTTTCTTTGGCGTACAGGAGGTGGAATATCTGGGTTAGATTGTATCTCATGAAGGTGTTAAGGTAGACCCTAGCAAAATTAAATCCATTAAGGAATGGAAAATCCCCACATCCATAAAGAATCTACAAGTATTTCTCAGGTTGATAGGGTATTATCGCAAGTTTCTTAAGAATTATGGGAAAATAGCATCACCTCTAACAACATTACTAAAGAAAGATCCATTATCTTGGACTCTAAAAAATCCCCGCATCCATAAAGCATCTACAAGGATTTCTCATGTTGACAGGGTATTATCACAAGTTTCTTAAGAATTATGGGAAAATAACATCACCTCTAACAACATTATTGAAGAAAGATGCATTATCATGGACTCCAGAAGAAACAAAGGCCTTTGAATGTATTAAAGATGTAATGTGCCAAGCACTAGTCTTAGCTATGCTAGACTTCATAAAACCTTTATTGTGGAATGTGATTCCTCACGAAATGGAATTAGTATTTTTTTGATGCAAGAAGGAAGATCCATTGCTTTCGAAAGTTATCCAATAAAAGGAAAGTATTTACACAAATCTATTTATGAGAAGGAAATGTTGGCAATACTACATGTAGTTAAGAAATAACGATCCTACCTAATGGGAAGACACTTCAAGGTAAAAAGAGATTATGATAGTCTTAAATATTTTTTAGAACAAATATTATCTCTAGAACATAAGAAAAAATGGTTCACAAATATGTTGGGTTATAAATTTGAAATCATCTACAAGAAAGGGAAGCAAAATGTTGTGACACATTCACTCTCAAGAAAGTATGAGGATGTTGAAGCATTGTTTTACACCATTTCTATTATCCAACCAAATTGGATAACCGAAGCAAGGGATGAATGGAATAATAACAAAGAAGTGTGATCACTCATTCAAATGCTACAACAAGATCCCAGTACATCTTATACATTTAGCTGGAAAGATGATTCTTTAAGGTACAAATATCACTTATACCTAGGTAAGAATTCCCAACTCAAACAAAAGATTCTTATGGAATTGCACACTTCTCCCTTAGGAGGGCACTTAGGATTTTTAGAAACTTACCACAGGTTTAAGAAGGAGTTTTTTTGGGATGGAATTAAATCAGATATTCAAAAGTTTGTGGTGGAATGTTTGGTTTTCCAACAAAATAAAGTTTAAATAGTTAAGACCCGAGGACTATTACAACCTTTATCCATTCCAAGCCAATGTTGGGAGTAGGTTTCAATGGATTTTATCGCAGGTTTATCCAAGTCTGAAGGAAAGAATGTCATCATGGTGGTAGTTGGCAAACTAACCAAGTATGCACAATTTCGTGCATTATCTCATCCATTTAAATATAGTATAGTTTATACTAAATTTATGGAAACAATTCAGAATCTACATGGAAACCGAAATATTATTGTAAGCGACAAAGATCCTATTTTCACTAGAAATTTTTGGACAATATTATTTTCTTGTATCGGTACTCAGTTAGCTCATAGCTCATCTTATCGTCCTCAATCTAATGGGAAAACTGAGATATTAAACAAATGTTTTGAAGGATATCTTCCTTGCTTTGTCTATGATAAACAGAGACAATGGGTGAAATGGTTGCCTCTAGCTGCATGGTGGTATATCACTTCCCTCCATGTTGTAGCAAAAATGACCCCATTTATGGAACTTTATGGATATCATCCACCATCCACCACATCATATTTAGGAGAAAATTCTAAGGTTCAAGCATTGGAAGATCACGTCGAGTGTCAACAACAAGTTCTCCAACTCTTAAAGGATAACCTCACCTTGGCGCAGAATAGAATGAAACAACAGGCATATCAACATCGCAAAAAAATAAGTTTTGATGTAGGTGACTAGGTATTCCTACAGCTACAACCATATAAACAAACTTCGCTCAATCAAGATAAGAAGGAGAATAAATTATCACCAAATTATTATGGTGCATACAAGGCATTGCAAAATATTGGTACTATGGCATACAAATTGGAGCTTCAGGTAGCTTTTCGAGTGCACAGAATTTTCCATGTTTCGTTCTTAAAGAAGGTTATAGGTGACAAGCTCCCACTTCATACAATATTAACAGAACATGACGAGGAAGGAAAAATCATATTGTAACCTGAAGCAGTAACATAAACAAGAACTCGACAACTATGAAATAAATTAATTTCAATGTATCTCATCAAGTGGAAGAACTTACCCGCTGAAGCTTCCACATGGGAGGAGGATAATTTTATATAGAAGTATCTAGAACTACTGAAGCATTGAGGACAAGATTTTTTTGAAGGAGAGGTGCATGTTAGATCCCTATAATACTAGTGATTCCCCCATTAATATTGTCATTGTAGCCCTTATTGTTACTATTGTGCCCTTATTGTATCCATATTGTTATTATTGTGTCCCATAGAATCCCACTATTGTTATTGTTGTGCCCTTATATTAATATTGTTATGTGAGATTTGACTATATTGTGACCCCTTAGACTCTTATATATAGAAAGAAGGTTTTGTCATTTCTATCATTGAAGCATTATTTATTTGTGTAATGTAAAGGAGGTTGCCCCCTCGGAGAGGTTGATTTTGAAGTCATTGATCTATATTTTCTATCTTTTTGTGAGCTCATTTCATAACACTTTTTTTTACCTACAGTTTGGGAATGTGATTTGGCTAAACTCATTTCTAGGTAAATCATTTTTTATGAAAATCATTCAACCCTGTATTCTTTATCAAATAATTTAGCTTACTATGCGACCCTTGTTTATTTATTTTCACAATTTCTATTCCTTACAGATATAACTTCGACACCAGTAAATTTGATAAGCTTTCTTAAGCGCACCATTATTTTCTCAACATTTTTATTTCAGCTTCCTAGTCTACATGTCAGATTCTCTACCAAGTTCTTAATTTTGTTTTTTGCTTGATTCCGACCCTACCAGGGTTCCACTTACATTCATTATTGACAAAAAATTGAAGGGAACGAAGAAATGACACAGAGGAATTTCTCTTCTCGGTATTACGAATAAGTTAAATAATATTACATTGGAAACATCAATAATAAATGATTGGAGTTAAAGTCGACTTAAACTCGAGTAATTAAAATTGAACTGAGACACTTAGAGGGAAGATTTTGACACCTAATAGGTGGTTGGAATTAGATTCTCTAACATTCCCCCTTAATTTCAACCACATAAAATTCAATTAAGATACATGTTGGTCTATGTGTGAGCTAGGCTTATAATTTAAAAACTTGAACTTTTCTTCTTTTGTTCTTCTAGATTTGATAGCCTTGAAATGGTTTCTCTTTATTGTATCCTTCCAATCTCAGTTTCTTCATTTTCTAGTGCAGGCCTTCCATTCTTCCAAGTAGTCAAAAGATATCATGGACTTCTTCAAAAAATTACTTGTATGTGGGTTGTGGCCACATATTATCTTTTGTAGTACATTTTTCATCATGAATTTGCTGTGACATAAGACCACAATATAATTTCATCTCTTTATGGCTCTAACACCTAAATATTTCATTAATTTCTTCATCATGCATGCTCTCTTCAACGTTCATTTCTACAGCTTCTATGCAAACTTCATCTAGACATGGCATTGCAAGCCATGCTTCAAGGAAATATATCTGTTATTCATAATCTTTTTGCATACCTTCACTACTGAAAATCAACATTAGAATTAAAAATATTTGCAGAACCACATTGGTTTTGTTCCTTCTTCTCTGCTTCTTCATTTGTCTCTCTTTTCTCTTTATGGGATTCCTTCTTTGCCTCTTCCTCTGTTTCTGTCTCTGTCTCTTCAACTTATTGACTACCCTATGCCGTTGCAAACAGGTTTTCTTCCACTGATTCATGTGGTATTTTCTCACTGAATAACACCATTTCTATATGATGTTTCTCCTGCATCACTTGCAACCATTCATCATTAGCCAATAATTATTCATCAAATTTTACATCAACAATATTAATTGCTATATTCACCATAAAATTGATCACTTCAATGGAAGCTTCATTGTCCTTAGAAAGCTCTGTTGCTAGATTCACCAAACTTTTATCAGCATGCTCTTTTTCTGGATCTAACAAATCTTCATCAGTAAGATTTGTTGCTGGAATTACCAAAATTTTAACCACTTGTGGTTGTGCATAGTGTGGTTCATGAGAATCTATGTGCTCCTTCTCTCTTTCTTCTGTGACTTCTTCACAGACATCATCCACTTGTGGCTGAGCATAGTGGGATTCAACAAACTTTTCATTTGGATGTAGATTTGTTCGTATAGATCCACCTTTAACTTCAAATTCAATGCTCTCCCTTGCACCAAAACTACTCTCAAGGGTATCCTAGGCCTCCTTAGCTGTCTTGGCATCTAAAATGATGGGAATAAGGATGCCTAGAGATTCTTTTATGCATTTCAATGCAAAGGCATCCTTTTGCCTCTTGAGTTCTAGATCTAAAAGTATTTCAAACATCTCCTACTATCGCTTTGAAATTCTTAGCCTATTGGATTTTCTAATTTGAGCGCTTACGAAATGCAGCGCAACAAACAAATGAACATGCAATAAAAATATATTTCTAACTGTGGCTTCTCTATTTATCTTTAAACAAAATCAGGTCTACAAATTCTCCAAAGATCTATCTTTTAAACAAGACCCTTTTGAAAAAAATTACAAGAGAATTTAAAAAATACTCTCTTTAGAGAAATTGAATGTAAGCTCTTTTTAAAATAACATGAGCATTCTTAAAATAATTCTCTCAATGTCCTCACAAAAATAATGCTCAGGTATCCTTTTAAGAATTCACATATGCTATATTTCTTATTACACCATCATATTCTTTTCTCAAAAAATTACTCTTTATTAAAATGATGTTATCGTTCATCATACCATACTCGTTCATCATACCATACTCCATTTAAGAGATTAAAATATGACGGATATTCTTTTTGTCATGTACCTCGACTTTTCGAGCGAATCACACTCCCAATCTTATTCAGGCCTTAACCTTTGTCCTCTCGTTGCTTCATGCTCCCAATTGGATTCAGATCTATGGTATTTTGTTAATTCTCTATGTAATGAATAGAGGTTGTGTTTGTGAAAAAACAGTGCCAGTAATTGAAACTAAGGCGTGCTGTTCCAAGTTCGTTGAGATTTAGTAACACTACCACAATTTCGGTATCTCGTGTGGACATTAATATGCTGTCTTCAATTGTGTAGGGTGCGTTAATACAATTTCCCCTCACAAATTTTTTTTTTGAAGAAAAAAGTGACTTTGAGTTGAACCTTTTTTTAATCACCTTCTCTGACTTAGTCGTAGTTGACTTGTTCATTCTCTTGCAGCTTCTTTACAAGCTTTGTTAAACTTACGTTGTTCTCTCTACTTCTTTGCAGTAGGCTTCTTCAAACTTCCGGTGCTCTCTCAAAAAGTCTTATGCTCGGTTGCCTATTCTCTCTGCTTCTCTCTCATCGCTCGCATTGCTTCTCTGGAGTCTTATGCAGACTGCTATGGTATCTTATTCTCTATTGCTTTGTTGAGGAGACTTATGTTGGCTTGCATATTCTCTCTGGTTCTCTCTCTTCACTCAAGTTGCTTCTTTTTCAGTGAGTCTTATGAAAACTAGCTTATCTTCTCTTCTGTTGCTCTCAAGGAGTTTCATGTTGCTGCTCTCTTAGGGAGTCTTATGCAAACTTCTCTGATCTTTGTTGCTATGTCAAAGAGTCTCATGCAGGCCAAGGTTTGATACAATGACAAAAAATGAAGGGAACAAAATAATGGTGCAGAGGACTTGCTCTTCTCAATATTATGAATCCTTTAAATAAGATTACATAGCAAACATCAATAATAAATTATTGGAGTTAAACTCAACATAAACTTGACTAACTCAAACTGAACTGGGACACTTGGAGGGACAATTTTGACAACTTTTGACAACTAATAGGTGGTTGGAATTAGATTCTCCAAAAATTATGGTTTGAATATGATGGACTTGGCCTTGAATATTACTAATTTATATTAAACTACCTTGATTAACAACTCTATTATGTTTATTGTATTTGTAATCTTTTCAGTAGTAGAAATATGATACATTTACTGAATAATCAGCATTATGTTTTCAATATGATGGCCTTGCCCTTGATTATCACTAATTTATATTAAATTAACTTGGTTAGCAACTTTGTTATCTTTGTCCTATTCATAATCTTTTCCGTGCTATAAATATGATACATTTACTCAAGAATTTATGAGATTAATATGAAACTTATCGTAATTATATATAAACCTCTTATTAGTCCCTGCCATCTGGCATCCGGCAGGGACTATAGTAATCGATCCGCGATACTGTAGCATTAATTCGGGGCGACTTTAAGCGGCTTATGGCAAGGTAACCAAAGTTTTTGAACGCTGCTGTGTTTACCATGATTAGCATAACCAAAGTTTCGGAAAGTGACCATTTTTGCCTTCTTATTTGGCCTCTTCCCGAGGCGGAAGAGGCTGGACCATAGGTTTATTTTCCTTTACCGTGTTTATTATATCTGGCGGTCTACATATATTTATATTAATGTTACAGGTATGTTAGCATTAGTTCGCTAACATTTGTTTGTAGGGTTGTTTGCAGGTTGGTATAGCAGGTTTGTTTGCAGGTTGGCAGCTGTTCTGCATGAAGTGGTGTACGTGTCGATGTCTCCACTGAATGGCTGTTGCAATCTCCCAAATAAAGTCCCTCCATCTCCCAGCTCTCGCACATTTCATCAACTACACCATCTCCTTCCGTCGCACCCATTCTACAGCTCCCCATCTGATGCGCCGAATACAACGGCGCTCCATCTTCATTTACAACTCGTTCCACATAATCCTCAAATTCTGAATCATTCCCGTTTACCTTGAAGCTCTCCACTTGCTGGTGGTGGCTGCCGACCTCGGTATAGCTTACGATGTTGCAGCGATTAAATTCTGGGGTTTAACTGCCAAAACCAACTTTCCAGTATGACTTCTTTCTTGGTTTCATTGTATTCAATGTATATCAAAATTTTGGTATTTTTTGCATTAATCTTCTTTATCCCTCTACATTGTAAACTCCAAACCTCTGATCTAAAGTTGTAAAGCTCGGATGGATGGTTTTTATATCATATTAGTATTTAATATGGATTTTGTTTACAGGGGAGAGACTATGAACAAGTAATGAAGAACTGGTGGGGAAAATAAGGAGGTAGCGACGGCGTCTCACTAAACTGTATATATTAACAACTTTAAAAATTTATTTGCAGTAAACTAACTAAAATGTATATATACTAAGATTGCAGTGGTGTTTTCGTTACACAGAACAAGCCTGCAATTCTGTGGAGGCACGTCCAAGTATCACAGGGTTACCAGGTTTTTGAAAAGCTCTCCTCTAATTCTAATTTCAATTTCATAGTGAAAGACTAGTAATATCTAATAATTACATGCTTGCATGGTGTGTCATTTTATTTATTCCGTGTAAATGGTGTTTCCGAAAACACCATTAAAGCTCTCCTCTAATTTCAATTTCAACTGTTGCAAGCAATATCTGATAATACCTCTAATTTCAATCGTTTGTCATTTTAATTATTCTGCAAAGACGCCATGGTAAGTGGCAGGTGCGGAATTTGCTAAGGATACACGAATGGCAGCCATTACTTACATGACTTGCGCAGGTTCTTTCTTAAAATCCCTATTATCCTTACGATTCTAACTGTAAAATAATAAATTCAACAGTTCTGTATGTGCCAATTTAATAATGTTTCCTAGCAAATCTGAAATAATTTGAAATTATTTTTTCGAAATTCAATTGAATTTACCTAATTATTCTTCGTAAAATCTTTCTTCCAATACGCAATCTTTGAAATGAGGGAGCGACCTATAGAATAGACCGATTATTGATGTTAATATTTCCTACTGTGTATAATTGCTTGATTCACAATTACAATACTCACCGCAATGTCATAAATTGATGCAGTTAACCTGGAGTCAGAAGTAGCCCTGCCAAAGCCTACTAAGGATTTCTGAGTCGTCACTCCAGAAAATAAGCTATCAAACCATGCATGAGGTTCTTCTCCTCCTCTGGTGTGAACTGATACAACTACAGTGCTATTCATCAATGCAACAATTCATACGTTTTAGCGGCAGAAACCGGTGCTGAAATGTGATATGGTTACCTCTTGCTTAACCATGAAATGGCTAGGCTCACGAATCTTCTTCCGTCTCCTTCAAGGGAAATACAGGATTCCATACAGGATTATTTTCTCACCTTCAATGAGATTTTGTATCACAATGTTGTAAATTTGTAGCTTTATGTTGACGTGCCTTCGGACTTTCAGACAAGACTCAAAGCGTCGTATGCGGGTATCAAGCCTAGCATACACCATTTGGTAGACATGCAGGTTGTGTTTCAGCATGAGCGATACGTGGCTGTGTTTATCATGAAAAAACAATCATGTGGGTGCCTTATTGCTTTGACACTAGCACAGGACGGTGGGACCTTCTTTTGTGACGTGGCGTCTCTTGCCTTGCGTGATGTGGCTGGGTTCAAGAAGTGCCTTATCCAAACTAGATCCAGAGACCTCACAGCGAACCCCAGATTGAAACTGTCCGTTCAACCCAGTTGACCTAACGCACTGACTAGATATGGTTTACTGGTGCTCTATGTGGTTTGGGGAGTTTAACGTGCAAATTAAGAAAAAACAGATCTGTTTTCTTTTTATTGGGAGTCTTCCCTACGTTTTCTTCAGACTCTTTACATCTATAAAATGCTTATTTCATTGTTTCAACAATAACGAGAATGTCTCTATGTTTATGGAAGATTGTTCTAGTTTTTTTTGTCACTTAATTACAGTACTTTGTAGCTTCATATGCATATATTAAGCATATGATGTGGTTTCTTCAAGGATGCTTTGCTGAACCCACGGAGGTGTTGGCCATCTTTTAATGACATGCACTCTCTACGGTTTTCATTTGCTTTTTTGATTTCGTACATTAGTTTGGATTACGGTTTTCATTTGCTTTTTTTATTTCGTACATTAGTTTGGATTCTCACATCTGAGAATTTAATGGAGTACTACTTGATCTGTTTAATCTATTTCCAGAGCTATGATAATCATCTAATGGATATTTCCAAGTTATGTTCGACTCATGCATTGCTGGTTTTTACAAAATTTCTTTGTGTACTCTATCTCTTACTATAAATCAATACATGTGATAGTTACAATGTAGTTTAAATCAATACATGTGATAGCTTCAACGTAGTTTAATTATGTCATTTATAATCGCCTCTATATCATAGGATTCTTGAATGAATTGCTAATATATCAGATGGGACTAAATCCGGGTAATTCAATGTATATACAGTCTTATAAAATAGTTACCTGCATGTGGATTTAATTGCATTTGTTAGCTTGATTTGTTGAATCTATTTGTACGGTGGGACCTTCTTTTGTGACGTGGCGTCTCTTGCCTTGCGTGATGTGGCTGGGTTCAAGAAGTGCCTTATCCAAACTAGATCCAGAGACCTCACAGCGAACCCCAGATTGAAACTGTCCGTTCAACCCAGTTGACCTAACGCACTGACTAGATATGGTTTACTGGTGCTCTATGTGGTTTGGGGAGTTTAACGTGCAAATTAAGAAAAAACAGACCTGTTTTCTTTTTATTTCACTACCAGAGTATGTTCGCCTATAGCTTATTGGGAGTCTTCCCTACGTTTTCTTCAGATTCTTTACGTCTATAAAATGCTTATTTCATCGTTTCAACAATAACGAGAATGTCTCTATGTTTATGGAAGATTGTTCTAGTTTTTTTTGTCACTTAATTACAGTACTTTGTAGCTTCATATGCATATATTAAGCATATGATGTGGTTTCTTCAAGGACGCTTTGCGCTTCTCAAATTTCCTTCGCTATCTTGTCCATCAATGTTCTAGTACAATGAAATTTAGCTACTAATTTCACTGTAGACTTCACTAGTGCGCTACAGGTCTCAAAGCATGCGAGTTTTTTCCTTGGCTAAATAGCAATAATATTAAACCCTGTCATCACAGAGAAAATCAATATAAACAACTCATGAAAAATACTCTTATCGTCAAGATTTCTGAAGTAGATAATGAAATATCCCCAAGCATGAAGAAAAATTGTAAAGTCCTCAGTGCTGTAAAGTTTTATCCACCATTCCAGTACATCTGCAAACAAGCAAATCTTCTTTTTAATCCTTCGAAGCTTTGATAAGTTTCTCTTTGTTCTAAGACAAAACTGGATCTTCCTTGTAGTCTTGCAATATTAGTCACTACTTTTTTTAAAATTGCAGCCTCTCTTTTTGAGTTTGAGACCTAGAGTTGCTTGCCAGTTTGACTTAGTGCAGGGACTCGCTGCATCGCAACCTCTCTTGTTTTGTGTTAGTTATGGAATGCATCTCAGCCATGGTGCTTACAATTTTGTTTTTAGTCATATGGTCTTTGTCACATCTAATGAACTTTTCCTCATTTAGGTTTATCAGCCGTTTGTAAATTTGTTGTTCCAAGTGTATAGGCTCTTGTTATACCTAGTTGTTTCGGTCTATATATTATAGGATGGCCCGTTGTAGGTATGTTAGCATTGTATGTACTGTGTTAGTCACCATATCATCTCTTTTAAGGCAAATTACAATCTCAACCAATGAATATTAAATTCCTTCATCTTATATAATATAATATGTCGTTAACATGTCGTTTAGTGTTTTTACTGTTTGTTTTTATTACTATTTGTTTCACATTTACTACATTTTTTAATATTTTTTATATTTTACTAGTAAGTATATTTCTAACCATTAATTCAAGTTCAAAGTAGTTTAGTGTTTTTACTGTTTGTTTTTATTACTATTTGTTTCACATTTACTACATTTTTTAATATTTTTTATATTTTATTAGTAAGTATATTTCTAACCATTAATTCAAGTTCAAAGTAGTTAAGATTTACTTTTACAAAAAATAATGGTTCCTTTCTTACATGTCCACCACTAGTAAATTTTAATGTACAATTGGGATTATATTCCTATATTTTAGTAAAACTCCAAATTGTTTATCAACTTTGATAGTAAAATATATCTAACTATAGGATTTACAATTAAGATTATTTGATAACTTTAGAGTAAAATTTCAAATGCTTTCTTTCCGCCAATAGTAAATATAAAATTGTGTAGGAATCTATCTCTGCGAAAATTTGAAATGTTTTCTTTTAATTAACAATAAATATAAAATCGTGTAGAATTTATCTCTCAATTCCATTTGCATTCAACTATTATTTAATTTTTAGAAAATCTCATTAATTTTCTAACATTGACAAGTTTATCCTACCTTAATATATATTTCTTACTACAAATGGTATATGTAATAATTCCTAGGAGTACTAAAATTATTACATGTTTCATTATTAAAAGTTATTGATTGTACTTTTCAATTTCCAATATTTTTGTAATAATATTTTCTCACCTCCTCCCAAGTCACTAATAATTAAGGAACCTTTCTTTTTTTAACTCAAATTTAATCATACCAATTATCCTAAGACTCTAATTATTTGAATTTATTTTATAGAAACTAAAATTCTAAGTCCCTTAATCCTCCCACTCATAAGTTTGTAGGCCTCATACATATCATCCTTACTATATCATAAAATAAGATATAATCAATATGTTAAACCTTTTTAATTATTTTTATCGATTGATCATCTATAAATATGATCTATGCACAAATTTGTCTTACATACTATTCTACTCATACCTCTACAAAGTTGTATTTAATATTTAATAACCTTACTCTAATTTAATATTTAATAACACTAGTACAATTACATTCAACCATATCTCCATTCTTAAATATTTATTCCCAGATCAAGTTTTATTGTAGATTACTCCATTCTCTATTCTCATCACTCACAAATTTGTTCTAGATGTTTCTCATGTGTGCATATATATAGATCATAGACATATATTAACAATATATGAAATAATGGATAACATTGCATAGAGCTTATAACATGTAAACTCACAAATATGCATTATTTATATTATTTTATTGACACATATCATATAATGATTCAAAATCAAAATAAAAATTGAATAAAATTTTACCTGATAATGAGTGCTTGGGAGATACTCAGGAAAAAACACATTCCACCCAACCATGAATTATCTACAATAATTACCCGTGACCTAAAACCTTTTTGCTTAATGAAACAACAACCCATTTGATTCCTGGGTGCTTTATCTTATAGAGTTTCTTCCAAGTAAATTTTAACAGTGTCCTACCTTGTCTGCCAACATTTAATATTCTTTTCTTTTTCTTTAAAGCAAACCTTTCACTCCCAGTATGTGTTTTTCCACTCCACTTAGCATTTGTTTCCAAGTAAGTGTTTAACATAATATTTCACTCTCATTATGTTAATATTTGTAATTATTTTCTCCTAAGCATTTTTAGGTGACTTTTAGGGAAGGTCTATGAGGTGGAGTTGACTACCAACAAAAGACTTCTAAGCTTTAGTGATCTTTCCTCGATATTTCCAAGAAATTTTCTAATTAAATCAAATAATAATAAATTAATTACATCATCACATAAGTCACATTATGACTTCCATCTCCATTAAATATAATAATAATTCAATGTCTAAAAATAGTAAATGCTTAAAAAACAAAGCCATAAGGATGTTACACAAGAGGATTCCAACAATTATTTATGTCGAAATATGTAATGTTAACTTTATGAAAGTAAACAAGCTACGTATAAAAGAATGTCCCAAATACAAACTTCTCAACCTGTGTGTGAGAGCACACATATTATCACATTTTCATTATGAAGAAAAATCATTAGATGAAAAATAAGTTGACGATGGAAATAGTGCAAGAATTCGGCCTACCCATAAGTGGCGTTGCAAATCATAAAAGAACTAGTCTTCAGGTTAGAAATATTACAACCGCTAAAATGCCATGATTTTTATTGGTAGCATGATCCACTCTAGGAAGAAAATGAGGGTTGTAATCTAGAGTAGCCAACAATTTAAGTCTTTCCACCACAAGAAATAAGAATCTCAGAAGAAATTGTAATACCCTTGTTACAATTTCCTTTGCACATTTTATTATTTTGTATTTAATTGTAAATTTTGAAGAGAAATCTTGGTTATGGGAAAACACTAACTTAATAACTAATGTAAATGCATTTTACAATAATAAATAAATTTTTATCTTCTCTGGGAAATAGGGTAATTTGGACTTCTTCCTATGAAAATTTGTTAAAGTTGTCAATTCCATGATGTGGACAGAAAACTAGAAAGTGACTTTCAAGAATTATCCAAGATTCTACGAAGAAAAGACAACCACCAGGAAACAACATAACTAAAGAGAAATTTTATGTTTGGTGTTGATATAAGAATAATAATAGAGGAAGCGAGATGTTATGTTGAGGATAGGAAATGTTGGGAAGAATTTCATGCTTATTAAGGAAGAAAGGAAATATATTTCATATCTGGCCAAAATAACAGCACCAGTAAAGATAAAGGTGAGCAGAACATAAGAGAATGGCACTGTAACAAAAATGTAATAATAAGGAAAATAATAAAACTAATAAATCAAAAAAGTTGAAGATTGTTCAAAAGATCGGAAGAAGGAAAAAGCTTTTTCTTGGGCGAGTTGCAAGGAGTACAACTCATTGGTGGGGTGGAACGTGCTGGTTTATACTTTATTTCGAATGCAAGAGAAATGTAAATTCATACTGTGCTGTATTTAACTAGTATATTTCATTTAAGTATAACCATATTGTATTACTGTTAATTAATATGATTTATTAAATGGGTTATGTTTATAAAGGTTTTTATCGGTTGTTAGATGGGATGCCTCTACAAATAGTAATATATATGTATGTTGTGGTAATAGGGAATGTAATTAGTTTTCTGAAAATTTCATTAGTAATACATGTTATAACATGTAAAGTATATTCCATGATTATTTGCATAGCAAACAAACTAGAAGTTAATAGTATATGGAATAGAGAAAAGACTTACACAATTAGGCACAACTAAGCGATTATTGAGGGGTGGAATATTTCCTTGTCCGGTGGTGATTGTAGGGTGAAAAAAGATTCCTTTACTTGGGGATTTTACACCAGGGTAGAAAGGCTGATGATTGATTTTTTTTTTTTCTTTTTTTCTTTTTTTTGGGCACGCTATTTTCGTCATTCACAATTTTACGATGCATGGTGGTTTATCTTGTGGTGTTTTATTTTTGGCTAAGGGCCTTACATATAGCTTGTTACAATAGGAGACATCTAGAATCAATTCTTGTAGTGAGAGGAAATAGAAAATACTTTAATGACCATGATTAGGAAATTCAATGGTGAGCTCAAAATGTAATATATGTTGGGGGTCGAAGATTAACCGATCATTATGGATTTGGTTCCTAAGCTAACATGGATGTTTATAGGAGACTTGATTTTTTTTTTCCGAGGAAAAAAGCACAACTTTTTATTAATACTGTAAAAAGTTTTTGTACATATTGTTCAAAAGCCATGAAGTGGCTCAATAAGAACACATTCTGCTCAACCCATAGGGAGCTATTCTGCTGAGATATGTAAAAACTGATGGAGTCTTCCTCCCGGGAGGATGTAAAAATAGTATAACAACATGACATAAGTAATCCTGGGGTCACCTTCTCAGAAGGATAAACAACCCCAAATAAACCAAAAACTGTAAATGTCTGTCATCCAGTGCTAATATAAACAAAAAGTTATAAATATAGTCTGATATCTATATGCTATAAGCCGGTACTGAAGTCTGTAAAGGAAAAAGTATATACAAAGACAAAAGCCGATATACAAAATCTGAGAAAAAAGCTGTCAAAAATGTAGATATTTACTGAGATCAAAGAGCCTGTGCATAAGGGGGCTGATCTGTTCTGAAAGACTGCCCCTGTCTGGTTTCTTCTATCGCCCAGCTGCCCGGATCCTGTTGTAGACCAGCCTTAGATAGCTGATCTGCCTCCTCATTCCTGTCCCTGTATATATGGCAAATTGAAAACCTGTTAAAATAAGACTTCAGATAAGAAATTTCTTCAACAATTGTTTTCAAAATCTGGTTTTGACAATTTGCATATCCATTGACCCAATTTATGACATTTTGTGAGTCTCCAAAAATCTGTATGGTGTTGATGTTTCTGTAATGAAGCCAGCATAAGAGGTATCTCAAGGCCGAGAGTTCAGCGAAGTTGTTTGTGCCAGTACCCAAACCAACAGAAGCTTTTAAAGAATGTTCCGGATTGATGTGGATATACAGTCCTGCTCCAGCTCTATTATTTTGGGAGGCCCCATCAAAATAGCCACACGGAATACCCTCCTGAATATTGATATGTTTTTGTTTTGTTTTGGAATTTTTGTCCTCGGGAGGAGGCAAAGCTGAATAAATGGCTGAGATATTAGTGGCTGTGACAGAGGAAGGTGTATCCTTATCATGAAACAGACTCTTGTTTCTAGCAAGCCAAACTCCCCAACAGAAAATAAGTGGCAGATTCCTCATATTCCCTTCCGGATAGGATTTCCACCATTTCCTCCAAGCATCATCCAAAGGATCTTGCCCCCACTGAGCTTTAACCTTAAGAAGAGCAGTGACCTCCTCCCAGATCTTCCTTGAGAGAACACAGGTGGTGAAGATATGATTGGTGGTTTCCTCATCAGATTTACATAAGGGGCATCACCCTGGCCCAAATAAAAACCTTTTCTGTAATGTTTCCCATGTTGGAACCTTCCTTTTTAGTATGCACCAAAGAAAGAGCCTAGACTTGGCAGGGCATTTTAATTTCCATATATCTTTTTCCCACCAATCCAGAACTCCCCAGCCTTTCTTTCCCATTAGAAAAGAATAACCATCTTTAGGAGAATACTCCCCAGAATTGCTATGTGCCCATAACAAGCAATCAGGTTCATCCTTAATCCTGATATTGGATCTTTGCAATTCTTTAATGAACCCCGCCCATTCATTCTTCCATCTAATGTTTAACCCAAGTTCTTCATCATCCTTCCAAGCCTGTCCCCAGATCGTGGACTGACCCACTTTTTCCACCTGATTTAGTGATGAAATACCTTTTGAATCAAGGTGTCGAAGAAGCCCTAGGGATAAGGCATAAGCTTCATTGCATCCTATCCAAGGGTCCCTGCCATTCCTGACCTATCTCCCATCTCCCACTTTCCAAGCTAATCCTTGCTCAATCACTGAAAAGGCTTCCACTGTGGCCTTCCAGACTACTGAAGAATTTTTTACCTTCTTGTTTTGACTCCGGATCCAATCTTCCAAAGGCATTGGGTCTATATACTTCCTTTTCACCACCCTGGTCCACAGATTTTCCATGGTTATTAGCCTCCACCCTGATTTTGCTGCTAATGAGATGCTGAACTCAGGGAGTCTTTTTATCCCCCATCCTCCCCATTCTTTAGGTCTGGCGACTTTGTCCCAAGCCACCCAAGGTAAACCCGATGAATCCTTGTTGCCTGCCCATAGGAATCTGCAACAAATTCTTCTAATTTTCTCCATTACTCCTTTGGGGATCCAAGTTAGGGCTGCCCAATACACTGGGAAAGCTAATAGGACAGATTTAAGAAGGGTCAATCTACCAGCTCTGGACAGCCATCTAAAGCTCCAATGAGATATTCGGGTTTCTATCTTTGCTATGAGCCAGTTCCAATCATCTTTTTTATAGGCATCAGGCTTTAGCCAAAAGCCCAGATATTTGAATGGAACTTCCAGAGGTTGACTAGGGAAAGGAAATAGTTCAGCCATTTGATTCCTTCTCCTTCTTTCAAAATCTGCCATACAAACTTGTGATTTCCCAGAATTAATCTGCATTCCTGTTGCTTTTAGAAATAGATCAAAGATACATTTTAACTCCTTTAATTCACTACCAGTACCATTAGTGAAAATCAAAATATCATCAACGAAAAGAAGGTGAGTGATGAAGAGATTAATTGCAACCTCGATACCTTTTACCTTTCCCTCTCTTCTGGCTTTGTGAATCAGTCTACTGAGCCCTTCTGCCACAAGGAGGAACAGGAGGGGGGACAATGGACACCCTTGTTTGAGGCCTCTCTGGCTGTTGAAGAAGGGGGAGGCTGCTCCGTTGACCAGAACTGCAAAGCTAACATTTGTGATGCACCCCATGATCCAACTGACGAAAGGATAGCTGAAGCCCACATGTGTTAGTAGCATCCTTAGAAATAGCCAGCTGATTCTGTCATATGCTTTGGAAAGATCAATTTTAAGAACTACTCCCTTCTTTTTCTTCATTTTGATACTGTGGATAACCTCCTGGGCAACCCCAATGGCTTCATGGATCTGTCTGCCATCCAGGAACCCAAATTGTTCCATTGATATGTTTCTTGACAGGATTGGTGCTATTCTGAGTGTTATAACCTTCGAAATAATCTTGTAAATACAATTACATAAAGAGATAGGTCTAAAGTCTTCAAAACTGTCCGGCTCATCCTTCTTGGGAATAAGGGCGATAAAAGTAGAGTTATAGGGTCTGTAGACAACTCCTTTCAATCTGGATTCTTCAACTACATCAGTTATCTCTGTTCCAATCTGTTCAAAAAAATGGAGAAACAATTCTATGGTCCAGCCATCAGGGCCTGGGCTTTTGTCTTTGCCCATAAGCTTCATAGTTGTTTCAATCTCCTCCTTAGTGACCGGAACTGAGAGGTCTTCTGCTTCATCTTCCTCAATGAATCTAGGAAAACATTGCACAGTTTTGAAAACTTCTGCGATAGTAGCCTCTCCCGGATCTGCAAAGATCTTTTGAAAATGTCTTTTTCCTAAGCCAGAAAGCTTCGGAAAGGATCTGACTTCTCTCCCTTCTTCATCTTTAAGGTGCCAGATAGTATTTGAAGATTTCCTTCCTTTTGCATAATTATGGAAAAACCTAGTGTTCTCATCTCCAGATTTTAGCCAAATTGCCCTACTTTTAATCCTCCACTCTTCCTCCCTATCCAACAGAATTTTGTTTTGTTGTTTTTCCAATTGAAAGATTCTGTCCTTTGAAACCTGTGAGGAGTATCCATCTGTGTCCATACTCTCCAACTGCTTCAGCTCCTCCCTTATACTGATCAACTCCTCATTTTGTTTTAATTTTCTGTCTTTAGCCCAGGAAATTGTAGCTTTCTTCAATCTTTTTAAATTCTCCATGAATAAAAAACATTTATCCTCTCCAGCATTGGGATCAGGGTGATCCCAAGTTTCTTTAAACAGGTTGCCATATGTGGGGTCTTGAAGCCAAGCAGGATTGAATTTAAAAGGAGCCGGTGGTTTGTGAGGGGGAATAGATATGTCTAAGAAAATTGGGAAATGATATGAATTCCCTATTTCCTCCACCCACTGTCTGATCAGAGGAGCTTTAGAAGATAAAGACTCCGTTAAAAGAAAGCGGTCTATCCTTTTGGCAATCCGTCCTTCTCCTACTCTGCGATTTCTCCAAGTAGGCTTCAGCTTAATTGGGGAAGGATCAATTAGATTCTTCTCCATGATGAGGTTATAGAAAAAATCAGTAAGGGGGTCTTCTCTCGCAGAAGGGCCCCAAGCTTCAGCTCTACCCATAGAAAAGTTTAAGTCACCTCCCATGATCATCAGCTGTGAATTCATAATGGTTTTTGTCATCAATTCTTCCCAGAAAGATTCCCTTTCTTGACATGGCCCATAGATATTTACAAGGGTGATGGGAAAAGAGAAGTCTGGGGATATAATCTCCATGCCCAATACATTTTTCATCCCCCAGCGGTTGATGGCTTTAACCCTCCCTTCTCTGTACCCAATTGCGATGCCCCCCGAATGGCCAGAGGCATCCATAGCAGTGAAAACCCACCCTGGGAGTAGGGTTTTAAGCATAGGTTCAATCTCAGAAGCCTTCCCCAAAGTTTCTTGTAGAAAAATAACATCTAGTTTAGAATTAGTTATCCAATCTTTCAAGGCCAGTTTTTTCGGTTTACTTGCCAAACCTCTGCAATTCCAAGATGTCAAGATCATTTTATAACACCCTCTGGGGGAAGAACTGCTCTAAGAACCCCCGTGATCGAATGTTGTTTTCCATTTGCCACATCCAATTTGGCTTTAAGTTTTGCCTTTGACATATCTGATTTCCTTCCTCATTTGTTTTTGGAACTGTTATGTAAGTGTATTGGTCCCAAACCCCCTACAGACCCCCGATCCTCAAGGTTCCCTCCCGATGATCTCAGGTTATAAGGGCAAAGTGGTCGGGTTACAGGAAGGGAAAGAGGAGGCCATTTATCTTCACAATTTATATCCAATGACGGTAAAGCTTCGACTATAGTTTCCACACTCGGACATGTCATTGTATGATCCATAATATCATCATTAAAATTAACTTGCTCTTGATTTGATAAAGAAGCAGTATTTACATTAACAGATTTTTGTTCAGGAGGAATAAGAGAAGGAATAGAAGTCCCGGCAGACATACCCTTTTCCGATTCGTTGTTTTGATCAGGATTTGCATTTTCTTCCTCAGCGAGCCCTTCCACCGCTTCCGCTTCTGTATTGGTCTCCTCCGCAGCTACCTCCGGAATCATGTCATTTACCACAGCAGCCTCCTGAGATTGATATCCTTCGTCCGCTGTCTCCTTTACATTCTCCTCTGTCTCCATATTCCTTGGTACTTGTGTTTCCGGCACTTCGTGCTCCATCGGCCTCTGAACCTCTGCTTGTGCATTATCTCTATTAGCTGTAGTCCTTCGGAAATGTCGCCTTCTTCTCATCTGTGGGCAATCTTTTGCCAAGTGCCCATACTCATGGCACCAATGGCATCTGAATGGCAGGTACTCATAATCTAGTATCTGCTCGTATACATAGTCATCAAATTGTAGGTTGATTTTTTGTGCCAATCCTCCACTCGGGTTGAGCATTACAAGTATGCGAGCTATTGCCCTGTTCTTTGTTGTCAAAAATGTCATATCCGCTTCCATATAAACCCCCAATCTGTTACCAATAGTTTTGAATACTTCCTCTGTCCATAGGAAAGAAGGTAATCCCGGAGCTCGCACCCAGACTGGAAACTCGTCCGTTCGCTCCTTAATTGCATCAAAAAGAGGGGTCCATTTCTTTAGCAGAACTGGAATGTTCCCTATGTGCCAATTCCGCTGAAGTACCCAGTCTGCCGATTCTCTATCTTTGAATCGAAGCTTAAACCATCCCTTAGCAAGTACTAATGCTTCAAACTATAGTGAGTTATCTGATACAAAGCATTTCTCCCCCCATTCTTGTAAAAAATCAGATGTGAGTTTCTTACCTCTGGCACTGCCGACCAAGGTACAATCTGCTACAGCTAGGGCTTCTATCATGGACACCTCCATCCCAAGGATCAAATTGTCAGCAATCGCCTGGGATCCTATGGGTCTTTGCGGCTTTCTCTTCTCTCCTTTGTATCTACACTCTTCCTCCGGCGTTCTTATGCCCTTTCGACCCTCGTTCCTCGCAGGGGTTAGCTGTGCCGTGCCCAAAAGGGGATCTGTCTCCGGCTGAGCCGGGATCTGGCCCAAAGACCCCGATTCGTCATTCCCAGAGGGGAAGAAGTCCGACCCCTGCCCATCAGAGACTGCCAGCCCCCCTACAGTAGAAACCCCGGGATCCCTTGCTGCATTATCTATGTGGTTTTGAGGATCTCTTGGAAGGGAAGCCCTCGAAAGTGTAGTAATACCTCCTTGAGCCCGAGAATGTACCTTACCAGCTGAAAGCCCTAAGTGGGAAATGTTTTCCAAACCCTTGTGGGCTATAAACCGCCCAAACAGAGATTTTCCTTTTGGGTCAGTAGACAGACCACCCACATTCGCTCCTCCCGGCACTATTGCTTTCGCGGCTGGTGTGGATGCTCCCTCTGAACCAGAGATATGTACCCCATGACCCGACTCCTTCCCATGAGACAAAAACTGTTGATTTTCCACCTGTGATAACGCCTCCAGACTAGGAAGTTCAAAGGGGCCAAAATAATGTTCCACGTTGTGTTCAGTGACATCCTTCCCCCACATGGAGAGGAGGTCTTCTACCTCTGGGTCCAGGGCTAAAAACTCGGCGGGGTTTACCATGGTTGGACCCGTTCCAATGCAACCGATAGTCAAACGAGGTAACCTTCACGGTAAACTTGTTGTTGGAAACGGACAAACAGGCGAATGAAGGTAACAGTATAGAGTTTAACTTTCAAAACGGAAACATATGCCAAAACCTCGTGAAACCTTCACCTGCCAGTAAAACGAAGCTGCAAGGAAGTTCCCCGCGTCGGCAGCTGTGCAGGGCTTCTGACCTCGTTCACCTAACCGAGGCCTGTGCGCGGTTCCGCCCACTGCCCAGGGATCGAAACCCTAACCATCTCCATTCTCGCCCCACACTAGGAGACTTGATTAAGTTAGATTCAAGGAAAAATAGAAAATTGATTGCATCCCTCATATTTAGTATTTTGATTATTTCATAAGAAGCTACAGTAAAAAAATTATGTAAAAATTTAGGCACCTTTTGTTAGTATAAGGCTGTAGTGAAGAAATTGTTCCTATGGGGAAAGATATATAGCCCAAGGATAAAGGATAGGCACTCAATGATTGAGCATTTGAACTAGTTAAATGTTGTGGTAAGTCAAATATTATCTTTCAATATTAATATTTCATGTTAAGATAAGCGTATCAATTTGTTTTGTTTTTGCTCAACTCATGAGATAATTTGGTTATTTACATGGGTTATCATGCAACTAGTTTATGCTTTGATGATACAGTGTCATCCCTACTATTAGAGGAGATGAGAGAGAAAAGTATGGAAAGTGTAAATGCTTATTCCTTTTGTGTTTGAGGATTCTCACAAATTAAAAACAAAAGAAATTCGTAAGTGGGAGATCCAAATAAAAAGGAAGATAATAGTCTCTCATAAAATCCATAAAGGTATATTAAGGATGAAAAAAAGGACGCTACAAGATATATTGTAAATTGAAATTACTAAGAAATGGAAGGGATATTATGATACTCCCTCTATATAGGAAAAACCCTTATCAAATTAAGGAGGATGTTTATTTTGTGTCTTCAAATACACGTGTAGGTTATGAAGCATGACAAGTCAACCTCGATGAATCTATTCATAGGAATCTCCATAGAGAGGGTAAATGGATTTGTAGTTCATGGATGTTATGGGATATATATATATATAATGCAAAGAAGAGTATATTGACAAATATTTATGGTTCCCAGGTTTGGCTTCGAGGTTAAATTTTTTTTGGGTAAGTGTGTGTATTTTCCAATGCTTTCTTTTTTGCTTTATTAAAAAATTATTTGGAAGAAGTAGCTGTAAATGGTTAAAGCATAAGTTACTCCTCACATGTTTGAAAATAAATTGTTTCATAGAAAAATATTCCTTTTTAGGATTAAGACATGCCTTCATCTCATAGCCATAAAGGCCCTGGTATACATGCCATTTACATGCAATCACCTTATGATGATTGGGATTAGAAATAGAGGTTAAAAACCCAACAAAGAGTGAATTTTCATAGTAGGATATATTGTTCATACTGCTGTAAGATTAGAATTTTCATTTTCAGACTTAAGGTATGAATCTTCCACTTTCACTAGAGTTTGGGTGCTACACTCATTGCTATTTTCTAAAAAGCACAGATGAAGGTCGTATCCAACATAAACAAAAAGAATCACATCAAAAGGTTTTATGAAGGTCATATCCAACAGAAAGAAAAAAAATCACATCAAAAGGTTTTATGTTTTGTTTCAATGCAACTTTCAAGATACTTCAATCAAAGAAGCAACTTTAAATTTCAAATGCACTTGGGTTCCTTTATTGACAATAATTACGACCAACCGTCCAATTGGTCTCATTCAAAACATCATAAGATTAGTTGGTAAGTGACTCATACTTAAAATATCACCATCTTTTCTCCTTGATGCTCATTTGAAGTGAAAAAAACCTACCCATGGTGCCTACTTCAACTCAATGAAACAAGATCCCATACGATTCTATCTTGGGACAGTTAAGGAACTTTTCTAGGACAAGCATTTTAGAATGAGAAGTTTCATAGAGATATTAAAGAACTTTATTTATTCTTTAATAATGGTTGAGGACTTATTATTGATCATCTATAAAACCTTCTAACAACATCCATATCTATATTAAATTCCTAAGACCCCTAGAGACAGTGGATTCCATGTATTCACATTTTTCTTATTTTCAAGAATTTTTGTTTACTATCTCTGTGTTGATAGGTATTGAAAGGTATAGAAATAACTATAAAATAAAAATATAGGTTTTCTTTATTTGGAAGGTGTGTGAGCGGGAGGTGAGGAAGTGGTGAAAAGAATTTTCATGGAAAGTAATTATATATATCTTTTGAAACTAGGTGTATTCTTTAACATTCCATGAATGCATGTGATATGTAATAGGTTCACTATGTTAAGACCTCATGAAAACACAAGACACTTAATTTCCTTCTTTGATTATTGTGAAGGCCTCATGACCCATTCTTCGGGCTAAAGACATCCTAATGACATCCATATCTAACTCTCATGCTAATGACTTCACTGAGTTTGTCTATTTTGTACTTTGAATGCATTATTCCTGGAAATCAAGCATCATTGAAATCAACCCTAAAAAGCGTTGTTCTTGGCATAAAACCAGGGTGGTTTCCTCAACTTACCATGGAAATTGACATTGAAGGATTTAAGACCCTCATCTCATGCCATGACCTTGCCTATTATGTTATCTCATTCATTCATAAAGTGTGTTTTAAAATTGTGAAAAATAACATCAATATATTGTAAAAATTAAGAAGACTTGAGAGAAGAAGTTTGTGAGTATTAAAAATACTTGAAAATATATTTAATAAAAATAATATTAGTTTCATTAGAAAACTGTATTGAAAAGAATGGTGGTATAACCTAAAATTGTTTATGCTTGGTTAAGAGCTCGTTCTTCTCGGACATAATGAAACAGGTCAACAGCCCGAGAAGCATCTATTAGGAATGGAAGCCTATCTGTTACAAACAACCAGCTGGTTATTCCAAATGGCATAATTTCCCTTCATTAACAGAGATGAGTCAACATCCATTTATTATTAGTAGATAGAAATATTATCCTCAATATTAGCTTCACAACTGAGTCATAATAGATTCTTCCGTGTAAAAAAAATTATTGAAAAATATATCTAAACATTATTTTTTCTTTGACAATTTTAAGAAATTAAAAATATTTTAATAATAGCAATATTTTCCAAAAGTCACGACCGCCCACCTATAGATTTATTAGAAAAGTTACGACCACACGTCCTTACGGATTCAAGAAAGCTAGCTGTCCGTAACATGGACCCCATATATATAGGCATGCACACATTACATCTCATCAATACAAAATAGAAATCATAACAAAAAGAAATTCTCCGTTGCTCAGCCAAGGAAGCCACAATAAGTTGATGAAAGACATATTTTCCAAACAATAAATCATTTGTTGGCGACATCATCGTCTGCAATTGCAGGGGAAATGGAAATAGAGAGGAAGCAAGAGGCGGAGGTACGCAATCATGAGATTGTGAGACTGAAGAGCTCCGATGGCAAAATATTCAACGTACCCGAGGCGGTGGCGTTGCAGTCGGTGCTATTAAAGAGGGTGGCGGAGGACTTTGGCACTGAAAATCCCATTCCTTTACCATTTGTGTCCAGCGACATTTTGGAAAAGATTATCAAATATTGCACGTACCATGTTGATCATCCCCCACGTCCCTCGAGAACCAGAGACGATTTTGACCCATGGGATGTGGAGTTTGTGAAAGTGGATCCTCCCATACTGTTCCAACTTGGACTGGCTGCCCAGCATCTGGATATCGCTTCTCTTCTTGATTTGGTCTGTCAAACTATTGCCGGTGCACTTACAACTGCATGTAATACTCTCGAAAACAGTGCGAGAGATGCTGGACTTTGAAACTGAGCTTGCTCCCGAAGAAGTGCAGACAATCAAACGTCAAGTTCCTTGAGTTTTCCATAACTGAAGTTGAATTTTATTATGAAAATCAACCGCTAGCTTGTATTTCTTAGTCTGCAGTAAGATTATATATATATGTATCTATATTTGTAATAGACCGCTAGGTGCGTTTCATAACATTGTCAGCAAAACAATAATATATTTTGTTTCTATTTAATACTGTAGTATTGTAAATTTTCTTAGTTATGTAAGATCGTGAATAAAATTAACATAATAATAAAAACCATGAAGAGATGATAATTGTTTATAAAGATAAGCTTTTAACTTCTCAATCTTTTTCCTTCACAAGTTAAAAAAATCTATATCTTTTTTTCCATAACGACAATGTTAAAAATAGTAGAAATTTAGCTATGCTTTTGCCCTCCTATAACAAATGGTTTCATTTTCTAGTTTTATCATTTCTAATGATTTTACATGGTTCCTTATAACTTAAATAAACTTATTCTAAAACTATTGGTTATGGATTTCATATCGAATAATGTTATTATATCATTTAAGAACTATAGATATTTATATGTTAAAAAATTAAATTAGTACAAATTTATTTTAACTTTTGATCTATCAAATTCTTAGAGGGATCAAATTTCCCTACTTAAAAATTGAATTGAATATGAAGGAAAGTTTGCACTTTAAATTTTTTTATCACTGTCAAAGCTTATATATCCAAAGTTGATATAGATCTATACTCATTGACATAGTAGACAATCATACAAAAATAAAGCATATATTTCCAAAACATAAGTAATATAAATAAACTAATAAAATTCATTGAAATGGGACTACCTAATTTATTTGCGAAAAGTTTTCTCTAAGTCACTTACACAAAAATAAAGCCTAACTTTTCATAAAAACACTCTCATGCACTAGAACTATAAAAATTAGACATATTTTTAGAGACACAAACCAAGCACACAATATTTAAAAATAAAGAAAAATTAAATCTTTTATTTATTTATTTTAATTATGTAATTATAACTAAAAAAGCTATGGAAATTTTCCCTAAATTTATTTTTTAATTTTTTCTATAAGAAACTTTGATACCTAAATAAAGCTTAATCTGGTGTGATGAAAGGAAGAACCTATCTTTACTAATAATAGCTACTTCTAAGATTCATAATTCAAAATCATAATCCCATGTCAGTTTCTGTATCTTCTAAGTCAATATGTATATTTTACAAACGACTCAAGTCTCAAATTTATCACAACAACTTTTTGCTTGGTTTCCTATAAAACACTCTATACTAGAGAACAACAATTATTGAAAAATTAAATCCTAAAGACATAAACACTATACATAAATAAATCAAAATTATTGTAATGGATTTCCATAACTTTTTAAGAAACTTTACCTACAATGCATTCATAAAAATAAATCTTAATTTTTCCAATATAAAGACCACTAATACATGTATAAAAGATATTCAACTGAGATAAAGAAAAAATAACACTTCTTATTATTTTATTTATAAATTAAGACATTATAACGAAGAATATCAAAATTTTCAATTCTTTTTTAAAGACTAAAAAGACATCGAAAAAATAATTGTAATATGATTCCTTTATTATTTTGAAGACTTTAACCCTAATATAAAAGTAGATATAATTAAAAAATAAAATGATTCAAAAGAAAAATAAAAAGAAAGAACCATATGATGAATATTTTTTTCCCAAATTTGGTGGAACAAATTACCAAAATGGTATATGTAAGATCATTATACTTTTTCATCTTATAGGCCATATTAGAGAATGTCATAAGAAAGAAGGCATCAAAATTGAGCCAAAATATTTCTTTAAATAATGTTGTTTGTCAAAATATTTCTCTAAAAATTATGGACGTCTTTCAAACCAACTAGAACCAACTAGTTTGGTTCATAACTAGAATTAACTAGTTTGGTTCATCTTCATGTTAAGATGAACAACACAATTTGGTTCCTTTTGTCCTCGAGAAGAACCACACTAGTTGGTTTAGTTGGTTTGAAACGTGTCGATGAGATTTTGTCCTATGGTATTATGACTGAAAGATTTTTTTGTCAAAGATATTATGGATAACTAATATTATTTTTTATTCTATTTCATTTTTAGGTGATTATATTTTGATAAATCATTTTAATAATAATTATAATTATTAGATATTTAATTTAATTTTATCAATTAACTTTTAATTTCATTATATTTTTATGGAATGGAATAGTGGCATGATTATGTGGCATGTTTCTAGGTACAAAATGTATGAGAAATGAAAATCAAGTTTTTGCAAGTGTGGTTAAATTTAGCAGAGCTATGGGGACCTCTTTTGAGATCTAGCCATTATAATAGTTACTTCCTTCTACCTTATTCTGGACCATGGATAGTAAGGGGGTTTGTTTATAGGTCTTTTGAATGTTTAGTTAATTTCATGATATGTGTATGTGTCTATAAGATTACATGAAGGAATGATATTGTTTTAAGACAATTTTACTAACACAATATGTGCTAAAACAACTGATATGTACTTGAGTGAAAGTGGGTGCTAGTTGTAGTATTATGACTAATGACTATGTGTTGATTATGATATTGCTGTCGCCATTGGTAAAGCTTGATTTCAAATTTATGGATACGATGTCTTTAGCTTTGTCATAGGTGACTCACATGTGTGAACAATTAGAGGGAAACATGCATGTGATCTATGATTTTCATTTATGACAGTTGAGTTCTGAGCTAACCATATAAGATGACTTGATCAAAGAGATAGTTTGACTTTTTGTGATAGGAAGTAAATAGAATTGTAGTTGTACCTTACTGAAGAGCTCGCAATGAGGTATGATTTGAATTTATTTAAGTTCCTTTTTAGTCTAATGGAAGTTCTATTCCTAGTATAGTAAATTAGGGAAAGGTTGAGTTTGGGTGTTTGAACCAAAGTACAAGAATTATCTCTAATATTGAAAGGAAATGGAACATACAATAGTATGACTTTAAAGCATGCAGGAGAAGGGCCTTTGTGGGATAGTGTTACCCAATAGTGTCCATTGATTGTTGTGAGCATGCTATGATCGATATGAAGGTTTTGAGGCAGGGATAACTGAAATTATGTGCCTAGTATAGGAAAGAGGAGAAAGGCCTCATTCGGTTGGTTGAAACATACCGCAAGAATCAACTATAGAAGTGAAAAGAAAAGGAGCATGCAATAGTATGATGGTAAACCATTCAAGAATAGGGCCATAGTGGGACACTCATATCCAATAGTTCCCATTGATTCCATGAGCATGCTATGACCGGTATGATGTTCTTGAGGTAGGGATATGGCTTTTTTTTGTACCTTCAAATTTATTTGATGCTCTGCCTAATTTTGCCAATGGGACTATTTTACCAAAAAATTGACTCACCATAACTTTTGCATACGAACTCGGATTTAGGTTCCATTTGCATGGCTGGAAATCTTGTGATGAACTCTTCCATTCAATTTTTGTTTCACTACAATCCAACGACTTTGATTTTTTAGCCTTTCTAAGCCATATTTGATTTATGAGCATTTCTTGAACCACTTAGATAAAAAAACCTATTTTTAAACTTGTCTTTTCCATCAATCCTTATTGGGTACTATTGTTTTTCCCCTTCCTTGCAACAAGACTTAATTGATCATTATTTGTATTATCATTACATTTAGCATGGAATCACCACTTACGTTATTGTATTCTAGTCACTTCAAGTACAAGCTCATGATGACCTCAACATGTTGTCTCTCTTTTATAGAAAATTTGTTTATTGAGTAATATTATTGTTGTGTTATTGAGTTTATAGTTCTTGACACTAAGGACAAGCTATAAGACAATAGATAAACTAACACTCCCCGTGCGCTTCATGACATGGACTAACTGCTTCTTGTGAATCCTTATCTCCGGCGATGCGATCATTGACTAACACTTGTGGGTTTTAGTCTAACAACAAGCGTGATCGTCAACAATTGGTATCCGAGCATAGGTCACAAGTTTGATACACATCCGTCTCGTGTTGGGGGGATATGTTTAGCCATTGGCTAAATAAATGCTCCATGTGTGTTTCAATACATGGAATAATCGGCTCCCATGGATCCTTATCTCTGACAATGTAATCATTGACTAGCACTAGGTGGTTTTGGTCTAACGATAATTGTGATTCCCAAAAAAAGTGCATAATCTTTGGACAAGCTCAATACACTCATTACATTTCTCCTTTACCATGTAATGATGTTACATATTGCATTTACTTTAGATCTAAATAGGCGTATATATACCATTACATTGTTTTTCCATTTTCTCTATATAACTACTAGATTAAGGCCAGAGACCTTACCGCTTTTGACATGGTTATCACAAGAAGATCCCTTATCCACTAGTCTCATTCCGTTCTTTGAATCTATGTAACTGAGTAGTGTATTTAGAACTCCATCTTTTATCAATTTACTTTTCTCATTACATCTTACCCTAGGATGGGCCTTTTGAAATATATACTTGAACTCTTAGAGCAATTTGTGTTAAAGTATTAGACCAAATGTTTCCTAATAATACAACACTCACATCCTAGTGGTAGCAATAGAAAGTACAAGAACAATATTATCTCTCCCACTCAACCTATTTAAAAATTGTTTTATTACTCCCTAATTCCACTTTAAGTCTTTTTAATAACCAAAAATGATGTTATAAATGCTCACGCTTCATATTCTATTCACACCTAGGTTTGATCTAGATGTTGTTCATTCCTCCCTTAAAATTATGGGTTAGCCCGTAGGCCTAGTTTTATTAACCTAAAACTCTCATATAATATATAACATCTTCGAATTTCATACAATTTTTTTCAATTTTTTTATACTTTTAACATATGTCGATACATATGGTTATTTTACATAACTATAACCCATAGGTTGTACATCTCTATTGGTATCTTCTTATACGTGATACCCCAACAATCAAAATAGTAGTTAAAATCCCCATCCCAATTTAACCATTTCTTCTCCAATTATGTATGTAAACTATACATATAATTTAAATTTAAATTATATAGCATGTAGCATAACTTCGATATCCACGCTAAGGGGATCATATGCTAATATATATGATCAAGATTTTTTTGTGTAAACCTTAATTATTCAAATCACCTCGGAGCTATCGAGCGGTTATGTCACTATCCTCAAAATTCTATTTAACCTTTTTATTCATTTAAATGGTGGATGAATGTGGGATAAGTGGTAAATGTATGGTTCGTTCAAGAATTTGAGACTCAGACTGTGATCCGAATTTGATCCTAAAACTCTCTAAGTTTTCATGACTTTTTCAAATTATGCTAAAAGATTCAAGTCCTAGAAAATATCAAAGCTATCAGAAGGAATCCTCATAACAATTTCAGTTGTGGCCAGAATGGAGCACCGAGGACCCTTAGTTGAGCGTGCAAACTGTTGGCCCATGGTAAAGCGCAATGGCACAAAACTGGAAAAACCGGAGGCCAGATCAAGAAACGAAGGTGGATTTTGATATGCAATTAGCGCTAAGCACTAATCTCTTATTACAGAGCATTCCCCTCAGTGAAGGAAAACCCCGAAACATTCAAACCCGAAAACGCTATAAGACTTGGAAAAGTAATGGTTTCAATTACGTAGTGTGGATTCCCCAAAACGAATAGGATATGAGAAGGCTTCGAGGTGGTAAGTAGTTTTGACTTAGTCCGGCCCAATTCCACAAATCGAGTGGCAAGCATCCGGCGTAAGAGAGAGAAAACTGCCTGCATCGGATGGGTAAATGTCATGCAACTTGTCCCCCAATATGAAGGACGAATGTAGGATCTGGGGGAGTTAAGGTCAACGGTAGATATAAATCCTCATGAATGACCAGATTTGATAGGTCAAAAAGCAAGATGACAGGGATTTGACGTCCGATGTGGATGATGAGTTGGCAAACAATTCATGTTCGCAGGCAATCTTGAAGCAAACAGATTTAACGGTCGTTTGAATATGATTGAGGGAATCTGACACCCAGTTCATTAGAAAACAGGTGGCCACCTCTCTGCGAGACGTTACCCCGTGATGATGACACAGAGCATAGGAATTCTAATGAGTAGAGGCAAGGAAACCAGAAGGTCAGGAAGTGGAAACAAGTAGTCAAAGAGCAGGCTGGCTTTAAAGCCAGGAACTGACAGAAGCAGAATAAGAGGCAAATAGCAAAGAGACGCAGAAAGCTAATAGTAGAGAACGGAGAGTATAAGTCAAGCTGACCTGAAGGCAGCATCGAGCCAGACAGAGCCAGAGAGAGTCAGAGTCTGTGTACTCCATTGAAGGCTTGAGAGGATCAAGTAAGCTCCTCAGTATAGGCTTGTAATACTACTGTGGCCCTCAGAGGTTGAGTTTTCTGTAAGGAGAGTCTGCGCACTCCATTCCTACTGACTACATTTTGTTAGTGAGACTCGAATTTATTTCACTATTGTAATAACTCTACTTGAAAACATAATAGAGAGGACACCACTGAAAGGCTAGACCAGGAGATGTAGCCCAGGAGCATTGGGTGAACTCCTTATTAATCTTGTTTTGTTTACATGTTTGACTGTTATGTTTTCTCTGATTGCCTCAGTGTCTATGTATTCTAGCAATCTTATCAATCAATTGCATAAGTAACATAGGCACATCCATGCACATGAGTCTGTAATACCTTTCATTCTTTATCCTAGAGAAATTTCAGATTAAGTGGTATCAGAGCATTTGGTTTGCTAAGGTTAGACAAGATTGTGCTAGATTTTGTTGATGAATGATAACTAGATCAAAGCTTAAATTAGGAGAAGGAGAATTGGCTGAAACTAACCCAGAAATTGGAAGAGTCTATTCTAAGAGGAAAATGTCAAAAGAAAATACCTTGGCATCAAACCCCTAGTTCATGGATAGTTTTATAACCTTGAAATCCATGCTGGAGGAAATGTATAGGGACTATAAGAAACATAGAGATGAAGATGCATCAAGCTCCAAACAAGACAAAGGAGTAGAAGAGTCTCTCCCCCATGACCAATCCAAAGGGAAAGGGAAAGAAGAAAAATTCCTCACGCCTCCTAATAGCCCTGAACATAAAAAGAAGAAATCTATGATTAAATTAGATGTTAAATTTGATTTACCAATAAATGATGAAGAGTTGAATGCAGAGAAGCTGGATAATTGGATTAGATAGATTGATGTTTATTGCAGAGTGCAGAGCATTGACTCAGACAAGAGTAAGATTCAGCTGGCCAGCCTACGCCTCGGAGGCACTGCCTTGGTATGGTGGGAAGCCAGGACATAAGCTGACATGAAGAAACATGGTGAGATTCTTGTTGTCTGGAGTGAATTTGTTTCTGCAATTAAAAAGAAATTCTATCCACTAGCCTACATGTAGCAAGCCATGATGACCTGGCAAACTCTTTAACAACTAAAAGGGAAAAATGTACAAGGGTACACTCAATAATTTAGGAAAAGTGTTTTGATTCTAGGAATTTCTTTAGACTCACCTGAGACTCTGTTGAAGTACATAGGTGGTATACACAACTACATGAGGCACATTATCCTCATGTTTAATCCCACTAGCATAGATGAGGTATCCGTTTAGGCTACACATCTAGAAGCTAGAGGTAAGAATGGGAACCTAGAGGTTGGGGGATCATCCCAACCCACTGCAAGCAAAAATAAGGAGAAAAGAAAATAGAAATGGAAAGAGAGGAGGACAAAAACTGTACAGAAGAGCAATTCCTCATGCACTCACTATAAGAAGGATGGGCATGATGATGGAAACTGTTGAATTCTGCATCTGGAGTTGAAACCTAAGAAGTTTGAGGGCAAGAAGAAGAAGACTGTTGCAGCTATTCATAAAGATTTGGGGTTAGACTCAGGAGATGAAGCAACAATCACAACCACAGCTATAAAAGGTAAAAATTATGAAGCATCTACTAGTAATTATGCACAACCTACTGATATTGAAGAAAATGAGAGAAAAGGACATGAGCTTTTTCATATTTGAGTTATTTCCAATCATTAAAAAATTGATATTTTGTTTGATAGTGGTTCACAAAGTAAATTTAATTTCTGAAGCAATTGTAAAGAAGTTGGGATTACTAACCACATCTCACAAGAAACCATATCTATTAGGTTGGTTGTGTGATAAAGCAAAGCTACAAGTGACCAAACAATGTAAACTTAAATTTTCTTTTGGGTCAACATTTGTAGATGAGGTTGAGTTAGATATAGTTCCTTTGGATATATGTAGAATTGTTTTAGGAAGTCCTTACTTGTATGATAGAAAAGCTATTTTCTATGGAGCTGAGAACAAGTATCTACACATTAAATATGGAATCGAATATATTGTAAGAGCTCATAAGCTCAAGAATAATTATACTCTCATAAACTCAGGGCAGATGAAACGAATTGTAAATTCATGCAAACAATTTTTACTGATGGTTCTAAAGGAAAAGAAACCTGATAAAACCAATGTATTTAAGGGCTTTGATGCTAAAAAACAAGTTGATATAGAAAAATTTGTTTCAAAATATGATGTATTGTTTCAAGAACCTAAAGGTTTGCCACCCAAAAAGGAAATAGGGCATGATATTAATTTGCTGCAAGATGTTCCATTGCCTAACATCAGAATGTACAGGTTTTCCACTTTAGAGAATGCAGAAATCAAGAGGCAGGTACATGAGTTGCTCGAGAAGGGGTTGATCGCACATAGCACATCACCATGTGGGTCTCTAATTGTTTTGGTGAAGAAGAAATATGGCTCGTGGAGAATGTGCATTGATTATCGAGCACTGAATAAGATAACGATCAAAAAATTTTATCCCCTTCCTCGCATAGATGATCTATTAGATCAGTTAAAAGAAGCTGTTTATTTTTCCAAGTTAGACTTGCATAGTGGCTATCGCGAGGTCAGATTTGCAAAACAAGATGCATGGAAGATTGCTTTCAAAACAAAGCAGGGATTGTATGAGTGGCTGGTTATGCCTTTTGGCTTAACTAATACTCCTGATACTTTCATGAGAGTAATGAATGATGTACTTAGACCTTTTCTTGATGATTTTTTTATTGTACATCTAGATGACATTCTTATATTTAGCAAAATGTGGGAAGACCATTTAAAGCATGTTAAGCAGACACTAGATGTTTTGAAAAGAGAAAAAATTTATGTTAAACTCTCAAAATGTGAATTTGGCAAAACATATTTGAATTATTTGGGACATATAGTAGGGGGTGGTGAATTTAAGATAGATCCCTCTAAGGTTGTAGTCATTGTATTCTGGCCTAAACCTAAATCTGCTACAAATGTTAGAAGGAGCACAAGATTGGAGAAAGTTTATTTCTAGCTTTTCCTTAATTGCAACTCCCTTACATGCTTTAACATGATTGAACAAGGTCTTTCAGTGGGGAGGAAAACAACAGAAAGCCTTCGACACCTTGAAAGAAAAGATTAATACAACACCAGTACAGCATTGACGGATCTTCAAAGACCATTTGAGATTGAAACAGATGCCAGTGACTATGCCATGGGAGCAGTGTTGATGCAGCATGGTAAACCCATATGTTATCATTCTGAGACATTTAATACTGCAGTAGTTAACTATCCTACATATGGTAAAGAATTGTATGCATTAATACAGAATGTGAAAAAGTGGAAACATTATTTAATGGGCAAAGAGACAGTTATGCATACTGATCATCAACCACTTCAATATCTACACTCCCAAACTAAGTTGCAGCAATCAAGACACTATAAATGGATGGGTTTTCCATAACAATTTCATTTAGTCATCAGATATAAAAGGGAATACACAATAAAGTTGTAGATATGTTATCTAGACCAGTTAGAAATGCATCTACTATACTTAAGCATAATTCAGTATTGCATGAGAGCTACATTGAACAATATGCACAAGATATAGATTTTAAAGATGTATATGTGACTTTAAGTCAAGGAAAACGAGTAGAAGAATTGGATTATCATATTAAGGACCAAATCTTGTATCATCATGGGAAGCTATGCATTCCAAAAACTGAAAGAGTAAAGATAATTCAAGAATCACACACTTCTCTAATATCATGTCACTTTGGTGTAAGTAAAATGGTTGCACAGTTGCAAAGATTTTGTTATTGGCCGAAAATGAATGAGACAGTTTCTAGATATCTAAGGGGGTGTACCATGTGTGCTAAAAGCAAGCCCAGCAATAGAAAATGAGGCTTGTACACTCCACTACCAGTTCCTTCTCATCCTTGGGGAGGTGTTTCCATGGAATTTGTCGAAGGACTGCCCAAATCTAGGAAAGGTCATTACTATTTATATGTTGTTGTGGATATGTTTAGCAAAATTTTAATACCTTGTAACAAACATATTACAGTTGAACAAACTGCAAAGTTATTCTTTCAGTATGTATGGGTTCATTTTGGATTACCCACTTCCATAATATCTGATTGAGATAACCTATTTGTTGGGAAATTTTGGTCAAGCCTGTGGGAATTGATGGACACCAGGCTGAAGAAAAGCATAGCTTTTCATTCGCAAATAGATGGCCAAACAGAAGTGGTCAATAGGACAGTGATCCAGTTGCTCAGAGGCTATTACAGTAAGCATCCCAAACTTTGGGATGAACATTTATGTTATGTGCAACATGCTTACAACTGAGCTAAACATTCTTCTACACAGAGATCTCCTTTTGAGACCTGTTTTGGTTTCACACCAAGGTCTCCCTTTGGATTTTGTCTTTGTTAAAGACATAGCAGTTGATGGACACAGTGATGTGGACAAAGCAACCAAGTTCATTGAACAAATCCAAGAGATTCACCAGGCAGTACAGGAATAGCTAGAAAAGAGCCAAGCCAAGTACAAGGCAAGGCATGACAAGCATCAGATGGAGCATAGTTTCCAAGTTGGTGACCAAGTCTGGTTGTATATCAGCAACGACAGGATGCAAGGTGAAGGTAAGAAGCTAAAGCCAATTAGGTATGGACCTTTCAAGATAATTGAGAAAATTGGTGAGAATGCTTTTCGCCTTGATCTACCAGCTTACATGCACATCTACTCAGTTGTTAATGCAGACAGCTTGAGACTATTTGAACCTTCATTAATTGAAGATCTCGAAGAGCAAAGTCAATTGCCTTCTATTGTTGATCTGTTACCTGAATATTTTAATGAGTTACAGGAAGATGCAGTTCTGGACAGGAAGGTAATAACTACATGTAGAGGTGATGTTGAGTACCTCAGGATCGGACTCGGAGGTTCAAAGCCAAGCAGTGTGAAATGGATAGAAATTCAACAAGCGAGGAAGCAATACCCTCACTTGATTGATGCTTGAAAGAAAACCAACTTTTGGTGGTCCAAAATATTTTTCAGTGGGAAGGCCGTGATCCGAATTGGATCCTAAAACTCTCTAAGTTTTCATGACTATTTCAAATTATGCTAAAATATTCAAGTCCTAAAAGGAAAGCCCCGAAATGCTTGGACTCGAAAATGCTATAAAACTCAGAAAAGTAACTGTTTCGGTTCTGTAGCACGGATTCCCCAAAACCAGTAGGATATTAGAAGGCTTCGAGGTGGTAAGTAGTTTTGACTGAGTCTCGCTTGATGCCACACATTGAGCGACGCGCGTCTGATGGGAGAGACAGAAAATTGCCCGCATCGGATGGGTAAATGTCATGCGACTTGTCTACCCGATATGAGTGACAACTGTAGGATCTGGGGGGTCTAGGTTGATGGTGGAGATACACACCAATGAATGACATGATTTGACAGGTTAAAAAGCAAAATGATAGGGATTTTACATCCGACGTGGATGATGAGTTGGCAAATGATTCATGTTCATGGGCGATCTTGAAGCAAACAGATTTAATGGCCATTCAAGTATGATTGAGGGAATCTGACACCCAATTCATTAGAAAACAGGTGGCCACCTCCCTACGAGGCGTTACCCCGTGATGATAACGCAGCGCAGAGGAATTCGAATGGACAGAGGAAAGGAATCTAGAATGCCCGGAAGTGGAAATGAGTAATCAAAGAGAGGATTGGCTTTAAAGCCAAGAACTGACAGAAGTAGAACAAGAGGAAAACAGCGAAGAGACGTAGAAAGCTAATAGGAGAGAACAAAGAGTAGAAGCGAGCTGACCTGAAGGCAGCATCGAGCTAGATAGAACCAGAGAGAGTCAAAGAGTTTGTGTACTCCATTGAAGGCTTGAGAGGTTCGAGCAAGCTCTTCAATATAGCACTGTCATACTACTGTGACCCTCAAAGGTTGAGTTTTCAGTAAGGAGAGTCTCTGAACTCCATTCCTACTACCTACATTCTGTTAGTGAGACTCAAATCGAGCTCATTGTTGTAATAACTCTTCTTGAAAACATAATAGAGAGGCCAACACTGAAAGCCTGGACCAGGAGACGTAGCATAGGAGCATTGGGTGAACTCCTTATTAAACTTGTTTTGTTTACATGTTTGACTGTTATGTTTTCTATGATTTCCTCAGTGTCTATGTATTCTATCAATCTTATCGATCCATTGCATAAGTAACATAGGCACATGCATGCACATGAGTTTGTAATACCTTTCATTCTTTATCCTAGATAAATTTCAAATCAAACTGGTGTCACGTTAGAAGAAACTACGTGAATATCACATGGTGTTCTGACATCACCCTCAGCATGGTTATGATTTATCATTGCAATCTAACAATGGAAGGGAATTAGGGTTGTTAGATGACTAACCATATTCTTTGTTCACTACTCACTCTTCCCATTTGTGTATTTTCTTTTTTGATGACCAGAGAGCAACTCTGGATACATTGTATTAACCATGACTATTATAGCTCATTGCTTTCACTCTTGCTTGTATGAAACTATAATCATCTCCATCACCCATTTGGAAACCATGATTTTAGCTAATTTCTTCTTTGTTTTAAGGGTTTCAACAAGGGTGATTTATTAATTTTACTCTAGCATTTTCTCGGCATTGTTTTCTTTGTGCTCACTATGTTTGTTTTTTTTGGTTTACAACATAGCTACCAAATTCAAGCGTATTGCAAAAAAATTTGAAAATTCGATGATTCGATTCCTTATGATAGAATTCCGTACAGTGCATAAAAGTATTTTTTCTAGGGCTTGAGCAATTATAGGAAGGAGGGAAGGAAGGAGGGAAATCAACTGATAGTTAGAAATCTGTTCGCGGAGCTCGAACGCTAATCTTCAGCTCCCCCTTGAGCGTATTGCTAGGTTTCTCAAAGCACGAAAGTATGTCGAGCTTGTTGTCAGATCCGACCTTCAATTGCCCCTTGAGCATATTGGCAAGTTTCTCCAAGCAGGAAAGTATGTCGAGCGTGTCGTCGGAGGAGCTCCCATTTACCTAGCTAGCTACTGTTCTTGAATATTTCTCCACTGAGGTGTTCAAGTTGGATGGAAATGCCACAAGGCATAACAAGAAGACTAGGATTGTTTTATGTCACATTCTGTTGGTAGTGAGAAACGATGAAGAGCTGAGCAAGCATTTAGGCATGGTGGCCATAACCAACGATGGTGTGTCGCCCAATATTTGCAATGTTCTACTACCAAGGAAGACCGGTCCGCTACCCACAGCCAATGGTGGTGTGTCGCCCAATATTCACAATGTTCTACTACTGAAGAAGACCGGTTTGCTACGTAAGAAGACCGGTAGTGGTAAGGCAAAGGCGAGTGAGCCCTAGGCATGAGTTTGAAATGCACATGTATCAATTTTATGGCATTTCTAGGGAGTCTGTGATAGGAAAAATATTAATTAGAAAAAACAAATTTATTTGGAAAACTTGTAGTTTGCAAATTCTTAGAAGAAATAATAAAAAAATTGGTAATTTCTATATTAAAAAAAATTATAAAATGGTAAATGGAAATGTAAAAAAAATATAAAAAGCTATAACTTATTTTTTAACAAAAATTATAAAATAAAAAATCAGTAATTACTGTTTCTTCTCGAAGGTTATAGTAATAGCACTTTTTGTTATGTTCTCTTGTAGAGTTAATTATGGATTTGGGGTCACACGCATTTTTGGATGCCACAATTTTTACATGATACCCGTACGTAACTTAGTTTTCTTTGTTTTATTTATCCTGCATTTGTTCCATATTCTGAGACACCGTCTTTTTCTTTTTAACCTACAGTTTGGGAATGTCATTTGGCTGAACTCGTTTCTGGGTAGATTAAATTGTTCTTTATGAAAATCTTTCATCCTTTCATTTATTGATCAAATAATTATGCAATATTGTTTATTTCCGAAAACAATTTTCCTAGTTGTCATTGTGTATCAGTCTATACCATTAGATAGAATATTAGATGATTGAAGAGTTTTAGAGCATTAAATTAACGATTAATAGTTAAGAAAAAATTAATAATTAAAACATATAACAATTAATAGTCAAGAAAAAATTAATAATTAAAACATATAATAGGCAATTTCAATAATCAAACAACTACTTCTGGCTGAACTGTTTCTTGATACCATCAGATTTTGTGACATCTTCCACAATTATATTGTTAAAAACATCTATCCACTTGGTAAAACTTATACTATTAAAAACATTTACTCAATTGGTAAAGTTTTAGCTAGGTGTTGCCAGAAGGAGATACTGATAAATTGTTTTGCCAATAACAGAGGTTTACAATGTGGAAAAAGAAGGATGGGGAATCCTTTGTCCCAATGACCCAACAACAAGTCTAGTATCATGGTAATTTTTAAATCTATTGCAGATTTTTAAAATATTCAAGAATCCAACAGAAATGAGTGAAGTCAATTTTTAACCGCGTCCACATCCATCGAATTCTCAAATATTCTGGGAATCTACAATCCACGTACGCTCACCATGGTATTGTTTTTCTGACAGAAAAAATCGTTATATTCTGCGGCGAAGATGTAAAGAATGCATAAATTTGTGATCCAAAGACGAGCCTCTGGACCAAGGTGGATAATATGTGGAGGTTCGAGCAAGTGCATAGTTGCTTCCAGGTACTTGTATACATCCACTGGAACAAAGTTGATGAAATATAACGCTGAAGAAAACGATTGGGTTAAATCACAGTACTGTGTGTATACTGCAGAGCTGCGCGGCCATATTTTTGTGAGTAACCCCTATACCCGTTCTCGTCATCATTTTTCTTATCTGTTGAATCCGTCCACCAGCGAGTTGATTGAATTCGAAGTACCTGAAAACTTTGTTGGTGCAACTATGACTGCTGCAACCGTGGAGATCTGAATATCATGTCATGTTGAAAAGGTTTCCAGCCTCCTGTTAACTTTATCGAGTTTTTTGGGATCGTTGTATTTGTCTTATGATTCAATTCGTCTTTACTCAATTCATATTTGAAAAATGTGTTTCCCGATTTGATCCAATTTATATTTGAAAAAGATGCATTTCAGAAGTTTTGAAATATAATTATAATGAAGAAAATTTAAATTAATTTTAATAAAATATTGATTTAATAATTTTATAAATAAATAATAAATAGCTTTATTTGCAGCTAAGTATATTTACAAACAATGTCTCTGGGCCAAAAATGGCGATTTCCAAGATTTTTGGAAGATCCACGACTTTGTTCTTGTTGTCTGGCATAGATCAAGCGTGCATGATAACTTTTTTTAAGTGAGCATGGGGGAGTGGAGACGGTCGGTGGGAAAGTCGGGAAAATGTGGGCCGGTTTCCGGCAAACATCATTTAGACTTAGTGTTTTAATTTTAATTTTAAATATTTATTTATTTTAAAGGTTAAATATATTATTAATTTTAAAAAGATATCAACGTACAAAACACATAAACGAAGACAAATAGTTATTTATAAATGAGAACCAGATAAGATCTCTAAAAATTAGACATTAAAAATAATTTGTGTAATTATTTAATAACTAGTATTATAACTCTTTTGTAAGCTTTGTCAATATTTAATAACTCAAATAAAAAACAATAAATTACAATAAATAAATAATGAGTTTTATAATATTTTATTAGAATTAGTAATGAGTTTTATAACTATTTTATACTCTTTTTCTATATAGATAATTGCAATTATTTACTATAGATAGTGATAGTTGTACTTTCTTCCTAACTTCATTATAAATGCTAATCAATCAAGAGATAGTTACAATGAATATGGAAATTAACCATTGCAACATTTTTCTTAAATAATTTCAGCATGTACCTACTCAATTGACAACTTGATTAACAATTAATGCTCTGGACTAATCACTTTTACTGTGAGATTTTAATACTAGCATTTGCACCATATGTTGCAAAGGAAACGCCATAAGGCAATAGATAGCATATAACACTAATTAATGCTTCTTTGGCAATTATTGAAAGACAAAAAAATATCAAGAAAAGGCAAGGACTGTGATATAATGAAATCCTACTGCTTCCTTGGGCCTTAGAAATCATGAGTCTTATGTTGTAGAAAACAAATCATGATTCCTATGTAAGGCAATAGATGGCATATAACACTAATTAATGCTTGTAAGGCAATAGATAACATATAACACTAATTATTGCTTCTTTGACAACTGTTGAAAGACCAAAAAAATAGAAGGACCATGCTATAACAGTAATTATTGCTTCTTCGACGACTATTGAAAGACCAAAAAAATAGAAGGACCATGCTATAATGAAATCTTATTGCTTCCTTGAACCTTACAAATCATGAGTCTTATGTTGAAGAAAACAATCATGAGTCCTATGTTGAAGAAATAGATCTTGATTTGCTACCTAAGGTTGTTTTGGTACAATTCGTCCATATTTATTCTTGATCACTTCCTCGTGCTAGACAACGGTACAAATACTTTTTTTTTTATAGTTTAAAACATGTGTGTACAAAGGAATATAATAATTTTGTAAATAAATTTTGAATTTCTCTAACAATTTGGAAAAGGAAATATATTTTTTTGTAGGGCTTTATCCTACCTACAAGTCTAATACTTTTTTTTTTGTTTTATGGAACTCATTTATCTTCCTCAAACACATATAGTTTGAAACAAAGACCAGAAATCTCAAATTATAAGCCAAAATTAGAACTTTGGTTGTAAATGAATGAAAAAAAAACTAAGATTCCACATGCAACATTACAACAAATTGGTTTTACTCCCAAGCCAATTTGACTACGCAATTGGTGCAATTTGGTAGATTAGGACTTATGATAGATCTATGTTTATATTTGCATATCCTCCTAAAGCCTTTAGATCTATGATTGACCATGGTTGACTTTCATATTGAAACAATCTTTGTCACAATGAGACGTTGGAACAGGCAACTAGTCTTCTTCATCACATTGGACCATGGTTGACCATGATTATAGACACAAGGGATTTATATTAAACCTTAGGATTACTATTATAAACCATATGAATAATGTTATAACCTGGGAATTTGAACCCTTGGATTAATAAACCCAAGGGACTGAGACAATATTTTTCATATTTTTATATTAGAACCCGAGGGATGAGATAATCTTTTTCACAATACAAGGTCGGACCATGGTTCACCATTATTGATTTTCATATTAAAACAATCTTTGTCACAATACAATGTTGGACCATGGCTAACCATGGTCGACCATGGTTAACAATAATGAATCATGGTTGACCACACTTGACCCATTAATATGAGACCCTAAGATAAATATTATAAGCCCTACAACTTTGGACCATGGCTAACCATGGTTGACCGCACTTGACCCAGTAGTATCAGACCCTAAGATAAATATTATAAACCCTAAAATAAACACAGTTTATGGTTGATTTATATATTGACACAATCTTTGTAACAATATGACGTTTGACCATGGTTGGCCACGATTGATTTTCATATCAAGACATCTTTGTGACAATGCAACATTGGACCATGGTTGATTTCGACCATATTTCAACTATTTTGTCTTTATAGTTAACCATGACTTCATTATGGTCACCATTGAAATGGTGGTTATGCCTATCCGTGCCCATCCACTATAGGCGTCCATGGTCAACTATGGCCATCTACAATAGTTTAATATGGTTTGCTATAGTTAGTTCTCTATGGTTATGCTTATCTGTGCCCACTATAGGTGTCCATGGTCAACTATGGCCATCCACCATAGTTCAATATAACTCACTATCGTTTATAATAGATCACTTACTCAAATGCAATGATGTTCATGGTAATTATGGTTCACCATGGAAGTTATGTTGACTATTATTAACTACTCATATGCCATGATATTCATGGTAATTATGGTTCACCATGGAAGTTATGTTGACTTTAACCATATAAAAAATACTCAACCATAATAAACATGTTTCAATAGTTTATAATTAATAATCAATTAATTTATTTATTTATAATAACTAATTACTTACTTATCATAATTATGAATAATAATAATTAACATTTTTTTTCTGCATAAATCTAATCTATTATATTAACAAAGAGGTGGTAAATATACAACATGACCTTAGTCAAGCGCTCTTCTCCTGCGAGAGCCAGTTCTATCCAGCTTATACATATTTGAAAATTTTCTAATATTGTTTCCCACGCAGGGGAATAATCTTTGAAGCCTGAGACAAGTCAAAAACTCAAAAAGAAAAGACCAGGGGAGAGTGAACAATAAGACACAAGACAGTAACAAAAACACATAACCATTCTGCCTTACATCCTTGCTCTGTGGACAGGGGGATTCTGCAAAAAGAGAGGCATGTTCGGCCTTCCTATTCATCAATGGGCTCTTTAGTAATTTGACACCAGCCCATATCAGGTGGTTCCTCTAACTGTGTCACATCTAGGCATCAGTACCCAGATCTATCATCATCGGCTCCCGCGTGCTGCTTCTTTGCTCAATTTCCTACTGAGGCGTGGTCTCCATTGCTATCTGAAAGGATGAAGAGGGGTCCTGCATAGCCCTCAAATTTTCCTCTTATGTCCTTAAATCTACTGCTAAACCTTCCTCCTAAAACAACACAGTAAAATAGGATGTGATCCTAGGCCTAATGAAAGCACTGTCAAAAATGAAAATGGCGAAGACTGTGGCAGGAATCGGACCAGGTTGAGAGTCAGAGGCTCAAGACCTTCCTCTTCTGCTGTGAGAAGAGAGCCCTCTTCTTGGAGGATGGTTCAAATCGCTGGAGGATGAGTCCGTTGGGGCTCTTCTCACCTGCCCTCATCGATTACCTGCTCTCGGTCTCAGACGAGGCATCTTGCGAATGATAGTGGCCCAAATCCAGAGATTTTCCTGTGGGGCTATAGCTTGGATGTGGAGATGCCTCCCAATTGAGCCTCCTCTGCCTAGAATGAACACGTTCTTTGGGTTTGCCAAGTCCCTGTGCCTTTGCTTAAACCAAAAACAAACACAGAAATCAGATGTCGAGAGAGAAGAACAGGAGGGCCGACTAGCAAGACCTGAGCGATATTCGGGGAGGGGAGCGAGCAGCCTCGCAGATAGGACCAAGATAATCGACACCCAAGTCCAATTCCTTGCTTTCTCTCTGAGACACTTATCACACGCAGAGGATTGTCGGCAGAGCGACAACGCTAACGAATTTACCATCCCCCTCGTCCTGCCTCCAGTTTTAAGATTGTAGGCTATGTCTTGGGAGTCGTCTCCCATTACTGCTCCCTTAATGGTTTGATCCCTCCGCTGCACGCTGATGCGTGTGAACCTTAATTCCCCCACTATGAACCTGATGTTCCAGCCGAACCAGCAAAGAATTGTACCCTGAGCGATGGTCATGCAGGTGTGCCACGCGCTTTGCAGTGTTGCCCATCCACGTATCCTGTGCAGGTCAGGCAAGTGGCAATCCGCCCCGCCTAACCACTGTCTTATCACTTTAATTCTCATCTCCAGCACCCGCATCTGGTGATAATAACAATTAACATTAATCTCAATATAATATTACATATATATATATATATATATATATATATTACTTAATTATAGATACTTTTATTTTTCTTTTTATTGTTATTGTTTTTTTCGTGGATACTATTAATAATTCACAAATCTAGATTAATAATTTGCAAAATAAACCAAGATTTAATTATCTATGGTTATTTTAAATAAGTTATAACAATTTTCTTTAATTTTAGCAACTTGAAAAATATAATTTATATGGCTTCCTTAATTATATTTCCATGCTTATTATAATTGATGCTATATAATAACTACTCTAATTTGTGGATTGATGCATAAATATCATTTTCCTATGAAACACGTTAAGAATTAACCAAAAGAAAACATAAATGTTTTGTTAAGCACAACATTAAACCCTTAAATTAACATAAACCTTACTATAAAACCTTATAATTTTAATATTATATATAATTAATGTACTTAATTTTAATTAACTACATTCAATTAAAACCAACTACACTAATTATATAGTAGCTTCATGATAATTCACATCTAGATTACTAATTTGCAAAATCAACCAAGATTTAATTATCTATGGTTATTTTAAATAAGTTATAACAATTTTCTTTAATTTTAGCAACTTGAAAAATATAATTTATATGGCTTCCTTAATTATATTTCCATCCTTATTATAATTGATGCTATATAATAACTACTCTAATTTGTACGTTGATGCATAAATATCATTTTTCTATAAAACTGGTTAAGAACTAATCAAAAGAAAACATAAAAGTTTTGTTAAGCACAATATTAAACCCTTAAATTAACATAAACTTTACTATAAAACCTTATAATTTTAATCTTATATATAATTAATGTACTTAATTTTAATTAACTACATTCAATTAAAACCAACTACACTAATTATATATCAGCTTCATGATCAGCATGATCACGAGCATTTCCATTCTCCATGAAAGTAGTGGATGTATATTCAATTATAAACACATACACGAAAATTGTCAAATTATAAGTGTGAACTTTAAAATTTTAATTATTGATTTTCTTAATCACTGAATTTTTTTATTATTTAATATAAGTAAATTTATTTAAATATTTGACTAAATGGATTCTCTTGAAATTTTTGGTTCCAGAAAGAGATGGTATTCATTATCAGATACACGTGTTGGGTTTCAGAAAACAAAGTGAAACAGATTGAAATAAAAATGAAACAGGTATACATTGTGTTGTATTTTATGTTTGTAAATTAAGAAAGCCGAATGACATAGACGAAAACCTGTTGTGTAGAGAAATAATTTACTGACATTTCCCTCTATTGGTACTGCGAACTCTAGAAACAATGATAGCAACAATGAAGATGATCTGAGTGCCTCAAAAGAAAGATTTCTGAACTTTATAGAAGATACAGGACCCTTCAGTGCATATCAATGATTTCTTGCAAACTTAGGAAAGAATGTATATTTTAGTTCTGATATTTCTCGAAGCTTCAAGCATTCACACAATGTATTCTTTGTACTCAGATGAAATAAAAAATTAAAAAAATTGGGGAAAAATAAATCAATATCAATGGGTATGTAAGCCAATAATTGTGCAAAAAAAACACAGATTGAAAAAATATGGCAGTAGAAGAAGATGAAATCAAATGCTTTCTTTGTTTCCAGCTTTTCCTCTATAGGGAAGAATCTGAATCCCGTAGGCAAATGTAAGTTCGCTTCTACATTTCTACTGTCCATGCTGCTAAGGGGTCTCGATCCTTGACACGTTATTGTCTTTTTCAATGTTTATCCCCTACGCCGTGTTTGATAAAGATATTTCACTCCATCTTGTGGTGCAAGCCATTCTAACTAGAATAACATACTCTTAAGTTGCCTTTCTTCCTTGCAGGCCTATTAAGATCAGCAAGACAGTATTCGTGCATGAGCCAATTGGTCTTTGAGTCTTTGGGTGCCTTCCCAAGATGGAATACGAGAGCCTTCTTGATGCCTACTCTTTTCTTTCCTCCTTTATCATTGATGGGTCTATCAACAACAATAGCGTTCCCGTATCCAGAACCAGTTGCCCTATTGGGCCTTGCCCCATTTGGGTACTTTCTATCCTGCGAGTGAAGAAGTACCATTCCTATTCTCCAAATAGTGTTGGAATTTTCTGATAAATCCCATAATAAACAGACAAAAATCGCACTCTGTTTTTACACAGAAAAACAGAAAAATTCGCTTACTGGAAACGGTGTTTCAGCAACACAGTTTTTTTTTCAGTTGCTGAAACAGGTGTTTCAGCAACGCTGATCGTCGTGTTTCAGCAACGTAAATTTTTTACGTCAAGTAATTTTTGAGTTACGAGGTGTTTCAGCAACGGTGACGGTGTAACAGCAACAGGAAAAATTTAACTTGTATTTATCAAAATAAACTAACTGTTACAGATTTGTCTTCCTCATACAGAGGGAATTTCAAAACTTCTATTGCTGAACATCTACTTCAGAAATTCACTAAGGAACGATTCTGTTCCACACAGATGAACATAAAAAACAAATTACATTCAAATTTCTGCACTGCTGTGCATTTCACTGTTCTGAAATTATTCTTCTTCCTCTTCACGCTGCTGCGTGCTTTCCTCTGCTCTGTGTGGTTCTTCAGCTGCTGCTGCTGCTTCTTCTAACTTTAAAACAGAACTGCTGTGCGGTATTTATATGCTGAAAGATATTTGATTAAAACAATAAAATATTACAAAATATCTTCTAATGTTTATCTCAGAATTTATTGCAGCAAGGCGGTGATGCCTTTATCAAAAACAAGTCGGCTGTCTGCAGGGGAAATCAACTCAAACTTTAATGCATATTAATGTCCAGAAATATCAAAGGCGACTTTGCTGCACCGAACACCTTTAACATTTACTGCAAATCAGATTCATGTACAGCTGTTCATTGTTGCAGTTGGAATTAAATTCCAACACTCCCCCTTAATTTCAACTGCTGCATACCCAGACATTTTCTGAAATGATCAAAACCTTTCTTTGCTAATGGTTTTGTCAAGATGTCTGCAAGCTGATCCTCTGTTCTGCAGTGCTGCAAAACAATCTCACCATTGTTAACCAATTCACGTATGAAGTGATATTTGGTGTCTATGTGCTTTGTTCTTTTATGAAAAACAGAGTTTTTAGACAATGCTATTGCTGAGCTATTGTCACAGTAGATGGTTGTGCCATTTTCTTGTTCATGACACAAATCTTTGAGAACTCTTCTCAGCCATACTGCTTGGCATGCTGCTGCTGTTGCTGCCACATACTCTGCCTCTGTTGTTGACAAAGCCACAACTGGTTGCTTCTTGGAAGCCCATGAGATGGCTCCCGATCCCATATGAAACACATATCCCGATGTGTTTTTCCTATCATCAACACTTCCAGCCAAATCACTGTCAGTGTAACCTGTCAACATGAAACTTTCAGAAGAGGATTATAAAATACCAAACCCCTTCGTTCCATTCACATACCTTAGAATCCTCTTGGCTGCCTGCCAATGAGTCTCTTTCGGTCTTTCCATAAATCTGGAGATTAAACTCACAGCGTGCATAATGTCCGGCCTAGTTGCAGTCAAGTACATAAGGCTGCCAACTATGCTCTTGTACAATTTTGGATCAAAATATTTGCTGTTGTCTTATTTGGTTAATTTCAGCCCCACTACTGTTGGAGTTACAGCAGCCTTGCTGTTCTGCATGTTAAATCTCTTCAAAACAGCTTCTACATATTTATCTTGAGAAATGAAAACACCATTTTCACTTTGGTCTACTTCAATTCCAAGAAAATATCTTAAGAAGCCTAAGTCAGTCATTTCAAATTCACTCTTCATGACTGCTTTAAAATCAGCAATGAGAGAAGCATCATTGCTAGTAAAAATCAGATCATCTACATATAAAACAACAATAATAATCTTACCGTCATTCTGCTTTATGTAGAGTGTGGGTTCACCATCACACTTAGCAAACCCATTCTCAATCAGATAAGCATCAATTCTGCTGTACCATGCTCTTGGAGCTTGCTTCAGCCCATAAAGAGCCTTCTTCAGTTTACAAACTTTATGCTCTTGTCCTTCAACTTCATAGCCCGGAGGTTGATCAACATAAACCTCTTCTTTTAACACTCCATTCAGGAATGCAGATTTAACATCCATCTGATAAATCTTCCATTTGTGTTGTGCTGCAATAGACAACACTGTTCTGACTGTTTCCATCCTTGCTACTGGTGCAAAGGTTTCATCATAGTCTCTGCCTTGTTGCTGCTTGTAGCCTTTCACAACAAGCCTTGCTTTGTGCCTGTCAATCTTACCTTCAGCATTACTTTTGGTCTTATAGACCCACTTAACTCCAATGGCATCCTTGCCTTCAGGGAGGTCCACTAACTCCCATGTTTTACTCTTCTCAATTGCACCAATTTCTTCATTCATTGCTTCAATCCATTTATCTTCATTTACAGCATCTTCAAAATGGATTGGGTCATCAATATGACAATACAAAGCAAATAATGAATTCAGACCGGTGTTGTTACTTACCTCTCCTTGTTCATAAATCTCACTCAGATTTCTGAATCTTGGTCTTCTTGGTGTGCTTGGAGTTCCATCCGAACTTGAGGGTGTATTTGATCCCTGTGGTGTTTTAGCAGTTTCTGTTTGTGGTGTAACAGCAACTGTTCTTCCTTGACTTCTCAAGGCTATTCGGATTCCAGCTTGTGGTGTGGTTTGTTGTACTTGCTGTGGTGTAGGAGGAGCCAGCAAGGAAGGATTATTTGCTGTTGTCCCTTCCTCTTCTTCTTCATGAGACACAATTGTCTTCACATTCACTGTTTTATCTAAGCTTCCATCCCAAGCTTCATCTTCAATGAACTGCACATCTCTGCTTATTATTAATTTCTTGGTGGATGGATTATAGAGTTTGTATGCTTTTGACTCATCACAATAGCCAATAAAGACACACTTCTCCCCCTTACTATCAAGCTTTTTCCTTAGCTGATTCGGTATATGTGCATATGCCACACAACCGAATACTCTCATGTGAGTTTTGACCACTCCATGCCTCTTCTGGTATTCTGTTCATGACAGCTTTAGTTGGGAATCTATTCAAGATGTAAACTGCGCAAGTAACAGCTTCTGCCAAATACTCATACGGCAAATGTTTTGCCTTCAGCATACTTCTGACCATGTCAAGAATGGTCCTATTCTTTCTTTCAGCAACACCGTTTTGCTGAGGTGTATACCTTGCTGTGAACTGCTTTTGTATGCCATTCCCTCTGCAAAAACGCAGAAATTCTTGGGAGATGTACTCTCCTCCTCTATCTGTTCTGAGCACTTGGATATAATGCCCACTCTGCTTTTCAACAAGAGTTTTGAAGTGGCGGAATTTCTCAAACACTTCACTCTTCTGTTTCAGCATATACACCCATGTCTTTCTGGTGTAATCATCAATAAAAGTTAAAACATATTTATTTCCAGCAAATGATGGTATTTGCATCGGTCCACACACATCAGAGTGAAAAATTTCCAATGGTGCCTTTGCCCTTATACTCTTTCCTGCTGGAAAGCTTTCCCTGTGTTGCTTGCCCAAGATGCAGCCTTCACAAAGGCTGTCCGGTTTCTCAATCAACGACAATCCCTTTACCATGCCCTTTCTGTGCAACAGATTCAGGCCTCCGAAATTGAGATGTCCAAATCTCAAATGCCACAACCAATTCACATCTTTCACCTGTTCTTGAAAGACTTCTTGTGTTACAGCCGCAATAGTTCTGCCTTCCTTCAAATCTGCCCTGAGTTTGAGAGGAAACATTCTGTTGCTGGTCATCTGCACCTGTGCAATGATCTTCTTACTTGGAGGTATGTCTCTGAATGTACACAAATCATCTTTGAAGAACACGTTGTAACCTTTGTTCATGAGCTGTCCAATGCTCAAAAGATTACATTTCAGACCAAGTACATAGTATACAGCTTGCACAGTCATCTGTTCTCCATTTTTTGCTCGGATATTGACACTGCCCTTACCCTTGACAGTTATCTTATCATCAGTCCCTGTTGTTACCTCAGATTTCACATTTTCATCCAGATTGGCAAACATTGCAATATTTCCAGTCATGTGATTACTACAACCTGAGTCTAAGAACCAAAAATCATCTTGTTTGTCTTGTGCTATGTTACATGTTAACAGCACATTCTTTGGGTTCTTATCTTCTTCATTTGCAAAATTAACATTCTGCCTATTGTTCATGTCATTTTGTTTTTTCTTGCATTCATTGGCATAGTGCCCAAATTTTTTACAATAATGACATTGGACTTGGGATTTGTCATACCTTTGTCCATGAGCTTGCTGTTTGCTTGAACCTTCAGCTTGGTTCTGATTGCAGCTCCTTCCGCTTGTGCTAGCTGGATAATTTCTGCCTCTGTTTTGGCTTCTTCCACGACCTCTGTAATTTGCTCTGCCTCCACTTCTTCTTTGGCCAAAAGACATCTGAGTCTTGAATGCTTGCTCAAAAGAGGAATCTGTTCCTCTACTCAGTCTGTGTTCATGAGACAACAGAGAAGCACTCAGCTCATCAACCGTGAACTGTGAGAGATCTTTTGTTTCTTCTATTGCCACCACAATAGATTCAAACCTTGAGGGTAAACATCTCAAGATTTTCTCTACAACCCTTCTATCTTCAAGAATCTCACCATGAGATCTTATCTGGGTTATCAAGCCAATAAACTAGGTGAAGAATGAATATATTGTATCAGATTCCTTCATGCTGAGATTTTCAAAGTCTCTCCTCAACATCTGCAACTTTGTAGTCTTCACTTTCTCCATGCCTTGATAGGCAGTTTGGAGAATATCCCATGCCTCTTTAGACTTTGTTGCTGCTGCAATCCGCGGAAAAACACTTTCATGTACTGATTGGAAGAGGAAAAAGAGGGCTTTGGCATCCTTCTTCTTGTCACTCTTCAACTGGTCTCTTTCTGCTGCTGTCAAAGCAGCCAATGCTGTTGCATCTGCAGGTTCAGCATAACCTGTTTCAACCAGCTCCCATATTCCTTGAGAAGCAAACAATGCTTTCATTGTTATGGACCAATAACTGTAATTTTTCCCATTAAACTGAGGCAGTTGGGGATTTGTCAAACCTATTCCAGCATCTGCCATCTTAACCTGTACTGGTAAAGAAAAGGTACTGACTGTATTTTGAACAACAAGCAAAAACTTTCTCTGCTAGAAAAATCTGCTTAACAAACTTCTTACAGCTCCTACAGTGAAAAACAATCTCTTTTTTTTTGACTCACTGAGTGCCTAGACTAGCTTTGATACCATGTTGGAATTTTCTGATAAATCCCATAACAAACAGACAAAAATCGCACTCTGTTTTTACACAGAAAAACAGAAAAATTCGCTTGCTGGAAACGGTGTTTCAGCAACACAGTTTTTTTTTTCAGTTGCTGAAACAGGTGTTTCAGCAACGCTGATCGTCGTGTTTCAACAACGTAAATTTTTTACGTCAAGTAATTTTTGAGTTACGAGGTGTTTCAGCAACGGTGACGGTGTAACAACAACAGGAAAAATTTAACTTGTATTTATCAAAATAAACTAACTGTTACAGATTTGTCTTCCTCATACAGAGGGAATTTCAAAACTTCTATTGCTGAACATCTACTTCAGAAATTCACTAAGGAATGATTCTGTTCCACACAGATGAACATAAAAAACAAATTACATTCAAATTTCTGCACTGCTGTGCATTTCACTGTTATGAAATTATTCTTCTTCCTCTTCACGCTGCTGCGTGCTTTCCTCTGCTCTGTGTGGTTCTTCAGCTGCTGCTGTTGCTTCTTCTAACTTTAAAACAGAACTGCTGTGCGGTATTTATATGCTGAAAGATATTTGATTAAAACAATAAAATATTACAAAATATCTTCTAATTTTTATCTAAGAATTTATTGCAGCAAGGCGGTGATGCCTTTATCAAAAACAAGTCGGTTGTCTGCAGGGGAAATCAACTCAAACTTTAATGCATATTAATGTCCAGAAATATCAAAGGCGACTTTGCTGCACTGAACACCTTTAACATTTACTGCAAATCAGATTCATGTACAGCTGTTCATTGTTGCAGTTGGAATTAAATTCCAACAAATAGGGCTTTCTCTATAAACAATAAAAGAACAGAACAAGCTCTTCAGTAAGCCTCAATTTTTTTCTATTTACACATTCCAAGAATTGGGCTACAAAGCTTACAAAGGAAAAAAGAAAAATTACCTCGAAGATGCCATGGATCATATTTGTAGAGGTCCACATCTGCTATTATTTGAACATGGAGTGACTGCGAGGTTGCTTTCTTGCACAAGTAGTGCACTACCAGCTCTTCCTATGTAGGGAAGAATCTGAACCTCAAAGGCATTCCAGGAATTGGGCTACAAAGGTTAGAGAGGAAAAATGAAAAATTACCTCGAAGATGCCATATATAGAATCTGTAGAGGTCCACATTTGCTATTACTTGAACATGGAGTGACTACGAGGTTGCTTTCTTGCATAAGTAATGCACTACTAGCTCTTCCTCTGTAGGGAAGAATCTGAACCCCAGAGTTATTATCTAAGTTAGCTTTTGCATTTCGACTGCCCATGCTTCTCAGGGATCTCAATTCCTTAACCTGCTACCGCCTTTTTTAATGTTTATCCCCTATCCTGTCTAATAAAGATATTTCACTTGATTTTGTGGTGCAATCCATTCCATCTCTATTTATAAGATTCTAAAATATTCTTGAAATTTACCGTAAAAATAAAAAAAAAGTGTAATTCAACGTCAATATCTTTATTGCCCATGGCCATATTACGAGACATGGAAGAAGCGAGGAGAGGAAATATTATTATCCAACAAAATCTGAACACGTGTCTCCAAGAAAAGAACTATGTCTAACCAGAATAAATTACTCTTAAGCTACCTTTCTTCCTTGCAAGCCTATTAAGATCAGCAAGACAGTATTCATGCAAGAGCAAGTTGGTCTTTGAGTCTTTGGGTTCCTTCAAAACACAGAAGACCAGAGCGCACGCCTACTATTTTCTTTCCTCCTTTAGTAATGATGGGCTTATCAACACGAGTGGCTTTCTAGTATCACGAACCAGCCTCCCTATTGAGCCTTGACCCATTTGGGTACTTTCCATCTGGGGAGTGAAGATGTACCATTCCTTCTCTCCAACCAGGGATTAAGCTTACAGAGGAAAAATGAAAAATTACCTCAAAGATGTCATGGATCATATTTGTAGAGTTCCACATCTGGTATTACTTGAACAGGGAGTGACTGTGAGGTTGATTTCTTGCACAAGTAATGCACTACCAGTTCTTCCTCTGTATGGAAGAATCTTAATCCTCGAGGCATTATCTAAGTTCGCTTCTGCATTTCTACTGCCCATGCTTCTCAGGAGTCTCGATTCTTCGACCTACTACTGCCTTTTTAAATGTTTATCCCCTATCGTGTGTCTGACAAAGATATTTTACTTGATTTATATATATCTATAAGATTCTAAAATATCCTTGAAATTTACAGTAAAAATAAAAATAAGTGTAATTCAATCTCAGTATCTTTATTCCCGGGACATGGAAGAAATGAGGAGATGAGATATTGGTACGGAAAAAAACCCGAACACATGTCTCCAAGAAAAGAACCATGTCTAACCAGAATAAATTACTCTTAAGCTGCTTTTTCTCTATAAAAAATAAAAAAACAGAGCAAGCTCTTCAATAAGCACACATTCCAGGAATTGGGCTACAAATATTAGAGAATAAAAACGAAAAATTACCTCGAAGATGCCATGCATCATATTTGTAGAGGTCCACATCTGCTATTACTTGAACAAGGAGCGACTGAGAGGTTGCTTTCTTGCACAAGTAATGCAGTACCAGCTCTCCCTCTATAGGGAAGAATCTGAATCCAAGAGGAATTATCTAAGTTTGCTTCTGCATTTCTACTACCCATGCTTCTTCGGAGTCTCGATTCTTTGACCTGATACTACCTGTTTTTAATGTTTATCCCCTGTCCTGTGTCTATTAAAGATATTTCACTTGATTTTGTGGTGCAATACAATCTATATCTATCTATAAAATTCTAAAATATTCTTGAAATTAATAGTAAAAATATAAATATAAAAATAAGCCTAATTCAACCTCAATATCTTTATTGCCCATGGCCATCCATTCTATATCTATCTATAAGGTTCTAAAAAAATCTTGAAATTTAGAATAAAAATAAAAATATAAAAATAAGCCTAATTCAAACTCAATATCTTTATTAAGAAATGAGGAGAGAAAATATTAGTATGGAACAAAATCCGAACACATGTCTCCAAAAAAAGAACCATGTCTAACCAAAATAAATTACTCTTAAGTTGCCTTTCTTCCTTGCATTTCTTGCTTGCAGCCTATTAAGATCAGCAAGACAGTATTCATGCATAAGAAAATGGGTCTTTGTGCCTTCCCAAAATAGAAGACGAGAGGCTTTTTGATGCGGCACGCATACTCTTTTCTTTCCTCCTTTAGCAGTGATGGGCTTATAAGAACCAACAGCTTTCTAGTATCCAGAACCAACTACCCTATTAGGCCTTGACCCATTTTGGTACTTTCTATCCGGGGAGTGAAGAAGTACGATTCCTTATGTCCAATAGGGCTTTCTCTATAAACAATAAAAGAACAGAAGAAGCTCTTTAGTAAGCCCTGAATTATTTCTATTTACACATTCCAAGAATTGGGCTACAAAGCTTACAGAAGAAAAACGAAAAATTACTTGGAAGCTTCCATGGATCATATTTGTAGAGGTTCACATCTGCTATTATTTGAAAAATTACTAGGAAGTTGCCATGGATCATATTTGTAGAGGTCCACATTTGCTATTATTTGAACATGGCGTGATTGCGAGGTCGCTTTCTTACACAAGCAATGGAACACGAGCTCTTCCTCTATAGGGAAGAATTTAAATCCTAGAGGGAAATGTAAGTTCCCTTCTACATTTCTACTACCCATGCTTCTCAAGAGTCTTAATCCTTTGGCCTTCTCCTGCCTTTTTTAATGTTTATCCCCTGCCCTATGTCTGATAAAGATATTTCACTTTGTCTTGCCGTGTAAGCCATAACCAAGCTTACAATTTTTTCCATAACCAAGCTAGAAAGTTTTTCAAAGGATGGCTGAGGCCATTGGGTAATGAATTGTAACCGATAAATAACAGTTTTCAATCAATCTGATGGTTGAAACTATTTCTATCGTCTAACATGAAATTCAATGACTCACAATTTTACAAGTGGCATAAGAAGGGAGTTAATCTTAGAGGGAAACGCCTTATGCCTTACGGCATAAATATCTATCTAAATGTTATACTATGTCTCAATTTTTGTTTAATACTTTTATAGATTTTGAAAAATATGTCATAATTTAGTTAGAAGAAATATAATGAATAGTCAAATATAATATGATTATGTAAATCTTGTCAAAAGATAATTACTTATAATTAAAACAAAAAAGATTTAAATTATATAAAAAGCAAGTTCATATGAATAATCATCAATTAAATTAGTAAACAAAATGTCATTCAAAACTAGAAGATAAAGAGAAATCACTTACATTATGCCAAATTGAGAGATTTTATAAATTTATTGCAAGAATATTCTATTAATTGTAATCATAATTTTATAAATTTATTGCATAAATATTCTGCTCATTATTATAGAGTAGTCTGAGATGTTTGATATTTTGGAAAGTGAAAATCACTTACTATATATAGTAATTGTTGTACTTTTTTATGAATTTCATTATAAATGCCAATCAATCAAGAGATAGTTACACCCAATATGGAAATGAAGATTCCTATCCACAGAGTGATAAAAAATAGAATGATACAAATGTTTGATAGAGTATGAATTGGGGGAACAATGTAAATGCGTCTCAATGAGAACTAAGAGAGCTATGTCAACTGCAAGAAATCTTGAATCCCAAATAAAGTTGGCATATTCAAATATGGTGTGGATAAATTCCAACCATTTAATTAGGAAAATACGTCAAACACAAGGCTTACCAATCCAAATACATATGCATGTTTGACCAAAAGATCAAATCAGGGTCTTTCAATCAATAATTGCAAAGAATAGAGATCTTTTCTATCTCTACAGTGCATTCTTTGGCAACTACACTAAATAACCAAAAAGAGAATCTGATACTGTGGATACTCTTGTCATGTCAATGATTCAAATTTTGAGACCCCTATTAAGTAAGATCCAAAATTCTACTTACACCCTTGAAGAGTAACACTTTAATGCTACTGTTTCATATGCTATTGCCTTTAGGATATTTCCTTTGCAACATTTTATACCATTTCTAGTTTAGTTTCCGATGCGACCCTAATTTATTTATTTTCACAATTTTTATTGCTTACGGATGAAATTTTAGATTATTGAAAAGTTTTACACCATCAAATCAAACATCTATTAAATCATTTTTGCTGAGTTGTTTCTTGAATAGTTTCTTGATACCCACAGATTGATTTTGTGACATCTCCACAGTTTTCTCGTGGATTTATTTTGTAACACCTCCACATTTCTATGACAGATGTCAATTGGAGTACCGGAGACAACAGGAGTTGTGAAAAATGCGCGGTAGGGACGAGTAGCCCCGGTCATCGAGCAAGCCCCCACAAAGCCTACAATGATGGTGGCTCGGAACGGCGGCTCAAACTCGAAGGGCCTCTCGGCGTCTTGAATTTTAGTATTATCCACAAGTTGGACAACCGGGACATCGGCAACGTTTATTTGGTATAGTTGAAGGGAACATATTGCTATTTCGTGATGAAGGCAATGGACAAGAAGGCCTTGTCAGGTCGGAATAAGATGATAGGGGTCAAGACGAAGAGGGAGATTTTGGAAACACTAGAGCATACATTCCTAAGGTTTCTTGAAATATTCCATTTCTAGTATATCCTCTAAGTATTGCATTCCAAAATAAGAGATTTCTCATTGGCATTTTTTCAAACAGTAAGCGTGCATGCCACGGACTGTTACACATGGCATATAGGTTCACGAGTTTGGTATTAAAGAAAATATTAGGCTCAAAGCCACTCGAAAGCATGTTGGTATAGGCTTGTTTTCCCTCTGAGAGAGCCTTCTTTCCACTTTCCACTACATAGTTGTAATAAATAATTATAGGTGACAGGTTCGAGTTGATGCCACAGTGATCCGGAAAATTCAGGATTCCTATTGCCACCTTCATTCACCCTTCTCTGCAAAGCCAGATTATCTCCCCATTGATTCTTTCTGAGGATGATGTTTCCTTGAGAGCAACTCTGGCACTCACTGTTATGATTGAGGTTTTATCAGTCCTTATTTCGATGATTTACTAAGAAAAACACAGTATGATGTTGAGATGGGCTGAAGCCATTCTTTACGTAAACAGTTTGCACGGTTTTTTCTTCTGAGGAATTCATCCATGCAAAGTCCGGGAATTGTCACGAAAGCATCAATGGAAAGTTGAACTGAGTAGTGCAAGAATGAGACGCTAAAGAAAATATTAGGTTCAAAGCCACTCGAAAGCATGCGGGTATAGACTTGTCTATTACATAGTTGTAATACAGAATTTCATGTAACAGGTTCGAGTTGAATGTCTGGGTGGTCCAGAGAATTCATAATTCTTATTGCCTCCTTCATTCGCCCTTCTATGCAAAGCGAGATTATCACTGCATTGATTCTATGTGAGGATGATCTTGCCTTGAGAGCACCTATGGCGCTCACTGTTATGTTTAAGGCTTTAGCACTCATTATTTCGATGATTTCCTCAGAAAAAACACAGTATGGTGTTGATATGGGCCGAAGCCATTCTTCACGTAAACAGTTTGAATGATGTTGGCTTCTAAGGAAAGCATCCTTGCAAAGTCTAGGAATTGTTGTGAAAGCGTTCATGGCAAGCTGAACTGGGTAGTGCAAGAATGAGACGTTATGCCCGGGACTGAGAGAGTATTAATGTGGAACAAAATTTCAGTTACGAAGTCTAGAGAGTCCATGTTATCATGCATATCTCTCTATCAACATTGATTATCTTTAGGTCCATTTTTTTTACACTTTAATCATATATTTACCCGGTACACCTATGTCACATCTTCATTACCCAGCTCGATCACAGAATACAATTGACTTTGATAATTTGTAGTTTTGATTGTCTTCTTCTCAATAACCACATTACTTTTCCTTCAACTGTCAGGAATCAAATATGGAGCTAAGAATGAAGCTCCCACAATTAATCGTGACCGACAGACCTCAAAATCTAAATTTCGGGCCACTCGAGAGAAAGTAGGAAATAGTGTATTTAGGCCCTAGTACACCTACTTCATATCAACCCTGAAAGCCTTTTCTTTCATTGACTCCTGAGATTGGTTTCGTTTAAGGATGGCTCATTGAATTCATAATTAGAGAGGGAGTCTCGAGAGAATGTATTGATGCCCACATGATTTTCTCTGTGTCTAATATGGATTGAAACCTTTGTTTATGTTTACTTCCACTGTATCAGACCAATTTCATCATATAAACTTCCAGTTCCTAGCAGAGAGCTCAAAAGAGCTTTGAAGATAAAATAAGATTTAAAAAAACGTCATTCAGCTAAGACAATTCTACTCATACTAGCCCTTCTGGGGACCTCCATGGTTACTGGAGATGGTTTTGTCACTCCTTGTATCTCAGGTATTATTTATCCACCAAATCAAATCTCTCAAATTTCTAGACAAAATCCCTACTATAAAGACTATTATTCTACTCATTGCTTTTGGGTTTTAATCGCATTGAGAGCTACTATTATTTCCATGCAACAATTTTACTAGCAGTTCAAGGAATACGACAAGTTGACAAGTCAATCAGCCAGGGTAAGTACTCATCAAGATTCTCTCTGAGTATATGTTTAAAATGATGTTGGCATTAACTGAATTTAATTTGCAATTGGGTTTGCAGAGGCGATAGCTATGATATCAGTGGCGATATTAGTTATACTCTTCTCTCTCCAGAGATTTGGAACCCAAAAAGTTGGTTACTCCTTTGCTCCAACTATTTTGATACGGTACTCCTTTACTGCCTTCACTGGCGTCTATAATGTCGTCAAATATGATAGAACTATCTTCCGAGCTTGCTATCCCAAATACATCTTTGAATACTTCAAAAGAGATTCACAGATGGATTAGATTTCACTTGGAGGAATATTTCTGTGTAACATGTATACAATATGCTACTAGCTCTGTAAATCATTTTTCTTTTCTTCAATTTACCAAGGCCAGGCTTCCTTTCTTAAGTTAGATGGGTACTATGCAGGAACTGAAGCTATGTACTATTCAGGTATGGATATGGATCAATACATTCTATAATAAATTTAAATTTACTTTTAAATTTAAGATTATGTATGTAAGTAGCATAACATGTGGGTCTTGATCAGAAGCGTCCTTGTGGTGGGAATAGAAATCACTTAAAAGAAGAGGACATTTTAAACAGTCGAATGTAGGAAGAAATAAAATCCAAGTGAATCTGAAAGGATGATGAAGAAAGGATAACGAAACACGAGCGATCACCGCAAAGAAGAAGAAGAATTAATAGAGATACCCTTGTGTAATTAGCTTTTTCAAAACTAGGTGATATAATTTTATTTAAGATTATAATTAATATTTGTTTTATAATTTTATTATAAGATTATAATTGTTATATCTATATATATATATTCAAACCCTACAACTTAAATATATATATACAAGTTTAACGAATTTTGAATAAGTATTATAAAAACAGCAGAAAGAGATTATAATTTTGATGGATTTAAATGAGTGTTTTTAGAAAAGATTTAGTTTTAACAAAAATATAAAGATGTTGTGATTATTCAAATCCTAAAAGCTAAATACATATACACATTTAACAAATTTTGAATAAATATATTAAAAAATAAACAAAAAAACCCATAGAAGTTTTAAAATGAATTAAAAGAAGATGGTAGAAATCTATGGATAGATTGTGTAGTATTTGAAAAGAATAAATCTGAAATCATATTTGTATTGTGAATTAGGAGCTATTTTTTATTTATATTTTGAAAATATTTTCTAAATTAGAAGGGAGTGATGTCATTTTTTTTATTTATTTTTATAACTTCTAAAATATTTCTGGAATTTCCTAAAAAATATTTAAAGTATATGTAGAAGAAAACAATAGAAGAAATTTGTTGCATCTCTAATCTAAAGCATTCTCCTAAGATGGAGAGTGATTGAATTAGAAGTTGGAATTTATTTGTGAAAAGATAAAATGAATATTAAAATTTAGAGAAAATAAAATATTAATAAATAACATTAATGTTGAAAAAATTAAATTTAAATTATAATGAATTACACATTTGTTGATCTTTATTCACCATCATTTTAATAAAACTTTAAAGTCATAAATTAAATTAAAGATATCACATTTAATCATGAAGAAATACTATGAATATTCCTCCTTTTGGCCTAAATATTCATCTTAGTCCATTGTACATAAAATTAAATAAGGATTTTAATGCAAGGATATTCATTCATTTTCCTCCTGTCTGGTCGGCTACCAACCAACAAGGGCCTGAGTTGCAAGTGATGTCATTAGATTTGACTGTATGATGCACGCCCGAGCGGACACTAACTCAGATGATCCTCGACTGCCAGAGATGCCGTTGAAATTTTTCCCCTCTATGTTTTAAGCCCTTTTGACTTCTATATCATTGTTTTTATTTATAATGGGGTACTACTCTACCTTTATTTTATTTTACGAAAATTCTATTATTGTAGCATTGCTCTCTTCTGCATAGTGTGTTTATAATTGAAAACAAAATATATTAGACTTCAATAACATACCATAGAATTTTCGAAAGTTGGCAGCAGTTAAACTTTTCGACAATCCCCTACTAAAATTGACAATCCATGACTTCAAACCTTAAAATGAATCAACAATTTAGCTAGAGTGATGTGGCCAAAGTTCCCTTTGAATTGAAGGCATATATTCCAATGAACTAGATTGATGCAAGTGTTTGGCTAGGCCGAAATCTGCAAGATGAGCTTCAAGTTAGAGTCAAAAAGAATATTTCCACACTTAATGTCGTGATGAAGAATGACGAGCTAACAATCATGTACAATTGTGGTGAAGTTGGCTCAATCTCTGCACAACTTCCACTGCAATTTTGTATCTGGTATTCCAATCCAAAGGTGTGAGATTGTTTGCATGAAGAAACTTTTGAGGCTTCTATTCGACATATACTCATACACTAGAAGACTAGTGCATGGTTGAAGTGGTTTCCTGATAAGTTTAGAGACCATAGAGGGTGGATGCAGGACGAATTGGTGTGGGGAGCTACATAGATTTGCGAAGCATCAGAAGATAAATATTACTGGAACTGCATGACTAGAAATGCAACAACAGTAGGTGGAACAACATGGGATGTGAGAGAATTCAATTGGGATGTTAAACATGCAGGATTCCAAGTCCTTGCATCAAAGTTCATAGTGGATTAATAATGAAATAACAAGTTTTTAATGTGACATTCTAATATAATAATGATTTTAAATCTTAATATGTTTAATGAACTCAATCTTGTACTTTGCATTTTTCATTGCCATCAATTTACATAAAGTGCAAGCCTGAAATGCCAGATGATAAATGAAGAGTTTGGGCTACATGATAAATTTAGTAGACAATTTACATTTATATGTGGTTTGTGATCAGTTCCTCATGCAAAGTAGCGATTGGAAAAACCTAGTAGTTCTACCCAACAAAAATCTTGGTATTACATGTGTGCATGTGTTCAAAATAATGGAGACAATGTACAAATGACACAAGGTTGGCTTGTCTTAACATTGATCTACATTTGTGAATACATTATACATGTATGCTTCATCTTGATAACAAGTCACAAAGTGGACTAAAGGAGTGTTTCCCTGTATTCATGTGGATTGTTGTAATGGAACAATATACATGTTGTGACATGTGCCTTGTTCCTCTTCACAGTGAACTCTGATTATTTAGACCAAAGGGCTTCCTCCATTGTGTCATACAAAAATGATTTATGTCGAGAAGGAACATTGATTATGAACCAATAAATCTCAAGGCTTGTCTATGATTCTCATGTTTCATTTGCATGTACTGGCCATTTAGGGATATGATTTTTCACTGGCTCCTATTTGACAGACCGAATTGTGATATAGGTTTTTTGTTCTCTAGTATATATTTCTTGAAAAATACAAATGTGAGTGTTAATAGGATGAACACCAAATAGTTTTCCTTATTTGTATTCTTCAAATGCTAGTGTTAGTATGATTAACACTCAATAGTTTTCCCTATTTTTATTATTTTAGAGAAGAATTCTTACTTTTCTACAATAGAATATAGATGCAAAATGACCTTTTTCCTTCATCTATTTTGTTTGGACTATTAGCTCCTTTTCATTTATTCATTTGGAATTGCCTTTAAAGTTTGAGAAAACAACTTCTTTCTCACTTTCAGCACAATTTTTGCAATCTCGTGCGGTGAGTGTTTGTGATTTCCTAATATTTGATATAGTTTTGGTTAACTTTGGCAATAATTTTAAATGTTAGATTTTAGTGTCTATAATATTCAAAGTTGTCTGAACCTCGAACTCCCTACACCAATGAAGAACACCACGACCACCAAATTTTTCCATATCATCTCCAGTCACTTCAAAATTCACAAATGCATATTGTGAATAAAAATTGCTCAAACATGGTAACATCAACGATGTATCAATACACTATTATGGTCCATCTCTTGTTAACTGGGACACTATTACTTATTAATGAAAAATTTCTTGCTAATTTATTTAGGTAGGGAGGGTTCCCCTATCTCTCATCTCCCTATCGAGTACTCTGATCACATCTTTTGTCTTCTATGTTATTATTTCCTATGTGATCATCGTACAACATTTTCTTTGCAACATCTAGTGCAATTGCTAGTAGGTATGCTATTCTTGTATGCACTGTATCTCTTGCCATCGCCATATCATCTCTTTTAAGGCACACTTACAATCTCAACCATGAATATTAATTTCCTTCATCCTACATAAGATGTCATTTATTTTTCTTATTATTTATTTCACATTTACTATATTTTTGCCTATGAAGTTAGACTTGGTATGCTATTTATATTTTACTAATAGATATATTTCTAACCACTAATTCAACTTCAAAATAGTTAGGATTTGATTTTACAAACAATAATGGTTCCTTTCTTACATGTCCACCACCAAAGGTAAATTTTGATTTACAATTCAAATTATTTTCCTATAGTATAGTAAAACTCCAAATTCTCTAAATTCTCTATCAATTTTAATAATAAAATATAAACAACTAAAATTTTTTATTTACAATAAAGATTATTTTACGGCTTTAGAGTAAAATTTCAAATACTTTCTTTTTGTTAATAGTAAATTTAAAATTATGTAAGAATTTATCTCTAAGTTCCATTTGCATGCGAAATTTTAAAATACTTTCTTTCAATTAATAATAAATATAAAATTGTATAGGAATTGATCTCTCAATTCCATTTGCATTCAACTATTTACGTTTTACAAAATCTCATTGTTTTTCGAGCATTGAAAAATTTATCATACCTTAATATATTTTTCTTACTAGAAATAGTATATCTAATAGCTCTGAGGAGTACTAAAATTATTACATGTTTCATTACTAAAAATTATTGATTGAACTCTTGGATATCCAATATTTTCTAAATAATATGCTCTCACCTCCTCCCAATCACTAAAAGTTATTGATTGAACTCTTGGATATCCAATATTTTTAGTTATTGATTGAACTCTTGGATATCCAATATTTTCTAAATAATATGCTCTCACCTCCTCCAAAGTCACTAATAATTAAGAAACTTTCTTTATTTAATTAAGATTTAATCATACCAATTACACTAATACTCTAATTATTTGAATTTATTTTATCGACGTAGAATTCTAACTCTAACTCCCTTTGTATCCTCATACTTATAACATTGTGGGCCTCATACATATGATTCCTACTATATCATAAAACAAGATATACTGTATATGTTAAACCCTTTTAACAATGTTGATCAACCGATCCTCTCTAAAGATGATCTATGCACCAATTTTTCTTAAAGACTATTCTACGCATATCTCTACAAAGTTGTATTCAATATTTAATAACTCTACTTGTATTTAATATTTAATAACCCGAGTACAATTACATTCAACCATATCTCCATACTTGAATCTTTATTCTCACATCAAGTTTTATTGTAGATTATTGCATTCTCTATTCTCATCACTCACAAATTTGCTCTACATGTTTCTCGTGTGTGCATGTATATAGAGAGCGTAGACATATACTAACAATATATGAAATAATGGATAACTTTCCATGTAAAACTTATGACATGTAAACTCACAAATATGCATTATTTATACTATTCTATCGACACATATGACATAATGGTTCAAAATCGCAACGGTTTGAACGGTTTTTGCTTCTAAGGAAAGCATCCTTGCAAAGTCCAGGAATGGTTGTGAAAGCATCCAGGGCAAGCTGAACTGAGTAGTCAAAGAATGAGACGCTATACGCGGGACTGAGACAGATAATGTGGAACAAAATTTCCGGCATAGAGTGTTGAGAGCCCATTTTATCATGCATATCTCTCTATCAACACTGATTATCTTTAGGCGCGTTTTTTTCCAATTTAGTCATATATTTACGTGGTACACCTATGTCACATCTTCATGACCCAACTCGATCACATAATACAATTGACTTTGATAATTTATAGTTTTGACTTTGATATGGATTGAAGCCTTCGTTTATGTTTGCTTCCACTCTAGTAGACCAATTTCATCATATAAACTTCCAGTTCCTAGTAGAGAGCTCAAAAGAACTTTGAAGATAAAATAAGCTTTAGAGAAAAGCCATGCAGCTAAGGCAATTCTACTCATACTAGCCCTTGTGGAGACCTCCATGGTTATTGGAGATGGTTTTCTCACTCCTTGTATCTCACGTATTATTTCTCCACCAAATCAAATCTCTGAAATTTCTAGACAAAATCTCTACTCTAATGAAAATTATTCTACTCATTGGTTTTGGGTTTTAGTGGCATTGAAAGCTACTATTATTTCCATGCAATAATTTTATGCGCAGTTCAAGGGATATGACAAGTAGACAAGTCAATCAGCTAGGGTAAGTACTCATCAAGATGCTCTTTGAGTATATGTTTAAAATGATGTTGGCAATAACTGAAATTAATTTGCTAATGGGTTTATAGAGGCGGTAGCTATGACATCAGTGGAGATATTAGTTATACTATTCTTTGTCGAGATATTTAGAACCCAAAAAGTTTGTTACTCGTTTGCTCCAATTATTTTGATATGGTGCTCTATTGCCGTCATTGGCATCTATAATATCGTCAAATATGATACAACTATCTTTCGAGCTTGTTATCCCAAATACATTTTTGAATACTTCAAAAGAGATTCACAGAGGGATTGGATTTGACTTGGAAGAATAGTTCTTTGTGTAACGTGTATACAGTGTGCTACCAACTTCTGTGCTCTTGAGAGAATTACTTCTAAGTTCTCTATCTATCGCTCAAGAATTTTGTCATATTCCTTTTTCTTACAAGCCTGTTCAATTCCTAGTATATCTAGATCTCCGATGTCGAAGCTCTCCGGTTGCTCTTCCATGTGATGTACTATTTCCTACTCTTCCTCTGAATCATATACAATCGTGAGCTGCATCTGAGTGCTATCTACCTCCATACCTTGAGCAATCCTTTTCTGCATGTTACTGGGAGAGGGCATTTTGGTGTCTGCGGGTTGCTTAGAAGTGAGGCTTTCTTTGAGCTTGATGGAGCAGAATGGGCAGAAGTCTTAGGAATGGCTTCACGTTGTTTTTGATTATCTAAAATATGAACCTTCGGCTGGAGCAGGATTTCAAAGATGTTGCTTGTTGAAGGCAAGGAGGTGCTGGTGATAGGTTTTTTGACTGAGGTAGAGGGCTTTTTATGGGTCCTTTTGCGATTGGGAACTTTTGGGAATCCATCTGGGTCAGATTTGTCCATTGAAGGGGTGGTAGTGGATTTCATATTGGAGGGACAGTCTCGGAATAAATGGCCGAGGGCGTGGAATTTTCAACAGCGGAATGGTACATGCTCATAATCTATTGTTTGTAACCATTCATAATCATCATGGTAGAGGCTTTCCGAATCCGAGAGAGCTTTGCTGAGGTGCATGTATACATAGGTCTGCGCATAGGAGGTGTATCGCTTCAACTTTGTCTCCTCTGCCATTTTGATGAATTCGACTAAACCATTCCCAATGTCTCGCAAAGAGTTTTTGTCCCAATACTCCAGAGGGAGAGAATAAAGGTGCAACCACACTGGGGCCCAGATCAAATCTTCTTTGTCCAGGTTAAAACGTTCGATCCATCCTCTTAGGTACAACCTTGCTGTGTTGAAGAAATATGGTCCTCCATCCAATACCCTGTTTCGGTCCTCTAGACAACTGAAAATGGCAGCAAAGAAGCCCTTAGGCCCTAACTATAATGTTATATGTCCTTTTGGATTCCATTTGGCTGTGATCTAGCCATGCAAAGCTTCCTCTGTTGGCAAAAGGCCTATGAACTTTCCTATCAAAGCATGATCCCTTATAAACTAGATCTGAGTGTTGATGCGTTGACTTGGGAGCTCAATTTTGGGTCTGTCAACTGCTATCGGCTTGCAGGTGTTTGACATCACTCGTGGTTCTTCATTTGTGTTATTCGTTGGCGTATTTTCATTCTCTGTTGTTGTATCTTCTGGATAGTCCATCCTGACATTTTCAGTCTGTCGCAGGCCGTTTTCCGTATTAGCGGGGGGAGGCATCATGTTCTCCCCCTGAGGGGATTCCATTGTGTGATAGATGTTCCTTATTGTTTTTTAGTTGCCTTATGGCTAAAGGTTAATGGAAGAACAACGCAGTCTGTGAAGGTCTGCCAGCTGCAGAGCAGCGTCAAACCCTAAGGGCTCCGCTCTCCATTTTTTTTTTTTTGACATAAACGGTTAGTTTTTATTTAAAATTTGGTAAATCAGCTGCCGAGGAATTTAACACTAAAACCTTGTATTTCCTTGTTACAGTCTACAGGGAAAGAAGATTTTGCTTTTGAATATTCCACTGAATGAGTTGCACTGTGAATGCAGATAGAGACTTGAAAAATAACTTGATTTGGTTTTAGAATGGCGCCTTGAAATTCCACTACTTTTGCTTTCCGTGACATAGCTCTGCTTCCTAGCTTGCAGAGAGGAGATCCAATGCGCCGGAGTGTCGGATCATCCCAAGAAAAACTGTGTTTTCTTTTTGAATTGTCTGGCGGAGTGTTATATAGTGTTCAAGAATGCCAAGAGCGGTAAATTGGCCTTGAGGAGGCCCTCGAGAACTCCACATCACCTACCCAGACGCAGCAGTGAGTTCCAACGATGAACAAAGATCGAAAATGCCACGATTGTGTTCTAAATTTCCCCTTGTGGATGAGTCGACATTTCCTAACAGCAGCCAGCTCAAAATGGTTCGGTCCTGAAGTCTGTAGAATCTGAATCAGCGAAATTCTCAAAGGAACAGAGGCCAGACAACTCCAAAATTAAGGAATATTGCAGTTCGATTCAACATCATTTACTAACAGAGATCTCTTGCTCCTGAGAGAGCCAAGGTTGGCTGCCAAGTCCGCCTATGAGTTTAACTTCCTCAGAACATGATAGAAGGAGATTTTGTGGAACTTAGGCAACAATAGGCTGATTTTTTTGAGGATGGCGGCTAACTACACCTGAGAAGGGATCTTTTGAGAGTTCATAGCCTATATAATTAGTCTGGAGTCTCCAAAGAATGAGATGGAGAGGAGAATCCTCTTGATAGCCAGATTTAGACCCTGCCACAAAGCAAGAGCCTCTTCTCTGTTGTTTGTTTCATGCCCCAGACCCCAAGCAAATCGCAGCTCAGTTGAGCCACCTGGGCTTAAGATAACTCCCCTACCACCTGCCTTTCCTGGGTTACCTTTAGAGGCCCCATCGAAGAATAGGCAGTGATCACCCAAAGCAGATCTCCATTTGATGAATTTTTGTTCTTCCAGACGAATTTCCCAATAAGAAGGGGCTTTAGCAGGAGGAATGGATCTATTCTAATGATTTGGAACAAGCTCTTTTAACCATTGATCTTCCTCATTGTCCAGAATCATGCCATTTCTTATGGTGGGTTTGGTTTCTAAGGCCTCCCCCAACAGAGCTTTGATCTTAGTGATAATTCTGACCGGGTTACAACTCTCCTCCCTAAATATTGTATTGTTCCTCTCCAACCATAGTTTCCAGCATGTGAATTTTGGGATCCACATCCAACCAGTCTTTAGAAGGCTTTTTTTGGAGAGACAAAACGGGGATAAGTTGGCCCTGTTTCTTAGCAGGTCCTGAATATTTCCTGGAAGCTCTATTTTCTCAGGTCCTAACATGAGGACACCCTTCCAAACTTCTTGAGTAAAGGGGCACAACAAGAACATGTGGTTAGCTATTTCTTCATCTGATGCACAAAGAGGGCACCTCGAGGGACCTTCCATTCCACGCTTCCTCGGGTTATCTCTGGTGAGGATACTTTTATGTGCTAGAGTCCAGCAAAAGAAGTTAATTTTGGGGAGAGAAGGAAAATACCAAATAAATTTCCATTGAGTTGGCTCTCGGGGGACATTAGGGACAGCCATCATACTCTTTTAACATTATGCTATTGAGTAAGAGCCTGAAAGAGAACCCCACCCTCTTTTGTCCTTAGAAGAGGCCTTTAAGGGAGATTTTCCTTGGAGAAAATCCAACAATAAATTGGCTTCACCATCCAGCCAATGAGGGACCTCCCCAAAATTCCAACCATCCCATAGACTTTCTGTATCATTTTTCCAATTGGAGATGTCCCAAAGGGTTTCCAGATTGCTGGCCTGAAGCCAAGCTCTGATATTTTCGAGTTCTGCGATTTGATTCAAGGGCTAATCTCCAAGAATCGAATCTTCCCAAATTTTTATTTTTTTCCCATTACCTGGGATCAAATAAAGCTTATGACTAAAAAGTTTCAAAGCTATGAGATAGAGTTTGAAAACTGGTGATCCTTTGGAAATTCTAGGAGGCTGGTCCAAGCACCTCAAATGTTTCCCATGAAAATATTTTTTCCACAGAAATCTCTTGCTCCAACTAGGATTCCCAGAAACAATGTTCCAAAGAAGCTTGGAGCCCAGAGCAAGAGTTTGGGCTGCCAGATCCTACATTTGGAGACATCCTTCCAAGAATGGCTTCTTATTAGTGTCCCAATTAACTAAACAGAGCCTTCTTTCTGATCAGGTGCTCATGTCCTAAGTGTCGTAAAATGCTCAAAATTTAAAGTGCTTAGAACTGGTTCAAAGTTGAATGACTAAAAAGTGGTCTTCTTCCCGATTCCGGCGCCGCAAACGGTTCGAAAAACGATCGTCGTATGAGGACGTTATGGCTAAAAGAAGAAATTTTATTTTTTCAAAAAAAAAAATTAAAAAAGGAATATTCCGCCTGCACGAAATCCGAGGAAACCACCCAAACATTAAATGTAACTGCAGTTAAGTTGGCGAAATTTTGGCAGGAGCACCAAATTTGGTGGACCCGCCATAATTGGCAGAGCTATCTGGAGTTAACTAAAGTTAGCTGGAGTTTTTCTAGGGGCAGACTGGAGAAACTTTAAATGGCCATAACTTTGGCTAGGAAAGTCGGTTTTGGAAGAATTTGTTTTTTTTATTTTGGGTATTTTTGACCTTCTAAAGCCATTGGTGCAGGTCTTACAGCCATCTGAGGTCATTTGCAGAGGTTTTAGAGCCGTGAAAGTTCTAGGAGCCACTAGGGCCCAGTTTTGTGAAGACTGTATAGGGTTGCTGGTATCCATTGGAGGTGATCCAATAGTCAATCCTGAAGGATTCAAGTGTTTTGAATCCATTTTTACCATATATTTCTCCTGTAGATGCTTCTATTCAGCTGTATTTTCAATTTGAGTATTTAATAAAAATAAGGACAAGCCCGGTTGGGAGCTTTGGACCCAGCAGACGTAGCCCTAGAGGGGGTGAACTGCTTTATCAACTTCTTTTGCATTTGTGGTTGATTTATTTTGCAGAAAAAATTCATTTTAATGTGTTAAATAGTAAAAGGAAATAACTCTGCTATGCTTAAATGGGTCATGAACAGCTGAAAATTTCATGTGTTTTCTTTCTGCAAGACATGGAAATCTTTTAAACATGTTTAATTATGAATTGAATACCTTGCAAACAAATTTCAAGTAGTTTCAAATTCAGATCAAGTTGGTATCAGAGCTCATGGTTTTTGCGCAAAGATCTTCTAACTGTCTTGCAAAGTATTGATGCTTACCAGGTTGAAACTTAAAAGAGGGGAAGGACAGTTGACTAGAGAACGAGAGAATCCTCAGTCAAGGAAGGCCAGAGAGCCATCACCTCCTCCTTCAATTTCACCCTCAAGAGTCTCAGCAGAAGCTTCAAGGATGTTTGAACATGAAGGAGAAATTCCTACAGAGACAGATCCAAGAGAAGAAGAAAGAGTCTTCAGAAAGGCTTTCTTGAACCTCACTGAAATGGTGAGGATATTGTACCAAGAAAGAAATGAGAAATTGGCTGGAGAAGGGTCCAAACATCCACATGAAGGAGAGGGCTCTTCAGGAGGTAAGAAGGATGATGATCTTTCCAAGAAAGGACATGGAGGAAATGGTCATCCACCACCCCCATCTTCACCTTCTTCCTCTTCATCCCCGTCTTCTTCTGTTCATAAGCATAGATCCTATGGAAAAAGTCCTTTTTTGAAGCTTGATGTAAAATTCGAATTACCTATGTTTAATGGTGAAGTGAATGCAGAAAATCTTGACAACTGTATTAGGCAGTTGGAAGTTTACTTAAGGATCCAGAATATGCATGATGATGCCACAAAGATTCAGTTGGCTTCTTTGAGAATGGATGGAGTAGCATTGGTCTGGTGGGAGGCCAAGACTAAAGAGGAGATCAAGAAATTTGGTAAGGTTACCTTAACATGGCCTGAATTTCTGTTAGCCATTAAAAAACAGTTTTATCCTCTTGCTCACATGCAGAAGGCCATTATGAATTGGCAAAACTTCAGACAACTTAAGGGTCAGAGTGTCCAAGACTACACCCAAGAATTCAAGAGAAGAGCTCTCTTGTTAGGGGTAGATTTGCAGACCCAGGAAACCTTGCTGAAATACATTGGTGGCTTGCATAGCTACCTTAGACACACCATCTTGATGTTTAACCCTACTAGCCTGGATGAGGTTTGTGTCCAAGCTACCCATTTAGAGGCAAGGGGAAAAAACACATTTGAAGAGGGTAGAAACAAGCCCCCCAAGGGAAAAACAAAGAGAAAACCTCCCAGGGAAAGAGCAAAAAGAATGCATCTGTCAAACAGGAGAGTGAGAAAGTGATCTGTAAAAACTGTTCTAAACCAGGCCATGAGGAGAAAAACTGTTGGAAATTATATCCTGAAAAAAGACCTCAATTTAACAAATCCAAAGGGAAACAAAAAAATGTTGCTACTACATCTACACCACAAGATTTAGGGGAAGATTCAGGTGATGAAACCAAAATTACAGCCATGGGTTTGAAAAACTTGAAGGGAAAAGAATTTGAAACTCAAGCTAGCACTAGCACCTCAAACTGCCATGTACAAGCTCCTAATGAGGAAGAAAGAATTGAACTGTTTCATGTGAGGGTGATTTCAAAACATACTAAAATTGACACACTTTTTGATAGTGGGTCACAAGCAAACCTTATATTAGAGGACTTGGTCAAGCAGCTTAAACTTGAGACCGTTCCACATCTGAAGCCATATCCACTTGGATGGATTTGCAAGGATGTAAATTTACAAGTTTCAAGAAAGTGCACATTGCGCTTTGCAATTACTGCACATTTTATTGACACAGTTGAACTTGATGTGGTACCTTTTGATATAGCAGGAATTGTTTTGGGAAGTCCTTACTTGTTTGACAGGAAAGCTATCTTTCATCGCCATGAAAAAAAATATCATCTGTTCAAAGATGGCAAGGAGTTCATTGTTAGAGCTCATCGCAAGAAGACAAATATAGCGATGGTGAATGCAGGACAGGTAAAAAGGCTGGTCAATTCAAGTAAGAATTTTGTTCTTCTTATGATTAAGCCCAAGGTTGATGTTAATCATGAGTCATTTGACAATTGTGATCCAAAACTTAAATCAGATCTGTATGATGTAGTTGATGCATATCATGAGATGTTTCAGGAGCCAACAGGTTTTACTCCTAAGAGGGAGATTCAACATGAAATCCATTTGCATCCAGATTTTCCTCTTCCAAACATAGGCATGTACCGCATGTCTATTATGGAGAATGCTGAAATAAAGAAGCAAATCAAGGACTTGTTGGACAAGGGTTTCATAAGGCCAAGTACTTCGCCATGTGGGTCACCGATTGTATTGATTCCAAAGAAAGATGGCACTTGGCGTATGTTTGTTGATTTCAGGGCCTTGAACAAGATAATGGTAAAGAATCGTTACCCACTCCCAAGGATAGATGATTTCCTAGACCAGCTGAAAGATGCTCGATATTTCACTAAGCTATACTTGCACAGTGGATATCATCAAGTAAGAATTGAAGAAAGTGACATTTGGAAGACAGCCTTTAAAACCAAACAAGGACTCTTTGAGTGGCTTGTGATGTCGTTTGGTTTGTGCAATGCAGCTGCAACTTTCATGCGGGTAATGGATGATGTCTTGCGTCCTTTTCTTGATGATTTCATTATTGTCTACTTAGATGACATCTTAATTTTCAGAAAGTCTAGAGAAGATCATGTCATGCATGTTAGAAAAGTACTTGATGTTTTGAAGAAGAATCAGTTATTTCTTAAAATGTCAAAATATGAATTTGGAAAGTCTTCTTTGGTTTATTTGGGACACATAGTAGGAGGAGGTGCTTTGAGAATTGATCCTGCTAAGATTGAGGCTATTATGAAGTGGCCTACTCCCAAATCCATAACAGAGGTAAGAAGGTTTTTGTGTGCAGCTCGATATTGGAGGAATTTTATCTCTAACTTCTCTTCTATAGCAGCTCCTATGCATGCAGTGACAAGTGTGAAGCATGTTTTCCAATGGGGAGGCAAGCAGCAAAAAGCTTTCGAATCTTTGAAAGAGAAGATTAGTTCAGCTCCAGTCCTTGCATTACTGGATTTGAGATAGCCATTTGAGATACAAACTGATGCTAGTGATTATGCTATGGGTGCAGTTCTTCTATAGCATGGTAAGCCTATTGCTTTTCATTCTAAAACTTTTAATGGTGCTGTTGTAAATTATCCTACATATGATAAGGAGTTGTATGCGTTGGTACAAAGTGTCAAAAGGTGGAAACACTACTTGATGGGCAAAGGAACTATTATACATACTGACCATCAGCCCTTACAGTACTTGCAATCACAAAGCAAGTTACAACAGTCACGATACTTCAGATGGATGGGCTTCTTGCAACAGTTCCATTTGGTAATAAGGTATAAGAAAGGTACTTTGAATAAGGTTGCTGATATGCTTTCAAGGCCTATTATTGGTGTTGTTACTTTACTTAAGAATGATTCCATTGTACATGATAGTTACATAGAACAATATGCATTTGATGATGACTTTAAAGATGTGTATGCTAACTTGAGTAAAGGAAATCATGTAGAGTAAAATGACTATCACATGCATAACAATTTGTTGTTGCATTTGGGCAAGTTGTGTATACCACAGGGGGAGAGGACAAATGTCATAAGAGAAGCTCATTCTTCTCTTATTGCTGGCCATTTTGGTGTGAGCAAAATAGTTGCACATCTACAGAGGTATTGCTATTGGCCTCGCATGGTAGATTTTGTTTCAAGCTTCATAAGAGGTTGTTCATTATGTGCTACGAGCAATCCTAGCAACAGGAAGCTTGGTTTGTATACTCCTTTGCCGGTACCTTCTAGACCATGGGAGAGCATCTCTATGGATTTTGTACGAGGTTTGCCAAAATCTCGAAAGCAGCATGATTATTTATATGTAGTAGTTGATCGTTTCAGCAAAATGTGTATACTTATGCCTTGTAAGAAAACTATAACTGCTGAACAAACTGCTGAATTATTTTTTCATCATGTATGGATTCACTTTGGTTTGCCTACTTCCCTTATTAGTGATAGGGATTCCAGATTTGTGGGGAATTTTTGGTCCAACCTATGGGAGATGATGGACACAAAGTTGAAGAAAAGTACTGCTTTCCATCCGCAAACATATGGACAAACTGAAGTTGTGAACAGAACCATTGTGCACCTCTTGAGAGGTTATTACAGCAAGCATCCCAAGCTTTGGGATGAACATTTTCACTACATACAACATGCTTACAATCATGCCAAGCACTCTTCCACAAACACCTCACTATTTGAAGCTTGTTTTGGTTACTTGCCAAAATCACCTCTTGATTTCATTCTTGAGAAAGATGTTGCCATTGAGGGACATAGTGACATTGACAAAGCCCGTTCATTCATTGAAAGAATTCAACAAATACATCAGCAAATTCAAGAACAGCTTGAGAAGAGTCAAGGCAAGTACAAGGAAAGACACGACAAGCATAGAGTCGATCACAAGTTTCAAGAAGGAGATGAGGTATGGCTGTACATTAGTAAGGAAAGGATGCAAGGAGAAGGTAAAAAGCTGAAGCCTATTCGTTATGGTCCATTCAAAATCCTCAAGAAGGTTGGAAATAATGCTTTTAAATTAGATTTGCCTTCCTACATGCAAATGTATTATGTTGTCAATGTGAAGAACTTACGTTTGTATGAACCTCCTTTGATTGCTTATCATGAAAATGTTGTTCAACTGCCATCTATAGAAGATTTCTCGCCAGAATTCTTAGATGAGTTGAAAGAAGATACAATCCTTGACAGAAGGACACGCACTTCAAGGAGGGGCAGTGTAGATTATGTTCGGGTTGGTTTCAAAGGCAGCAAACTGAACAAGGCAAAGTGGATGGAGGTGGACAGAGTCAGGGAGCTGTACCCTCACCTCTTTAATAGGTAGTTGAAGGCTTTTGGGGTCCAAAAGCTTCCCAATGGGGAGGCGTGATCAGGTGCTCATGTCCTAAGTGTCGTAAAATGATCAAAATTTAAAGTGCTTAGAACTAGTTCAAAGTTGAATGACTGGCAAGTGCTCCTCTTCCCGATTCCAGTGCCACAAACGGTTCGAAAAACGGTCATCGTATGAGGAAGTTATGGCAAAAAGAAGAATTTGTCCATAACATTAGAAATTTTAATTTTTCAAAAAAAAATTAAAAAAGGAATATTCCGCCTGCATGAAATCCGAGGCAACCACCCAAACATTAAATGTAACTGCAGTTATTTTGGTGTAATTTTGGCAGGAGTGCCAAATTTGGCGGACCCACCGTAATTGGTGGAGCTATCTGGAGTTAACTAAAGTTAGCTGGAGTTTTTCTAGGGGCAAACTGGAGAAACTTTAAATGGACATAACTTTGGCTAGGAAAGTCGGTTTTGGATGAATTTTTATTTTTATTTTGGGTATTTTCGACTTTGTAAAGCCATTGGTGCAGGTCTTACAGCCATTTGAGGTCATTTGCAGAGGTTTTAGAGCTGTGAAATTTCTAGGAGCCACCAGGGCCCAGTTTTGTGAAGACTGTATAGGGTTGCAGGTATCCATTGGAGGTGATCCAATAGTCAATCCTAATTCAAGTGTTTTGAATCAATTTTTACCATCTATTTCTCCTATATATTTTCTATTCAGCTGTATTTTCAATTTGAGCATTTAATAAAAACGAGGACAAGCCCGGTTGGGAGCTTTGGACCCAGCAGACATAGCCCTGGAGGGGGTGAACTGCTTTATCAACTTCTTTTGCATTTGTGGTTGATTTATTTTGTAGAACAAATTCATTTTAATGTGTTAAATAGTAAAAGGAAATAACTCTTCTATGCTTAAATGGGTCATGAACACCTGGAAATTTCATGTGTTTTCTTTCTGCAAGACATGGAAATCTTTTAAACATGTTTAATTCTGAATTGAATACCTTGCAAACAAATTTCAAGTAGTTTCAAATTCAGATCACTTTCATTATTTTTCCCTCCCTCCCATATAAATCTTCTTAGGAGGCCATCTACTTTACTAATAAAGGTTTTAGGGGCTAGTAGAATGGAGTTCTGATAAACTGGGAGACTTACGAAAACAGATTTCATATGGATTACCTTCCCAACACTATTCAACCATGAGGCCTCCAAGCTTGTTTTCTGAGTTTTAGCTTGTCTAGGAGGGGCATCCAGTGAGCTACCTTAGGATTTGATTTGAAGATTGGGATCCCAAGATACTTAAATGACTCCTAGGTTAGGGTTCTTTCGATTTCTAACAGCCTTGTTATGTCTGTCAAATCTTTGATCGAGCAATTCCAACCATAGATCGTGCTTTTTAGATAGTTAATCTTGCTGCCCGAAACCTCCCTATAAATGTCCAGCTCCTTCTTGAAGGTTCTAGTAGAATTTATGCTAGCTCCTCCAAGAAATAATGTATCATCAGCAAACTGGGCATGATTTATATCTTTAACATTGTGAGCCATTCTCAGGCCTGGTAGAGTTTGGATCTATTGATAGTAGTCTAGTTGGAAGCTGAGCACCGAAGCTTGAATGGCGTAAAGAAGCGGGGACAAAGGGCAACCTTGTCTTCGCCCCCTCAAGGCCTGGAAAAATTCCATTGAATGACCATTAACCAGAGGCGCTATCCAAGGGAAGGCAATGCAGGATTTCACGCAAGTTATGAGAACTTTTGAGAAGCCAAATTTCTCCATCACAGAAAACAGGAAATCATGTCTCACCCTGTCAGAGGAATTTGTCAAATCTAGCTTAATCACCATGCCTTTCTCTTTTTGATGACAGCTTGAATGAATTGCTTCTTGCACTAACACAATATTATCAAGAATCTTTCTCCCTTTTATGAATCCTCCTTGGTTTTCAGGGATGATGACCGGCAAATTTTTCTTAATACGGTGGATATTATTTTTGTAATCAACTTATAACTTGTATTACACAAAGAGATGGGCCTGAATCTACTGAAATCAATGGCGCCTTTGTCTTTCGGAATCAAGGCAAGGAAGACCGAGTTGGTATTGCCTCCAATCTTGGTGCAAGTCTGAGATTTACGGATCATTCTCATAAGGTATTTTTTAATTGTATGCCAGCAAGTCAAGTAGAACCTGGCAGTGAACCCATCAAGGCCTGAGCCTTTATCCGGATCCATGTAATCCAAAGTTTTTTAATCTCATTCATACTTATTGGAGTAGTCAGCATAATATTTTCAGAATCTTGAACACAGTGAGGAATAGATCAACTAGATAGGCTTCAGAATTCATAGGAGGGTCTTCCGGGGCAGAGTAAATATCTTTGAAGGAGTGGGCTGCTCGCTTTATGCCTTCAGAATATTTAACCACAGTGTTTTGATAGTGAATTTCATTTACTGTTTTGAAGTGCTTGCATGATTCAACTTGCTTATGGAAGTAGCTTGTATTTTTGTCTCCGACCTGTAACAAAAGATTTCTGGACTTCTGTCTCCAGAACTCTTCTTCATCCCTACTTGCTCTATGGAGATCTTTTTGCAGCTCTACTTCTTTTTGAAGAAGGATTTGGGTTACATTGGAATTCTCCATTGTTAATTTATGGCTTGCTACACTGTCATGCATCTCCTTTCTTTTGGCGGTGGGCGTTTTCAACCTTTTAGCCCACTCCTTGAGCTCCCTTTTAAGTCTCCTCATTTTTACTTCCCACACAAAGGAAGGGGATCCTTCATGAACTTGCCAGTTCCAGGCCTCAGAGACAACCTCCTAGAATCCTTCTTGATGAATCCATAGAGAATTGAATCTAAAGGGAATGGGGCAAAGATTTCCATCGAAGGAGAGCTCAAGAAAAATGGGTTTATGGTCATAGGTGTAGTTTGGTATAATTTTAGAGGTGGCCATTAGACCACAAGTCAAGAAGGAGGATTCGACTAGAAATCTATCCAGACGAGTAGCAATGTGGCCGAGGCCTATCCTTTTCTTTGACCAGGTAAATTTCCTAGATGTGGGCTTCATATCCTCCAATTCTCAATCTAAAATGAGGTCTTGAACCCATTCTCTAGCTGTCTCCCTGACCAGCGAGCCCCCATTTTTCTCTTCTGTAGCTAGAGTAACATTTAGATCACCTGCAATAATAATATTTTCTGGGTTGTGCAAGAAAAGATAGGACTGGAGCGAGTCCCAACAATTTTTTTTCTCAGATGGTAAGACCAAAGCATGAAGATTGAACATACTTACTTGATGGCCGGATTCTTTATGGAGGAGCTTAGTGAGTAGAAAATGGGGGAAACATTCATCATGAATCAGATCATATTTGGAGCTATCCCAAAAGGAGGCAATCCCTCCAGAGGAGTTTCTAGCACTGACTGCTCTCCCTTGGCCTTTATGCCAGAATGCTTTGCTTGCTTGGAGGAGTGGAAGGTCCTCTAGTTTTGTCTCTTGTATGAGAAGGATTTCAGGTGAGTACATCCTTACAATGTCTTTCAGAGCTTCTTCTTTCAACCTGCTACCCAACCCTCTGCAATTCTAGGAGACGTATTTCATTATTTACTGGCTTGGAAGGTTGTTGCTCCTTTTAGAGCCTGACCATGCTTGCGCCTAGAGTATTCATCATTCCTTTGAGAGTTTTCTGAGAGCCTTGGAGAACATCCAGATAAGTTTGTTCCTCTCTCTGTTTCTTCTTGGACTTTCCACCCCTGGTCAACTTGATAGGAGTGACTTACGAGCTGTCTGAATCTGAGACTCCATCTTCTAAATCTCCCTCAGAATCGGAGCCCAGACTGATGCACTCCTCATTTTCTTCTTTTTTCCCTTGTTCATCCTCTGATGGAGGAAGAGTTGACTTTGCCTCTGCTTCTTTCACTTTCTTTGATGGGTCTTCTAGTTCCTCTTAGGTTCCAATGGCATCTGTCTTTATCCCAGAGGAAGAACCCTCTTTTGGAACTTCTTTGGCTTTTGTTTTAGGTCAGGGCTTCACCAATGGCCCTGAATTTTTCTTCTCAGTTGGTTTTGGGACTGCCTTTCCCTTTTTGATTTCTTTCCATCCTTCATCGTCCACTTTGTCCCCAGTTGGAGCTTTTGGGCAATTTCGCTCAAGTGTCCATGTCCATGATAGGTTCTGCATTTGAAAGGCAATTGCTCGTAATCCAATTTTTAATAGTGATTTCATTCTCTGACTGTAAGTTTTACCGCTTCGGGCAGTCTAGCTTCTAGATCGACTTCCACACAGATTCTTGCACAGGTATATTGGTCCTTGTTATCTGATTTGTCAATGAAACGGCCTAGGCCATTTCCAATCTTCTGCAAGGTGTGATAGCTCCAGCAATGGATCGAAAGATTGGGAAGCCGGACCTAGACTTGGACCTCTTTAGGGGTATCGATTGAGGGATTGAAGTTGGGGGTTCACTTATTAAGATACAGACCCTGATTTCCCATAAAATATAGACCGTTTTTGAAAACCAAATCTCAATCTTATTTGGAGGTGAACTAGAAAATGAAATACCCTCTCCCGACAACATAGCAAATCACATTACTTTCTAGCTAGGGCCTCCAGTTGTGTTGGATCCAGTCATCTATCGTTTTTGTAGAGGGCCAGCATCCCATAAATTGTCGTATGAATCCTCTGTCAACCAGGGCTAGGGCGATTTTTATCGATTGCTCGTCTGGCAGGGCGATCTCAGGAATTTCCTCCAGTTTTTTGATGAATTTCGGGACTTCTAGAATCAAATGTTTCTTCCCTTTCTGCGAGAGCAATCTTCAGAATTCTTCTTTTGAAGAGATTGGTGGGGTGAGAGAAGGCTCCCCACCCGCAGGTGCACTCATGGTGACGGCTACGCTCCTCTGCCAGCAACAACACTAGCCAGAGGAGGGAGGCAGAGCCCAATTACGGGGATGCCAAGAAGGATTGAGAGCCCAGCAGTAGGGGCTACCACACAGGGGGCCTGCAGAGAGCCACAGGGGCCATTGAAGCAGGGGCGTGGGAGTTCCAGTTTAGAACGCGCGCGCAGATCACCCTGAAACTCAGCGCTACCCTTCATTTTCATTTGAAGTTAAATATTGTATTAAACATAGGTTTGATCTAAAGTGGTCATTGTATTAAATATAAAATTGTTTTAAAATATTTTTATCTCAAAATGCTTTTGTCTTAAATATAAAGTTTTGTCTTAAAATAATTTTGTCTTAAATTGTTTTTGTCTTAAAATAATTGTCTTAAACTATTTTTGTCTTAAATATAAAGTTGTCTTTAAATTTTTGTCTCAAACTACTTTTGCCTTAAATATAAAGTTGTCTCAAAATATTTTCGTCTTAAATATGAAGTTGTCTTAAAATATTTTTGTCTGAAACTACTTTTGTCTTAAAATATTTTTGTTTTAAACTATTTTTGTCTAAAATATAAAGTTGTCTTAAAATATTTTTGTCTCAACCTATTTTTTTCTTAAAGTCTATATTCAAGACAAATCAATTGGTATTAATTTTTAATGTAAGATAACTAAAATAGAAAATGAGTTTTTGAGACAAGATTTCTTTTGTCTTAAAAAAAATGTCTCAGAAGTGCCTTTAATGTAATAGTAATATTTTATGACATTACCATGTTGTAAATATTTTTATACCCTTTCAGAGAATGCTTACTTATTTATCAGTATGGATCCACCTCATTATACATTAGAACACTTTTGGTATGGACCATTAGGATGCCATGAAAAAAGAAGAACATAAACATATTTTGCCACATTAGAGTATTGATTGATACCTTTTTTCTATTTTGAGTGTTATTTGTATGTTCCTTTTATCATTCGCCCATAGGATTCTAATTTTTTATTTAGAGTTTTAAATTCGATTGCTCGATTATTGGTGATCTCTGTTGTTATATTTCCCAATCCATAATACGTGTATCTGTCATGACTAGTGCCCCATTTAATATAAACGTCTTTAATTATGAACACTTTTTCTGCAAATACAGTTTTATGGCCTTACAGGTTACTGATTTCGGTGTCTTCATATGGACACATAGAAATATGGATTCGGAAAGGAAGAAACTTAGGTTGAAAGTTCAAGGAGATAAATGCAATCAACATTTATGCAAATATGCATTTAAATACTAGTTTGAACAAATCGCTTATTCAATTGTGAGGATAGAAACCGTGATGATCAAAAGTTTGTAAATGGCTTGTGGTGGACCTCCAAGGCCATTGCAAGAACGTGTGTTCCTAAAGAGTATGCTAAAAGGGCACAATTTTGTGCCCAAAAACACACTGTCTCAAACCAACATTCACAATTATTAATGGAAAATCAAAGGAAATGGTGAAGGACAACTCTTTACAAAATTCACTTTGCTTCTAGAGAAACTTCTCTTCTACAAATTACATCCACTCTACTATAAAAATCAATACCTTTCGTCTCTCTTGTGGATCTCTATTTTGCACCTAGTTTGTATGCATGTATTTTCTGAATGGGATAGGGCACCTTTTTATCTATATTGTTTGGGCTTATGCTTTACCTTGGGTCAGAAGCTAATCAGTTAAATTAATTTAATAAGGTCACTAGATAATTAAGTTCCTAAGTGAGCAGCAGCAAAGTAAGCATCTCGCTTAGCAATCCATCAATCCATCAATCCATATAGATTCTCTCGATATAAATAAGCAAGCAGCACCTATGGCAAAGGCACTGGCACCTCCTTCTTCAATTAGTTTCCTACCCACCTAGTCTGAAGCAAGACAAAGCAATAAAGCCGCCATCTACTAAGCAAAGCCAATAAAGCCATCTAACCCAAGCGAGCTTGCCAGCAGCATTCCTTCCTACCAGCAGCAGAGAAAGCATCCCTACTAGCAGCAGTTCATTCTGTTGATTCTGTTGATCCACCAGCGAAAGGAGCCGGTAGGTGGAGGCAATTCAATGCCCGCAGCGTCCCTTCTGGTCGTCCCTTATGGTCTGGTTAGATAAGATCTATACCCTAAGTTGATTCTGTTGATTCTGCAGTTTACCCAGTAGCTTCTTCAGCAGTTGATTAAGTAGATTCTAATCCAGCAGCAAAAGCAAAGGTAATCAGGGCATAGGCAGATCCAATTGATGATGAATTGTTCCCACCCATCAGTCTAAGTCTAGGCAAAGGACACATCTACATAAGCCATAGCAGCGGAGTAAGCCTCCTAACAAGATATCGTGCCATATACTGTAGTAATAGATTCAGAGGCAGCTAGAGCAGCAAAAAGTAAAGTAACCTAAGTGTTCCTTGTTTCAGCATATCCAGCAGTAGTCTATCTAGTAGCAAAGAAAGAAGCTAGGGTGTATGGAGCATATATGGATCCTCCAGCACAAGCATAAGCTTATCCAGTAGTGTCAGCAGTACTAGCGGCTTATCCAGCAGAGGTAGCAAGGGCAGAGCCAGTTCCAGCTTCTCAACTAACACAATCTTATCGGTGTTATAACGTATGTAATATTCGTTATGGTCAATATTCACGCTCCACTTTCTGTACGCCTTAGCTTGGCTGTAACCGCTACGCTCTGCTCTTCCGCTTGCTTTCTGGACACTGAAACTTTCTTGCTTTCTGTACGCCTTTAGGGTGCGTAAGCATGCTCGACTGTTAAGGAGAGGGTGCCCCCGGCAGGGCTCTCAATATAAGGAGAGGTGGATTTGAGCAAAGAGAACAGTTTTGGGTGTGTGTTTGTCTTGTGATTCAACCCCCGATAGATTCGTAAATACAAGTATCTCTATCTCTAAATCTAATCCCCCTCCCTTCTTTCTTTTCAAATCGTTCACAGGCCTCCTATCAAGAAGGTAAAAGCAATGAAATAGAAATACTTCCAGTAGGGTGCGTAAGCATGCTCGACTGTTAAGGAGAGGGTGCCCCCGGCAGGGCTCTCAATATAAGGACCTTTAGGTGCTCGACCATAAGGACCTTTAGGTGCTTGACCATAGGACCTTTAGGTACTCGACCATAAGGATGCGTAAGCAGGCTCGACTGTTAAGGCCGCCATCACCTTTAGGTACTCGACCATAAGGGAGAGGATGCGTAAGCAGGCTCGACCATAAGGACCTTTAGGTACTCGACCATAAGGACCTTTAGGTACTCGACTGTTAAGGAGAGGGAGAGGGAGAGGACCTCACCATATGAATAGTGAGTGACTCCGTCCCTTTAGGTGCTCGACCATAAGGACCTTTAGGTGCTCGACTGTTAAGGAGAGGGATAGGAGAGGATGCGTAAGCAGGCTCGACTGTTAAGGAGAGGACCCTTTAGGGTGCGTTAGCACACTCGACTAATAAGGATGCGTAAGCAGGCTCGACTGTCAAGGAGAGGACCTTTAGGTACTCGACCCCAAGGGAGAGGAGAGGGGGCTCGACTGATAAGGAGAGGAGAGGGAGAGGAGAGGGTGTTTCTTTATTTTTAAAATCATGTCAACTTAGGGCCGGGGTCACTCACTATTCATATGGTGAGGTAATCCTTTCAATAATCTCCTATATATATCTTAAGTTTCTTTGTCTGTTCATTCAACCGAGATCAATCAAATTTTCATAATCAAATCATTGACAGGCCGATTCTCAAGAATCTGCACCAAGGGTGTGTGTTTCTTTAGCTCCACCAACTCAATTCAATATTCAGACTTCAGACTTCAAGTTCTTCATCCTTCCAGTAAGGGGTGTTAAAGATATGCATAATGACATATGCCCATAGCAGCATTATCTGCTAAGGCATAATGACATATATAATTCATGACTGGAAGAAATGCATAATGACATATGCCCATAGCAGCATTGTCTGCTAAAGCGTAATTACTGCTATTATATATGTAATAACGCTTTAGCATCTACTGGTATCTCCGCTCTCATAATGGATCGTACCAGAATCTCGTATATAGATATAATTTGAAAACATGACTCTTCAAATTTGAGGGAAGAAAATAGGCTATAACGAAGACTTCACTTTACTTATTTCCTTGCCCTCAGAAGCGCAAGCCCTCCGGACCTTGGCTTGGCCTGGAAAGTCTTTTCATGGCTCTTCCTTGACGTACGAAGTCGCTCTCCCGACGTAGGAGGGCCGCCATCAATGCCGGCCAAGGAAAGAAATAAGTAAGTGTAGCCCAATGTCCCTCACCCATATGATGGATGAGCGAGAAATCGATGGCGGCGATGGCGATGGTCGAGCTTCCAAATCGATGGCGGCCTTGACAGTCGAGTGTACTAACGCACCCTCACCCATCGGAATGAGTGAGTGACCCCTATAAAGGAGTAGGGGCGATGGCGGCCTTGACAGTCGAGTGTGCTAACGCACCCTCACCATATGAATAGTGAGTGACCCCTCACCATATGAATAGTGAGTGACTCCGTCCCTATGAAGAAGTAAGGGCCCTCACCCATATGATGAGTGAGCGTTAAAACCCTCACCATATGAATAGTGAGTGACCCCTCACCATATGAATAGTGAGTGACTCCGTCCCTATGAAGAAGTAAGGGCCCTCACCCATATGATGAGTGAGCGTTAAAACGATGGCGGCCCGGGGGTCGAGCGTTCGTTACCTCACCCTCACCATATGAATAGTGAGTGACCCCTAAGTAATAAATATAGGGCCCTCTATTTTGGGAAAATAGAGCTTCCAATCGATGGCATTGGTCGAGTGTGCTAACGCACCCTCACCATATGAATAGTGAGTGACTCCGTCCCTCGACCTCCTCTGTCGGTCGAGCGAGAAATCGATGGCGTTGGTCGAGCCATGCTTACGCACCCTCTCCTTAGCAGTCGAGTGTGCGTTCCTCTCCTCTCCTCTCCCTCTCCTTATCAGTCGAGCCCCTGACGGACCTTATGGTCGAGCACCCTAAAGGGTCCTCTCCTTAACAGTCGAGCCTGCTTACGCATCCTTATCAGTCGAGCCCCCTAAAGGGTCCTTATCAGTCGAGTCACTAACGTACCTTGATGCTTATTGGGTGGGGGGCATATGAATGAGTGAGTGACCCCTAAGTAATAAATATAGGGCCCTTGCTTTCCGAATGAGGGCCTAATAGCTACAGTGAAAGGGGGACTTATGTTTAGAAGTGTACGCCGGGAAAGTCATTCCAAAGTCTCTTGCTTGACGAAGTTTGCCATATTGACTCGTATCACTTCGGTAACTAGAGATAGAAGAAAGAGAAAACACAGGTACGGTAAGTGAGAACCTTACTTTATTTCATAGGCTTCTACTTGAAGAAAGAGCCAGATATGGATCAAAGGTAGATAGATTATGGATTCCGTGTTTGTTGAACCGAAAAACTTCACTGTATAATGCCCACGTAGTTCGTCGGTGAAACCAACGATTATTTTCGCCTCATATGTCACACTCTTATCAATGAAAGAACCATCCATCCCTTCCTATTCGTAAGGGAGAAAGGAGGGGGAAAGGTACTTACCGGGTGAAAATGAGACGGGAAGATATGAAAGGTAAACCCGGGTTCAATTTAGGTTCGGGAAGATCTCAAGTGATCCCTTACCTTATAACGAAGGTAAGTAATAACCTTCTCTACCACTTTGTTTGGGGGGTGCGAGTTCAGGGGGGGGGTTTACATACAATTGCAACCAAGGAGCAAAGTTGTTTATGGTTTCATCTCAGAGGCATTCTTATCACTTGGTAGATCCAAGTCCATGGCCTATTTCGGGTTCACTCGGAGCTTTGGCAACCACCGTTGGAGGTGTTATGTACATGCACCCATTTACAGGGGGTTCAACACTCCTCAGTTTGGGCTCGATATTCATCCCATATACCATGTTCGTACGGTGGCGCGATGTTATACGTGAATCCACGTTGGAGGGACATCATACCAAAGTCGTACAATTAGGACCTCGATATGGTTTTATTCCGTCCATCGTATCGGAGGTCATGTTCTTCTTCGCTTTTTTTCGGGCTTCTTTTCATTCTCCTTTGGCACCTGCGGTAGAGATCGGAGGTATCTGGCCCCCCAAAGGGATTGGGGTTTCAAATCCTTGGGAAATCCCTTTTCTTAATACCCCTATTCCCCCTCCATCCGGAGCTGCCGTAACTTGGGCTCATCATGCTATACTCGCGGGGAAAGAGCAACAAGCAGTTTACGCTTCAGTAGCCACCGTTTCACTGGCTCTAGTATCCACTGGGTTCCAAGGAATGGAGTATTATCAAGCACCTCCCACTGTCCCGGATGGTATTCATGGTTCTACCTTTCCCTCAGCAACCGGGTTTCATGGTTTTCATGTGATTATAGGTACTATTTCCCCAATCATACGTGGTATTCGCCAATATCTGGGTCATTTGACCAAGAAGCATCACGTTGGCTTTGAAGCAGCTGCATGGTACCGGCATTCCGTAGACGTGGTTCGGTCATTCCCATTTGTCCCTATCTATTGGTGGGGAGGTCTATGAAGAGACGAACAAGTGGATTGAGAAATGAAAGCTCGGGGACAGAGAGAACCGGGCTTTTCCGAAGAATTACTGCTGCTTCCCCACCCCCTTTGATTATCATATCGAAAGTTTTTTCCACTTTTCTACCAGATATCTATTTATTCCGGCATATTCATGTGGGGATCGAAGAGATTATGGCAGATTATGTTCACCAAGGAATGACCCGAAATTGGATTTTCATCTATCTGGGATCGTTCTTTTTCATAGTAATAAAAGATGTTTTCCTTTTTTTCGTTTCTTTTCTTAACAAATGGAATAACCCAATGGATCGACCGCTACGAGAAGAAGGTTATCGCCTTTCTTTATTCCCCTCAATCTAGCTAGGTCAGGTTATCACTAGATTCTTCCCTCAATCGCTCGCTAGAAGGATATGATAAGGAGAGGATGCGAAAAGCACGCTCGACTGATAAGGAGAGGACATTTATGCGCTCGACCGACTAATGGAGGGAGAGGACACAACACTACGCGCTCTTTGAGGGGAAGAAATCAAGGGTGAGGTAACGTGGCCCCTCTCAAATAAGTAACTAAGACGTGCGGGTTATCGGAGGCATTGACTTTCGCCTACGTGAAGGACAGCCGGTTTGTACTATTAACATGTCTGCTCCTCGGATTTGGTATTGGGTGGCTCCTTGTCCCAGAGCAGTTACTGGTTCAACCAGTTCGCGAGTGCACTTAAGGAAGCTGTTGAGTGCCCGATGAGGTTGATTGGTTTTCCATGTGTCTATTCCGGAATACACGACCAAGTAATAAATAGGCACGTTTACCGAACCTGAGGACAAAGGTCGAAAGCTTACCTGCTATAATGGCTAACGCACGCACTTACCTCGTACCCTTGCTTCTTTGCTCCGTTGCGCCTTAGTAACGCTATATAGTTGCTGATTCGGAATTGTAACCAAGCATCCCCCATTGGTTCTATACCCGATTCAACACTAGATAGCTTCTCTGGTCCTTCACTAATCGGGGCTCAAACTCCAGAAATGAGAAATGCCAAACAAAATAGAATAGGAATAACACTTGATATTATTAGAAGAAAATGGGTTGTTTGAGAGAAGGCATAGCGCTACTCCTCTTACGGATAGATGGGACTAGGACTGATATCATGCTATTCTAGAGATAGATAGGCGAAGAACGACAAGGTCCGGAGGGTCTTGCGCTTCCTAGTGCAAGGACCCGACAGGGGGCTCGACTGATAAGGACCCTTTAGGGGGCTCGACTGTTAATGATGATGAGGTTAGGGGTAGTTAATGAATTTTATGTAGTCTAAGAAAGGAAGATCCAAAATAAAAAGGAGGTTCGAATCATGTCATTTTAGGAAGAAATAAAGGACATAAGAAGAGAGATTCTTAATCTCTGAAAACAAGTAAATGGAAAGTATGAGAATAATAAGGGAGAAAATATGGTAGGTAATGTGTTATAAGATAATTTGTCCTTTCAAATCTATTCCAAAATTTGAAAAAATCGTCCGTCTATATATGTAGAATATTAAAATCATAACAGTCGTGTTATACGAATTGCTTTCTATGCAAATCTATTCTGAGTTAAATTGAGGAAAGAAAAAATAATATAATCGTGACAAAATCTATTACGAAAATTACTATTAGCAAATTTATAAAACAAACCTGCCGCGCAGCCTCTGGAAAATACTAAATATTTATATATAAAATCTCTCCGACAGAAGAAGAAATACAAGCCAGTCATTGATTTTCATAATAAAAAATTTCGAGTTAGTTCAGTTATCTAAAGCCCAAGGAGCTTGACGCTTGATGGCCTGCACGTCTTGGGGAGAAAGGTCATTTTCAATGTTCAGCACCTCTCACGCTTTTTCGGGTGTTTTCAAAGCCGCAAGTACACCCGCAATAGTTCGACAGACCAAGTCAAGAAGAGTCGCGACATTCAGTTTCATGGCAGCCAGTCCAAGTTCGATCAAAGTGGGAAGATCCAAATTCACAAACTCTACATACCATGGGTCAACATCCTCTTCTGATCTCCAGGGACCGAAGGGATGATCAACATGGTATTCGCAATACTTGATAATCTTTTCCAAAATGTCTGTGGACACAGATGGCACGAGAATGGGATCTTCAGTGCCAAAGTACTCCGCCACATACTTTATTATCACCGACTGAAACACTACCACTTCTTCCACGGCGAATATTTTGCCATCGAAGCCCTTCAGTCTGACAATCTGATCTTTGTGAATGTCCTGCTTCATTTGTGTTTCCATTAACACGCAATTGAACGATGATGTTGATGTCTAAGTTTATTACAGAGGTAACGTGATGTATACTATTTCTTCGATCAACCAAGATTCTGGATCGCCAACAGATGATTTATCTCAATTATCCTTTCGATTTGGTATTGATGTTATGTAATATTTGGTATTGATGCACTTTTCCTAAATCGACATGCAAACTGTCAAAATGCACATGCACAATGCAAGTATTTCTTTTCTTCTTGCTTAATGTCGATGTATACAAAAAGAAAGCTGTTGTATAATTTCGAATTCGATTTCAAGCGTAAGCAAACAAGTTTTGTCCAATAATCAAAAGAACACCTTAAGATTCACTCGTTTCAACACAAGAAATACTGAAATTCGAACCATATAACGAAAGTAAATGCTCAAGCAGCTATGAACAGCAATAAACTAGCTCTTAGAATCACAACGACACTTTCTCACAGGTCTAGATCCAAGAGGTCATAGCAAGACTAGTTCGCTTTCGCTATGGGAAACAGTGAATGACAGTAAGAAATACCATAAGAACAATCACGGTTTCTTCATACAACTGAGGGGGAATGAAGGCAAAGAGAAGTGGTTTCAGCTGGGTATACAGGTTGACAACAGGCTGCAAAAACAATACTGAAAACTGGGCAACAGACAGTGGAGAATCCAAGTTGCACAAGGCAAAACTGGATCAGCGCAGGTGCTGCACTGTGAACCTGCGATGCAGCACAGGTAGCCCCTTCGGGTCCTGCGATGTCAGTGCAGGTAGCCTTTGTGGCAGCTGCACTGATGAGACAAGTTACGTCTCTCTCAGATTCCGGCTCACAGTTTGCTAAAAAATGAGCGGTTTTTGGCCAAATCAGTTGCTATCAGTCAAGTATACTCTAGAGGATGATTAAAGGAAGATGAACACTATCACAAAGAGAAAAAAAGAGTCCTTGTGGATCAGCTCTTCAAATCATAAACATGCCCAGCACTGGGCTAGAGTAGCTGCCCTCTACTTTGCATTCGAAGGACTCGCATGCAGTTTGATTCAGTACTCTTTTGTTTAAGAAATGAATAGCAAGAAACACAAGCTACCAACAAGACACGATCCCCAGCGGAGTCGCCAATCTGTTGTGGGGGAAAGTATCCAACTCGGAATGACCCTAACCCACTCTAAGGGTGACAGTTCCTTAGCAACAGCTGAAAGCAAAGCTATCTAAAGTTTCTTCTTTATGACATGCAAGAGATAAAAGGGATAGATCCACTTACCGATGTCTTGCGCAAATGGTCGATCCAATCTCCTTTGTTTGCCTCTTGCTCCCAGCTCCAAGTCTTTTCACGGGCCCAACTACACGAGATCCTGCAAATAAGACAAGAAAAGGAAACTACAAGAAGCATGCATGTATAAATGATTCAAGGATTAGCATAAATCAAAGACGCAAGTAAGACAATACATCATTGAAACACATGCGAATAGAAGAACCTCAAATGCTTTATTAATATATGGAAGTAAGGTTCAGGCGGTGATACAACCATGAGAGGTCCAATCCAGCATCACCTTCCCGACGGAGAGAAATCTCTTCTTCACCTCCCTCAAGCAATCACCCAATACTCTCAACTGCAAACCAACAGCGATTCTTTGCACTGAATTCCGCCCCCCAGATCCCATGGGATGAGATCGTTATATAGAGTTTTGGAGTGAAGATAAGCCAGCTTGATGTGTGACTTGTTGTCCTCTTCAACTCCAGTTGTTCTTCAGTCCTTCACTCAGAGTTTCTGCCTTCCACTTGGAGTTTTGGAAGCTCTTAACTCATCATTAGGCGAATCTTATGATCAAGTGTCTTTTTAGAAGCTTCCTGGGCACTGGCACTTTGAGAAAAAGATTCCTCCACATGTCCAAGTACGCCCAACGCAGGTAGCCTTTGTTCTACCTGCTATGCATAGCAGGTAGCCTTTGTTGTACCTGCTATGCAGCGCAGATGCCTAGTGGAGCAGCTGCTATGATCCAAAACTGACCTGTTTTTGAGTGTTTTTCAGTGGAGAACTGAACTGCAGTGCTGTGGTTTGCCGACCTTGTTCCTCTAAGGGTAAGAACAACATGTTTAGGGACTTTGGATCCCTTAGATTATTGACATTTCATGCTTTATGTTGTAAGGCACAAAAATGTCTATAACACTAACGAATTGAGATGGTTGTCTCCAGGGGTTGAGGGATCTCTAAATAATAAGGTCGTAGATGTTGCTCCACTATCTGTTACCCATAGGTTGTGTGTGATCCTTATTTTTTTTAGAAATTGGGTATCTCCCCTATCTTCGTCTATGCAAAGTAGACACTAGTTGGCATCATAGCCACAAGATGTGATTGTTGGGATTGTGTCTTCCTATCTGGAAAATAGGTTGAGGGGGCTTGGAGGTGTGTTATCTGTACCTTTGGTAAGTCGGGCATCTCACCTAAGCTCAAATTATGATACAGGTGTTGTACCACAATAATGTTGAGGTTCATTGTTGGGAAGGTTAGTGGGCTATAAGATGGGTTGAGATGTGCTCCCATATATCACCTATTACTCGATATGGGGTTGAAGATGATTTTATCCCTAGAGAGTTTCTAAGTTGATACTAAGATTCCCGATGTAATTTTAGGTTGAGATGTGCTCCATGATGTTGTTCCAAATTGATCTAGGCTCTCTGATGTCAATGTGAGTTGTAGAATTGGCTCCCTGATCCCTGGTAGTAGCATTGGGATCCCTAGTGGCAACGATTCTAGGTGGTAGCAGTGCCTTAATTGATAGAGGGTGTTAGCTTAGGCTCCCCTCCAATGTCAAATTATTCTTTTAAATTTGAGAATGTTTAGCATATGAGTAGAGATAATAAGAGATAAGTAGAGATGAGGGGTGTTGACATTTGATGACCAGATACTTGAGAGTGGATATGGTTTAATGTCAAGCTTATTGCAACGATTACATGATGCAGTTTGAATTTCTCCCTAGCTAAGAGGGAGTGTTAATTTGGTAGCTCAATGACAAATTTTGACCATGGGAGGAGATCCCTCCTATTTAGAGGACCAATTTTGAGTATTGAATCGCTCAATTTGGATAAGGGAAAGCATATTATTGAATTAAAATCCCACATGTGCATTCTTTATGAGGTCATACCTAAAGAAAGATGAACACCCTTAGAAGGCTATAAATAAAAGTAACCTCAACCTCATTTGGAAAATAATCCTCAACCATTTTTCTATTTTTCTTTCTTATTTTTTTCTTGCAAAGGTCTGAGGTCTTATTTTTTCCTATTCATTCTTTGAAAATCACTTGAAGCATATTATTTTCCATTATTAGTACGAATAGAGCTAATATGATATTCTATATTGGATCAAAGGCTTTGAAATTTTCCTTTTTTAGGTATCACCAACACATTATGATGTAGTCATCAATAAAAGTCATCATGTATTTATTACCACTTGAAGAAGGATTACACATAGGTACACACAAGTCAAAATGAATTAATTCAATATTTTTATGTGTTCTAAAATGAGAATCATGAATATACTATTTCTTTATTTTTCTTAAGGCACAAGCATCACAATGCTTAATTTTCCTAGGAACGGTGGGAAAAGAACTAAAAAAAATTCTCTTCAATAAGAAAAGACTATCATATTTCAAATGTCCAAATATAGCTTGCCGAAGGAGACTAGATGGTAGTGTGACTTCCAATTCTCTCAATCACATCACTCAATGTGTCTTCTTTATCAATGGTTGGAGCTCCATGATTAGGAGAATTTTGCATGTCTGTATCTATCAAGGGAATCAACTTATTGCTCAACAACATTCTAAGTATGAAGATTCAAGAAAGGTTACATCACTACATAATATAAACTTCTTATTTGCTTCATCATAGAGATTATATGCATTGGAGGTATCTAAACACCCTAAGAAGACATGTTTTTGACCCCTTGCACCAATTTTGTTTCATTTTCCTTTAGGCATCAAGGCATAACATATGAAAGCAACAACCATTAAATGCCTCACTAAAGGAATGTGGCCACAACATATTTCATGAGCCTTATGAGATGTACACATTTTCAAAATATATATTGCAGAAAGAACTACATCATCCCAAAATGTCATCTTTACATTTTTGAAAAACATAATTAAATGTACCATTTTTAAGATTTTTCTATTCATTCTTCAAAATACACCATTTTGTTGACAATTACAAGACACTCTTATTTAATTTCCGATACCATGCTGGCAAAGATAGTTTTCAAAATCACTTGAAGTATATTATTTTCCATTATTAGTACAAATAGAGCCAATATGACACTATGTATAGCTTCCAATCCGTGCATGATTTTTTTTTTAAGTTTGAAAAGATTTGAATTTTTCTTTCAATAAATATGCACAACACATTATGGTGTAGTCATGAATAAAAGTCATCATTTATTTATTACCCTTTGAAGAAGGATTAGGCATAGGGCCACACAAGTGAGAAAGAATCAGTTCAAGATTTTTATATTCTCTAGAATGAGAATCATGAAAAGACTATTTGTTTTGTTTTCCTGAGATACAAGCATCACATTGCTTAATTTTCCTAAGAATGGTGGGAAAACCTATAACAACATTTCTCTTCAATAAGAAAAGATTATCATAGTTCAAATATGGTAGCGTGTACTCATAATATTCAAATATCCAAATCTAGCTTGCCAACAGACACTAGAAGGTAGTGTGCATTCATAATATTATGAACTTTATACAATTTTTTTTTGCAGGAGAAAAGGTTCCTTGAAACTTGAAGAGACATTCTTCTTCTATCCCAATCATGACAAGTGAATTATCTATTTCTTTTCTCACCTCATCCTTGACATCATATGTGAAAATGGGGTGTCCTTGTTAGTGGATGTAAACTAAAGTAACGATGTTTCTCCGCAACTCTAGAACGTAGAGAACATCATTTATAAGAAATTTTGGGACACGAGATAGTTTTAACCTAATTTATCCAATCCCTAATGGCTTTATTTTTAACTTATATCCAAAGTACACTACTCCAACAACATTTTCTGTGAATTCTTGAAAGAAATTTATTTGAAATTTCATGTGGTATTTTTCTTGTGAATCAAGAAACCATGCATCATTCCTTTCCTGTTTGATTATTTTCCAAGAGAGCTTACATGTGTAACCATCATTTGCATTTCTATTGTACCATATACAATCAAGATCAAGTCTTCCTCGGTAATGTTCTCACCCCCCACTTCTACTATTTATCCTTTCATGTCCTCTTCGGCCACCTCTTCGTCTAGAAGAATCCTGTGTCTGATTCTTCTCTTTCTATATGAGGCACACACATTATTTAGAATATTGAGAAACTATAGTCCTCTTCCCAAAATATTTTTCTTTGAACGCAACTCTCCTCATGAGAATCAAAGGAAATATCCTTAAGTTTGTCACTAGCTTGTAATGACTCAAGATAATGGGAATAGGTGGGATACAATTCCTTGACAAAATATGTGAGATGAAAACCTATTTGAATAGCCCTAAATTCTATATCTTGCATAATGGATCTTACTTTAAATGTTAAGAAAAAGTGATCATCCTCTTTGAATTCTAAATAGAGTAGTTTGTAAATATTTCCATCCTCTTTAAATCTTAAAAAAAATATGGAATAATATGACTCACCTCTTCATGAACTAGTGATGTGATAAAGGAACATGCCCTATTTTTCTTTTCTCCAATATGGCTAGCTCTTTGCTAGTAAGAAATAATCCCACTATGGAGATCAGTGAATGCATTTATTAGTATATATTATTGTGGCTTTGTATTATTGAGATGGAATTATAGTTAAGAGATAATACACTAAGAGATAGAGAATGGGAAGATGCAATGAAGGTTCCCAGTTCTAGTAAGAGTAATGGTTTAAGAAAATATTAGGCTTGAGAATTTTAACAACAAAAACTACCATATACGGTACAAATGGAGGATTATCTAATTTGCAAAATTTCTTTTCTACCATTTAGGAGAATAACAAACATCAAAGTGACTATAGAAGATGAAGAAAAGATATTATTCTCCATTGGTAATAGATGTCAAGATATACATGTCAAGGTATACCATAAGATAAGTTTTAGATCACATGAATGGGTTGATGTGCTTGAAGAAAACTTGGGATTTATACCATGTTGGAAACTAGGAGAATCACAAACCATATATGCTTAAATTCAAGCTCTTTTATAGTATATAACATAATACACTAGGTAACATACTAACCACATAAATATAAATTACTACACCAATATTTATTTTAATAGTTACATATATAATTTTCATTTTGGTATGTTAATTATAAAATAAATATGAAAAAGGTAAATGTTAAAAAAATTCGAAATTTTTTAATATAGAATTATAAATAAGAATTACAAGTGATCAAGAAAAAAGTACTACATTAGTCTCTCGTGTGCCGCATGGAAACCATATATGAATCTAGATCTACCAAGCGTCGAGAGCTATCAAATATCTTTTCACTTTAAAAGTGGTTGTCATCTCAAGAAATTTGATCCCTCTAGGCATTTGGTAGATCCAAAGTTAAGATGGATCGAGGATTAATTATTCACTATAATTATAATTATAATTAATATTTTTTAATAAATAATTAAGAATTATTTTAATAAAAAGTGGACTAGTTCACTTCCATAGTTAAGGTTATTCATTTTTCAAATTACCTTCCTAATCTTTATAGGAATTTATTACACATAAATTAAGAGAATATATTACATATATTATATTAATGTGAATAACAAAGAAACCATTAGAATGAACAAGCAAGTATTGTTTTGTAATTTGTGCAATCTTGTTTAACCTTACACTTCTTAAAAACACCTTCCTAATAGCCCAATAGCCTACAAGGACATTGGATGATTCAAAACATACAAAAAGACATAGGGCCACTGAACATATCCATAGAAATTCCAAGTGCGAACATATTCAAAATTTCAAAAGGCTACAAACTTGCATTTTGTAGATGAGTAAAAATGTCATCTTGGATTTGTGCAAATAAAAGGGACAAACAAAAAACAAAAAAGTAAAAGTGATCAAGAACGAAACTACAAGAATAATCTCTCAACTTATTTTTTTCTTCCGTTTCTTTCTCTCTACCTTCTACCATTCACCTTGGTTGTCAACTCGGGTCATTAACAAATTGTTCATTTTTGTTTGTTGTAGGGGTTCTTTATCTGAGTTTGAACTTTCCAAGGCATTAACTTTGTTTGATGTCTCATCCTCTTCGTGTACCACAACAATTTCTTGTTTTTTTGCTTCATGGATAACTGTTACCAAAATTAACAAATATTTCTTTTTGTTATTTCTATAAAAAAATTAACATTAAATGTAACCATATATGTACAATATCTCACTGATAATAGTCGTATTATATGATTTTCATTCTACCCAAAGCTATTCCAATTTTCTTTTAAAAATGGATAATGAAAGGTGGTTTTGGATTCCAATTCCAGGATTTTGTTGCATTCGTAACTCCATCGATATTTTAGCTCAAAAATTTTCAATATTTGGAAAATGTTGAGTTTAATTGAGGAAGGGAAAAATAATATAATCATGACAAAACATACCATGAGAATTTCTATAAGGAAATTTATAAAGTAAACCTTCCTTGCAAACTGTCACAAAATACTAAATGTTTATAGATAAAATATTTCTGACAAACGAAGAATGACAAGCTGGTCATTGATTTTCATAATTAAAAAATTCGACTGAGTTCACTTACTTGAAGACCAAGGAGCTTGACGCTCGATGGCTTCCAGGTCATGGGGAGTAAGGTCATTTTCCATGTTCATCATCTTTGATGCTTTTCCAGGTGTTTTCAACGCGGTAAGTGCACCCATAAAAGTTCGCCATACCAAGTCACGAAGAGTTGTGATATCCAGATCGCATGGCACACAATCCAAGTTGGATCAAACTGGGAAGATCCAAATTCGCAAACTACACGTACCATGGGTCAACATCCTCTTTTGATCTCCAAGGACCTAGGGCATGATCAACGTGGTATTTGCAATATTTGATAATTTTTTTCAAAATGTCGCTCTAGAAAAATAGCAGGGGAATGGGATTTTCAGTGCCAAAGTCCTACACCACATTCTTTATTATCCTCGATTAAGATGCTGTCTCTTTTGAAATGTTGCATATTTTGCCATCGGTGCTCCTCAGCCTAACAATATTATCATTGCAAAAGTCCTGCTTCCTCAGTGTTTCCAATACCATGCCATTGCATACGATGATGTAAATGTTGAAGTTGATTAGAGAGGGAATGTCGATGTGCACTATTTCTTTGATCAACTGAGATTCTGGATCTCCAACAAAGGATTTCTCTCTGTTATGAGTTAGTGACTTTGGGGAAGTTTTTATGTTACTAAATATTTCTAATATTATTATATATTTTTGAGAAATGTTTTGAGTGATAATCACATCAAAATTCAATATTTGTTTTGATGTCATTATCAGCGAAAACATTTGTCAAAAACTTGATATGGTTCAGAAGCTTAAATTTAATCATTACATCATTATATATTGTTAAAATATCTAACAAAATTGACATAAAAATACTTCTTATTTTTATTAAATATCTTTTTTATTTTAATATCTATAAATCAAAATGTGTTTTCTAATAATTTTAATATCTATAAATCTTTATGACCTTAGTCTTCTTAACAATTCCAAGTTCCAATATTTTTCCTTATTGTTTACAATTTTAAAGCAATGAATGATTGTCATAAGATATTGATCAACCAAGTGATAACAAGAGGTGTAAACAAAGTCATGGGAGGAAATAAGGGGCTCAAATTTTAAATGGACTTTTTCAATCACAACTGACATGGTAAGGAGAGGGAACCACCTAGGTTTTACGCCCTGAACAAAGCTTCTTTGGCTTGATTTCCATGAATAATGCATCCAAATGATAAGAGAGCCACACTGAAGAAAGCATTGAACACAACACTTACATATGGATATCATTAGGAGGTTTTCATTTCTAAGAATAGGTCATCAAACCTTCTCAAAAATCAAGGAAATTAAGTGTTATATGTTTTCAGGAGGACTTCACCTAGTGAACCTACGATGTAGCACACACATTCATGAAATATTAAAGAATACACCTAATTTAACAAAATATCGCTAAACACCTCCCATAGTCATTCTTTTAACACACCCCCCGGTCCCTCTCAACACATTCCCAATATGAAAACCCTTATTCTTTTATATAATTATTTTATACCCATTAATTCCTAAAAACCGATTGAAGCTTAACAAAAGTTCTTGAAAATAGGCACAATGAAGAAACATGAAATCATCCTTTCGAGGTGTCTTTGGAATTTTAGTTTGATATGGAACTATTAGAATGTTTAACAAATGGTCATTAGTGAGGTCTTGACTATCATTAATGAATGAAATCAAGTTCCTTAATATCTCCTTGAAGCCTATCCAACTAAAATACATTGAATAAATTTCACAACCAACCCAATAGACAGAAATAGAGGAAATTGTAGCATTGGGTTGAGATAGGCACCATCATTAGGTTTTGTTCACTACAAGTGAGTGTAGATACAAACATAAGGAACTTTTCAGTATCAGTAACTTATCAAAAAACATTATAATGTTTTGATGTTTTGAATAAGACCAATTAGTTTATTGGTCATAACAATGGTCAAGGGAGGATACCAAGTGAATTTGAAATTCAGCAAAGCTTCTTGTATTGAATTATCTTGAAATTTGCATTGAAACAAAACATAGAACCTTTCTATGTGATCATTAGGCTCTATGTTCGATACGGCCTTCATGTGTTCCTTCTAGAAAATAATGATGGGTCTAGCACCCTAGAGTATAGTCAAACAAGAAAAGATGTACCTTAAGTAAGAAAAGGAAAAATCAACTATTCCAATATTATGAACAATATCTCCTACTACGAAAAATTCCCTCTTTGTTCAGTGTTTCACCTCTAAGTCTTATCTTAATCACCAATAGGTTATTGCATTTAAAGGGCATGGAACTAGGGGCCTATATCCCCATATGATGAAAGCATGTCCTAATGCCAAAAATCACAATTTTAGTGCGAAAGAACTTATTTTAAAACAAGTGAGGAGTAATATGTGTTTTAACCATATACTATCAATTATTGTAAATGATTTTTTAATAAAACAAAAAATATGCATTGGAGAGTGCACACACTAACATAATTTTTTTTACCCTCAAAGCCAAACTAGGGGAACCCAAAACATTTCTCTCTCTCTCTCACTATACATACATACATACATGTATCCAATGACTTTGGGCTTAAGGTTATCCCCTAAGAAGACATCACCACCATCATATTTTACCACATTACCATGTTGTAAATGAATTTATACCAATTTTAGAGGATGCTTACTTATTTATCAGTATGGATTGTTAAACACACATGGACAGCACAAGAGATGTGAAGGATAAATCATGCAATGCAATTTTTATTAACAATTGATTTACATTTATAGTACAATATCTGACTCTTGGGTTTCAAATCCCAAGGTCTCTTGGACTCCTTTTGTCCATTCGACTTCCACACTAACCCTTTAGGATTAGCTGTCCAACATTCCCCCCCTTAATCCGAAGGGTTATGTATGAGTCCAAGAAGAGAGTTGTAATACAAAATGTGCAAAAAATGCATGGCAGCACTAGGCTGAATGTGCTCTATGAAATGTTGGTAAAAAAGGGCGGTGGTTTAAGGATGACCACCAACACTGGAACGCTTAGTGCAGTTCCCGGAACTCTTCCAAACTGGCGAGAAACTGAAGTTTTCTGCTAGAGGAAGTGATGCTATTGTTTTAAAGAGGGAAACCTTCAAACATAAAAGGGAGGTCTCACCCCGCATAAAAGGTAAAACTTCAACCTGAAAAGGGAAGTCTCAACCTGTGATGGTTTAAGGATAACCAACAACTCTGGAATGCTTAATGCAATTCCTGGAACTCTTCCAAAACTGGCAAGAAGCTGGTGTCTTCTGCTAGAGGAAGTGTTCTCAATCTGTGATGGTTTAAGGATGACCAACAACTCTGAAGGCATGTTCAGGCATCTTGTCTCTGGCTACAACTCTGAAACTGGTGTGGCAGGTTGTGGCTCAGGCTCGCTTGATGTGGCTTTGAAGCTTGTAGATGACCATCATTTCCCCCCTGTCAGGTACAAGGTGAGAAGATGGAGAAAACTCAACTGCAAGACTGTTCAATACTCTGGAACAAGTTCTAACATGTGTTTGGAATATCTTCTTGGTTGTTGATGCCCATTGCCAAGAAGCAATCCATCCAAGATGAATCTTTGTTCTTGCAGGACATTTGTTTTTTAAGCATCTATTTGAAGAATGAGTGGTTTTATGACAGTGCTTACATGGATGAAGATCAAAACAGTGATCTTTCAGATGGCCAACTCGGTCACAGTGTTGGCATTTCACGATCTGTTGTTGTTGTTGTTGTTGTTACTGTGGAAGAGGGGCAAAGTCTGGAACAGCTGAAGCTAAACTGTCATGAGAAGCAGGTGAACAGTCATCAATGAATCCAGCACTCTGAAACTGAATGGGCTCGGCATAGTCTGGAATATGAAAGGACAAGTCCTTGTCATATCCAAGACCAGTTTTGTGCTTGTTGTGGACAAGCTGTTCCCAAGGTCTGATGATGGGCTTGGGAAGTGCAGACTGAGTTTCTGCATCTGCATTTACAATTGCTGCTTTACTTGAATGAACAGTAACATTATTGACATGCTGCTGATGGGTGGTTGTCTCAATGTTCTGAACAGAAACAGGTTCAGAATGGTGTCTATTTTGATGTAGCTCTTCTTGCTGTAGCTGTGATTCAAGCTGCAAAAAATCGATCTTTTCTTGTGCATCATGCAGGCAGGTCTGAATGTCACAAAGAGTGTCTTTGCTAACATTTACCTTCCCACCAATAGTGGAGTGTATTAGTGTATTCAGTAACTCTAATACATCATGAAATCTAGCCATTGTCTCAACAAAGAAATGAACACTCAGCAAGTCTAGACAAACCCCAACTATTGAAGATTTCAAAAAATCATTTTGAAAAAGGCACTCAACTAATTCCAACTAAGAATTTAGCCAATCACTAACAGATTTTTCAATTATCAAGTTTTCACTGGTAAAACTACCAAGGCTACATATTGGCACCCTTTAGATGAGAACATCATTCACGTTTACAGTTCTCTGGTTTACACATTTTGTGCTTGAGAAATTAGTCATGCCGTCAAAGACTCAAATGTACCAAATATATCAGAATATTTACACACAATGACTGTAAGTTGAACCCGTGTACTTTATTCTTTATCGCAGCAAAGTAGAACAGAATACAAATAGAACCGAAATTTCACACTGTAGAGACCAATTATAATCTTCAGAAGCTATTCTGATTTCCTTCTAGTTGCAAAGAACCATCAACACTTCTGGTATAATATTATGCCATTGTTTGTTGCTCACAGTTCCCATTCACACTATTCAACATTGAGACTTAGTTGTTAAAAATGTTGTTGAATACCGCAATACAAGTCTTTTATGTCTGCTAATCCTGGAGTGCACTAGGCCTTCAACGTGCAGGAAGATCTTGACACATTCTCTCACTTTTCAGAGAAGATTATCTCTTACACCCGGGTATCAAATCTGGACAACGTTCAAATGACTTTCTTGCACGGCTTCTTCTTGTAGAGCTTTACGCGGTCTGGAATCGATATTTACTGTGCATATATTGTTTTGCGTCAGAACACAAACCATTCATCTGGATAAAACTAAATAGGATGAGGACAATGAGGCTGGAAAACAGAATTGAGGCAAGACAAATGATTACATGCATTTATTTCATGTAGAAAATTATGCTCACAACCCTTCATCATTGAGCACAGATCTATAGTCGTAAATTAATACCCAGTGCAAGATTGAATAGCTTGAGGGAAGATGATGTTCAGCTACTAATTTTTTATCCTCTTGCAAAAAATATTAATGTCAACATAATCAGAAGGGATATCTTAGAGAATGAAAACCACATCTGAGGATATTGAATGCTGCCTGTTTTCATTCTGCAAAGACGGTTAAATTACTACTGACAGAAATATAGATCACGATGCCCAAATAAGTTAGTGAATTTCTTGAGTGACGTGTTAAGTACAGGAATGTTCTTATGGGCATCATTCGTTAAACAAGATGCAAGTTTTAACTTGCACTTAGGTAAAACTCAGCTTTTGCACCCAGGATTTGCACCATCCAGGGGCAGCCTGAAGGTCCTGTCATGTTGATAGTGTGGGATCACAAAACTTTTGGATATTAAAATAAAAAAACTGAAAACTTGACCAGCCAGATACAATCAACTTACTCCACCACCTCTCACTGACTGCAATAAACTACGACGAGAGCCCTTGCTGATTAAGTCATGATCCAGGAATACAACAATGACAGTTATGTCATCATGGAAAGTCGCCTAACTCCTCGTTCAATTTTTTTTTTTGAGTTTTGAATATCGCATTTCTCGTTTCCTTGCAGCCTCTTGCAGAGCAGCCTTAATTAGTCTCTTGGGTCAACTGAAATCTTTGCCCTTCTTTTCCGCCCAGAATGTGTATCCAGTTAGTGAGAACACCACAGTTGTTGTTAATATCAATTCCTCCAGAACTATCCTTCCTTTTGTGTATGCACAGGATATGCCAACAGTGAGGCTCAGAACAACAGTAAACACTCCCAACAATGCAAGATTAACCGGATGCTTCTGATGATAGGCATAAAGAGGGCACATCAAGATTAAAGGCAAGATGGAGATGCCCAACAAGAGGCCCGGGGTTTGAACCAGGAAAAGATTGATGGGTGAATACAAAACCATGGCTGCAGCAACAATTACTGTCAAAAATAGTTGCGTGCTCAAGATTGAATACGCTTTCCTCAGGAAATCCCATCGCATTGCGTTGTCTTCGAGGCTGAGACCGGGATAGAGGACTCCCCCTCCGCCATAGCCCGTTTCAAGGTCGTCCGTGATGACAAAGTTTGCACATATCTTGGTAGAAACTAGATCTTTGACAGCTACAGGGAGCTCGTCCACGAGTGACAAACTTTAGTTCACAGTTTATGCAAGTATAAAAAAGGGCCAAGAACATGACCGAACGGATTGAGACACAAGTTTACGGGGTTACAGGGCTTCACATCCAAACGAATTACCACCAAACGAATTGAAACACCGCAATGCTGCTGAGCACTTCTGGCGTATAGACAGAGAGACAAGCTAGCTCAAGGCAAGTTGACAGGAGCGTGTTCGAGGACCCAGCTAGAGAGAACTATGTGGAAACGCATACATGCTTGAGAGATGAGCATTAGGGTACTCCATGCAGTAATGACAGACATGTGGAGGAAGGAAGGCATTGGGAGGTCATCAGAATGCCCACAGAAAGGAGTGCAAAATCAATTATGGCAGACAGAGAGCAGATTCAGAGTCGCAGATTCAGAATCGCAGAGACATAATTAGATGAAACAGCTAGTGAAAGTGAAATCAGAGATTGTAGAAATTTCGAAAAATCCCCAAAGTTTGATTCTGGAGGTGCGTAGAGTTTTCCTTGACCAATTTGCTCCCGTTTTAGGCGTTATGGCAGAGCATCGATGGTGGGAGGACGGTGATGGTTCAAAACGGATGCGCAGAGAATTAACCAACGCATCTCTGATATGTCAGTCCAGCGACAGAGGTAGAAACACTCAAGTATACAACCCAGAGAATGAAACGCATGACAGAGAGGCAGCACTCAGATATGAGCAGCTCAGACACAGAATTATGGGCAGAGGTGCAGGACTGACGTGCACATAACAGGCCACAGAAACACAAGTGGCTCCGATACCATGTTAAACACACATGGACAGCACAAGAGATGTGAAGGATAAATCATGCAATGCAATTTTTATTAACAATTGATTTACATTTATAGTACAATATCTGACTCTTGGGTTTCAGATCCCAAGGTCTCTTGGACTCCTTTTTTCCATTCGACTTCCACACTAACCCTTTAGGATTAGGTGTCCAACATGGATTCGCCTCATTATATATTAGAACACTTTTGGTATGGACCATTAGGATGCCATGACAAAAGAAGAACATATTTTTCCACATTAGGGTATTGATTGATACCCTTTTTCTATTGAGTCTTATTTGTATGTTCCTTTTATCATTCGCCCAATAGGATTCTTATTTTGTATTTAGAGTTTTAAATTTGATTTCTCTATTATTGGTGATCTCTGTTGTTATATTTCCCAATCCATAATATGTGTATGTGTCATGACTAGTGCCCCATTTAATTTAAATGTCTTTAATTATGGAAACCGTTTCTGCAAATATAGTTTTATGGCCTTTCAGGTTACTGATTTCGGTGTTTTCATATGGACACATAGAAATATGGATCCGGGAAGGAAGAAACTTAGGTTGAGGGTTCAAGGGGATAAATGCAATCAACATTTATGCAGATATGCATTTAAATACTAGTTTGAACAAATTGCTTATTCAATTGTGAGGATAGAAACCATGATGATCAAAAGCTTGTAAATGGCTTGTGGTGGACCTCCAAGGCCACTGCAAAAACGTGTGTTCCTAAAGAGTATGCTAAAAGGGTTTTGCCCAGAAACACACTTTCTGAAACCAACATTTGCAATTAATGGAAAATCAAAGGAAATGGTGAAGGACAACTCTCTGCAAAATTCACCTTGCTTCTGGGGAAACTTCTCTTCTACAAATTACATCCACTTTGCTGTAAAAATCAATTCCTTTCATCTCTCTTGTGGATCTCTATTTTGCACCTAGTTTGTATGCATGTATTTTCTGGATGGGATAGGCACCTTTTTATCTATATTGTTTGGGCTTATGCTTTACCTTGGATTCAGAAGCTAATCACTTAAATTAATTTAATAAGGTCACTAGATAATTAAGTTCAATGGAAGTGAAATATGATGATGAGGTTAGGGGTACTTAATGAATTCTATGTAGTCTAAGAAAGGAAGATCCAAAATAAAAGGGAGGTTGGAATCATGTCATTTTAGGAAGAAATAAAAGACCTAACAAGAGAGATTCTTAATATCTGAAATGAAAACAAGTAAATGGAAAGTATGATAATAATAAGGGAGAAAATGTGGTCGGTAATGTGTTATAAGATAATTTATCCTTTCAAATCTATTCCAAAATTTGAAAAAATCCTCCATCTATATATGTAGAATATTCAATCAAATCATAACAGTCGTGTTATACGAATGGCATTCTACGCGAATCTATTCTGAGTTAAATTGAGGAAAGAAAAAATAATATAATCGTGACAAAATCTATTACGAGAATTACAATTAACAAATTTATAAAACAAACCTGCCGCGCAGCCTCTCACAAAATACTAAATATTTAAATATAAAATCTCTCCGACAGAAGAAGAAAAACAAGCTAGTCATTGATTCTCATAATAAAAAACTCGAGTGAGTTCAGTTATCGAAAGCCCAAGGAGCTTGACGCTTGATGGCCTGCACGTCTTGGGGAGAAAGGTCATTTTCAATGTTCAGCACCTCTCGCGCTTTTTCGGGTGTTTTCAAAGCGGCAAGTGCACCCGCAATAGTTCGACAGACCAAGTCAAGAAGAGTCGCGATATTCAGTTTCATGGCAGCCAGTCCAAGTTCGATCAAAGTGGGAAGATCCAAATTCACAAACTCTACATACCATGGGTCAACATCCTCTTCTGATCTCCAGGGACCTAAGGGATGATCAACATGGTATTCGCAATACTTGATAATCTTTTTCAAAATGTCTGTGGACACAGATGGCACGAGAATGGGATCTTCAGTGCCAAAGTACTCCGCCACAAACTTTATTATCACCGACTGAAACGCTACGGCTTCTTCCACGGCGAATATTTTTCCATCGAAGCGCTTCAGTCTGACAATCTGATCCTTGCGAACGTCCTGCTTCGTTTGTGTTTCCATTACCACGCAATTGAACGATGATGTTGATGTCCAAGTTTATTACAGAGGTAACGTGATGTATACTATTTCTTCGATCAACCGAGATTCCGGATCGCCAACAGATCATTTATCTCAATTATCCTTTCGATTTGGATTTGGTATTGATGTTATAGACGTGTTTTCGTAAAAGAATTATTTTATTAATCAAACAAAAGGCCAAAAGGCCGACGTTCTTGACTTTGGAAGGGCGACGGTCGTGACGGTCTCTCTCCTACAATCCCCACTCCCCACAAAATAAGGGGAGCTTCCACACCCTATGATCCCTTAGTTGTGCCCGATGTAACTTAAAACATGTGGACAAAATCGTGTAAGGGGAGCTTCCACACCCTATGATCCCTTAGTTGTGCCCGATGTAACTTAAAACATGTGGACAAAATCGTGTAAGGGGAGCTTCCACACCCTATGATCCCTTAGTTGTGCCCGATGTAACTCAAAACATGTGGACATAGTCGTGAAAAGCATACAAAACATACAACAAAAATAGTTATGCACATTGTTAGGTTTATATATAGGTTTATATATATATGTATGGATTAATGTACAAAAGTTATAATAATTTTAATTTTAATGTACAATGTTGGTTGTCTTGTTGTGGCACTCTAAGATCTCTATTTTAGGTTAAGAATTAATTTAGTAGGGGACCATCTCCCATTTGGAGGTGAACAATACACTATTATATGGATAGGTGTTGTTCATGATGCTTTAGTATTGTAAGCCTTATTTAATGTACAAGGTTGGTTGTTTCACTTAACATATATGTGGCACCCTAATATCTATTATAGGTTCACAATTAACTTAGTCAAGGGACCATCTCCCACTTGGAGGTGAACAATACACTATATAGGTCATATGTTTTGGTTAGATGAATTATCCATATTTCTTGATACCAACATGTAATTGTTAGGATTAAGGTCTTTTTTTCTCGCCTTCACTTGAGAACCTTCTTTAATCTCCAAGGGTTAGAAATGGCCTTTATATTCAAAATGGATGATTAATACTTATGAAGTGGACAAATGTAATGGATTTTATGAATTTTTCATACTCCTTGAGCTTAAGAAATATTAGCTACAACTTAATGCCATTCATTTCATTCACCAATTTTATGCCTTGACATCCATTTCCATTGCAAATAACATAGACATGGTTCATATATTCCATTCAAAGGATCAGAAAGAACCCCTATAAAGTATTCATGTGTTGGTTTAAGGTAACCTTCACAATTTTTAAACTTGAACATTCTAAAATATCTAAATCTTAATTTTATAGATTATACATTTTTTCTATGAATATACATACACATATAGATAGATAGATAGATAGATATTAACACATTTTCATTTTACATCTTTTCTTGTGATAAAATAACTATAGTAAAACCTACTTTAATAATAATTAAATTTCATTTCATTAAGAAAAGAACTATTTCTTTAATGGTTACAACCATAAGTTAACACCCATTCAAGAAAGTTGATTTTAAATAACAACCTCTCGATATAAACAATAAACACTGGTTTCATACATACAAATAGAAATCATATCAAATACTAGTGTGGCAACATTTTCTTCTTATCAAGAGAAATACTAGTTAAAAGTGATCAAATAATAAAACTTGATCGATAATTTAAATTGATTTAAAATAGTATGCATCAATATTATCGTTCAAATCAAAATCAACATTCTCATCTCTAATTTCAATTTGAATGGAAATGGAGAGGATGTAAAAGATATATGTACGTGATTATCATATTGAAAAATATTTGATATCCAAAAAGTGGTTGCATTATAGTCAATGATAATAAAGAAATTCATGGAGTAAATCAACACTAAAAATTGTTATTCCTCTATCAACTATATCCACTTTAATTTTATAAAATATTATAAAATATTTCAAGTTTCGTTTGGATCATATCCCATGCCATATTGAAACTATAAATGACATTAGATAATGAGATGGTGACTTTCTCATTGTATATCATCTCTTTCCTTATATGTTAGATTCTTGGCAATGAATCCTATAGTTTTGTTAGAAGTGACCCATCATGAAGCCTTACTGTTTTATAAATTATATCGTGGTGATGATCCATAGAGTGACTATTGTTGTACTATGGCATTGTAATACGATAATACTTGAAAGATATATGTAAAAGTGATGTTCCTATCTTGGAGCCTAAAACCATTTGCTTTTAGTCATGGCATGTACCTTTAGCCCCATCTCTAGATATACATTCCTATGATAGTTGAAACTAATTATACCACAACCGTAATAACTCACCATCATGTTGGTCATTTCTAACCTAGCTAGGGATACATGTATCATGATATTGATCTACTAGGACACACAATATAAGAGCTCCCATAGTATCATTAGCTTCCTTTTTATGTATGCGAAAGTATCACTCATTTTGTAAAGGTTTTCATGCCCATTTTAGAGAATGCTTACTTATGGATCAGTATGGATCCCCCTCATTATATATTACAACACTTTTGGTATGGACCGTTAGAGATAGTTTTTCTATTACTCTTGCATATTCACATTTTTTAATATATTCCCATATCTCTAGATGTAGTTCGTGTTTCCCAAGGTAAATTATCACATCTGTTAATGCGTAGATTTGCTAGTTATACATGGATGGAGATCCTCTATACATTCCATGTTGAGGACCCATAATCACTCCTCCATGTCATCACTCACTCGAAGAAAATGAGAAATTAGTGATTAGGTGACTAAATATGTTAGTCACTTCAGCTTTTCCAAGTGAAATACTGCGAAAAGTGGGAAATATTTAGTGACCCAACTAAATATGACTAACATAGACGACTAATTTAATCTTGCATTAAAATATATGACTAGATAATAATTAATACAACTAAAAATAACTAACATGCATGATCAACTTAATTTAGTAACCAAAATAAGTCTACATAACAAGTACTACAATAATACATGAGTCATTTATGTTAATCATTGTAATTGTCAACTTTAATAATCTAAACTTATAACTGGTAGGGTATTAAAATGTTGTTATATATTGGTTGAAATGTTATACTTCCTCAAAAGCTTTTTTAGTGATAGAAATTCGATAGTCTCTATTTTGACACTTATTAAAGATGGATTAGGTGCAAAGATGTAATGTACCTCAAAAGGACATACAATTTTTTTTTCCATACCAGACAACATTGAATATTATTCCTTTACATCATGTTCACAAGACTCCTAATTATTCTTGGTTCCACTCACTCTTGCGCCATGACAATGATTATTCATTTACGATTTTCTCAACAAAACATAATTCTCCCTTTGGGAACTTCATTACTAGCTATAGAAAATAGTTTTTCACCACGAATTGTTTCTCCTAGATTATATGAAACCCTTAAATACCTTTATCTTAATATAGAACTATTTATATATTATTATTGCAATATGTTCGGGTTCACCCCCGAGGAAAAAAGGTTGTCATTAACACATAATTACTAAACTATTGTCCAAATGGTAACCTTGGTTCACATGTATATGGTTATAGATTTGGAAATGTTAACTATGATGGTCATACTCTCATTTTAAAATGAATCCAAAGCAAACATGGAGAATAAACATCTCGTCCTTGTTTTGTTGATCCATTATCCATTGATTCTAGTTTTTTTGGACTCACCCGAAATGGTGACCATAGCCCACCAGTGATGACGTCACAGATCAAAGATGCCCCATGAAACCAAGTTCTTATAAAGAAAATTCATAGGGCTTAAATAATTCATAAGCCTTTTACCCTAATGGGGTGTCGAGAGGGCTCAAAAATGGTGCAGAAGCGGAGGGTCATTTCGATTGCAAATAGGGAGGCTGAAGGGTGGGAGACTCCCGATGAAGGTGGAAATAAAAGGGAAACCCCCTCGGTCTCTGCACATATTGAAGATAAATATGACGATTCAATGAAAGATGAAGAACAAAAACATATTTTTCCACATTATCATCATTAGGGTATTGATACCTCCTATTTCAATTTTCAGTATGAATTTGATGTTCCTTATATCATTCACCATGGGATTCTAATTTTTAACTGAGAACTTTAAATTCAATTTCTCAATTATTGGCGATCTCTATAGTTATATTTCCCAATTCATAATATGTGTATATGTTGCGACAAATGCCTCATTTTTTTTACTATAAACTTATTTCTTTATACCAACTGATTCTACAATTATAGTTTTATGGCCTTGGCGGGAACTGATTTCGATGTCTTCATATGGAAGCATACAAATATGGATCCGGGAAGGAATAAACTTAGGTTGAGGGTTGAAGGTAATAGATATAGCCAAGATCCGTCTAGATATGCATTTAAATACTAGCTTGAATCGATCACTTATTCAATTATGAGAGTAGAAATCATGATGATCAAATGTTTGTAAGCGACTAGCAATGGACTTCCAAGGCCACTGCAAGAACGTGTGTTCCTAATAAACACAGTTATATTTGATCCTAAATCAAAAGAAAATTAAAATCTATTGAATTAGGCTATAACTTTGGCCAAATATTAGCATTTATTCAAAAGTTGTTGAACTAGCCAATAAAGATGGAACAATATAGAGAAGACCAGCATGCCCTGTTGCATAAGGGATGTAATTCACATGTCAAGAACCGGGAAAAAAATTCACTTCATCCTCGAGATGGCTAGGCTAGATCTTTTTCTTGGTGGGAAGGTGATCTGGAGACTAACCTCGATCACCTAGACCACTTAGAATGAACATGCAAATGGGTAGCCTCTGACAGTCAAAATTTTAGATATTGCAAGATACTGTGAACATGGGTGCTTAATAAGTATGGAGTTATGCATGATCCTTGAACGTTGGTAGCTAAAATTTTTAAAAATAATATTATATACAACACCCATTTTCCTCTATTGTTGTGTGATGAACGAGAATGCGTAGAAAATTAATATGTTTTTTTGGTTGAGAAAGGAGGCTTTATGGAACATAATACATAGGTTACCAAAATAGAAAACCTTACGTTGATACAAATTATGTTTACCACTATTCCCACTTGTTAATTTAAAATGAATTAGCACTTATAGAAGATGAAAAAGTGTGTTATGTAATGGTAAAAGATAATCTTGAAAATATTCTATGTTAAAATGAATGATCTAAACCATTTATTATTTACCTTCTATGAGATATGCCTGTAGACTAACAAGCGGTTGCCACAGATGTTTCCAAAACTTTTACCATGGAGTCAAATTGTGAGCTATTAATCCTAAAAAAGATCTTGAGAAAATGATTGATCCAATTTTTTTTACATAAGATGTTTATTGTAGTTAAAAATTTTAAGTACAACCAACAAACACAATAGGAGGGAGCTTCTGATTTCTCATTACATCCCTTCTAGCATGGGAACGGAATTTCAAGTTTCCAAGGAAATAATCTAGAAGAGTGCATCCTTGTGGCACAACAATTTTCTTTATTGTAACAAAGCACCTGCGATACAACCCTGTTCTGTGTCAACAACTTGGATGACTCGTATTACTGCATTTTTTAAAATAACCAAGATATGATATCACATTAAACTACCCTCAATTATGAAATTAACCGTTATAGTATATTTTCTGATGGCAACTTGCTGGAAAGACTAATAACATATGTTTTTGACATGTGAAAATGTATTAAATAAAGCTTGTACAATCATAACACCAACTATTTCTAATAGAAACTCAACATACTTCTGACATGTTTTGTTATATATCACTTGCTATACTTGTAAAGAAATTAAATTCTCTTCTAATTTAGTACATGTTTCACATAGATTGATTGGTAGTTTATGCAATTTTTATTGCATGGATCCTTGTAAGGTATCAGCGTTGAAATATGTTACTGATTGTAGAGTTGGTTATCTTTTGAAACAAAGGTCTTTATCTCAAGAAAATGAGGCAAAGGATGAAGGAAATAGATCATTTCAAGCTTGAGAATATAAAGCAACATTGCCATATTATGTAAGTGTGTTGGAAATTGCCGCAGAGGATATGAAGGCCAATGAAGCTTATTCAATTTTTTTTTCTAGTCATGTTGTTTTATGCTACAAATTAGCATGTTGTATTAATAACATGTCATGTTACCTTTCTCCTTTCAAAACAATTATTTATTTTCATACCAAAGAAACAAAGAGTGTTGTTATTTTAGACCTCATTCAGTACCACAAAGATATTTGTTACAAATAAATTTAAGCATATTCATCTTAATAAGTCATGGAATTTTGTGTATTGAGATGCATTGGTCTGGAATGATGTAATTTGATGTAATATTATCTTTTTGGTGGTGTGCCATAATTTAAAGCCTAGGTAGAACTTGTAATTTTTTGTTATGTTGGTACCACGTGGGGTGTTTTTGACGGGAGAGAGAATTATTTTATCATGGTAAAACACTTTGCTAGAGTGCACCCCTTTTGGAACACATGTTTTGGTGGGTCAAATTATTTTATTATTATTTTGTTGAGTGGACAGACCATCACCTTAGTCTTGTAGTTTGTTTGGTTGCAGGTGGATTTATGTCACGGTGGATGCTACTTTTTGTGTTAATACATAGGAATTTGCGGTGGGAGGCAGTGACGAGAGCACCCTTATTGGACATATTTGATAATCGATCAATCTTTTTTGAATTCCTTCTTCTTGTCCACATGTGAAAGGAGTTTTTCATGCTTCCATAGGGTGCTCTCATCCGGAGTTGGTTGATCATTCAATATTTTATTATTGTTCACTCCTTCGCACAATCTATAGTCTTAGCAATCCTACTTAGGGATATCCATATTTTTGGAGAAGGGCCAATCCAAATAGAAAGGACAAGCTATTAAGGTTACAGTAGATAGCCATTCAAGAAAGTTGATTTTCAATAACAACCTCTCTATATAAATGATAAACACTAGATTTCATAAATACAAATAGAAATTATATAAGATACTAATGTGGCAGCCTCTGATTCTTATCAAGATATATAATGGTTACAAGTGATCAAAGAATAAAAGTTTATGAGTAATTTAAATTGGTTTAAAAGAGTATACATCAACATTATCATTCAAATCAAAATCAACATGCTCATCTCTAATTTCAATGTGAATGGAAACGGAGATGATGAAAAAGATATATGTACATTATTATCATATTGGATACTAAAGAGATCAAATTGAAGATTATTTGATATCCATGAAGTGGTTTCATTATAGTCAATGATAATAAAGAGACTCACGGATGACATTAGCACTGAAAAATTTGATTCCTCTATCCACTATATCTACTTGAATTTTATAAAATATTATAAAATATTTCACATTTAACGTAGATCATCAGCCATTCCATATTGAAAGCATAAATTGCATTGGCTAATGAGATGGTGACTTTCTCATTGTATATCATCTCTCTCCTTATATGTTAGATTCTTGGAAATGAATTCTATTTTTTTGCTAGAAGTGACCCATCATGCAGCGTTATTGTTTTATAAATTATATCCCGATGATCCAAAGAGTGACTATTGCATTACTATGGCATTGTAATAGGAAATTCTCGAATGATATATGTAAAAGTGATATTCCTAGCTAGGACCCAAAAACCATTTATTTTAGTCATGGCATGTACTTTTAGTTCCCATCTCTAGATATACATCTCTTTTATAGTTGAAACTAATTATACCACAATGGTAATAACTCACCATCATGTTGGTCATTTATGACCTAGCTAGGGATGCAAGTATCGTGATATTGATCTACTAGTACACACAATATAAGGGGTCCCATAGTATCATTAGATTCAATTTTATGTATGCAAAAGTATCACTCATGTTGTAAAAGTTTTCATACGCATTTTAGAGCATGCTTACTTATTGATCAGTATGGATCTCCCTCATTATATATTAAAACGTTTTTGGTGTGGACCATTAGAGATAACTTTTATATTAATCTTGCATATTCACATTTTTAATATATTCCCATATCTCTATATGTAGTTCATGTTTCCCAATGTACATTATCACTTCTGTTAAGGCCAAGATGTGCTAGTTATGTATCGATGCAAATCCTATATACATTCCATGTGTAGGAGCCCTAATCACCCCTCCAAGTCATCACTCACTGGAAGAAAATGAGAAATTAGTGACTAGGTGACTAAAAAAGTTAGTCACTCGAGCTTTTCCAAGTAAAATACTACTGAAAGTGAGCAATATTAAGTGACCCAACTAAATACATCTAACATAAACAACTAATTTAATCCTAAGTTAAAATATATGACTAGATAGTAAGTAATACAACTAAAATAACTAACATCCATTATTAATTTAGTTTAGGAACAAAAATACTACTACTTAACAAGTACTACAATAATACGGACCAATCATTTATGTTCATCATTTTAATTGTCACTCCAATAATATAAACTTATAATTGGTAGGGGATTCAAAGGTTGTTATAGATTGGTTGAAATTTTATACTTCCTCAAACACTTCTTTAGTGATAGAAATTTGATACTCTCTATTTCGACATTTCTTAAAGATGAATTAGGTGAAAAATTGTAATGTACCTCAAAATGACATACTAATTTTTTTTTTCATACCATAGAACATAGAGTATTAGTCCTTTATATCATGTTCACAAGAATCCTACTTGTTCTTGTTTCCACTCACTCTTGTACCATGATATTGGTTATTCCTTTATGATTTTCTCAGCAAAAAATACTTCTCCCTTTGGGATATTTATTATTAGCTATAGAAAATAGTTAGTTTGAAATTACTTTGGTTTTTCTACCATGAATTTTTTTCTCCTCACTTATACCAAAACCTTAATCTACCTCTAGCTTAACATAGAACTACTTATATATTCTTATTGCAATATGTTTGGGTTCAACCCCTAGGAAAAAAGGTTGTCATTAGCACATCATTACTAAATTCTTGTCCAAACGCTGACTTTGGTTCACATGTATATGGTTATAGATTTGGAAATGTTAACTATGATTGTCATACTCTCATTTTAAAATGAATCCAAAGAAAAGATGGAGAACATGCATCTCATCGTTGTTTTTTTTATCCATTTTCCATTGATTCTAGTTTTTTTGCACTCACACGAAATGGTGACCATAGAGCCCACCAGTGAAGTGGATAGTTTTTTTAAGATAACTTTTTGAAGTGGATGCTTGAGAAGTTTCTCCAATATAGCCCAGACCTGTCTTATTTAGTGGAGACCGCTGCACACTGATAATCTCATCCAAAGTTTCAGATCCTTTGACAAACTTGAGATTAATAGCTTTTGTTTTCTCAATTTCTTTTCTAAGACCAACAATTTCACCTTCTAATTTTTCAAGATGTTTTTCCTTTTCATCAATTTGAAATTGTAGAGTATCAATGATCATGTTCTTTTCTTCTATACATCTCTTGAGTCTAGTAATTTCATCATAAAGGTTATCCACATCTACAGCATCCTCATAATCATCATCTTCAAATGCCATTAACAACCTATATTTATTACCTTGTTCATCTTCATCACTGTTTGATAAGCCATCACTATCTTCATGGGTGTAGTAGCTTTTCTTATTTGCATTTTGTTTCTTGTTCCATCTAGCTGGTTCCTTTCCTTTATCCTTATAGGGACATTTTGCAGCATAATGACCTACTCTTCCACAAGCAAAGCATTTGAAAGGTAGCTTACCTCTGAACCTTCCAGAACCCCTTTGAAGATTTCTGACAAAATTTGATTCTTCTTCCTCTTCTTCTGGAACATGGCTTGCTTCATAGTGATCTTCTTTGCCTGATGCCTTAAAAGCAGCCTCCCTTCTGTCTGATGGACCTCCCTTTCTCATTTCATAAGCAGTTAGAATTCCATGTAGCTGAGACATAGTGAGAACACGGAGATTTTCTTTTTCTTCTATTGCAGATACTTTAGATTCAAACTTGGGGGATAATGATCTTAGAATCTTTTGAACTACTATAGACTCTTTTATTTCTTCACCCAAATTTTTCATACAATTAACAATCTCATCTACTCGAAGAAAATAATTAGCCACACTTTCATCATTATACATCTTGAGAGTCTCATATTGAATCCTGAGAGTTTGAAGTTTAGCTTGTTTTACCTGTTCATCTCCTTCATAGCTCGTGATCATTTTGTCCCATATTTCTTTTGCTGATTTGAAGTGCATTACCTTCATGAATTCTGTTTGGGATATACTTCCTAATAGCGTACTGACTGCTTTTGCATTTGTTTCATACTTCTTTTTCTCAGCTGGATCTGTAGGAGTAGCTGAAGGAAAAGCATAGCCTGTTTCTACAATGTCCCAAACTTCTGTACCAAGAGATTGAAGATATGCAGTAACTCTTACCTTCCAATAATTGAAATTTGTCCCATCAAAAACCGGTGGCCTGATTGATGCTTCTCTCTCGTAGTTGCTCATGATGAACGATCTACCTTCAAGCGATCAAGCTTTTCTGAAGGACCTGCTCCGATACCAATTGTTGGAAATAATACTGAGAGGGGGGGTGAATCAGTATTATCTAGCAATTAAACAAATCTTCCTTATTTGACCTTTTGAATTATTCTTGCATATCAGTACCATAAAATAATGAACATGAACAAAGAAAATGGACAGTCACACCAAAGAACACAAGATGTAAGGTGGAAACCCAATGTGGGAGAAAACCACCTGCTGCAATATGTCTCTATCTTCTTTCAATTTAGAAATTCTTTTACAATGATTTTGTACTGGTGCAGTCCTTTACCAGTACGCAGGCTGCAACCTGCAGAGAGCTACAACTCTCTCTCGTTTTCCAGTCTACTCCTGGAAGGGAGCTACAACCCCCTACTTCTTTTCATAAAGCATCAGATGATCAACAAGTACATAACAGTTACAGATTACTACAGATATCAGATCAGCAATAACAGAATTAACCCAGAACACTTTATCAACAGAGAAATATAATCAACAGAACAGAGACGCAGTTTTCCCTTCTGTGGCCTGCGACCAGACGCAGCTAACCTTCTGCTGTCCTGCGTGCCCACGCACTGTTCCTTCAACTGTACTGCGTCTTTTTCTACAGGGACGCACCCAAAAATACTATCGCGCCGCGTCCTGATAACCCAAAGACGCACTCAGAGATACTATCGCGCCGCGCCTTTTATCTCAGGGACGCACCTGAACCTTGTCTGTCCTGCGTCCCCACGCAGATCTCCCGTTACTGCTCTGCGTCCCGGACGCACCTGAGCCACGTCTGCCCTGCGTCCCCACGCAGGTCTCTCTCTGCTGCACTGCGTCCCGGCGCACTTTCCCTTCACTGAACCTGCGTCCTTTCAGATATAAAAAAGATATGAAGACCAGAACTAACCCAAACAGTCAGATCTACAGATCTGATCATGCGCCAAAGAGATCACAGTCCATTAGAAGATTCGCCTTCATAGATCTGGACTAGATCTCACCAAAAGATATTCAACCAAAGATGATGCATAATCCAAATGAACTCCTTTGCTTTATATAGGCAAGCTCCTCCCCAAAACATGGAACAATACCACGAGCCGACACCATAGGAACACAAAACCGTCGGCTAGATACCACACAAGAAACCCCCACGTGCTTTTCTTTGCCTTGAAATGTGTGCAATGGGTGGACGCACCTCCTGAACTGCTGACCTGCGTCCCTGGACGCGGGTTCTGCATGGAATACCTGCGGGGACACACTTTATTAACCGATTGCCTGCGTCCTTCTTAATTTTATCAAACTGAGAGCCTTACCACTGGAGTTGCCATCAAGTACAACATCTGTAACATACAGTCATACCAGAAAACATAATGCCAACACCCCATGTAACCAAGTGGCTATAGAGAATATTCATAGGGCTTAAATCATTCAGAATCCTTGCAATCTAATGCGGTGTCGAGAGGGCTCAAAAAGGGTGTAGAAGCAGAGGTTCATTTGGATTGTGAATAGGGAGGCCGAAGGGTGGGAGACTACCAATGGAGGTGGAAATAAATAGGAAGCCCTGTTAGTCTCTGCACATATAAAAAATAGATATGAATATTCCATTACAAATGAGGGACATAAACATATTTTGCCACATTATCATAATTAGGGTATTGATACCTCTTATTTCTATTTTCAGTATTATTTTTATGTTCCTTTCACCATTCGCCCGTGGGATTCTAATTTTGAATTTAGAGCTTTAAATTCCATTTCTCTATTATTGGTTATCTATGTTTTTATATTTCCCAATCCATAATATGTGTATCTATCATGATGATTGCCTCATTGTTTTTTACTATAAACGTAGTTCGTTATAGAAATATATTATGCAACTATAGTTTTATGGCCTTGGAGGGAACTGATTTCAATGTCTTCATATGGAAGCATACAAATATGGATCCGAGATGCAATAAAATTAGGTTCAGGTTTCAAGGGGATAAATTCAGTCAACATCTGCCTAGATATGCATTTAAATACTAGTTTGAATAGATCTCTTATTCAATTATGAAAGTAAAAACCATGATGAGCAAACGTTTGTCAGTGGCTGGTGGTGGATCTCCAAGGCCACTAAAAGAACATGTTTTCCTAGTAATCATGGTTATCTATTAGTCCAACTCAAAAAAAAACAATCTACTAAATCAGGCTACAACCTTGGCCAAATATTAGAAATTTTTTAAATGTAGTTGAACTACCCAATAAAATTAGAACAATATAGAGAAGATCAACATGCCCTGCTACACAGGGGATGCAATTCATAGATTAGGGACACAAATATAAATTCACTTCATCCTTGAGATGGCTTTTCTAGATCATTTTCTTGGTGGGAAGGTGATCAAAGGACTAACCTCGATCACTTGGACCACTTAGAATAAACTTCCAAATAGATAGCCTGTGATTGTCAAAATTTATAGATATCCCAAGATAGTGAGAACATGGGTGCTTAGTAAGCATGGAGTTATGCTCCAACCTTGAACTTTCGTAGCTCAAATTTTTAAAAATAATATTATATACAGCAACACCCATTTTCCTCTATTTTTGTGAGATGAACAAGAAAACATAGAACATTAGTAAAAAAAATTGGTTGGGAAAGGAGGCTTAATGGAACATAATACATACTTTACCAAAATATAAACTATATTTTTGAGTTTGTGAAGATACCACTACAATGTGATATAAATAATGTTTACCATTATTCCTACTTGGTAATTTAAACTGAATTAGCACTTTCAGAAAATGAAAAAGGGTGGTATGTAATGATAAATCATAACCTTGAAAATATTATATGTTAAAAGTCAATGATCTAAACCATTTATTATTTACCTTCTATGAGATATGCCACAAAACCTTGCAGACTCACAAGAGGTTGCTACAAATGTTTATAAAATTTTTACCATGGAGTCAAATTGTGGCTAATAATCCCGAAAAATTTGTTCGGAAAATGATTGATTCAAGTTTTTCTACATAACATGTTTATTTTAGTTAAAAAATTTAAGTTAATCCAATAAAAACAATAGGAGGCATCTTATGATTTCTCATTACACCCCTCACATCATGGAAACAAGATTTCAAGTTTTCGACTAAATAATCTAGAAGAGTGGATCCTTGTGGCACAACAATTTTCTTTATTGTAACAAAACACCTGCAATACAACCCTATTCTGTGTCAACAACTTGGATGACTGGTAATACTCCATTTTTGAAAAAAAACCAGATATGATATCACACAATTGTACCCTGAATTATGAAATCGATTGTTATAGCATATTTTCTGATGGTAAGTTATTGGAAAGACTAATATCATATGCTTTCAACATGTGGGACTGTATTAAATAAATTTTGTACAATTGTAACACCAAGTGTTTGTAATAGAAATTCAACATAGTTCTAACATGTTTTCCTATATGTCACTTTCTATACTTGTAAACAAATTTAACTCTCTTATGATTTAGTACATGTTTCACATAGATTGATTCATAGTTTATGCAATTTGTATTGCATGGATGCTTGTAACATATTGGTGTAGAAATGTCGTACTAATTTTAGATTTGGTAGTCTTCTAAAGTAAATGTGTTTAGCTCAAGAAAATGAGGCAAAGGATTAAGGAAATAGATAATTTCAAGTTGGAGAATATAAAGAAACATTGGGACACTATGTAATTGCACTTAAAATTGCCCCATAGGATACCAAGGCCAATGAAGTCTATTCATTGTCTTTTCCAATCATGTTGTTTTATCCTACAAACTCGTATATTATGTTGATAATATGCCTTGTTACCGTTCTCCATTCAGAACAGTTGCTTATTTTAATACGAAAGAAACAAAGAGTGTTGTTATTTGAGACCTCATTTAGTGCCACAAAGATATTTGTTACAAATAAATTTAAGCATATTCATATTAATTCGTCATGGATCTTTGTGTATTCAAATGAATTGATTTGTAATGATGTAATTTGATGTAATAATATATTTTCAATGGTGTGCCATAATTTTAAGCATGGGTATAAATTGTAATTTTATGTTATGTTGGTACCATGTTGGTAGGTTTTGATGGGAGAGAGAATTATTTTTGTATGGTAAAACACTTTAACAGATTGCATCCCTTTTGGAACACATTGTTTGGTGGGTCAACTTATTTTATTATTAATTTTTTGAGCAGATGGGCCATCCTATTAGTATTGTAGTTTGTTTGGTTGCATTTGGATTTATGTCATGATGGATGCTATCTTACGTGTTCATACATGGGAAGTGTGGTGGGAGGCAGTGACGAGAGAACCCTTAGTGGTTATATTTGATAATTATTGAACCTTGTTTGAATTCCTTATTCTTGTTTGAATTTCTTTTTTAGGGTGCACTCATGCTGAGTTGGTTGATAATTCAATAGTTTATTGTTGTTCACTCCTTCGCATGTTTTATAGTCTTAGCAATCCTACATAGGGATATCCCTCTTGTGGGAGAAGGGCCAACCTAAATGGAGGGACAAGCTATTAAGGTGACAGTGGGTATCTTTCCTAAGTTACATAAAGCTGAGACCTTGGTGCTTGGCACTTTACACTTCTGTGGGTGCCAGTTTGTGTTGTAATGGATCGTTTTAATTCATGGCTTTAAATACTTATAAGAAAAATGCAAAAAATTATTTCTCACAGGCTCACATAAGGCGATGAAATAGTGAATAGTAAATAAAATAAGCTTTCATCATTTATATGTCTAATTGTTTAATGTGAATAGGAAACATCCCTAGAAACTGAAGCATTTTTCTTATAAATTCTTAGTGCAATTATAACTTAGTAGCTGATATGAGAGAATCCCCCTTGAATTCATATTCAGTCAAGTCATCCTCTATACTTGATATAAAAAAACCTTTTATTACAGGTTAAAGTTTTCATATGATATCCTATAAATATTAGTGACTAAAAATTTGCATACAGCTAAGCTTGAACGCAAACAAATTTCAAAGAGATATTTCCCCTAAATCTTATATATTTAATGACATGTTGAATGGAATTGACACTGTTCTGGAGGAATTTTTCAGAATACAAACCTCTTCACTAGAAAATTCAATGGTTCCTTATATGGATTTTACAACTGAAAGAACTGAAATATAGATGAAAACATAGAACACTTATCTAAAATTTGAAGCATGTAGGGCCTTAGCTACAACTTGAGTTCTTGCACACACTATTTGGAGTAGTTAACAACCATATTCGCTTAGAGACTTGTAAAAGCAATCCAAAAGTTGCTTAATCGAAGGATAGTAAACAAAAAATGGAAACTTAGAAGTTAGAAGTGACATAATTTGACTATAGAACATTAAATCTCATGAAACTTTATTGTTTCAAATCTCCAATAGCATCAGGTATTTGTAGGTTAACTTTCTCCCCACAACTTAGTCAATTACTAATTCATAAGGCATAATAGGAAACAATCAAGCATGCTAATGATTCTGTGAAAATCCAAATTTTTGAATGAACTGCAAGGTGAACATTAGATCATTCAGATTTGGATTCGGTCAAAAATATGGTGAAAGAATCAAATATGGTTTGGGACTAATACCTAGTTAAATTGAAATCCTAGCTAAATTTCCATACAAAGAGGCCTCATTCCATTGAATTTTGATTTTCTAGTTTCGATTCTCCTCATTAATGTTGTTCTCTAGATTTGTTTTAAGTTATTGTTGAAAAGAGTGGTAAGCACCAGTATTGCAGCAAGAATGCTGCAACTCCTAGGCTGCCAACTTTACTTTTCTCAACCCGGTAGTTCGTAACAAACTTGGAAGTGTCGGTGCTATATGCACAAGTACTAGTTCTCACTGCTGGTTGTCACTTGGCTAGCCGGTGCGAGATCACTAGGAGCTCAAGCCAACTTCTATATGTTTCAGAAGAAGCTCTATGTGTGATGAAAGGAAAGAAGGATTACTCTACAAATGTTACTCTAACTACAGAAAGGAGAAAGACTCGAATGTAAAGCAAAACGTAGTAAACCCTAATTAACAAGCTAATTCTACTTTTTTCAAAAACACTACGAAAGCCATGAAATAAGTGCCATTACCTACTAAAGGAAGTAAAGAACATCTAACCATGCTATTTCTGGAGGTAAATAAAAAAAAATATATTTTTGGATTTTTATGTGTTTTTATGTTAATTTAACATGCATCTAATTTATTGTGTGTGAGTGTGGTAGCGAACATGTGGCATTAGAGGGTGGTTTTGGAGCTTGGTAGGATGTATGATGGTGTGGATGGGTCCTATGAGGTCTTAGGTGGCCTTCTATAGGCTTTTCCCATACTCGGCCTTCAAAATAAATCCGATAGGAAAAACTACAGGAGGAAAACATGGAAACTACAAGAGGCCTACAAGAGGAGGCCGAGAGCAACTTTCGGTGTTTTGAGGGTGTGAGAGTGGATGGAAAAGGTCATGAAGGTTGGAATGAGGTGTTAGGGGGCCTAAGGTCTACCATGAATCACTAGGAGAGAGAAAGATAATTGGGTTTGCTCAAGGAGAGACGAAGAAGTTCTATGAAAAATGAAGGAAACTAGGGTAGAATTTAGGTGCTTTGGGAGACTTATAGGGCATGGATCAGATTGAGGGTGTGATTACTGGTAAGCTGGCCTACTGCTGGAAGAGATCTGCTACATAGAAACTAACAGTCAATCAAGAAAATCAAGCAACCAATGAAGTGAGTGCATCCTAGGAAAAACAGAATTTTGCATTAAAATGGCCTAAACTATGATGTATAGGATGAAATGCTAGGAAATTTTGTAAGAAAGGAAAGCATGAAAAAGGAATATTTCAAATCAGGAAGTGAACATGATAAAGAGGATCTAAGGCAAAGTAAAACTGGGCTATCAACCTACTAGAGAGCTACAAACACTAGAAGTCCTAGGAATGAGGAAAATTTGTGTTGTTGGGGTAGCAAGAGAGTCTTTGCCTCAAATCATGGTCCCAGAGTGAGGAAGAGAGGCCAAACCACTATTTCTAGCCTTTTGAATCTTATTTTATCACTGATTAACTTGCTATAGAAAGCAAAAATGGAAGCAAGCTACTAAATCATCAGAAGCAGTCTATTCTTAACCCTAAGAGAAATACATCTAACAGCAAACTAATCTACAAACTGAAGTAAAGCATACAAATAAAAGTAAAGAGAAGCTTGGCTACATGGATTGGGCCCTAAACCAAGAGCTTCAACCATCTGAGGTAACTCAATGCTATCTCAAAAAGGATTTCATCTTCATTATCAAAAAATAGCAAGATTACATAAAACTGTCATAAAATAGTAAGCTCGAAATTTGAGCAGAGTCTACACAAGAAAAAAAGTCAACCCTAGTGAAGCCCTAGGCCTCTCTACTTATAAATCTGAAGCTACCAACAACTTCCTTAAAATCAATGAGGCTTGGCTCCCAAAACTTGAGATAACTATCAATCATCTTCCACTTGCTCGACTGCCTTCTAGTTCATGATTTGGTTGCTTATACTCTGAGCTGAATGAAGGGGAATTCGAAGCGAGGGGAAATAAATTAGGTATATTCCCTCCTATAAGTCCTATCCTCTATCTACTTCGAGTTATTGTTGTAGTTTGACCACTAGATCCTTGACTTTGACCTTGAAATCCATCAATAATCTGCATTAAATACATGTTAGACCACATGGCATAATAACTAACTCAACTCACCCTATAAGCATAAATATAATTAGAAAATCATATAATAAGCTAAGAGAATGGTTGATTTGACTAGGTTAGGAGGTAAACTGAGCCCATATAATTACCCATTTATGAGGCTCATCATCACCCCCTACTGAAGGTGTTGCTCATCCTCTGAGCAATCTAGTCAATCTCTTGGTCTTTCATGACCCTGGTAGGCTCCCTAACATTCCAGGCTTCTGATGTGGTCTACTCATTTTCTTAACAAAATCCTGCCCTTCTATCTATGTCCTTCCATTACTCCTTCTATTCTTCTTCTCTTATGCCTTCCAGCATGCCTAATATGAGTGGAGGACTCAGTTTGAGGCTAATCCACTTGACCTTCAGCCCTTGCATGAAGCGCTTGTACATTGACACTCTTTTCAGTGCCTCCTTCAGCCTCATGGGGGAATGGTATTCTCTGATCTTCAAGTTTTGGGGTAGGTTGTTCCATCTTCTCATGCATGCATGAACATAGTCATCCCCAAGTAGCCTAAGAATATCTTCAAAGTGTGCAATGGCTTGTTCCTGATTTGCTAGATATTTAGGGGTAATCTCAAGGTCATTGGCAAGTAGGTTGTGTGTGCTGATGAGTGCCATAGGATCTGATGGCTCAATTCTTATCATCAATGGTTCATTCTACTCTTTTATTAACAATCTTTTCATTTCTGCTGCCCTCAATTATTCATGGTTCATCCATGATGCCATGGCCATTAATTGCAGATCCCCTTGCTTGGCATTGGGTCCCACACATTCAGGTCTGTGAGGGCCATGTTGTGTAGATAGAACTCTGCCATCTTTGCTTTGTCCTTGAAGGTGCTTTGTTCACACAAATCCATGAACTACCTGTAGTCTTGGAAAGGCAGTATGCCTCTTTGTGCCAAAGTTTTTATTTGGAATTGAAGGCATTGATCCTTCAGATAGGGGCCATAAGATTTAGCCAGTGTTCTGCATCTTAATGTTTCTATGGATAAGTTGTCCATGTATGCCAAATGAGTCTCTTTCTCCTACAGCTGCCTCCTTAGTAATTCATTCTCATTCTCAAGGTGGCTTCTTGTAATGGCTTCTCTGTCTCTGAGAGCACTCAATTCCCTACCCATTTCCCTGAGTTTGTCTTCCATGTGACCAATATCCTCAAATCCTTTGGACTTGGCTATCTGCATCCACATATGCATTCTCACTCTCTCTTTTTCCAATTCAAAAAATAGTGGAATTGCAAATTTTTGTGGGATTATCTTGCCTCCCTCAAGTAGTCTATAATAGGAGTCAAGATTAGGCTAGGGGTGAGGTTCTTGTAGCTCTTATTCTTCCTCTTTCACCTCTAGCTATCCTCCTTGTTATAGACATTTTTGTGCCTTACAGCATGAAGCATGAAATGTCCATAATCTAAGGGATCCAAAGTCCCTAAACATGTTGTTCCTACCCCTAGAGGAACAAGGTCAGCAAACCACAGCACTGAATATCAGTTATCCACCTGAAAACACTCAAAAACAAGCTAATTCTGGATCATGTCAACTGCTCCACTGAGCATCTGCGTTGAATGTCAACTGCTCCACTGTGTACCTGCGCTGAATGTCAACTGCAAAGAAGGCTACCTGCGCTGGGCGAGTTTGGCCAAGTGGCACAGTCATTCCTCAAGGTGTCAATGCCTAGGAAGCTTCCAAAATGACACTTGGATCAGAGAATTCGACTGGTGATGAGTAAGAGGGTCTAGATCTCCAAGTGGAAGCAAGAACCTCCAAGTGGACTCAAGAACTGAAGAATAACTGAAGTGAGAGAGGACACTAGTCAGCTTCATGCCAGCCTCAAGCTGACTCATCCTTTCTCCAAAACTCCTATATATAGAGCTCTCTCATGAGGTCTATGGGGGCTGGAATCTTGTGAATGTAAGGAAGTGTTGTTGGTTTGAGTATAGAACTATTGGGTGATTTGCTTGAAGGAGGTGAAGAGGAGATTTCTTTCTGCTGGGAGGTGATGCTGGATTGGGTCTTTTATGGTTGTATCACTTCCCGAACTTTACTTCTTCCATTAATAAAGCATTTGAGGTTCTTTTATATGCATGTGTCTCAATGATGTGTTGTTATACTTGTGTATTTGATTTATTCTAATCCTTGAATCGATTATGAATGTATGCTTCTTGTAGTTTCCCTCTCTTGCCATTTTGCAGGATCTTGGTGTAGCTGGGAGCAAGCAGCAAAGAGAGAAGATTGGATCAATCATTAGCGGAAGACATCGGTTAGTGGATCTCTTCATCCCCTCTCTTACATCTCATAAAGAAGTAATCTCAAATAGCTTTGCTTTGATTGTTGCTGAGGTACTATCACCCTTTGAGTGGGATAGGGTCATTCCGTATTGGATACTTTTCCCAACAACACTCCTATCTTTTCCTCAAGTTTTTGTGTCTCCTGTAGTTTGGACAGTGTCTCATGTAGGACTGTTTTAGCCTCCTGTAGGTCTAGTTTGGGGTCCTATAGAATTTCCTTTGCCTTACATGTAGAAGATCTTGTAGTCCTCCTTTCATAGGTTATGGGTGTCTTGGAAGGAGATTCTTTCACCTTGGCAGATGGTGAATCTTCTATGTTAATGGGAGTCTTTGATGAGGACTTAGGTTTGCCTATTTTAATTTTGGTACTCTTCCTTGCCTTGGAATACATGGAGGTTTTCTTTTCCTCTTCTGCTTCTGCTTGGCTGGTGTATTGAGGGTAGTGAGGGTAGTTGCTGCTTCTCTTTCCAAATTTTCAAGGGACTCTTCTATTTTCTCTACCCTCTCTGCCTCCTTTTTTCCCTCTTCTATTTCTTTTTCATCCTCCTGCTCTGTCTCTTTTTCTACCTCCTATTCTGTCTCTTGAACTCTCACCTCCTCTTTCTTTTCTTTCCTCCTTCCTCTCTTGCTCTACTATGTCACCATTGACTTCATCTTCTCCTCTCTTTTATTCTCCCTCCTCATTGAAAACAGGACTGACATCATAGGTTAATGCATTAATGTCATCCTCAGCTGTCATATTTCTGAAAATTTCCAATGCTATAGGGATTTTAAGGGTATGGAGGGATTCTTCTACTAATATCTTGATTCGACCATGGTGAGCTAGTTGTTGTGAATTTCCTTCTTGTACCTTGGCACTGGAGTCAATGAGGGACTGAAGGAGAATGTAAGGGATATTGAGCTTTTGATGTGCTAGGGTATCCATGCCATATCTCAATTCTTGGAGGATTCTGAAATGATATCAATAAACAATATTGTGCCTCCCCTCAAACGAAATGTATTTGATCACTTGGTAGCTAACCTCATCCCAAAGATATGGTACACTAGCCCTCCTAATTCCATTTTTGTATTCAACAAGGGTTTCATTATCTTGGAAAAATTTCCTCTTGGCAACTTGGCCAATTATTTTCTCATCTTTACTCCAAGCCAACACAAGAGGAAGGTTAGTGACCCTACTGATGAATTTAGGGGTTATTTCATTGGAGAGGCCTTTAATGGTTACAGTAGCATGAGTTCTTGTGTGAGGGACTAGAGAGAGAGAAAATTCATGTGAAATTTCATCATCAAACCCTCTAAAATTCTCAAAGAAACTCATCCAGTTAGCCCTTGTAAATATTTCCACCACTTGAGGATGTGCATGGAGTCGAGTGGAGTTAGTGGGCTCTTTTCTCATAAACCCCCCCATCATACTACATGTACTTCTTTTGAAAAACTAGATATGGAGGTGGAGATAAAGAATTTTGAGTGAAATAGAAAAACAGAGGGGACTATGTTTCTTTTTTTTTTAAACAGATTTTTTTTTTATGTATTTCTACCCTCTTAAAGACTCATTTTATCTTCAATTTGAGACCAACTCTTTCCCATTTTTATATTCAACAAAGGGAATTCATGAACCCTACCTTTTTAGACTAAAATTCATTCCAAAAAAGACATTTCCTCCCTTCAAAATGACTCATTTCCCCTGCTGCAAAAGCCCGTTATCCCTCCTATATATTTCCTATAGGTTTTCCTGTAGAAAATGTCAAGAACAAAAATATGGAGGAAATCGATGGAGGATAGTGGATACGAGGCTATGGGGGAATAAGAAGACTGTTGTGTGGCTGAGTTATGAGGAGAAACTGAAGAAACGGTGGTGAGAATGTGCGAGGAGGAGTGCTCATTACCTTTTATGGTTGTTTTCGGTTATGAGTGCTGAGCTGGCAAGGTGTACATTGCCCAAATTAGGATTTTTGGTCCCCACCTTCTTGGTCATAATGACCTCACTGGCAATCATCCCCTCATTACTGCATCAGAGTTAACTCTTCCTCCCACTACCTGTCCTTCACATATTTTTCTTGAGTTGATTGTGCACACGTGCGGGTGATATCTCGGTTAAGTGGGGTCAACTAAATGAAGGTGGCCAAGTTAACTGGCCACCTTTCCCTCTTTCGGTTTCAAACATATCGTTGCCTTCGTATGATTCCTAATTACACAAATGTAGATAGAGCAGTGACTTAGCTACTTGCCTGTAATCCAAGTTTATTTGCTGCCATCGACTGCGAGGTGTTGTGGCTTTCTCTGCTACATGCCTTCATTTTCCTTCATGCATGTTGTATCTGCTTGCTGATGTGTTGTTGTGTATTTTCATAGGTTATTATTTTGTCAGAGCTAAGCTGCATGTTCCTTTTCAACCTTCTGATGTGCTGCCTTTGCTGCTGATGCTGGACTTCTATGGGATCCGTTGCTACAGGAATTCCTACAGGAGCTCCTATAGCTGCTTCTCCCCTTGAAACTTTAGCTATTTCTCTGTGCTCGGAGCTCAAGAATGATGCCAAAGGCGGAAATGAATGATGGAGGGATAGTAGGTAAGCTTCAAGTAAAGTTAGTGGTGACTTTTCCTCCTTTTTATTTTTTTTCAAAACTCAAAAACTGTTTTTCTGTGTTTTTTCTTGGAAAGGAAAAAAAATAGTAATGATGCTTGGAGTGTGATGCATGCTTGGAAATGATGGCAAGGAGGTTTGAATATGGTAAGAGGGATTATAGGCTCCTCATGAAGCTTTTCTTGTCCCTCAAGCTGCCTCCCATAGACACTTTTGGCTCTCTGTAATTCCTACAAGAGCCTCCTATAGAAAAAACAGAGCCTCTTGTAGAAAGCATACTTTTGGAAGAAGGGGTACAGTGGGGTGAAAGAGATGATAAAAATGATTGACGAAGGTGTGGAGAAGATGAGATGGATGATGGTGTGAATGTCAGGGTCCCTTGGCACCTTCTTCTATTCCCTGTAGTCCTCGTGCAAACCTGCAATGCAATAAAAATTCATTTTTTCTTTCTTTATTTTTTTTTTTTGAAAACAACTAGGGTGCCTCAGATAGGTTTTCACCTTAATTGCCTACCGTGGGGGCCTCCAAGGGAGGTTTTCACACAGGTATATTATGCTTTTCCCATTTTTTTGACATCACTAGGCCACCTCAGAAGAGGTTTTCAACCAAATGGTTAGACTCAAGCGCCTCATGGAGGTTTTCACTTGAGTCCTTATTTTTTCTCTCTTTTCTTCAGTGAGTGGGTGACGTGGAAGCTAAGACATGCTCCACTACCATCACTATTTTATTTAATTCTTTAATAAATTCTTGCTTGGAGAGGGGTTTCTTGTAAACTTTCAACCGTTGTCCATTGACAAGCATGGGTATGGCTTCATCATCAATGGTTTTGATTAGAACTAAGCCATTGTCATTTCATTTCTCCACAGTGTAGGGTCTTAGCCATCTTGTCCTCAACTTGCCTTTGAAATCCTTGCATCTTAAATCATAGAGTAGTGCCCAATTTCCCTCTTGGAATTGCTTCTCCCTGATATTTTTATCATGCCATATCTTTCTTCGAAGCTAAACTACCTCTGTATGGATAAGGGCTTGCAAACTATATTCATCCAATCCATTGAGCTGAAGTAATCTCTCCTTTTGTGCATGGATGAGTTCTGGGTCCAGTTGATCCGCCATCCTTAGGGTATTTAATTCAAATTCTATTGATAGCAAAACCTTCTTCCCATAAACCAGTTCATAGTGCGTGAACCCGGTAGCGGTCTTCCAGGTTGTGTTGTAGGCCCAAATGGCCTCAACTAATCTATCTACCCAGCCTTTTTGTTGTTGCTCACTACCTTGGTTAGGATCCCTTAAAATGCTCTGTTAGTGACCTCCATTTTCCCATTGGCTTGTGGATGGTAAGGGGTAGAAGTCCTGTGCTTGATCTTATGATGTGTGACTAGGTCTTTAATCAGGTTGGAAGTGAACTAACTGCCTTGGTCTGTGACCAACTCTCTCAGATACCCAAACTTGTAGAATACGTTTTCCCTCAAAAACTCAGCTACTTTTTCCTCTAGCATTTCTGTTTTCAGCCATTGGCTCTGGAGGAATGTTTTCTTCTTCTTCTTCTTCCCCTATATGTTTTTCAAATATGTCTGGATGTTCACCTAAGGGTTCTTATTGATTTCAGCCATGGAAGAAGAGAGAAGGCCGGTTGTGTGAAGAAGTTGGGGTGTTGGGCAAAAATTTTCCTAATTTATATCTACTCCTACGAGGCATGAAAGGAAATATTTTTGGTTGGTTTTTTGTTTCTTTTTCCCCACACTAAAAGTACCTATAGAAACTAAAATTGTGATTAAACAAAACAAATTGAAACTAGTTGAAATGAACTTTCTAAATGGAAATTTTCAGAATTGAAAAGGAAAGAGAGGAAATGCAGAACTGAAAGAAAAGAAATGTCTAGTCTACTTTTGACAAAATAAACTATTAGCAGAATGTTGTAATAGAAAATAAGAGAAAGCAGTAATCATAGAATACTCTAGCGCTTCCCCAGTATTGGCATCAAAAGTGGTGAGCACCAGTATTTCAGCAAGAATGCTGCAACTCCTGGGCTACCAACTTTACTTTTATCAATCTAGTAGTTCGTAACAAACTTGGAAGCGCCGGTCCTGTATGCACAAGTATTAGTTCTCGTTGTAGGTTGTCACTTGGTCAACTGGCGCGAGATCACTAGGAGCTAAAGCTAACTTCTATAGGTTTCAAAAGAAGCTCTATGTGTGATGAAAGGAAAGAAGGATTACTCTACATATGATATTCTAACTACAGAAATGAGAAAGACTGGAATGTAAAGCAAAACCTAGTAAACCCTAATTAACAAGCTAATTCTACTTTTGCCAAAAACACTGAAAAACATGAAATAAATTTCATTACCTAGTCAAGTAAGTAAGCAACATCTAACCATGCTATTTCTAGAAGTAAATAAGCAAAAAACATATTTTTGGTTTTTTATGTGTTTCTATGTGAATTTAACATGCATCTAATTTATAGTGTGTGAGTGTGGCAGTGAACAAGTGGCGTTAGAGGGTAGTTTTGGAGCTTAGGAGGATGTAGGATGGTGTGATAGGTCCTAGGAGGTCTTAGGTGGCCTTCTATAGACTTTTCCTACACTCAGACTTCAAAAGAAAGCCCGCAGGAAAACTACAAGAGGACACAGGAAAACTACAGGAGGAAAACAAGTAAACTATAGGAGGCCTACAGGAGGAGGCCGAGAGCAATTTTCACTATTTTTAGGGTGTGAGAGTGGGTGGAAAAGGTGGATGAAGGTTGGAATGAGGTGTTAGGGCACCTAAGGTCTACCATGAATCACCAGGAGAGAGAAATATGATTGGGTTTTCTCAAGGAGAGAGGAAGAAGTTCTATGAAAAATGAAGGAAACTAGGGTAGAATTTAGGTGAGGTTTGGGGGACCTATAGGGCATGTATCAGATGGAGGGTGTGATTGATGGTAAGCTAGCCTACTACTAGAAGAGATATTCTGCATATAAATGGACAGCCAATCAAGAAAATCAAGAAACCAATGAAATGAGTGCATCCTAGGAAAAACATAGTTTTGCATTAAAATGGCCTAAACTATGATGTATAGAAGGAAATGATAGGAAATATTGTAAGAAAGGAAAGCATGCAAAAGGAATATTGCAAATAAAGAAGTGAACATGATAAAGAAGCTCTAAAGCAAAGCAAAACTAGACTATCAACCTACTAGAGAGATGCAAACACTAGAAGTCCTGGGACTGAGGAAAATCAGTGTTTTTGGGGTAGCAAGAGAGTCTTTGCCTCAAACCATAGTCCAGAGGGAGGAAGAGAGGCAAATCCACTTTTTATAGCCTTTTGAATCTTCTCTGATCACTACTTAACTTGCTACAGAAAGCACAAATGGAATCAAGCTACTAAATCATAAAAAGAAACCCGTCTTAACCATAAGAGAAATACATCTAACAAAAAACTAATCTACAAACTAGAGTAAAGAATAAAAATACAAGTAAAGAGAATATTGGCTACTTGTATTGGGCCCTAACTGAAGAGCTTCAACCCTCTAAGTTAAGTCAGTGCTAGCTCAAAAAGGATTACATCTTCATTATAAAAAAATAGCAAGATTACATAAAACTGTCATAAAATAGTAAGCTCAAAATTTGAACAGAGTTTACACAAGAAAAAAAAGTCAACCCTAATGAGGCCCTAAGCCTCTCTACTTATACATCTAAAGCTACCAATAGCTTCAATAAAATCATAGAGGCTTGGCTCCCAAAACTCGAGATAACTATCAATCATCTTCCACTTGCTCAGCTTTCTTCTAGTGCATGATTCGACTGCTTGTACTTTGAGCTGAATGAAGGGGAATTCGAAGTGAGGAGCAATAAATAAGGGGGATTCCCTCCTATAAGTCTTCTCCTCTGTCTACTTCGATTTATTGCTGTAGTTTGACCACTAGATCCTTGATTTTGACCTCGAAATTCATCAATAATCTGCATTAAATACATGTTAGACCACATGGCATAATAACTACTCAACTCACCCTATAAGCATAAATATAATCAGAAAATCATACAATAAGCTAAGAGAATGGTTGATTTGACTAGGTTAGTAGGTAAAATGAGCCCATATAATTACCCATTTATGAGGCTCATCAAAGAGGATGAAAAATGTACACATAAGATGTAAATTTTCAAGCTTTCACCATTTGTTGATGGAGAACAATGAACATGTAATTAACATGCCCGACTGAGTAGTTTTTGAGGTGTAAGGCATCGTTCAAGGCATTTGGAATTGTTAAAATTTGTATTTTCAAGGTTTTATTAAGTCTTCTATAACTAGGCTTATATAATATAATTAGAGATATAAGACATAGTGTGGATCTTTGTTTCCTTTTTATTCATTTTCTTCTTTTTCATTTCCTCATTGTGCCTCCCAAGAAGACATTGGAGCAAGAGGCTCACTCTCTTATAAAGGAAGAGAGTAATTTAGTGAACAATGTTTAGCTTTTAAGAGATAGTAAAAGTATTTCCATCCATTCAAGATAAAAGTAATCTTGATTTCTTTCCAAGTAGGATTTGAACATGGTCAACATTTACTATGTTGACGTATCTATGTGGTATGTTTTAAAATATAATGTTCAAATTTATTTTTCTTTTTTATTTTGTTTGTAATTGGGTGTGTACGTATTTGTAATAGTTTGAGAGATTTGCATTAAAGATCCTAGAATATTTTGGTAAAATATCTTCTTTGTGACTATCTCACATGAATGGAACATTAGCATTGACAAATGTAATTAAGTTTACTGGTTACTTGTGTTGTGTTTTGTTAAGAATATAAAAACTACTTTGTAATGAGATATTGTCAACATTTTCTTTTCATTTTATAGATGATAAATTATTAGTTTGGAAGGCATATGATGTATCAAAATATGAAATATGTATCTAATGTGAATATTTTCATGTGGTTTTATAGATGATAAATTGTTAGTTTGCAATTCATGATATATCAAGGGATGGAATACTCTCATCTGTTCCATATATTAATTGAGGCATAGTGTTCATAGTATCATTTTGATGTTGATACTAGTGATTATAAAAGTTTGTCTTATATGAGATAGGCATTCCTCGATATCCATAATATCCCTAGTAATTGAAAGCAATTGTGTACAATGTAGGAGATTCCAATGATATTAAAGCATTCCAAAATTTAAATAGGTAAATGATTAATTAGCATTCTAATGATATTGAAACATTCAAGAATTTAAATATGTAAATGATTTATTATCATGTCTACATCTAAATCTATTTCTCCATGACTATAAACTTCTTGAGACTATGGGCATACTCATGTGTGGATCTAGGATGTTGGTTTCATTCTAAAGTCTTTGTGTGCTCATCATCATTGTGTATTTTTCTATGGGAATATCTGAATGATGATAATTTTCACCATAACTTTCATGAAACTAAATGCAAGGTGATTTGGTTGGTTTCATTTCACGGCCTTAACTTAGTCAGTAACATAATATTGGATTTGATATTTCATAAATTTTTCCATTTAGAATGATACTTCTATTGATTGAAAATGTTGCATATGCTCACCATCAGAATTTAGCCTTTCCTCTTTGATAGAGATAGAGACCATCACGAACTAGATAATGTCATAAGTGAAAGCTAGTATTTAATATTGTAAACCACCGCCCTATTTGGTAATAAAAAGGAAACAAAACTAGGCCAACATTTTGAGTCAAGAGAACATATTTGAAAAAAGGAGGTTTATGCGGAAAGTCCAAATTCACATAAAACAATTCAAAATTAAATCCTTTGTTGAAAGGAATTAGCCTTGAATTAGACATAATTCAAATAATTTGTGTGCTTGGGTCTCTCCACATTTGGGGTCTTTGCACCAACATTGCACCGTGTCACAGTAGTTTTGACAATATTCACACCTGAGCCACCTTTTTCATATTTCCTCTCTAGTTGGGAGAAAATACCTATCCCATTCCCTCCTGGCTATTGAGGTTGGGGCACTTCTTTTTTGGAGCCTAAAAGTGCAATTATCTAACCCATAGTTCGTTGGACATTGTTTTCCTATGGACAGATCTAGAGAATACACAACAAAATTATTTCTTTTTAAAATTAATGGTTGATATGTGGCAATCCGAGGTCCCACAAAGATCAAATTATGGCTATGCTTCCAGATGAAGGAGATGATCTCAACTCTCAGTAGTTATCGTATAGTGTGAAATGGTCATAGACTAAGGTTTGGTAACTCCAATAAGTTTGAAAACCAATCTAAGTGGGATTCTAGGAGGGGCTTTTGAAAAAGAATTGATTCATTTCGATGTAGACTACTAAATTGAAAAATGAATAGAGGTTTCGAGCAAAATCTTCCCTCTAAAACATTTTATAATATGGGGCAACTTGTATCTATTAGAGAGATATTGATGTAGAAGGGAACAGGATAAGGCAACATCTTTTTGCTCTAGGTATGTTTTCCACCAATAGTTGAAATATCATAACCATCTTGAATAGATACCACACATCACCAACTTTTTTCCATTTTTATAGTTATCTAAGGACCCTTAGAGTACTATAAATGTGATCAGCAAAGACCAAGGGAAATTGTAGAGAAATTATATATCCAATCTTAACAAATTCTCTCATAACTCTTTGTGTCTATCTTCGCAAGTGTATAATGAGGTCACAAGTCATAAACCTTCTGATGTATTTTTCAGATTAAAATTATTCTCAAGCTTTTCTAATTGAAGGAACTCATATATCTAGTAATCGAATACAATGATTAAAATTAACATTTTACAAAGTCGGTTGGTCTCATACCAAGGATCCCTCACGAAACACTTATTATTAAGATAAAAAAAATGATGCACTATATAGAAGACTCATTTGTAGGATACACCATCTTAGACATCTTCAATCACACAACCTTGTACCATTCCCAAGATGACAAAATAATTCGAAACTTAGCAGACCCTCCTAATTCGATATGTTTTGATGCCATTATGGAATTCATGTCACATCTAGGGAGTGCCTTTGATCATTTCAGGCTATAGAATATTATTTAATTTGTTTTGCCCTAGATGAGTCCTGAAAATCCATATAGTAGAAAGGGTTGCACCTTACTTGAAAACATCAATGAGGAAAAATTCCTCACTCAGGCTAAGGTGACAAACATCCCATTTAGTATGATAAGGTCCATTGTTCCTTCTATAGTTGTCAATAATAACCTAGAAGGCTCTGAAAAGATTTTTTAGCACGTTATTTATTTGGAAGACCAATGGAAAAAAAAAAGTACATGAGTTATTGTTTAGGTTGGAGTATTGAAATTATCTTGATGATCCACATATTGGTCATCCTCAAAGTGGAAATTAAAGCATCAGTGGTCAACACATATCAATTTGGTTCTAGAGGGAAACCTTGCCTAATGGATCTTAAAATACCAGAACAATTTAAACGTGGATTTTCAGGATAAATTTAATTTTCCTAGAAAAGGCTTTATTTAGGATTTTCCATTATAGTTGGAGGGTCATTTAGGGTCACTCCATTTGGGAATGAGCTTAATATTTTCAAGGATTAACAATTCATCATGATATCAAGTAAATTTAATATCAAAACTTAATGTAAACTTTTGGAAAGACATGCCCAATGAACTCCTAAATGGTTTTGTAGTATTCATAGGGAAACCCATTTATTCTTAGAGTTTTATGATCATCTATGCTATCTAGGTTCATGTTAAATTTCTTTGGTGAGATGTTCAACTCACAAGCCTCTCAATCCTCATGAGAAAAATTGGAAGGGACAACTTGTAAACATTGATTCGATGCCTCTTCTTTGGGCTTCTCATTGGAGTGTTGGATATCTAGTTTGTGGTGGGATACAAACTTTTGAAAAAATGCTTTATTATCAATGAGCCTACCTTTCTTAGTATGAATATGTTTTATGTGTTCAAACTATTTTTATTGTTGAAAATCCTCAAAAATGAGTTTGGTATATTTACCTTTGCCTTTGATTTGTATGCATTTGACCTTTGTGCCCTTAGGACTTATTAGGACATTCTTGGATCATGGAGCTTGTGCTTCATTTCAAGATTAAATGGGTTTCCTTTTAAAGGAAATTTAACTGAGGGTAGGTCTTCAAATTATTTCTTTCCTTATAATTTCCTTATTTTGGATATCGGCCTCTGCCGCAAGCCCCTTCACTCTGTAGGCTTGCTTGATATGGATATTGTTTTTTCACACCATTCCAGCTGTGGGCCTCTTGGGGCTACTAAATTTTAGTGGGAGGATTTAACTTGTTTCTTTTGATGATTCAAACATCTAATTGTTTTGTGGGGTCTCAGACAAACACTTTTTCTATACTCTTGGGGGATTATCCCTTTGGGTTATTCAATAGACATCCCTCGATTGACATGTTGAGTTTGTTGATCTTTAGGATTCTTGGGGATTTGTGTTTTTATTGGAGTATAAGAGTGGTAACCCCTTAAATTATTATATTGGTACCTAGTATTCTCATCATTTATATTCTTTTTCTTTTAAATTTCGATCCCACCTCCATTGTGAGTGATTGTCTAGGAGGGGTAGGGGTGGGGATAGGCTCAAATTTACTAGGGGTTTTTTTAAGTAATAGAAAATTATTGATGAAATGATTTCGATCATGAGGCTTAAAATAGACATTTGGAATATCAAGGTAGACAAGTTTTTGAATGATAAACTTTGAGCTATAGTTCAAAATTTCACCTTTAAACTCTCTTGATAGGTCAATTTTAATGCAAGCCTTGATCCATAGTCTAGTTCAATATGACTTGCCAACTTCATAGAAAATAAGCTTACCTAACTTTGTGATCAATCATTGAAGGAAATTCCACATGTGCATGGGAATTTTTGAGAGAGTGATCCATAGTGGACAAATAAAGTATAGATGTAGTCAACGTAAAAAGGAATTTCCTAGTGTGTTGGTAGACCAGTAGGATCCTAGAGAACCTACAAAATCAAAGTCCTTTACACAATCAAGTTGACTGATAAGGAAGCCTTAATAAAGGGGGAGAGCCTTTCCAAAAAATTGTTGTAGGTTCCAACTTTTTAGGCATAGTCAAGTACGACTAAAGGTGGGATCCCTCCAATAAAATTAGCAATGAAAATCATATTCTTAATATCACACATTACCTACTTCGCTTCTGGTATGGTTATACTTGGAAAATAAATTTCACTTTAGAGATAGTGAAACATTCATAAGGAAATATGATTTTTCATTATTAAAAGACCTAAAGGAGATAAATGAAAACCAATTGGGTGAAATTTTAGTCAGTTAGAAGTATAAAAACAATTAACATATTAATTCAAATTCATGCAACAGTAAATTCCAACGAACCCAACCATGAGATCTGAATATTCCCTTGGTCTCCCCGGAGACCTTACCAAAAAAATCTAGTTTAAATGAATAGGCCCTAAAAAATGTTACAAGATGTTGATTTTTGAATTTTTATATATTTTTGATGGATCAAGAACTCCATGCTATATGAAAGTTATATTATACATTTGAACTCTTAGATTATTTATTTTCTACAATAAGAGTTTGTACAATGAAATTACAAGATAATGGAAAGAGATCACAAATTTCAAATTCAAGTTTCATTTCTATTATTTGTCAAGTGACAATGATTCAAAGAAATCACAAAGGAAACACCATCTAGAATACTATAGTTATAGAGAAAGCCACCCAAAGACAGGGTGCTAATGAAAATACAACTGTGTAAATATTATTAAGAGCTAAAACCTTAGGAGAAATCTCATGTACATAGGTATAAGGAAGAGAAGATAACGAATTCTTGGAGCTATTATTCGATATTTTTTAGGAAGACTAAGAAGGATATTCCTCCTGCAAGTAAAAATTCATTGTATATACATCAGTGCTAGCATCCAAGGTTCTATAGAAGAAATCATCAGTAGATAGATGACTAGATGAACTTGTGAAAAGTGTTTTTTCCTAGAAGAGGCATCTCACTAATGGTTTCTAAAGGAACACGAATGCTTATTGGTATGACGTGAAATATCTTAGGCTATGACATGAAATTTCTAAGGGACGCCTTAAGAGGGTGGGGAAAATATTTGATGAGGAGCATATGATCCATTGAGGTCTCATGGATCTAGAATAAAAGAATTTATTTCGATTGGTTTGCCACATCGTGTGTCCAATGGATGGGAGCTATTGGGATAATGTCCCTAGGGTAAATTTTTCACAGTTAAGTCAATTTTTGTAATAAGTTTTGTTAAAAAATGTAAAGACTCCACAAAAAATGGGAGCAAAGCATGAAGCTAAGTAAGAGTCAAATGGGCTTTAGCCCCTTGTATGGGTAGGTGATAGTTCAGTTTTGAGACTCACCCATGGTATGTGGGCCATGGTATTATAATGAAAAGGCTCTATATAGATGGGTCATATTGGGTCTAACAATATAAATTTTGATAGAGAATCATTGTAAGGAAAAGGTGCTAAGGCAGGAAAAGTTTGTTTCCTCTACTTAGGCGAAAGTGGAATGCTCTTACAGCTGAGTGCACAGAGACCTTAGTAAGTCCGCAACTGAGTGCATGGGCCCCTGCATCCAAGTGCACAGGGTGGAAATAGTCTGCAACTGAATGCTAAATCTAATAAATACTATTTTGGATAAAATCTATTTCATCTGTGCCTTGTTCCTTATTTACGTTTAAGTTTATGCATCTTTGCTCATTGATCTGTTTTTTATGATTTAAAGTGTATTTACTGCGCAAAAATATGGGATCTACAATATTTATGCATGGTAAGGGAAATTGACCGCCTTTGCGAAGTGTTAGATACATTTGTTGTAATTAACTATTTGGAAAAGGGTAGATTTGTGTGAAGGCAGATCGAGGGATATGATTTATTGCGTGAAAGTAGTAAATATGTACCTCAAGGTCATCTTGATAGAGTTGTGATAGTTGAAAGTTGGAAGGAATAGATCTGAACGAAGGAAGATATAATCTATATATCCTTGGGAAGACCATGACACAGGCCTCTGGATGCAAAAACGTGGTTCTAGCACCCCCCAATACTGCTTTGGGTGAGACTGCGGCCTATGCTATGTAGGTTTCTTCCGAAAGGGCCAATAGTTAGGGTTTTGTTGGTTGGTGTGAATAACTTTGAACCTCGGTCAAGCCCCCTTAAAGCAACAAATGGCTCCATTGCTAGGACATGGGATCAGTCAAGGGAATGTGTGATGTCGACAAGTGTTTCCCTACAAAGAAGGAAATTGAGAAGTGGCTCAATCGAAATGAACATGTGTTTGTGGCTCAAGAGAACAGAAATTCATATTTATCCAAGGAGAAGTGTTTGATTAGATACCTATACTCAGACGAAACTAATAACTTTTGATGTTTCTTCCCTAGCAAATTCCACGAGTGGCTATCTAGATTAGCGGGTAGTCGGGGTACATGGAGGCTTGATGGCCCTATTGTCTGGACTCCAAAGCTAGTGAGGTGTGGGCCATTGATCACTGGATTGATTGAAAACTCAGAGAACTTGTGACTGAGTTCACAATTGATACAACTATCAATTACAATGAAGCAAAGCACAGGCTCCTCAAGGGACTATGAGGTATGTACCTAAAATCATTAAAAACTTGGATTAAAATGTTGTTATGTGAAAAATGGGTTCTGTCATTCCCTTGATGTTTGGAACTACGCGAAGTGGAAAACCATTCAGATGGAATGGAGACTTAGGTTCTGAGTATAGTCCAGTAATCGTATCCCCTTCGAGTGATGATGAAGGGACAATATTGAGGACACCCTGAAGTGTGGTACAATTGATTAGACAGGGTATCCCATGAACATCTCATCCATCGATCCCACCTCCACCACATACACCTACACCTTCACCTCCGTCTCCACCTCCACCTCCACCATTCAACATGGCAAACTCAATGAAGATGCTGAATTCTAAAGGGGTAGGGAGAGAAGACCTTGAATAGTCCTAGTTTGTTGTAAGTGTTCTATGGATAGCATAACAAATTATGGATGATAAGATCAAGAAAGTGCAGTTGACTATGACCTTACAAGACCAAGCATTAACATGGTACATCAAGTACTAGACTGAAAACCCCAATGGGACGTTGGCAAAAACCCAACAAGAGTTGAACAAAGAGTTTAGAAAGCCTAATTTAGAGGCACAGTCGGTAACTGAATTCAAAGAAATTCAAGAAAATGTAAGGGAGTCATCGTGGGATTTCGATAAAAGGTTGAAATTCCTGATCAAGCTAGCCAATATGGTGATTTCAGATTCCCAATATCTTGACTAGTATACCGCATCACTCTTACCACACTTAAGATTGTCACTTCCATAGCAAAAGATAGCAACCCGCATAGGTAGTAGAGACCGCGATGAGGTTGGAAGCCTCACCAATATACAATAAACAAATTGGAGTACAAAAGATTCACTCATAGATGGAAACCCTACACTTGGAGTTGCAGAGCCTGAATAAAGGAAGTGAGACCCAACCTAAAGTTCGCATGGAAGTTTGGTGCTTCAAATGCAAGGGTCAGGGTCATGATAAGGACCATTTTCTGGTTTATCACAATTATGTTATGGTGGGGGGGCTATCCCACTGAAGCCACAAAATATCATTGAAACGAGTGCACGAGAAACATCATGGTTCTGTATTTTTCAAGTTACTAGATAACATGCAGCAGATAATTATAATTTACTACAGAAGTTTGTACAGACTCCCTAGTAGTTGTTTTGAAACTTCTGCAAGTCTGTAGGTCATGTAAAGTGCCATTTCTGAAGAGATGAATTTATGATGGAGAAAACCCCTACCTATCAAATGCAGGTAGAAAATAAACCTCAAGAATAGGACACGGGTGCAATGCTGGAGGATTCTAAGGTCGTGGAAAAGGAAGAGGAGGAGAGGCTCGCAAGCATCATGGCCAGATTATTTGTTGTAACTATGGAGAAGTAGGACACTTTGCATGAGACTTCCAAAACCCCACACATCCATCATGTCAATATTGTATACATTTCGACCATGTGATAGAATATTTCCCAATCCTTATAGAAAAGATGCAAGAAAATAAGTCGCAGACCCAATAGCCTACGCAAAACATCTAGGTGATGAGGGCAGAGCTTCACGAAGAATATCATAGTGTAAATATAATGAGAAGAAGTGGTATGGCCACATGAGAAGACAAGGGAAGAAAACCTAAGGCTCAAGGTTGGGTGCATAAGGCTATTGAGAAAGAGGTAGATTTTGACCTTAACAAAGCTAAAGAGACCTTCATGGAAGAAAATAAGATCTTCATTGAGTCCTCCACCTGAGGGAGTGAGGAGGAATTGTCGGAAACTAGTACGATGTAGGAGGTAGATCCCTCATTGTTAGCCACTTTCCTGAAAACCTATATGAAGTGAATATGCGATAAGAAGGTAGTAGAAGTTCTCCAAGAGCTAATCAACAAGTGTGCGAATAAGGATAAGACCCCTACTAAACATTGCACTGTGAGAAAACATGGTAAATATAAGAATTGAATGGGGTGTGAAATGAGTCTAACCGTGTAGATAGGAGAATACGAAATGGACCAAGTAATCTTGGAATTGGGGTCTGATGCAAATGTGTTGCCTAAGAAAACATGGGAAAGGATAGGGAGGCGTACGCTATAATATTCTCCTATAAAACTACACATGGCCAATCAGAAGAAGATTATTCCGATGGGGTGCTTATATGGTGTGATGGTAGATATTGAAGGAGCAAGTGCTCTAGTAGATTTTGAAGTAATCGAAATAGTAGATGAGAATAATTTGTATGTTGCACTACAAGGAATTGATTGGGCTTTTGACATGAACGCATTAACAAACTTGAAAAATTAGAAGATGAAATTTGAAAGGAGGGTACTCAGGGTTATAGTGTCACTAGACCCTGTTGAGGGAATGGACTATACTGAACCTATTCCCAACTTTGTGGAGGATGATGATGATTTGGATCAAACATACAAGATCACAGCATGAGAGGAATATTGCATCAATCCTATGGATGATGGGTGAATTGCATGGGATAGGGATAGTTCATGTACCTTAGACTTAGATGAAGAGCTTGAGCACTAGCAGAATCAATTGCATGAAGTTTCTATGGTTCGGTGCAATATGATGTCCAAATCACTGCGGTGTGTCTCAACTTAGGTAAGAAAGCTTCCACATTATGATGGTTTGACTGATGTTGATATTTTTTTGGATGAATTTGAAAGGGAAGTGCCTGAAGAACATTATTTCCAAGCACTTGAATTGGCACTTCATGCTACACCTACCTGTTGGTGGGGTATGCATAAGGAGAACTTCATTGGTTGGAAGGAATTAACATGATAGGGGTTACACTAGTAGTATAGGTACCTAACATATAGAGCTATACCACATGATGGAATGTTATGATGCGACTGCTGAGGAGGAAGAAGAAGCTCCACACAATATTAAAATTCCAGAATCATAGAGATAACGCAAAGTTCAAGGACCTCATATAGAGAACCCTGATGTGGCAGATCCGCTGTAAACCCAACAAGTAAATATTGGATCTGACACAGAGCCTAATTTCGCAAAAATTGGAGACTATTGGGACAAAGATATAGTCGATAAGGTGGCTGAAATGTTGCATGGATACCGGGATCTATTCCCAACAAAGTTCTCAAACCTGAAGGGTATCATATGAGATTTGGTTATAATAAAAATTACTTTGAAACCTGTAAAGCAGAGACCTTATCAGCTCAATCCGAAGCATAAAGAAAAGGTGCACAAAGAGTTTGATATGATGCTGGAGGCCAAAATCATTGAACTAGTAGAAGAAACTGATTGGGTGAGCCAAATGGTTATCCAAGAAATGAAAGAGCAAGGTGAAATTCAGATATGCGTAAATCTAAGAATGTTGAACGACACATGTGTGCATGATATGTTTCCAAGCCCATTTACAGATGAGGTGTTAGAGAATGTTCTAGGATAGGAAGCTTATTCATTCGGTGATGGGTTTCGAGGATACGACCAAATAAAGATCACACTGAAGGATCATAGCAAGAAAACCTTCCCGACAGAGTGTCATTGTTTTTAGTATATAGTAAGGCCATTCGGATTGAAGAACGTGCTTGCAATATTCTCCAGTGTAGTAATCATTATGTTTAAGGAGTTTATAAATAAATTATTGGAGGTATATTTTAATGAATAGACTGTTCTTGGATTAGTAAAGAACCATGTTGCAATTCTGTGCTTTATGTTGGATACCTGTTGCAGATACCATATCGCGCTGAACTTGAAGAAATGTATATTCTGTGTGCATTTTGGAATTTTTCTCAGCCATGTAGTATGCAAGCAGGGATTAATGGTGGACCCTAGGAAGATAGATATGATTGTGAATTTAGAAGCCCCAAGGAATGTAAATAAGTTGTGTGTGACATGGGGGCACACTGGTCATTATAAAAAATTATCAAGGCTTATGCTTAGATAACTATGTCGATGGAAAAGTTATTGAAGCAAGACACGACGTTTAGTTGGGATGAAGAGTGTTAGCATAGTTTGGATGTACTAAAGGAAATGATGGTGACTACGCTGATCTTGGTGTTCCCATATTGGAAGAAAGAGTTTAAAATTCATGTGGATGCCTCTTGCATTGCGCTAGGTGCAGTATTGACCCAAGAAGGAGAGGGAGATATTGATCATACAATAGCCTTCGCAACTAGGAAACTATCAAAGGCTGAGAAGAACTACTCCACCACAGAGCGCGAAGGGCTGGCGATGGTTTACGCACTGCAAAAGTTTCGGCATTACTTGTTGGGTGCACATTTTAAAATGTATACATACCATTTCGTGCTGAAATACCAAGTCAATAAGCCTGTGTTGGGGGGGTGGAATTGCAGATGGTTATTATTGTTTCAGTAGTATAACTTTGAAGTGATTGTGAAAATTGGAAGGTTGAATGCTGGGCCAGATCATCTATCCACGATTGAGATAGGAAAAGAACCAATCAATTTGGAAGAAGGATTGCAATATGCGCATCTCTTTGTTATGCACATTGCGGATGACCATTTTGTAGATATAATTTAGTTTCTATCTACTGGAACAAATTCAGAAGGGTATTTTACTCTGTAGAAGAAGGAATTGGTGGTATGCATTGTTTATTTTCTTCTTATAGCAGGACATTTGTATAAGATGGGGACAAATGAAATATTGCGCCGATATGTTCGAGAGTTTGAGTGCACTAGTATCCTCGCCGAAGAACATGGAGGCATGGTGGGAGGACACTATGAAGGTAGAGCGACAATGTAGAGGATTCTACGTGCAGGGTTATCGTGGACGAAAGTGCATAAATAATATAAGTCATTTTGTAAAGCATGTGATGCTTGCCAAAGGACAGGAAAGCCTTTGAGAAGAGACGAACTGCCCTTAAACCCTCATGTTTCGTTACAAGTATTCAATAAATGGGAAATTGACTTTGTAGGTATGATACAACCACGAGGAAGGAAGACAGGTGCACGATACATTATTACTGCAACAGAGTACATGACCAGATGGGTGGAAGAGAAACTAGTAAAGGACTGTACTATTGCTAAAACTGCAAAGTTCCTAATTGAATACATCTTAACGATGTTTGGTTTCCCTAAGGTATTGATGAGAAATATGGGTATGCATTTCCTGAAAGAAACAATCAGCTCGATGCTCGAAGAATTCCAGGTGTATCATAAAAAAAGTATGCCCTATCATCCCCAAGCCAATGGTACAGTGGAAGCATTCAATAAGATTCTAGAGAATGCATTGACAAAGGTTTGTAACGTGAAGAGGAATGATTGGGATGTGCACATATCAACAATCCTATGGGCATATAGGACAACGTATAAGAAGGTGAGAGGCCAAACTTCATTTAGATTGGTCTATGGGATCGAGGCAATGATGCTGATGGAATATATTTTTTCAAGCCTACGCATTGCAGCTTTGATAGAGATGTTAGATCATGAGACCTTGGAGGAATGGCTCGAGCAGCTAATGGAGTTGGAAGAACACTAGTTTCTTGCAGGATTTCACCATCAAGTACAAAAGGAACATGAGAAGGCCTAGAATGGTAGGCATATTAAGTTGTGCACTTTCAAGATGAATGACTTGATTTTGCTCTATAATAGTAAGTTCTCAAAGTTCTCGGCTAAATTTCAAATGCATTGGTTGGGACCCTATGTAGTCAAGGAAATCACGGATGTTGGCACAATTCAGCTCACGAAGTTGAATAGTGAATTGTTCCAGGGAAGGGTGAATGGAAGTCGACTGAAGTTTTATATAGGGGATTCTGCCCCTGTGCAATGAATATGTGGTAGCAGGAAGGTCTTAGCTCTCTAGGCAGTTCAAAGGGAGGGAAGGACTATAAACTACATTGACCAAAGAAGCAAGAAATGCAGTAAGGATGTTGCGTGATTGTAGTGACTCATGCGACAAAAGATGCTACAATAGAAGAAGCTATGACCTATGAAACTACAACAGATGAAGCTACAATGGATGAGTTGCACCACAGGGGGCAGTGCCACACAGATGGGTCAAAAATTAGCCGTTGAAGTCACTTTTCATGATTGGATAGCAAAAATCACATTAGGAGGAGACGGTATGCGACATTTATGGCAAAAATATTCCGAGATCTACCACCAAAGAAGCATTTATGATCAAAAAATGGAGGGAATGGTCGGATTTGAATTCAAAATCGCCTATAAATCTGGCATGTTGGTCTGTTGAAGAACACTATTCTTTTTGAAAGATTGGTATAAGCCCTCTTGTTCCTGCTATATGAATCGATGGGTTTGGGAGGATTTAGTTTCCATCCCACATTTGTGTGACTACTAGAGTGGGACCAGAATATTATCCTTGAAAAAATGTTTGAGCCAGTAAGTTCTGACGCCACTATCTCTCAAGCAGAAACCCCTGAAATTTTATGAATGGAAGCCATGCCCTCTGTTCCTAGAGCATTGCGGTCACCTAGGCTAAAGCAATCAGATTCTAAGGAGAAGAAGAAGAAACCACAACCTGTACTAGTGAGGTAGTCACCAAGAGAGAACCCAAAGGTTCAACTGAAAGAAACGAAAGACAAGGAAAAGCAGCTGGAGGAACCAGTGTATTTGGAAGCAGAAGAACTCTGCTATGGAGTTGAGGGATTGGATGCAGATGAGGGTCAGACTATCACAAGGCTCCCAGCATATATCCCTCTATGGAAAGGAAATGTGAAGGTAACCAAGGTCGCAGATTTACGCAAATTCATGGTCTATATGTCACTGTTAATGGAAGTAGTTTTTGAAGGTGCGCTCTTAGCGCATATGCTAGTGTTAAAGCTGGAGGATTGGGATCTCACTGCGCATGAGATATTTCTTCATTTTTCCCCAATAAATACATGACCAATATTTACTATGAGGATATTGGGGTCACAAGGCTAGAACCGATGAAATGGGTCAAAGGTGTTGAGCAGGATGGTTTTCTACATATACTATGTGTGCCACACTTCCATTGATCAGTTATCAATATTCTCTATGTGTGCCAATTTCTCATGTTGGTGCATGATGGGTGTTTCTGGTTAGGCGAACCCATACCCGTAATAGATATGTGATTCATTGGATTACAAAGTGCCCCTATAAAGGGGTAGACCCCGCCAAGGAGTTTGGAGGTAAGATCAAAGACAAGGAGCTTGTGGATAGGATGAAAATTGAGTTTGGGCTATTCAAGAGGTCACGCGAGTACTCCATCCACTCAATTACAGACCAAGAGGTGTAGGTTTCCACTTAAATTTTGGCTATGAATATCATGATAAAATGTCACGTGGACGAGGTTCTAGTGCCAGTAATTTCGTTCACTGCATAGTGCACAAAGCGGGTGTAGTACAACTGGGCACAATACATTTTCAAGGAATTATTAGCAAACTACAGCAAAGCAAAGGAGGAAAGAAAGGCATTTCATTATGCCCTGCTCCTACTGCTGATTCTTCTAGTTGCATGGCGACTACTGGACGATGGTCAGTTCCCTCTACAAGATGAAGAATTATAATAGGCAGCGAAGTTCTCTTTTTCGTAGGAAACAAAATATCTATACAGCATCCAGAGTCAAAGGTATTTTGGATATTGGTCGAAATGGACATCCACATAGTCATAAGTCAGAGGCCAAGGTTATCTCCAACCTTGTTTGAGTAGTTGTGGGCCTTCGCAGAATTTAAGGTTGAGTTTTGTAATATATCTATCCGGGTAATGTGAGACCCTAAGAAGATGTGGCACAAGTTTTCATACTTAGTCATGGAGGTCGATGTGTAGGAAATCATGGGACTATGGCCAACGGAGTGGTGGGAGCCCATAGACCTTGGCAGAGGAACTAGTAAAGGAGGAGAGAGCTCCTCCATGTAGGCATCATCTGAGCAGAAGAAGAAATAAGAAGAGAAAATAACAACGCGTAAGAATGTCGCTCAAAAGGACAAAGACATTGTTGCTAAGGTAGCTGCTGAAAAAGAGCACGTTGATAAAGAGAACACCGACAAGGAAGACATAGTGGAAGTCGAAACATCAACTTCCCATAATACTAAAGAACGGGAATAGTTCGAGCAGGGAAGAGATGGAGGTCATGAGAAAAGCACTCCCTTAAAATTGCAGAAGCGAACCAAGGAGACAACCTCAGGACCCAGGAAAAAGAAAGTGTTAGATAAACAGGCACATGCAGATCTAATGGTTTTCATTAAGTGGGACTTGGATGAGATTGGGGACAAGGTACAAGATACAACAACGAAACTATTGCAACAGTTTGAGCAATAGTATATGAAGACACTAGGGATTTTGCAAAAGGATATACTCAAGTTGTAGATTCAAACAAGAATAAGTCAAGTGAGCTTTAGAAAAGCAAGTGGGGTTCAAGTCAGTGTACAACAAATGAGCATGAGTGTCATGGAACTAGAATGGACTCTGGACCTCAGAGTGATTTCGTTGCTAGAAGGAACACTATGCATGGAGTAAGAGGAAGAAAATACCTAGCTTCGAAAGATCAAAGGATTGGGTATGAATTTAACCACGCTGCCACTTCAGACCCTCCATGCGCTTCACGAGGGGGTCTCAAATTAGCTTTAGATCTGAGAACAATGCGTACTATCAGTGATCAGTGAAGCTAAAACAAACAATGAACAGATCTTCTCTGAGAAGGTTCATGCTCTTAAGGAAAAAGAAGAGCTCACGGTTGAGAAAGTAAGTTCGCAACTGAGGTCGCGGGCCCTTGCAGCTGAGTGCGTAGGGTGGAAAGAGTCTATAACTGAATGCTAAATCTAATAAAGACTATTTTTTATTAACTCTATTGCATTTGTGGCTTGTTCATTATTTCAGTTTAATTTTATGCATCTTCGCTCAATGATCTATTTTCTATGACTTAAAGTGTATTCACTACGCAAAATTGTGGGATCTATAATATTTATGCATGATAAGGGTAATTAACCACCTTCATGAAGTGTTAGATAGATCTTTTGTATTTAATTGTTCAAAAAAGGGTAGATCTGCGTAAAGGTATATCTGGGGATATTATTTATTGTGCGAAAGTAGTAAATAGTATGCATGTTAAGTACGATCATGTACCTTCGCGAACACCTGAAGTTCATTTCGATAGAGTTACAGTAGTTGAAAGTCAAAAGGAATAGATTTTCACGAAGGTAAATCTAAGCTATAGATCCTCGAGAAGACCATCACACAGGCCTTTGGATGCAAAAATGTGGTTCTACCACCCCCAAATATTTCTTCGAGTGAGACTACAGCCTGCGATACACAGGTTGTTACCCAAAGGGCCAGAAGTTAAGGTTTTTTTGGTTGGCATGAATAACTCTAAACCTAGGTCAAGGCCCCTTAATGCAATAAGAGCACCGTGAAAAAACATGTGATTATCATAAGGGTCTCTGACATGAAAAATATATGCATATCTAATTTAAATATTGGAAGAAGGTAAGAAAAGAGTTTTGTGATCCTTCAATAGACAGTAGAACCACCCTTTGATCGCATAATGAATGGCACAATGGAGTATGAAATTTCCTTAATCTCTTCTAGATGTGTAATAACCTAAGTAGGTGTTACCCAAATAATCACCTAAGCTAGACATCCAATTGAAAAACTAACTTGTGAGAGGTTAGCCTATGAATATACTATATTTGTTGTTGTTGCGATATTTTCGTGTCATATTATTAGTTATTTGAAAAATTCTTTTCCTCTTTGATTTATGATAAAAATCTTGATAAAATTACTACATTTTTCTTGTTTCAAGGGAGTTTCATCTTTCGTAGTCATCAATGCATTTCCATACGTGTTTTATAACCTTAAATAAAAAAAAAATCTAATTAGAAGAGAAATTTTTGCTCACAATGTTCATGATTACTACTTTAGGAGTATATAAATGTTGGTGCTGTAGTGAAAAGGCCAAAAATGAAAGATGATTTTGACCCAAAGCTAAATATTTCAAAAGAGAGTATGAAGACAAAAAATTGTGGTGGAAAATTGATTGATGGATAAGAGGGCGTTTCTTTCATTCTCAGTTAGGTTAAGAGTTCTGAGGAAAACCTTTCACTTGGCTAGAATCAAATTTAGGTTGAAGGTTAAACCAAAACAATGTTTCTTAATGTGGAATATGTGAAAAAAAACAAACTTGGAGAGAACTACTCTAGGTAAAAAAATTATATACAAAATATTATGAGGAATGTGGTATTTCTCTTATGGAAATAGATGAAGCCCCAGTAGTTGTACCTAATACAATAGGGAATTTAACTGTGGAGGTTGTAAGAAGCTTTTTTGGGAAAAATGAGGTGGAAATTGAATATGTTGTTTCCCAAAAAGATCATTAGCTAGGAATAAGGCACATTTCTAGCTCTTGTGGGACTGAAAATGAAGTTTTCTTAGGAAATGGTCATCGAGTAAAAATTTTAGTGCATCCATTGCTCAAATTTACTTATTTTTTGGACAAGATAAAACATTCTTATGGTGAATATTAGTTTAGTGATATTGATAGTGCAAAAGTTTTGTATAATCTTCATAAGCATGGTTTGCAGGTGGACTAACGAATTGATAAATGGGAATCCAAGTGAAATTTAGTATAAAAGACCAATTATAGAAGTTTTGTTTTAGAAAGTCAGAAAACGATAATTTTTATTGGTGTCAGGACTTCTGGGCTAGAGTTGCTAGGAATTTAAATTGGCTAAATTTTCATGTAACTATTTTTGAAGCACAAGATAGGGTAGGTGAAAGATTTTATATAGATTGTTCAACACTTTCAATACCAATGGATCTAGGTGCTAGCATTATTACTGGTGCTGAGGAAGATGTAGAAATACAAAATAGACCTGATCAATCTACATTTATTTATACATATCTTGGTCTCAAGTTTACAGTGCTAAATAGTTATTGCCCTCTATGTGATTATGTGACTCTTCAAAAAGTTTATGCCACCTTAGATGAGGCACTTGAAGTAGAGTATAACATTTTTTTATGATATGGGGATTCTTTTTTATTAAAATTGAGATGCAGTAATGCGGATGTCTCTAGATGTGGGGTTAGAATATGCTCTAAAAAAATTGACACATTGTGCAATCAAGCTCAACTAGTTTAGAGTTGGAAAGCAATAAAGCTCTTACTAAAAATTATGATAGTCAACTCAAATTTTTTTATTCCTCAATGGCAAGCTTAAAGGCATTGAGTGAAACAATTTATTCTAGCATAAAGACAATTTTTGATAGCAACGTTTCAATAGTTACGGGTATGGAAAATCAAATTACATGGAACTTAATCTTGATAAAATATATTTATCTGACAATTCCAACATTTAAAGATAGAGCCTCAATCCACTTAAGAGACGAATTATGGATTGGCATTTTGCTAATTTGTATTATGGTTCTGCAACAAAACTTAGTTGGTTTCGCTCCCCTCATCAAATCAGGATGATACAGAGGTTTTTGAGGAGCTCATTGTAAGATTAGAGGAGGCTATATCACTGTTATGGAGGCATTATCTTCAGGTATTAATATTATTCTAGGTCATGTTCTAACAATACTTCATACTCTCAGAATGAGACTAAGTTGAAAGGTGGAATAGAGAGAGAGATCTATGTTTGCACTGAGAATACTCAAGATTTTCTTGGTGATGTTGTTATGATAATTGTATCCCTTCACTGCATGAAAGAAAATACAATAGATTTTTCATCATCTCTTCCATACTTGAAGTTAACCTCCATTAAACAAGTTTGATTTGTTGTCTTGAGAAAGGTCGTTATGGAATTCTTGAAGGTCTTTTTGGATGAGAGTTTGGATTATTTTGGGGAAAATGGAGAGAGAAAAAAGTTATGTGGAGGATGTTTTATGTTTTAAAATATGAAGAAAATAGTGGGTGCACAAGTTCAGGTCATATTTTTAAAAACCGTTCGGTGTGAACCATAAATTGGTCAAATCGATCGATTAATTAGGAAATCAGGTCGAACCCAGAAAAAACCCAATTTAAGGGTTGAGTTCACCAAAAAATCACAAAACCTAAACCAAACCAATTGGTTTTTAAGGAACTGACTGGTTTATTTTCAAACCAGCTAGTGCCATCATAAACATGTTAGTTCATTGCCAAGGCCACGATGGGCAGTGATGGACCCACGCTGACTTGTTTTGGAAGCTTCTTGGGTGTTTTGAAAGGAGACTAAGGGTTTTTTCCCTCCAAAAACACCCTGTCCAAGCCTTTAAAAGGATCGGACCCCCTTAATTTTTCTCACACATCTAACTTGGAGTTTTTGTGAGTTTGAATGGGAGCCTGAAGAGTGTTGATTTTTTCTTGGACTAGTCATCTTGGAGGCTTGGAGGTGGACTTGGAGCTATTTTGGAGATAATTCTGAATTGTTAGTAGAGTTGGAACCTTCAAGAGGAGGCTAAGGAAGTTAGTTTTCATTTCCATGTAAGGATGTTCACTCAAAAAATTCCTCATTTGAATATTGTCCATGTATTAAGTTTTTTTATGTGTTCTATGCTATCAAAGTTTGTAGGCTACGTATCAATTTGTTTTCCTATATTTATGTTAGGCTTTCCATTTTTATTATCTGCAAAAAAAAAATGTCACATTTCTTTGCAAATTTTAATTATTTAAAGCCAACATGGCTAAAAAAGCCAAGGACACTACATGGGATCATTGTGATGTGATTGACAGAAAAACGATATGCAAATTTTGCAATAAATCTATTGGAGGTGGGGGTATTCTCAGATTGAAACAACACTTGTCTAGGATAAGAGGCAAACTAAATCCATGTGAAGCGAAAAGGGAGCCATTAGGTGATGTTAGGGAAGAATATATTGCCAAGTTTTAAATGTTTCAGGAGAATAAGGCTAGGAAGAAGTCCATTCAAGAAGAAATTACAAGGAAGAGGTAATTATTACAAGCCATGAAAAAGAGTGGTATGATGATTACGAGATTCAAGGCTCCTCTTCTATCCCTCTCACCAATGATACATTTCACTATGTTCCTCCTACTCTTGGAAAAAAATATGAGGGAACAATGAGAACAAACATCCAAAGTTATTTCTCATCCTCTGCCACCACTACCTCTCCTAATCAGACTTCCTCCCAGCCAAATGATCGTCCCACTTTAGATGAACATTGGAAACAACAATCCAAAGAATCTTCCTATCAATATATTGCTAGATGGTGGAATGATGCAGATATATGATTTAATATTCGTCACTCACCTTATTACCAAGCTATGTGGGACTCTATTATAGCTACAGGAAAGGGCTTCAAAGGCCCTACTGTGCATGACTTGAGGGAATCTCTTTTGGAAAAAGAGATTTATTCCATTGATGAGTATTTCACTGAGTATAAAGAATCATGGATAAAAACAGGTTGTTCCATCGTGTCAAATGGATGGACTGATGAAAATAACCACACTATCATTAATTTCTTTGTTTCTTGACCTCAAGGAACCACCTATTTTAGATCAATTGATACATCTGATAAGGTGCAAGATGCAACCCTTCTAGTTGAGATTTTTAATGAGAATATTTAGGAAGTGGGGGAGCATAATGTTGTGAAAGTCATCATAGATCCTCAAACTATGTTCTTTTGGGAAAGATGCTTGATTCCAAATATAGGGCCATATTTTCGACTCCATGTGTTGCACATTGCATACACCTCATGCTTGAGGACGTAGGCAAAGTAGAGTGGGTAAAAACATTAGGGCGAAAGAGCTTGTTAGGCTTGCAATTATGATATTTGCAACTTCTTTGTGTTGCAATGTATGAATTCTCAACAAATATACATGCAGAAAAATGTTTTCTTCTCATGATTGGATTGAATATTGGTGGGCTCATAAACAAGATGGAAAAGACACCAAAAAGAATTTTTTTGGCAATTATTTTTGGAAAAAGCTTGCAGATCTTGTGTAAATGATTGCGCCCATTGTTAAGGTGCTAACGATGGTGGATGGGGAAAAATTGGCCATGGGCTATATTTATGAGGCTATGGATCAGGCAAAGGATAATATACATGAAACTTAAAATGATAAGTTATCTAAATATGAATGTATATGAGAGATCATTGATAACATATGGAATAATCAACTCCATCGTCATATACATGCAGATGGGTATTTTTTAAACCCCATGTATCATTATAAATCTTCGCTAGGAGATCTGCATGTTAGGGAGGTTAGAGATGGATTGATTTATTGCTTGGGGCACATGGTCCCTAACCATGAAAACGAGTTGGAAATACAAAAACAACTTACTCTTTTTCAGTATGGTAGTTGGTACATTTGGCAAAAACTTTGCAAAGAAGGAAAGACATGTGGATCAACCAATTAGGCAATTCTAATTTGTTTTTCTTTTCAAGTTAAATTGTTTACAAATTTGCAATTTAAATTATCTGTAAAGACATCTAATTTCTAAATAAGTAATGAAATGAACTAAGTTATTAATTAATGTATTTTTATTTGAAACAAAATGGTGGGGGGCGTTTGGTAGCCAATGTCCTCAATTGCAAAAGTTTGCAATTAGAGTCCTTATCCAAACTTTTGGTGCTTCAGGTTGCAAGTGCAATTAGTCAAGTTATATATCACATGCACATGAAGAAGAGAACTCGTGTGGAACAAAAATATTTAAATGATCTTATCTTCGTGTAATACAACCTTCGACTAAGGCATAACCAAGTTATGAACATAAGACTTGATCTAGATCCCATATTGTTGGAAGATATTGATCCAACATAAGAATGGGTGGGGGAGACTAAAGATACTAGGTTTTATGTTGATTTTTATATTGACATGGAGTTATGGGAGGATGAAGAAAATTTGGTAGCTCCTTCAGAATCAAGATTAGTAGCCACATCAAGCAAATGAAAACAATCAATGGAAGGTGTTAGTTGTGGAGCTCGACCAACTCATGCTTCCATTAGGTCCACTTCTATTTTTATTCATGGAAGTGTTACCACTCAGGTTGTAGATGCGGTTGAGGCATCCTCATACTCTGATTAGGATGTTATCTATGTAGCTCATGTTGATGATCATGTGTCTAGTAGGGGTGATGAATTTGACGATTGATCATATGTAGAGTTGTACTCTTGTAGCACACCAATAGCTTCATAGATTGTAGCATTATTTTGGATTTTATAGGTCATTTAGAACCTCATTACTTATGTATTTTTTTGATTATATGTATTACACTCAGTGCCAGTTTTATATATTTACATTAACATGGTATATAGATTAGGAAACATTGCACAGTTTTTCTCTATCGACATGGAATCATGCTTATCATTCTTAAAAATAGTCTTTTTCATTAAAAAATAGTTATTATTATTATTATTTTTTTGAAAACCAGATCATTAAGGTTTGACCAGTCCTCGTTCAACAAGTTCCAATTTTTAAAACTATTGTTCTGATTGTTATTGTAGTTGGAAAGGTTGCAATATATGTCTAGGATTTTGAAACCTATGATCATGTAAAACATGTAGTCATGATCCTCAAAAAGTTATTTGGGGAAACTAATATACTAGACCCCATTGCATTTGTTGCTACAAATTAGGGTTGTGACCAATTCAGGTGGGGCGCTTATACTTATGTTGTCGTTGGTGCTGATGGAGAGGACTATGATATTTTGCATAGGACTATAGAAAAAAGTTTATTATTTGTTTGCGAGGAAACATCTAAAGATCATATAGATATTTTTGGTGGTGCACTAATGAGTGGTCATTGAGAAGTTATCTTGAGCATTGAAATTATAGAAAACATGGAGGAATCCATGGTAGAGGTTAAGGCTATGGTTATTGCACAAAGGAATTCTATTAGTCAAACAAGTGAAGTGAGGGACACAGTGAAGAGGCTTGACGTTGGAGTTCTTTTCAGTGTTCTTTGCAAAGGATATCTATATGGGGAAAACAAGAATTTGAGAAAATATTATTTAATTCAAGACATGTTTTGAAATGCAAACGCAACAACTAGGCATCTATGTTTAGAAAAGGTGATTTTGTATGTACCTATTGATGTTGTGAAGGATTTTTTTGGCACAAAAGAAGTGCTTGGCATTCTCAACATATGGATCCTAGAATTCTAAATGCATTTTCCTAAATTTGTTTACAAGTTCATCTAATGTATTTGAAATCAATTATCAAGAATTACCTTGTCATTTCATTTTTCAAGGAGATTGTAATACTATAAGTTTATTTCAAATTTCATCAGTGGAATTCCATTATTAATAAATAACTAATTGTGTGTCTCTTTAGAATTTGTTATGCATCGATTTTCCTCTAATCAACTAAGAGGTTAGTGTTGTATGACTCTTGTCTTGTCGTATTAAATTTCCCTCATTTCATCTTTAGAAATTTCTAATTTTCTAATTGAGTTGATAGTTCATATTAAACTAGGATGGTTTGTGAATTTAGGAACTTTCAATTTATTATCTCCATATTCTTCAAGTTTAAAACTATAATGAAGCCGTGTTCACCTTATTATTATAAATTTGCTTTCACTTTGTACTCAGTTACTCTATATTAGGGTACTTCCACATTCTAAATAGGTCAAACCTTAATATAATTATAATTGTACTTAGTTGCAAGGAAAATTTTAAGGATGGAAAATTTTCTTGAAGTTTAAAACATTGGCGAATCTCACTAATCCCTAATATGCAAATTATAAATGTTTATTGATATATTTGTAAAATTAATCAAATTTATAATTATTTTATATATATTCTCTATATAATGTTGGCGATTTTTAAGGTAAAATAATTTTATATTCTAAAATTTGGGCGAATCGTCTTTTATAAAATTGGAAATTGGCGAATCTTTTTTGTGGAAAAATCATGGAAAATTAGCCCACTGGGCGAACATTAGCCCCTAAAATTTTCCATGCTTAGTTGTTCATTTGTGAATTACAGTAAAGGTGTTGTTGAAAAACGATTTGAAAGAAACATGGGTGGAGAATGAAACGTTATGTTATAGTGGACTATGGGGATATCTATTTTTTATTTTTGCATGGGGAAAACAAGATTCCATGTGCAAATATAGGACACAACACTTGTGCCACTATATATGGTTGATACTGATTGTTTCATCTGATATGATTGTAGTACGACAATTTGTTAAAGACACTGAGACTTCACCACATCTCGTTATTCTATTGTTTACTTTTTTTATTATGCTATTGTTTGAATTACATAGTTGATCCTACACCCCTTGAATGTTTTAAAAGCATAAATTAGTTTTTTCATGTTCCAGTCATGCATTTTTGATAAATAACAAAGGAAACTTGTTTCTTGATTTTACAGTTAAGAGGAAAGTTCGTATTTGATGGAGTATATTATGGGTTGAATACTAAGCTCCTAATGTTTTTTTCTATGATGATGTTTTATTTTCTTTTTTTATATAGGACATCTAGCCACATAGTCCCCACTATCACCCCAATAATGAAAAATTGTTGAAGTTTCTTGCTTTTATGGGGGAAAATGGCATTGGCATTATTGATGTTGATGTATATGTCGTTAAAATCCTTTGTAGTCTACTTTAGTTTATATTCTAGTGTTCATCATGTTTTATGTCTTATACTTTGCATTGTGTCTTCTTTAATTTTCAGAAGAGGAACTTAGTGCTAATCATAAGAAGCAGGGATTGAAGAAAGAGGAGGAAAATAACACTAGAGTGTCAAATGTAGAAAGAGAGACAGAAGAGAACTGATCTAGTGATACCCTTAAAGCCAATATTTTATATTATAAACACGCATACGGATTGATGGTCAATTATTTATAGTTGGTGAATTCACCTATAATGGCTTGGAAACATAATGATAATGCTTTGAAGTGATGAAACAATATTTCATGTGTAAATTGTAGTCCAACCAATATTAAGCTGGAAACTCATATTGTAATACTTGACATTTCATATAATATCATTTATGTGGTTGAAATTATGTATACTTGTGTTTAGTATTGTAATCAACATATGTAACTTTACATTTTCATATTAGATGAACATACATGTTGTATGGCATTTTTTTAATTTAGTCACAAAATCATACTAATTAATCTATATTGATTAATAATGAACACATAAAATCAATGTAAAACTACAAACTTAGTAGTTTATATTGATTAGTGATGAGCACAAATAAAATAAATATACAATGCTTTTATTAGGAATTTATAATGATTATTAATGAAATTAAATGAAATGAAGATAAACTACTAAATCAATGGTCTATATAATGAATATAAAACAACAAAAAAAACATAAATGACTACTGTAAGTGATAAATTTGTGATTACAAATGATTAGTAAATTGTGCATATATACATCTATTAGTGGCTAATTTAGAGTATCTTATAACACAACCAGAATTTAGTCATATTTATTTGGTCAATAATTGGTTTCAAACAATGACTAAATTCTGCATATCTATGACAATTAGTAGCTTATTTATAGTATCTTATAACACAACCAACATTTTGGTCATATTTCTTTTCTCATTAATTGGTTTTGTCGGTTGATCATGTAGTATTATATTTTATTGCTTTTTTAGTCATTAATTGTGGCAATTAATGACGATATCAATGACAAAATTAATGACCAAAATTATGATAAAATATACTACTAGACAATAAAATTGAAACGACCAATTAATGATTACAATAAATACAACTAAATGTTGGTCGCGTTATAAGATACTATAAGTTAGCCACTATTGGTCACTGACTATAAAATCGTAATTTATATGGAGATTTTAGTCATTTTTTAGTAATTAATTAGTCATTTTGTAGTAGTGACTTTTGGAGCATGTTTCCACTTTATTGCAAGGTTGATGCACATGTGTGGACATTATGATAACCATGGAGAGTTTCATAATATGTTTTGACATGACCTAGGGACTTTCCATCCTTTGCGGGGGATATTTTCTTTGGATTATAATATTGTCACACATTCGAGGCACCCTTACATCTCTCTTTATCATTCTTAAAGTATCCATAGATTTCTCGGGGAATCATCCATAATTCTTATGAGGTCTTTCCACCTTATGTGGCCTAATTTTGTCATTTCTTAATGAGTAAAGCCATAACACAATATTTTTTGTTCCACTTATTAAGGAGAAATATTTTCTTCTAGAATACCAAATCACCCCTTTCTTTTCTGGCTCATCAACAGATCATGACGTTTTATATAAATGTGACATGATTTACTTGTTTCTGAGTATCTTTTCTTATGTGGATGGAAAATAGTATTTTTAATCCTAGGCTTGATTTTGCAAGAAATAAATAATAATGAATGAGAAATAGTTAGAAGCCTCTTCTATAAATAACCCTCTCATATTACTCCAAATTGTTGTGAGATTTTTTATCATTTAAGAATATAAATAATAGAAGATATATGTGAAGGATTTTGCCTAAATTTTTTTAGCTCTCCTTCCTTTATTTTTTTCTTGGGTTCTAATGTCTCTAGTCACTAGTCGATCAACACCACGTACCAAAAATCCAAATATCCATGAATAATTTTACCAATTTATTTGTGAAAGCATATAAGTAATAATCTCTCTTATTAAACCTTAGCATTGGGTTCATTGATGGTTAATATCATGTAACTAAAACTCATATATTTACGATTTTTCCAAACAATAACTTAGAATTATTTGTAGTAAATACAATTAAACAAAAATATCATTTCATTATCATTGCGATGGAATTATAGGTGTATTAATCACATTAAGAAGGGATCCTAGTTTATAGAAAAAATGACATCTAATAATAAATACAACACATAGATGGATCATAACAAATAGTACCAAATAATTATACGAATAATATAGAATTATTGATGGCACATATTTTTCAAACATGGGCCATTAAATTCAATTAAATTCGTAATCCATAATACCCAACACATAACCCTAAAATTAGGGATTTAATCATTAAATTTTAATTCAACAGAACATCAATTACACACATTTATCTACGTTTGAAAACCAACCAGTTATGGGTTCTCCATGTTATTCATCCATATGCCACGTCACTCATAATATTAGCCATAGGTCACCCTGAGCTTCTACAAAGACTCCAAAGGAAATAATCGACAATAACAATAACACAAATAGATCATGGAATGTACCCCAATAACCTTATCCTCCAACCAGAGGCTAATGTCTCATTAACCAACACCCAAGTAGTGCAACTTGAAACCCTAAGTGATTCTGACCTTCTAGGAAAACCTATGGTTTGGTAGAACAGTCTCTACCTGTAACTCCAGGAGCCCTGCTGATGCCCAGTGTCCAAATTTTGAACAACCAAATAGAAATCTCCACAACAGGTTCCACGACCTAGACTATGACTCACCAACTATCTCAAATCGAGTTCCCCACCATAAATCCATGGAATCAAGCCATATGTAGGTACAAAAAATCCTCAAAGCCACCAAGCTCCTAGAGCTGCTTTAGAGCTCACATTAAAGCCAATTCTTTCCTGGGAACAATTAACCTAATAACTATATCCTCGTCAATTCCAAAGTCCTCCCTAGGGCTCATTGGCCATCAAGGATATAATTTTATTCCTAAATAACATATTGAATAACTAGTACCTATATGAATGGATCCATCCATAATAAAACAAAGACACTCCACTTTCAAATTAATCCACCCAATTGGCCACGTGGCGCTCCTACCCATGTGGCACTCACTGAAGCCATGTGGGCCCTAAGGAATACTTTTCACAGAATACAAACCCAATTATTTCCATTTTTCCTTGGATTTGCATCCCCCATACTCTTTCCAGGGAGTGGGATTTGCAATCAACCTTATTTTATTAATTATAAAAACATGTACAATTTACAGTATTTACACTGTGGATCCCATGGCCACTGGCCCCAAAAACTATCTAACATTAATACATGGGAAAAGAGGCCTAATAGTCCAAACATCTACTTAACTAGCCTAATAGTCGAAACCATCTAGCTCAACAACCTAATTATGTGTATAATCTGAGAGACACCCCAACGTGAACATCCACATACATACATATACAGTACAGGTTTCAGAAGGGGTATTACATTTCTCCTCCCTTATTCTATGCCTTGTCCTTAATGCATATACCCATAACATGAATCTCCTGATATACAATGACTTGAAATCCCACTTTATATTTGTATGTGCTTTTTGTTATACATGGCTTCATCTTGGGACATCCTCCATGCTTCGAGTGTCACCCACATCTGAACAAGATTGGGAGGTCCTCACACAATGATGAAAGGTGTGCCATATCAACACCATCTCCATCATACTTATAGGACATCATAAATGGAATTAGCATCAACAACAATTAAATTTAATTCATATTAATACATTCTTCATTTCAAAAGAGAAGCATCAATCATATGCATTCAAACATTCATCAAAATATGAAAAAATGAATTTGAAATTTTCATGTAATGTAGCAGTGATGTATGAATTCATGACATGCTAACATTAATGTGCTTCAATTATGAAGTATTAATCATGTATTCCAATGTTATATACTTCCTTTTATATAATTTTTGTATTTAGCTCCTGTATACAATCACCCCCTAGGCTCTCCAATTGTTATTACTATATACAATTATTGCACGCAAATATTTTCTTTCCTTACTATTCCTACCTATGTGGTTGTTATCATTCTTTTTTCTTTGTCTTTGTTTCAAATAAAAACTAACCTTGTCAATTTAACCCTTTTCATGTCCCTTTCATTCCAATAATTTAGAATATGTAAAAATTCGGAATTTTTTTGTATCCAACCTAGTTAAAAGTTATAGGTTTTATTCCCTTTTTGCACTAGCCATGGAAATTTTTTTTTCTTCCCCTTATTATTGAAATATAGTATCCTAGTCCCCGGATGCGGGTGTTCGCACGGCAGAAGGTGAGAGGCCACATGGCCAACATGTGCCACCACGAGATTATATGTGGGAGGACACTCAGATCGCCGCCGAGGAATTAAATTCTGAGGCATTAGCTCAGAGCCTTCAATGAAATCTAAGGCGAATTGTGGAGGTTGCAGAGCGCATTTATGGCGCCCAGGATTCAAGAGAATGCTGAGAGGGTTAAGTTGGGTGATTTTTTGGGGAAGAACCATATTCAAAGTGAGAGGCACGCTGCGCAGGCTGGTGTGGGCAATCTCTTCCTTCTGGCAGATGTTGCGGTTGTTACAACCAGTTCACAAGCGGTCAAGGGATATTTCGAGCTTGAATTCCCTGTTGACAGAGGCGTGGGTATCACTGTGTTATTTTCAAGAGTTGAGGAGAGAGAACTTCACTCCGCTGGGAAGCGACTCGAGCAGGGGCAACCTACAATTGAAGCTCGGTTTTATACCGCCAGCTCCATTGCCAACATGGCCAGGCCAAGGGAAAGAATGCCATGCAGACGCGGCTCTGGTCGAGGGGGCTCCTCATGCCATCCAGCAGCGGATTCCCACCACCATTGTTGTTGTTGTTACTGTCACAGGAGGGTCGGGGCTACCCACATGCAGGCTACCCAGTTCATGGACACGGGCAGCCCCACTGCAGGACCACCCTCTCTTCCAGCGTTTGGCACTGCAATTTTCACCCTTGGAAGCATCAGTGCACACATCTCAGTCCTATTCATTAAGGACACCAAGGAAGATGAAGATGGTTCAGGCAGCAGGGAAACGCTATCCGATGAATAACCGGAAATTGTCGAGGAAAGAACAGTGGGAGCTCCTGAGCAGGCTCCCATCCAACCTCAGAAGCAGGAGGCGTCGTCCTCCAAGAAAGCTGCAGGGGAAGAATGGGAAGCCCTCCCTGAGCATTATGGATGGGCTCCAATTATCGAGGAGAAGCCTAATGAGTAGCATTCAGCGGCACGCTCTGTCGACCATCGTTTTGTTCAGGTCCGGTTTAAGTCTTCTGTCTCGTTCGCTATCTGTGTCTGGGTATGGGAAAAGTTATATGTTTATGTCTGGGTCTTTCAAGTTCATGTGCAGGTCTTTATATGCTTTGGTTCAGTTAGTAGGTCTATTAAGGGCGCTAGCACAGGTCCTCGGTCGCCCTTGCGAGGGAAGTTTTTTGCTTCAAAGCCCCTGCGTGGGTGATTTTGGTTTGAAATGAAAACTATGATGTGTTTTGTAGTGGTTTGGATACAATTCCGGATGGAAATGTCGCCCTTGTGAGGGCTACTTTGGAGTTGCAAGCTGCCAACCCATAGTGCCACAGTCGGCCATGGGCAACCTGTCTTTCTGTCTGTAATGTTTATCTGTACATAATATAATAGAATAGCATAGTTTTACTAAGAAAAAAAAAAAGAAATATAGTATCCTAGTGTTGGGCTCCAAAAATGGCACTCATTACCATACATTTTTCACCTATGCTTCCATTATTTCGCTCGCTATTCATCACCTTGCCACTCCATTTTCCCTACTATTCACCATTAATGGGTCTCATTTATATTTTCCAAATATTGTTTATTTTTAAGCATTTTTGAGAGAAATTCTTGATTAAATATTAGAAAATAATATATTTTACTTTATATATGGAAAGTGGGTTGTTTTGGTGACATGTGTAGGTTCCAAGGAAGCTTCCAAGACACCTTTATGTGGCCTTGAATGATCAAATTCGAATTTGATAAGATAAACCTCATGGAAAAGATCATGGAGAAGATCATGGACCTCATGGAGGAAATCATGGAGGATAGGGTTATGTGTCTAAATGGTTGAGAAATGTATGGAACTAAAAGAGAGATTAATGGATCATCATTATGAGTTTGTTATCTCCTCTCATTGTATAAATAGGAGTACCTCCTCCATTCCAAAGAGAGGACTCTTAGAGCATTGTATCCAACTTATGATGGCATAGAATAAAGCTTCATTTTTCATACATTTCTATTATGTAGTTTTATTTCCATTATGTATTTTTTAGATATAAGTTTGCTTAATGTAGTATATGGAATAATTTGTCTTGTTCTTAGGAGAATTGAGCTCACTCTAAAAGGATGAGAGAAACATGTTATTTCATATTAGATCTTATTTCATTTAATTTCTTATATGTTTGAGGATTTGATTTGTTTATGATTGATGAATGAGTTTTAAATTAGAATCTTATCAACTTATGAGAGGATAACCAAGAGTCTAAGTTAGACTCTCTCTCCATTTGATTTGCATGATAATTGAAATTCATTCTTTTGCTTTTATGTTTCAAGTATCATATGAGGAGATACCAAGAGTCTAAGTTAGGCTCTCTCTCCATTGATTTATATGGTAATTGAAATTCATTCTTTTGTGTTTATGTTTCAAGTTATTTCATTTCTTATGCTTGTGAATGAATCTTAGTTTAGTTTGGACTAGTACATGAGAGGACAATCAAGAGACTAAGTTAGTCTCTCTCTCTACTTGAATCTAAACAACAATTAAGTTCATTCTCTTGTCTTTATTTCAAGTTTTTGGTTTATGAATGATTTCTCTATGATATTGTAGGGAAGGACAACCAGGACCTCCTTAGTTAGGAGCCTCTTCCCTTGCATATTATATTGAATCGTAAATAATTTAGTTAGTTATAGAGTTAGTTGCCTACTCCTGCATATATATTGCTGGCACCATTACAAGCTCATGAGTTTCCCTGGTCGATAATTTATGCAGCAATTTAAGTCCAATAAATTGCCCAACACCTAGTGTATGCATAATATATACATCATGTGAACATATGTATTATATAATTCCAATATGCATACCAATAGATGAATATCTTAGTTGTATTGAATTTTTGGCATTTTCAGCAATTAAATACCTTACTTAGTCCTTGACAATTTTTTATTTTCTACCCATGTTACTTTTCATAAGGAAATCTGTTGGGGCCTTGGTTTTGAGATTTTGCAGAGAAGGAAATTGATAGCTACTGGAGAAGATGACTGTTGGATTTGTGGAGTTCACAACTGAGGAAATATTGAAAACTAGAGAATGGCTAACAGTCATGGAGACATGGCAGGTAGAAGCAAGGAGAGTCAAGCAAGGTAAGAGTAGAGGAAGATGAGAATGAAGGAAGATGAGAAAAAGAAAAGTAGAATTGGCAGTCTGGGTGGATAACAGGGGATACAAATTAGAAGAGAGAATGAAGGAGGGTTATTGTTATTGCTAATCCATTAGGTCAACCTGTAACATTTTTGGTCTTCCTAATATGCAGAACAATGGAAAAGGCTCCAAGATCCTGTTTGTACATGTTTATGCTCGTCATGGTTTTTCCGATATAATGATTAGGACTTGAGCTGTATGTACTACTTTATGTTTTGATATGATTAATGGATAATATTGTTCCAGTAGCACCGTGTATCTTTAAGCAGGGAAAATTTTAAGAACACCCTTAAATTCATATGTGTAATAAATGGGCAAATCCCCATTATATATGGAAAAATGAAAGGGGATTTTATCAGTAATATAATATGTGTATATAACTTTTTGTTGAATCTCTCACCAGACTATATTATCTTTTAAAATCATGGTGAATCTCTCATCAGATTATGTTATCTTGTAAAATCTTGGTGAATCTTTCACTGAATAATAAAAAAATTGTAAAGGGCTAAAATTTTTCATAAAGAGTATTTCTTTTAATGGCTTCAAGACTTGTTTATCAATCCATCAAGAACAGAAAGAAGTATATTCTTTATATGGCATATAAAAATATTTCTCACAGAAAGTCAACTAAGTTTAGCGTAGGTGGTAGCGAGAAATCCTACATGTGACAATGTGTTGAACTCATAATGAGTATTTATTGTAATTGATATGAGACTTTTTGTCTATGTAATCCCTCGAGGAATGAAATATGTGTATTTCTCATACCATATATAAATATATTTCCCATGTATTAAAAAAAATTGGAGGATATGAGATGGATGATATAATTAGAAAACCATGTGATGGTGTAGTTAGCATTGACTAGTTTTAATTCTTGAGAGGTTATTCTTGTATTTTAGTTCATATGTTTCAATTCATTTATTGCTTTAATTGTTATATTAAAATTATTGTGTGTTTATTACAACTTTACCAGCACACATAATTTTGGTAAAGCAATGCATGGTTTAGTTCCACGTTAGAGTGTTTGTCATTTCGCCCATGGCCTAAGATTCATCCCTAACATTTTGTATGGATAAAAACTATCAATCCAATAAACACAATAGGCTCAAGTATTGGAAAGATACCAACGACCTTGCATGGGGTTTTCCATATTACAGGGGCATGTGGCCTCTCATATGTAGCTACAAATTGTGCCTAGCATTATTATTGCCTTGTTATTGTGTAGAGGCAGTTAATACATAATTTACATTGACCTACCTAGTATGACTAGTCCTTTCTCAGATCTCAAAGTTTACCTTCCATATCTTTCTAATGTCAGACTTCTTGGAAAGAACTAATTTTACCTAGAATTGTTGTTTCCTTGATGTAACATGCAAGAAATTAATACATAATTTGCATTGATCTACCTCGTAACACTAGATCGTTCTCAGCTCTCAAGGTTTACCCTTTATATCTTCTCGAGCTCATACTGCTTGAAAATATTAATTTAATTCCCTCCTCTCCCCCACAATTCAAGGGCTAGGGTTCAACAAATATACAACACTGCAAGTACAAATACCGACAAGCTATCAACTTGCGTGGGGTTTTCCATATTACATGGGCATGTGGCCTCTTGAATGTAGCCAAAATTTTTGGTAATTAATATTGTTGCCTTGCTATACCGTGCAACAAATTAATACATAATTTACATTGACCTACCTAATACCACTATTCCTAGCTTGGATCTTAGGGTTTACCTTTCATATCTTCCTAAACTTAGGTGGAACTTAGACTACTTTAAAAGAACAATTTGTACCAAGAATTTTGTTGCCTTGTTGTAGCTTTCAAGAAATTAATACATAATTTACATTGACTTAGCTAATACCACTAGTCCTTGCTCAAATATCATTGTTTACCCTTTGTATCTTCCTGAGCACACCCTGTTTGGAGAGAATACCTCAATTCCCTCCTACCCCACAATAAAAAGGCCAGGATTCGATAGATATATGACAAAACATGTTCAAATACTAGCAATATATCAACTACCCTCCTTGAGCTCTTCCATATTATAGGTGCATGTGGCCTCTCCAATCAGCTTGAAGAATAGGATTAAGCTGAATTTTTTCGCCAAGAATATACTGATTGACATAAATGTTAAATATAGAATATGAAATTTGTACACCAATAATTGTTTGAAAAATAGTTACACACATATGTGACATCATCGACGGCCATAATTAAAGGGTACAACATGGGGGTTAATGCCAAGGATTTACATATAGATATATCTCCAAAATGTTAACCCAAAGTGTAGGCTTGATGATATACAGTAGATTCAGAAATGTCACATGAAGTTCTTTACTATTATTGCTAGTTGTTGCTGATTTGACTCTCTTTGATTCCCTTGGAGTGAGACCCCATGATCAGGGCCAATGGTTTACCTAGTTTACCATCCATGAAATGTGGGGAAGTACTCTAGGTTTTCTATGCTTTCTTTTCAAGTAAAAAAAACAAAATATATATCTTGCAAAGAATTAATTATTGTCTCCTTTCTTATCTGTGTAATACCATTTCCCTTGGTCATATAGAAGTGGATTCATGGAAGTACTTTGTGGTTTTCCATGCTTTCATTCCACGTAAAAAAAGGAAAAGATGTATCTTTGAAACAATTGATTGTTGTTCCCTATCTTATATGTGTAATACCGATTCCCTTTTCCATATATATGTGGATTTCTGGCCTCTTTTGTAGGTGATTTGTATTGTTTTCCTTCCTTCTATGGTGGAAGTCAAAAACCAAATTAAACCTATGTACACAAGAAGGTTAACATAGATGTTGCCATATTTTCTAATTTTTTTAGGGTTATTATAGATTGATGGTTTGCCAAAAATAAAATCCAACTAGTTTTTTTGACGGTTTGAATATAAATTATCAAGTATTACTACAATAATTTTCAAATATAGGCTAACTTTTCTAATCAAAAATAAAAAATCAGTGGTGACCCCTTTTAATATTCAGTGTACAATTTTCTTTAAGGCAACTCAAATATTTATGATCAATGATGAAATTGAGGTGTGCATATAAATATATTGACTTGTGAACAATTGATTCAGTGAGAGGAAGGGGGATGGAAATTTTACATAATTAATGGAAGTATTCCAAAATATACAAATTCATTGAAGATTGTTGAATTATTTTTTTAGTGGAGAAGGGAATACATTCCACGCTTGGGAAATCATTATTACTATCACTTATGTACTTATTGCACTCTCTTTGAATGTTCCTTCTCTTTCAGCATATGTTAGCTTAAAAGAATCTTGATTTGATTCATTTTCCTCATTAGCGAAACCTGCAATTGATGTTGATGTTGATGTTGAAATCCAACAAGACTACTATGAGTCCTTTGCCATGTATTGTGTTGGAGGATATCTCATAGCTTGCTTGGATTGGGAGGAAAGAAATATTGAGTTCATGAACAGGTAGGGGCATTCAAATGCCACAAAACCCATATTGGAGCCTTTTTGTGAAAATGGATTTGTAAAGCAACCCTTCTCTCTGAATTATTTCTTTAATCCAAGTAGGCTTGGGTAGTGGTTCTTCCAAGTTGTTAAATTTGGCATTGTTCAATATATGATTATAAAGCCTCTTTTTGCAATTATAGTAGTGATGAATGAATTATTTGGTGTTTATGGGGAAGGAGAGTTCGAGTGGTATTACAGTTACAAATGAAGGTGGCATAGGGGACTTTGACATATACCTCACAAATTCAAGGCTAGTAAAACATATAAGAAATTTTAGCGTTTAATAAAACATATCAGAAATTTCACTTTCTACGTTGGCAATATTGTATAGTTGGTACATTGACAACAAGTTAGTATCTAATAAAACATATTAGAAATTTGCTATATTTTATGGAACATAAGACACATGAAAATACAATAAGGCCATATTCATTATGGTAAAAGTCATTTGCAGAAACAAGATTAACCAATTATGTCATCAACTAAGTACAAGGCCATTTCCTTAGTGGTAAAGAGCACTACTACATCACCACCATTACGACACATGGGAGAAACTGAAGATCCTCTCGCAACATATGGTGGTATAAAGAGAATGTCAAATTGTAAAATTATTAAAATAATGAAAAAAACATAATTGAAACTGTTGTATTTCTTTAGAGCTTCTACTCTAAATTTTTTAGTAATTTTTCCTAAAAGTTTTCGTCGCAATGCCTAAGAGGCTAGGAAATCTAAGAGAAAATCCCCTGTCAAAGTCTCACCAAAATTGGAAAACGAAGTTAAACAAGTCCTGGAAATTATCTCCACTATACAGGGTCTCTTTTGTTTTCATATGTAGAGCATAGAAGCCTCTATGCACCTTAGTTTTTACAAAAGTTAGTATCTAGAGTCAATGCATAAGTGAATTTAAGAAAATCCCTTGAAAGATATCTCCTTTATAATCCAATCAATGAGTTTGAGCCCTTCTCTGAAAGTAGATGGATAGAGACCTCTGAGGTCCATAAATTCTTTCCTCGAGGAACAATATATCTCAATGAAGAGTAGCTTCTACAAGAAAATAACTCAACTTTAAAGAACATGGGGTTTCCTAAGCATGTGCTAGGGAAACTGTATAAAGAAAAACCACAATTATTGAGTTGTTTATGAGAACCTTGGAGTTGGTAACTTTTCTATTCTAAGAATATTGACCTGTTACCCCTTGGTTCTCAATGATGATGTACATAGAAAATTTAAGACGATTGTAAATGATCTGAATGGGTTTCAAGGTTAGAAGAATAGAATTTGTTATTTGTTTGAAAATATTCCACTCAAATGTAGTTGTATTTTAGAAAATCTAATGTTGTTGGTAGGTATTGGTTCCCCTTGAGATGATATAAGTATGCTATACCATACCAGGTCTCAACCTTTTATCAACAATTCATAGAAAGCATTGTTTTCTATAGTAGATTTTATGTCAAACTTGGGACTAAGAAAAGAAAATATAGGAAACTTCATACTAGAATATCCTAAGTTTCTTAAATGGGGTACAAGAAAATCTATTGTAGAGAATCTTGATATTGCAAGAGTTAGTTTGGACTAAAAGGATATGATAAAGATCGTTTTATTTCATACTCACTATTTGCATGCGGATGAGTTGATAAAGTTGATTGAATATGTTCATTACATTGGCCTTGGCAAGCATGGAGTTGTTGTGTGTATAAGAGAACATCTAAAATCCACAACGCCTGTGACCCTACTATCTAAAATTTCTTCAGAAAATTTTTATAATATACCATCTAGAGATTCAAAACTAGTCCAGTGAAGAGATGATTTAATTTGCCATGGCTAACTTCTCTATAAAAATATACAAGATGTAAGACGATTATATAAACAACCATAGATTGAAACAATTTTGAGCAAATGAAATGTTAATGAAGTTATTAGTTAACTTGCAGTCTCTAATATTATTTAAATTGGCAACAATCTCAATTCAAATTCAGCTCACATTTTTGTGATACCTCTAATACAAAGATATAATATGTCCATATAAAATTTAATTTGGAAATATCATATGCAATAATTATGGAACTCTAACATACACAATTAATTAGGAAACTACATGATGATAAGAATGCGACCATTACATTACAGATATGGTCCAAAATACGTTACTATCAATTTGATAAGTATGGTATGGTATATATATATATATATATATATATATATATATATATGTATATTTCTCATGAGTGTAGGTAATATAGTAATCTCATACAAGAATTCACCTAGCCAAAGCCAATGCACATCAATATTTTACTAGAAATAAAAACACCATCTACAGTCAAAAGCATTGATTCTAGGCAAGAAATATACATACGCCTGTAGAAACTAAACATAATATTTGTTTTTTGTCATCAAGCTCGATTTTGAGTTGGTGAGACTCAGATATAATACTTTTTACTTGTTATCCAGCTTGATTTGGAGTTAGTGAGTCTTAATAGCCAAACATGTGTTGGAAATTATCTATGCATGCCTGAAGCAAAGGCAGGCCCTATCTGTAGATGAGTTGGATCGATCATATTACTTTTCTTATGTTAGTGTCACCAACTGTCTCCACAAGAAAACAATCCATCATTGAAATGGTAAAAATGGTTTGCATCCCTCTTACTAATCTACTGGCAAACAAACTTAGAAGCACTATGGAAATCACTGCATACATGAAAGGTTTATCATAATTTGGATAGGGATTCTTGGGTATTTGTTGATAAGCTTGAATGAAATACCCAACTTCTCGTTGTGACTATAGAGCATATTTTCTTTTGTTTCCTTCTATACGTCATGAAGCAAAAATTTGTGCTAGGCACATACTCTACTGCCTCTAACTCCCCATATAAAGAATCCACAATTCCATAAATTTTCTCACATTTTTTATGTAATTTGTCTCCCACAAAGAATGTATGCATGTTGTTGTTTACCTCAAGCTTTCCAAATCTTGGATTCTTCCTCAAACCCCTCTCTTTCATTATTGTTCTCACCTTTGCTACATCATCCCATTTATCAGCTGCAGCATAGATGCTAGACAACAACACATAAAATGTAGAATTCTCTGGCTTCAAGTCAAGAAGTTGTTCTGCAACTTATACTCCTAGATCAGTATTGTTATAAATTCTGCAAGCATTCAACAAGGCTCCCCATACACTAATACTAGTTTCTAATTGCATATTTTCAATAAAATCATATGCCTTATCCACAAGCCCAAAGCAGCGAAAAGGTCAACCATGCAGACATAGTGCTCCTCCTTGGGTGTAATAAAACAATCTTGAATCATTCTATCAAATATTTTCCATCCCTTATCAATTAGACCTGCATGGTTTCATATAGAAAAGAGACACATGAAAGTGATTCCATCAAGTTGCACTCCTATCTTTTACATTTGCCACAATAAAGCAAGGGCATAATCACCATAGACATGCATTCCATGTCCTGCAATCATTGTTGTCCATGAGACCACATCTTTTATAGGCATTTTTTTAAAGAAATAGAATGAAAAATATATGCTTCCCACGTTTCCATACATGTCTATAAGGGAATTCCCCATATGTACATCTGACTTGAATCCTCTTTTAATGGTATAACCATGGATGCAATTGCCTTGATGTATAATTGCTAGATTACGAAATGTCAGGAGCACACTCACCATAGCAACAGAATTAGGTTTCATATACTCCAGTTGCATTTTATTAAGAAGTGCTACCGACTCAATTGCATGTCCATTTTCGGCATATCCCACAACCATTGCATTCTAGGAAAAAGCATATCTTTTATACATTTTTACAAATTGTTGGCACACAGTAGTTATGATTCCATATTTTTCATCGAGATTTATACGGTTAGTTTCTAACACAACATATGGATCAAATCCACTTTTAAATATATAGTCATGAACCCACTTGCTCTGTCACAAAGCTCCCACTTGGAGACATGAAGAAGAACATGCACCAAGGTGATTGAGTCTAGTTTAATGTATGTTAATCGCATTTGATAGAAAAATGTTAATTCCTCATTAACAGATCCAAGATGGGCATACCTAGTCATTACTTCAGTCCATGAGACAACATTTCTCTTTAAAATCATTGCATTCCATACTATAAAATCTCTTTCAGACATTTTGTCAAAAACTTCATGTGCGAGCTCTATACTCCCACACTTGGCATACATAGTTATTAGAGAACTCCCCACAGACACATCCCACTCAAACTGTGTATTGTGAACAATGTGTTCATGGATCCACTGGCCTTGTGGCAAGTCTCCTAAATGAGAAGACACCTAGATAAAGACACCATCATTATTGAACTTGTCATGTTCATCAAATGCATTTGGTTGAAGAGCTCTAAGGCTTCACTGGCATACCCATTCTTGGCATATCCAACAAGCATTGAATTCCATGAAACTACATATATTCTTAGCATTCCATCCAACATTTGGCATGCAAATTCTATGCATATGCATAATTACAATCTAGCTCAAACTACAACTTCCAATTCTTTCATCACATACATAAGGTATTATTGAAAAGACGGTGTAAAGAAAATTTTCCAATTCGAAAATATGCTTCAAATTTCAGCAGTACAACCCCATATATGTATTTCATAATATTCTACAACCATTATTATTAAAATCCGCTATCCAATGATACTCTAAATTTATTATTAAAACCCTAGATATCATGTATTAAAGCCTAACTCACTTTTTCCAGGTTGATGGTGATGTCCAACAAGTAAATCATTAAAGGTCAAGGTCTGGTAAACCCTTATGATCAGAGTACACAAACATAATTCTGTTAAATCTATGCAACATCACCATAGATAGGAACCTTCTTACACAATTTAGATACGTCTGTGTAGGGTTTACTATGCAAGAAACGGGAGGTCTGCCTCTAGCGAAACTTTGATCAAGGTGTGCTCCCTGATTACTTTGTTCAAGCTACAGTGTAATTCATAGATGACTAGTAAATTGTAAAGGGGGTTTTTAGTATTTTTGTGGCTCATCAGTCCTATGCTTCGTTCACATTGTTGAATTGGGGTTCACATTGATAAATTAGGCTTGAACCATAGAGAATATACAAAGAAAAAGAATATCGAGCATGTAGGAGCATCTCTGGTACAAAAACATAGTGAGATAGGGGACTCCTACACACCCGCAGCTCAACAATGAGGACTATATTCTAAACATACAAATTTATACAAATGAATCAAACAGAAATCCCCTAAGATCCATGAAAATTTGGTCACCCACATTCCATCAGATCGTTCAGTGATTGCTTAAGGTCCCAAAAACTGGGTCGATTGAAGAAGATATTTGTTGGGTGTGGAGCCTGATTATCTTCCTTATTCAGAGGTATCACTGCATTGGACCCCAGTTTTTAATGTGGCGACAATGTTTCCTGTAATATTTAGACTGCAAGGGGGGTCTGAGGGGTGCGACAACGATCTTGACGTGGCCCCCCTAGTGTGGGATTGGGGGAAACATCCCTGAAGATAAAAATAGATGTAAAATTACCTTGTAAAATGTTGCAATTTCGTAGTCAATCTAGGTTGTTCATTAGGCAGAGATTTGACAGTAGACGTTATGCTTAATTTAGGGATTTTTTCCCTAGAAGGAAACCCCTTGCAACATATGAGGAAATTGTATTGCGTCTATGTAGATCTGTATTCTGAGTGAGAAAGATAGAGGAGATTGTGTGAGAGAGAAGACGAAATTACAATGGATCTCATCTAGGTTGTATCTCTTTAGTTTGGTGGATAATATAAAAGGAAGGATTGGTTATTTCCCATTGACGTAGCCCAAATTGGGTGAACCATGTATATCTATGTCTCTCTCGTTTTATGTGTTTTCTATGTTTATATTTTTGCAATATATTTTATGTGTTCGATTGCTCTATAATATATAATTTTCTAACAACTGGTATCAAAGCCGAAGGTCTATTTGGTTGATAACCTCGTAGGAGAGAAGGGTTCTTGGTTCGAGTGGGAGCAATGGCAAAAGATGGTAGCTTTAGGGTCAAAAAAATTAACGGCCAAAACTACCAGCTATGGAAAATGCAGATGGAATATTATTTGTACCAGAGAGATCTGTATCAACCATTGAGCGGAAATATAAAGAATCCAACAAGTATGATGAACATAGAATGGGATATTCTCGACAGAAAGGCACTTGGAACAATATGGTTGTGCCTAGCGGCGTTAGCAGCCTTTAATATTTCAAAGGAAATGACAATAAAGGGCTTAATGTTGGCATTGGACAAACTATATGAAAAACCCTCGGCCTCAAATAAGGTATTTCTTAAGCAACATTTATTTAATATGAAAATGTCAGAAGGTGGATTTGTTGTTGATCATTTAAATAAATTTAATACAGTTACTAGTTAGTTAAGTTCTGTAGGGGTAGCTTTTTATGATGAAGTTAGGACTCTGTTATTTCTGTGCTTATTTCCAAAAAGTTGGAATGGTTTAGTTATGTCCATTAATAACTCTGTCGCTATATCTAGTACTTTAAAGTTTGACGATGTTTTCGATGCAATCCTTAGCGAGGAGATGTGATGGAAAATCTCAGTGAGACATCAAGTAATGCTTTGAATACAAAGACTAGGGGAAGAAAAATGGAAAGGGGAAAGAGCCCTGGATATTGCAATAAGTCAAGGAAAGGTAGATCCAAGTCCAGATCAGGGATAGTGTGCTAGAAATGTAGGAAGAAGGGACACCTAAAGAAAGACTGGAAGTCTCGAAAGGGAAAAGAAGGAGACGCGCAACAAGAAAAAAATCATCAAGAGAATGTGACAGGTAATGTGTTGCAACATGCTTTGATTCTTTCATCAGAAAATATTATTCATTCCTAGGTGGTAGATTTAGGGGCTCCATCCCATGCCACACCTGATAGGAAATATTTTCATGATTATGTTCAAGGATATTTTGGACATGTTCGATTGGGTGATGATAAACCCTGTAAAATCATTGCAATGGGTACAATTTTCATCAATGGCTATTGAAGGAGGTAAGGCATGCTCCATATCTGAAGAAAAATATAATTTCAACAGGGTAGTTTGGAGGTGAAGTTTGTGTAACTTCTTTTACAGATAAAGCTTGGAAGGTCATTAAAGGAGTCTTGGTAAAAGGGGAAAGGTTGGCACATTGTATTTATGCAATGGTATTTCTAATTCTATTAATGATTTAACCTCTACAGGAGAAGGTACAAAATTGTGGCATCATAGGATTGCGCACATGAATGAGAAGGGGATGCAAATTCTTCACTCAAGAAATTTGTTGCTAGTTTTGAAGCATGTTGATTTAAAATTTTGTGAGAATTGTGTTTATGGAAAATAGAAGAGAGTCACATTCCTCAGAGTTGGGAAAGAAAAGAAGAGACAAAAATTAGAGCTTGTGCATACAGATGTATGGGGACCTGTTAAGGTATCATCTCTCAGTGGCTATCGTTATTATGTTACTTTTATTGATGATGCAACCAAAAAGACCTAGGTTTATTGTATTCGAAATAAATATAAAGTATTTGATACTTTCAAGAAATGGAGAGCCTTGGTTGAAAATGATATAGGGAAAAGGTTGAAGTGTCTCACATCAGATAATGGACGTGGATATTGAAACAAAGAGTTTGCTAGGTATTGTTCAAAGAATGGAATTTTCAGAGAAGGTAGTTCCAGGAACACCACAAGAAAATGGTGTGTCAAAAAGGATGAAAAGGACAATCATGGAGCGTGCAAGGTGCATGAGATTGCATGCAGGATTGCCTTTACAATTTTGTGCAAATGTTGTAGATGGTGTTTTTTATCTAATAAATAAAGGGTCTTCAATTTCCTTGGATGATGGTATTCCAGAGGAGGCATGGATAGGTAAAAAGGTAAACTACTCATTTCTAAAGACTTTTGGTTGTGAAGTCTTTGTCCACATTAATAAATAAAATAGAACAAAGCTTGAGGCAAAATCAAAGAAATGTACCTTTATTGGATATGGTGTTAATGATTTTGATTATCTCTTTTATGATTATGAAAAACACAAAATCATTAGAGGTAGAGATTTCATATTCAATGAGAAGGTTTTGTATAAGGATTAGCTACAGAAAAAGAAACAGGAAAAAGAAGACATAGAATACATAGTGCTTGATGAGATCACAGAAAAAGTGATGGTGCCTAAAAATCACAATGATAAACAACCACAACAACAAAAATCACCTCAAAAACCTGAAAGTGGTGTTAGAATATATACTAGGATAAATAGACCCCTTGAATGATACTCTCCTTCATTATATTATGTATTTTTTACTAATTCTAGTGACCAGAGTGTTATGAAGAAGTAGTGTTGGTAGAAACTAGGAATAAGTGGGAGCAAGCCATGAAAGAAGAGATGGACTCCTTAGCATGTAACCAAACTTGGGACTTACTCAGGTTGCCTACAAGTAAAACAACATTGCAGAATACATGGCTTTAGAAGTTGAAGGAAGAAGATGGAGGTAGAAAGAGGTATAAATCTAGACTTGTGGTGTAGGGATTTGCACAAAAAAGGGTATATATTTTGATGAGATATTTTCTCCTATTGTTAAAATGACTTCAATCAGAACTATTTTAATTCTAGTAGCAACTGAAGATCTGCATTTTGAGCAATTAGATGTAAATACAACCTTTCTCCATGGGGATTTGGAGGAAGAGATATATATGCAGCAACCACAAGGATATGAGGTAAAATGGAAGGAGAAACTTGTGTGCAGGTTGAAGAAGATATTGTATGGCTTAAAATAGGCTCCAAGGCAGTGGTATCTAAAGTTTGACATGTTTATATCTGAACAAGGTTATACTAGATGTCACTCTAATCATTGTGTTTATCTCAAAGGGAAAAATGATGCCAGCTATATTATAATGTTATTGTATGTAGATGACATGCTTGTTGCATGTTCTAACATTCAGGAAATAAATGTGATCAAAATAAAATTGGTGAACTTATTTTCAATGAAGGATTTGTGTGTTGCAAAACAAATCCTTGGTATGAGAATAACTAAAGATAGGAAGAATTGAAAATTAACATTGTCTCAGAGTGAGTACATAGAAAAGGTTTTGAAAATATTTTATATGTGAAATGCAAAACCAATTAGTATTCATTTGGCTAGCCATTTCAAACTAAGTAAGGAGGTGTGTCCCAAGACTCAGAAAGAAATGGCTTATATGTCTAAAGTTCCATATGCATCAGCAATTGGAGCTTAATGTATGCAATGGTAGGCACAAGCCTTGATATTGCACATGCAGTGGGAGTTGTAATAAGGTACATCAATAATATAGGAAAGGAGCGTTGGATGGCAGTGAAGTGGATTCTCAGGGATTTGAGAGGGACCAAAAATCAAGCATTATGCTTTGGTGGTTCAAACATTTCTCTACAGGAATATGTTCATGCAAACATGGCTGGTGATAGAGATAACAAGAGAAGCACAATAGGGTATGTGTTTAGAGTAGGTGGAATAGTTGTTAGTAAGGTTTCAAAACTGCAAAGTGTCGTTGCACTATCAACAATGGAAGCACAGTATGTTTCTACTAGAGATGCTAGTAAAGAAATCTTTTGGTTACAAAGGTTTCTGGATGAATTGGGTAAGAAGCAGGAGTTGGGTATGTTATAAAGTGATAGCCACAGTGCCATACATATTGAAAAGAGCTCTGCATTTCATTCCAAGTCTAAACATATATAGCTCAAGTACCATTTCATATGGTCAGTGTTGGAAAATTGACAGTTGATGCTAGAAAAGATACAGACTAGCCAGAATCCTACGTATATGTTAACAAAAGTTGTAACCAGGGAGAAATTGAGGTTCTGCTTAGTTTCAATTGGTTTTCAAGTATGAAGAAGAGGATAAGAAACAATCAAGTCCAAATTGGAGTCATTTTCCAGTAAATGAAGCAACGATGGAGTTCCTATAATCAATCTCCAAGTGGGAGATTATTGGTTGTGGAGCCTAATTATCTTCCTTATTCATAGGTATCACCAGATTGGACCCTAGTTCATAATGTGGCGGCAACGTTGCCCATAATATTTTCACTGCAAGGGGGGTCTGGGGGAAGTGATCTTTAGGAGCCCCCCCTAGTGATGGATCAGTCGCAACACCCTCAACGCTAAAACTAGATGTAAAAATGCCTTGTAAAATGTTGTAATTTCATAGTCAATCTTGTCCATTCATTAGGTAGAGATCTGATGGTAGAAGTTGTGTTTAATTTAGGGTTTTCTCCTAGAAGGCAACCCCTCACTATATATGAGGGCATTTTATTGCGTCTATGTAGATCTGTATTCTAAGTGAGAAACAGAGACGAGATTCTGTGAGAGCGAAGAGGGAATTAGAGCGGATCTATTATAGGTTGTATATATTCAGTTTGTTGGATAATATAAAAGGAAAGACTCATTGTTTCCGTGGACATAGCCAAAATTGGGTGAACAACATATATTTGTGTCTCTCTTGTTTTATTTGTTTTCTCTATTTATATTTCTGCAATATATACATAATTTTCTAACAATATTGAGAACCATCAGTTGCCATTCTCACAACCGAATATAGAAGAAGTGAAACAAAAACCTTCAAAAACCTAATAGAAGAATAAGTGAAACAACAACCATTGAACACCCAATAGAAGAGTTGGTAACCCTTCTCTATGGAGGAAAAATAACTTGAACCCTACCATCAATTTCCAGAGTGGTATAGGTCAAAATATCCCATAACTAGTTCCATTACTAGAAATCAAGGTGATTAGAAACAAATGTGACATGAAATTGGGGGATGGAAACAAATATGACCTACAAACTAGGTGAATCGAGGGTTGATGGATTATTTGCGCTTATTTTTTATTGGCTAAAATATAATAATTATCTATTGCTTAAATAATTTTTGGGATAAATTTAGAAGATGGGTGTAATATATAAAATTTTCCCCTCCAAAACATAAAACCCCTTAAATTTCACCCATGGGCTAAGACTCATCCCTAAAATTTTCTGTCTTTAAGCAATATGTTGACTCTTTAAAAATTTTAATGAATGCATCGTCTAACCTAATTTCCTAATATAGTATGAGTATATTGTTGAGATTTGGTTCTTCTGTATGTTAAGTCAATACATTTAAGTCTCTTTCAGTTAGTATGACTCGCTTGGTATCTAATTCCACCCTCATTTGCATTTAATGCGACACACTTTAGTTAAGACTCCTTACCCCCTCTAGGTAAGGTGAAAATTCCAGCATTTCTTTATACTACAATGGAACCTTACTGGCCCCTTGTGCCTGAACCCAGGGTCTCAACCTTGTTGTCATTTTCATGCCAACAAATGGTTTCGTTGCAATGAATTGAAATAAAAAAGGAAGGTTTAGAATATGGTTTCAAGGATATTTAAGAAGGAAATATGAAACAGGTAGGATGGGAAAGTGGATTGGTTTATTTTCTCAATAAGCTCTAATTCATCATCGAGTTGTTGTGAAACTAAAAGATGAGATCTTGTACTTGGATGTTACAACTAATCAGTATGAGATCTTCTGGTGTAAGTTCCCATAAGAACTGTACAACTGGTTGAGGAGATTTCAGGTGAAGGGTAGGTCAGGAGGACAGGCGTTGTCTCATCACAACTAGACTTTGGTGGATCTCACTGTACTTTGTTTCCTTGACATGGATTTGACAAAAGCGGTAGATTCCTCAGTGCAGACTACACTATAAGGGTACATTGTTGAGTTTTCATTAGAAAGCCACTAGTCCTTCTCAAAATTTGATGGTGTGTTTCGAGTGGTGTTGAGAGGAAATTTTTTGAAAGAACCCATTGGATTAAAATCTTAATGGTGGAAGAAGACATGCTTATATTTCAAAGTCTAAGCATGCCAGCATAAACCCTCGTACTGGGGGAAGGATCTAAGGGGATACATTCTACCTAGCAGGGGATCACAAGGCTATTAGAAGGATGGATGTAGAAGATTCACGGAGGGCCATGGAAGTGAGAGCGTAAAGGAGGGTACAAATAGTGGAGAAATCGCAGGAAATGGCCATGTAGGTGATGAGAAGGTATCCAGAGGAAGTACACAAAGCAGAAGTGGCGTTGAAGAACCCGAAAGAGGAGGACAAGATGGAGGAGAAGTCGGCAAAAGGAATAGAGACGACTAGGAAAACTAGAATTTTAGAAGATTATAGGAGCCCTGCCTTACCAGTCATGGGGGAGGAGTTGAAAGAAATTTGTTGTGTTGGCTTAGCGGAAGACTTAAAGAATAAGATGTGCTTTTTTATGAGGAGACTAATCACGGAATATGATGAATCCAGAAGAATCAAAGATCCAAGCCCGCAAGGCTTAAATACCATCTCCCACGACCTTCCTCAATTACTCTACAATGACCCTGGTAAATTTCTTTATAAATTTCTTAAGACGATAAGAATGCATAGTGTTCATTTTAACTATAACATTTCTACTGCTAGTTGTAGTGGTGGAAATAGTAGTAATGGTTGTTTTGGATTAGAAGGATTTGAACAGTTGGGATAATAAGGTCTTCTTTTTTTAGCATTAACCCACTATATAATGGTGGGGACATTTACAAGATACACATAATTATCTCATAAAGTGAACGAAGACATAGATCAACACTTATACCTATGTGAGGTTACATGGAGGGTTCACAAAACAATTGACAATGTGAAGTTGATAGAATTCTGGACCACTCTCAGGTAAAGGGCTTGAGGTAGCTCATTAAGTGTTTGGAGTTGCACCAGAAGTTGATGGTAGATGAGATTAAAAGAGATTTTGTATAGGAATACAAGCTCCCCCAAACGGATCAACAAAGGTTGTTAGGATTGTGGGAGATCAAGAAGTGAGAAGGAGAAACCACCAGGGAACTAATGCAAAGATTCAAAGACGCAATTAACCTCATCTATACCATAAGCCAAAATAATGAGAGGGATTGGTTCATCAAATCCCTCTTGATTGCAGCAGAAAATCAAGACAATGTAGGATACTTTAGAGAAAGAAACCCAAATACAACTTATGGAAGGGTATCTACATGAATATCTAGGGTGAGACGCTTCACATGATGCATCTATCCTAGGTCTTCAGCACCAATTTGCAAGTCTAACTAAGAAGCTTAAATATCTAAAGCTAGTCTTCCCAGCAACACCAAATGTTTGGTGTACCAACTCCTTGGTGGAGGGTCATCTTTCCATGGACTGCACGAGGCTGAGGGGCTTTGGTGCCACATCAGAGCCGAAAGGACCTATTGACAATGTTGGATCTATCAAAATTCATGGGATCACCCAGGTAAGAAGTCCCTACTAGACCACACACCATTTAGTGTGGGATTCCCATTCAGTATGATGGTTTGGTTGCCCTTATCTTAAAGATTTTCCTGAACTCTTGCTTGTCAGCATAGGAGAGTGGTATGCTTTGTCCTCGAGTAGTGAGGTTCATGTGTCTGGTGATTTCTAGTGTTACTTGTGTCAATGGTTCATTCACTATAGAAGGAGAGGGTAGGAGTGAGTCGCGAGTTGATTGGGAGGAAGCCCCAACTCTATTACGAACAAAAAGCACAACAAGATGTGTGCAACTTCTGGAATAATAGTCTTCAAAGATGTGGAAGTAAAAACACACAAGGGAAGATAACACGTACAAAACTCAGTGGATGAGTCTGTGCGAGTGCAACAGTTGTTATAGCAAGTTTATGTGAAAGGTCTGTCTGATGTCCAGGGAGGTAACCAACATGGGCAAGACAATGTTAACATCACATACAACACATTTTCATTAATATATATGTATTACAACAAGTGAATTAGTTCAAGCATTAAACACAGGTTAAAGGAACATTCATTACAAGTGTTCAAGGTTAGTCTTACAATAGTTACAATATATGTGTGAAAACGTGTTGGCCTATTAGCAGGCTTCTGAATTAAGTGAAAGTTCAAAGACACATCGTTACACCATACATCACTAACCCCATGCGGGGGGGGGGGGTGTTGGAGCCACTACTTACTCCTGAAAGAAAATTTTATAGACTCTCAAGGCTATGTGGGAGAAGCTAAGGTGAAAAGTCATTTTTATGAACAAGTGAGGGGGTAGTTATAGCTAAGGGTGAAACTGACCCTTATGGCTGTTTGACTTCCCTCATGACTATTTGACTGCAAAGAAATTTTGACTTTTCATGACTCTTCATATGACAAGTGGGTATCTTGGACTTCCACGTTACATTACATTGATTGACAGTATTTCCCACAGTAGAGATTTAGATGACATGACTCATGACAAGACTTGACATGACATTGCTAGTACATTTGTGCTATTGTTGGTGTGCATGTCGAGTTGCACTATTGTTGGGTGATGTATGTCCTCATGGTGTGTCACATCTTCACCTTCGTATGTCAAAGTGCTCGGAGTCTTCGATGGTCATTGGGTTTGTTTGATGTTGTATTCGCACGTTTCTCCTTGCTTGCATGATGGCATGCTTGACAAGTTCGCACAATCTTGAAAATTTCATGTTCGACCATTCATCCGTCCATGAACACATCTTGCATGTTCTCACATTCATCCGTCCAATTTATGAACACATCCTTGCATGTTTTTTTATTCATGAGCACCTCTTTGCATGAATCATTTGTTCATCAGTCGGTGAACTTGTCCTCCTACATGTACTCCCTTTGTTCATCCCATATATCATCGTACCATGTTTGTTTGTGTACCTATATGTGCAGTCACTCATGACGAGATGACATCAAATCCATAAACCTCCTAGCCTACCATGATGCATGATCGTTCCAGATGTAGGTGACTAGGAGAGGAGAAAAGATTACAAGTTACGACCTAGGATGGAGGCTCTCAACGCTCATGGTGAAAACTATGCAAAATTCACTCGGTGATGGAGATGGGAAATTTGGATTAGTAGTGATGGTCTGTGAGGTCTAGCTGAGTTGGAGGACAAAACTGTGTAGTTTTTGAGAGGAGTAGTTCGGGGTGTGGGAATGATGGGCCGACAAAATCTGCACAATTTTCGGAAGGAACGGCTAGTGGGTGCCTGGGAGCAAAAACTGTGCAATTCCTGGAGGGAACTGGGAGTCAGCTACTGGGACATTGGTAGCAAAAATTGTGCAATTGCTGGAGGGAACCAACAGTCAGTTGTTGGAGCTTGGCGGCAAAAACTAAGCAATTCTTGGAGGGAGCTGATAGTCAGATGCTGCGGGTTGTTTGCGGGGAAAACTTTGCTGATTCTTTGAGACGGCCTGTTGATCACCTCTTCACAGTTTCTAAGCTAAGAGGACTGCTAGGTAGTAGAGGGATTTCTTGTGAAAACTGCACAGTTTTCTCAAGGAGCAACCGATTGACTAATTGGACAGATGGATGAAAAAACTGCGCACTTTTATGAGGGAGACAGGGAAGGTCACTTGGTGTTTCTCTGACCTGTCTATGAAATTTTCCAGTCAGTCGAGCAAGCAAGGTCTGCAACCTCTACGCAATTTTTGATGGGATTTAGTCCTAAGGCGACTGTCAGGTCAAACTCTCCAGTTGTCTAGCATGAAGGTTGATTGATCTGCTTGCGGGTAGCACAACTTGAAATGGATTTCTTAGTGCTTCTATGATGTTTTACGTGACAGTGGATTGAGTTGATCATGGGGTGAAGGTCTAGCTATCAGAAGGGAATCCAGTCATCAGAACACTAGAAAAGTGAATAAATGTGTGAATGAGTGGAATGGTGCATACGCGATGTTGCAAAAACACACTTACATGACTTGATGACAAGACAACTCAAACCATCCAGACACATCTACTTAACATGGCTAACCGACAGTGTGAGTTACAAGAACAATGCTTGTGATTGATCATTGGATGACTGCGATGATGCCTGGGCAACAATGAATATGATTCCTGTGTAAGTGTGACAAATGTTTACATAGCGAACACAACATGTACACACAAAGCAAAGACCTTGAGTATGACCAGAACATGGTTGCAAGCATGACATTGACATCAACATGCAAAAGTGGTCGGTGGAATGATTAAGCAAGGTGGGTATGAAGAGTCACACGATCTCATAGAGTCAACCCGAGTGCATGCAGTCATCAAGAAAAAATATTAGAGGTAGCTCCGAAATTGGATGCAGGCCAAAAATTTGGAGGGTGTTGCAGTTGCTACAACACTTGGCGACACACTAGTAGAACTCCAACTTTTTTGTTTTGCTACATGGTCGACAAAAGACCTTGGTCTTTCGAGTGGTATTGAATCATTTTCCTGGTTACTTCGGCTTCCCCACTTACTCCATGGACATACATGGTTCACCTTTTTCCAACTCAATCGAACACAATAAGAATTTCATCTTGATCACAGTATTTCAAAATTGGGAAGGGTAGTTTAGCTCACAATTTGAAGATTTTCAGAGTATAAGTTCTCATCTCTGGTGTTGCTCTACTACTAGTAGGCCTGGACAGTACCCAAATGGATTCATGCAAGAACACACGCATTGCTACACATCCAATGAGCCTAGTCAGTACCCCGGTTGAGTTGCATGCTTCACCTCTCTGCATAGGAAACCTTTCTCTTGTTTCGCCTTTGTATTTTTCAAGAAGGCTATGCATAGGCACTTATTTATTTTTGGGATGGAAGAGGGATCCTAACTTATTGATAGAAGAAGAGGTTGTGCCTTCAGAGAAGCATGTAATACCTCTAACATACATTTTCGCATTTAGATTTTTCCCTTCTCTGTTTCTACTAGTTGGATGAGATTGAACACACAGATCAAAAGGCTGAGTACGAGAATGGGCCTTCCTAGTGTGGACACATGCTCATGGTTGGACAAAAAATTCCCTTGCATATGGCTCATATTTTCCATCAATACTTCATTGGCCAAAAGTTATAACCAAGCACAGATAAGGCAGACACAAGAATGGCCAAGTGCTACAGTGTCATAAGTCTCTTCATATCTCAGCCACATACACTTTCAAAAGCCAGAATGTAGTAGATGGTAGCAATTATTTCCATAAACAAAAATAGTAAGGTATTAAGCAACTCAAACAAATGAAAACAAAAAATACTAAGCGAGGCAAACCAAATAAAAACAAAGATACTAAGAAAGGAAAACAAAATGAAAACAACAAGCAGCAAACAGGCTATGTACATGGCATTGGGTGCAACCTTGCCTATTGAAAGTCATGCTTCAGATCTTTCTCGTTTACAACAAGGTTTTTAATCCTCCCATCAAGTGATTGCAGATGGTATGTGTGTTGACCAAGCTTCTCATGGAATGTGTATAGACCGATCCACAAGGACTGGAACTTCATATGTTTTCCTTTGTCTTCATGGAACTTATCCTATTTCATAACCAAGTCAGCAACACCAAAGTTAGATTTCCCTCCAGACTTCTTATCAAACCATCTCTTGATATGGTTCTAGTGGAGTATGAATTTTTCTTTTTCTTTCATCCTTTCTTCTTGAAGCTTATCAAGACTATCCATCCTACACTGAACTAGTTGGCAAGGCTTGCCTTGGGATTCTTGCGATAGCTGAAGTGCAGGAAAGTAGATATTGGGTGGAAGGATGGATTCTTTACCATAGAATAGGAACTGCAGTGAGCTATTTTAAGAGGGTTTGGGTGTTAAATGGTCAGCCCGTGATGCATTCATCATGGCGATATGCTAGTTGCGCTGCTCAAAGAAAACTGTCTTTTTTATTACGTCGATGAGGTTTTTATTCGTGGATTCTGTGAGGCTGTATCCTTGTGGGTAATAGTTAGATGAGTGTTCCAGGACAATACCATTCTATAATGCAAAGTCATAAAGTTTCAAAGACAAGAAGTACATTTCATTATCAAAAACAAGTGATAGCAGAACGCCAAGCGTAAGATGATGTTTTGTTGGAGGAAGCTGATGACCTCCTAATCGTTCATGTTGGCATTATGAGATAAGTGTTGTCCTTGATGGCAAACCTCACTGATGACAAATCATAGTACAGAAGGTCAGCAGCAAGGAATTGATGATCAGACTATAAGAAGAAGAGAAAGTTCATACACGCGGGTTCGTTAAGCCCAAGTAGCATGTACACGCAGGTTGGCTTCAGCAAAAGCGCGTGTATGTGGAAAAGTACCTTTGGTCCATGGCGGTTATTCCTTGGAAGTTGTGCCTATGGTTTTGGACCTTGGCGTCTCGGCGGACGTGTTGATCCCTAGTTTTGAAGTTGATGGTATTGGATTTCTATGGTTTTGGCTCTTGGTATTGAACAAGGCCTAAGGCTATATAAGGAGAAGGAAATCATTAGGCAAGTGCATCTGAAAATGTCTTGAATATCTGATGAAGCATTAGATCCAGCATGCAGGTTATGGGTTGATGATGCATTGCTTGATCTGAGCTAAGGAGAAATCACATCGGTTGATGGAAGACTAGATCTAAGGAGAGATCGGGATCAAATGGTTTGAAATGAACTATCTTTATGATGCTTATTCTAGATCTACATACTGACGCATGTATTGTTCTATAAGTATTATGAGTATGATTGATGTCTGGTACAGCTGCAAATTATGGAAAAGTATTTTTAGATCTGTACGCGGGTTGTCTTTGGCAAAAGCGCGTATACACGCGGGTTTGATTCATCAAAGTAGCGTATACATTGTAAAGCTTGATACTTGAAGTTGCAGATGGGTCTGATGGTTATTACAGAGTTCTGTGTCTGCTCTGTGTTCTGGTGACGGTGTTGTTAACAGGGTTTCAGTGATTCAGAGTTTGATGATTGTTTTGAGCTTCAATGATAGTTATGGGTCCAGTATGAAAATTGGATGAAAAGTGGCCTTTCAGATTATGTGTTGTGCTTCAGTGTATCCAGTCTGAAAATTGATGAAACGTGGTACCTGGAGAAGAGAAGATTGTAGGCAAGCACCTACGTACTAGTATCTAAGCTAGTACAAAAGCTAAGGAAGATCTTTGGAGCATTGTAGCAGGTAGCAGCCTGTGTACTAGTAAATGGATCGGCTAGTACAAGAGCAAAGGGGGTTGTAGCTCCCGTACTGGTATAAGACTGCACCAGTACAAATATTGTAAAAGGATTTTCTTATTAAGAAGAAGATTGAGATGACTTGCAGCAGGTGGTTTTCACCCACATTGGGTTTCCACCTTATATCTTTGTGTTCATGTGTGTGGCTTTTGTGTGATGATCTGTTCTGTTATACTGCACCTGTTTACTGTTAATATGGTTAATAATGTTCTGATGCATTTACTGAAGATAAGCTAACTGAATCATAAGATCTCTGGATATACGCTAGTTGCATTAGACACAGTAGCGTGTACACGCGGGTTCACTTAACTGAAGTAGCGTATATGTTTCTGAGTGTGAAATTGAAAAGTTTTTGTGATCTGATAATACTGATTCACCCCCCCCCCCCTCTCAGTATTATTTCCAACAATTGGTATCAGAGCAGGTCCTTTGGTAGAAGCTTGATCGCTTGAAGGAGATCCGTGGAACAATGGGAAAGAAGCTTAAGAAGAAAGCTCATAAGAAGAAGAAGACATCTCAGAAGATCTATGACAGTGGAAGAGTCGATTGGGGATTAGGTATAAGAAGTTCTTCAGATTCAGAATTAGATTCAGAATCATTATCAGGTATGAATGTGTTATCCTCTGATGTTCCTACTATATTTCCCTGTAAAAGTGATGGAAGTGATAGCGACACTACTGAACATGCTTTTATGGGTGAGCAAGAAAAGTATCAATTAGAGGCAGTATTTAGAAGGCTTACAGACAAAGTTAAAGATCAACAAGATCTATTGAACAAAAGGGAATGTGCTTTCAAAGAAGAAGTTACCAAACTAAAGGCCCAACTAGAAGAAGGAAACAAGGTGAGAAAGCTTCTCAAGGACAAGGAAGACCAATGTCAAAAATTGCAGCATGAAGTGACATCATTAAGAAAAGAAGTCAACGAAAGAAGCACAACCATCAAGAAACTCAAAGATAGATCCAGCTACTATGAAAATCTTGAAGCTACAATCCTCGCACTAAAAGGAGATCTTGAAGAATCAAAGAAGCAGAATACAGATCTACTCCAAGCTATTGCAATACAAGAAAACGAAGCCACCAGCTTAAAATCTCAACTAAAATGTGCCTTCCGAGTTCGTCAAATGCAGCAGGATCTGAATGAAGAACAAGAAAAGGAGATTCTCAAACTAAGGGAACAAATGGAAGAAGGAAGGAAAGATGAAGAAGATTTGAAAAAGCAATCTCTTGAAAAGGAAGAACAGCTTCAGGTTGAGGTAAATATCTTGAAAGGTAAACTAGAAGAAAAGGATAAGCTTTTATGATTTCAAGATAGTTCTAAAGTCTTGGATGATATTCTTAGTAGTCAAAGGTCTCCTGCTATCAAGACCGGTCTTGGTTTTCATGAATCTGTTAAAGGTGAATCTAGTTCACAAGGTGAGGCAAGGAACTCTAAAGAGAAATTTAAAATGATCAACAAGGAGATGAAAGGTCAACCCCATCAACAATCAAGGAAAGAGACTCCTCAAAGAAAATCTTTTACTCCTCCTATGAATAATGTTGAATGTTATGTATGTCATAATCTTGGACATGTTGCAGCTAGATGTGGAAGAAGAAGGATTCAAGACCATCATGTAGAAAGATCATCACATTCAAGGTACTTTAATGGATATTGTTTTGCTTGCAATATGTTTGGTCACAAAGCTGCTGATTGCTACAGGAGGAACATGAAACATGTTAGATGTTATGCATGTAACAAGCTTGGACATATAGCAAAGGAATGCAGGAACAAAGGATGGACATCACACAAAAAGAAGAAAACCTCATCACACTTGAAGATATGGAGGAAGAAGGAAGTACAGTCAGCACAATGTACTGAGACACAGCACAACACAGACATATCAGACTCAGAGGGAGCTGAAAGTGTAAAACTTCAGTGTCCTGAATCTCATACGCAAGTTCCTTAAAGGGAAGTTGCGTATATACGCGAGTTAAACACTGCAAAGTCGCGTATATGTCAGTCTGAGGAAAAGCAGTGGGGACAGGATCAGAAAAAGGATCTGATATGATTCAGTCTATTATTTGCTCTATTGGTTACAGTCTACTGAGGATGTGTGGAAATGTTTTGTTACTTGTATGATGTCTAGAAGTGTTTTGATCCTAACTTGAGGATGATGATGTTTTGATGCTTATTGCTGATATATGCATGATCAGATCTAACAGATGGCACTGGTTGAGGGGGAGCATATGCCTTTAGTAATTCATTGTTGGCATTATCCTTGGTGATGATTCTTATATGGCTAAATGATATATCTTTGCTATGTTGTGGTTGTGAGTTGTCTATGATAAACTCTCATATGATTCTTGAAGTTACATAGAAGATGTTCAGATCAGATTTATGGTTGATTCTTTGATGATGCATATATGGTGCTTACATGGTGATCTTCATAAGAACAAGGAGAAGTACAAAGCTTGAATACACATCTTCCTCACTTGATGATGAGTCACTTATATACTGCTGTTGTCATATGCATAAATATCATACAGTTATGATGCAGGCACTCATGCGGATAAGGATTGTTGCTGATGATGATATCAAGAATCTTTGTCAAAAGAATTTGAGCTCAAGATACATAGTGCTGATACATGGATGACTACTCAAAGTTGCTTTATTGGAGACATGGTGATGAGTTCTTATCTATATGATGATAGGTTGATCCTTACATATGTTGATTGATGCAGATGTTCCCAAGTAATGATACTTGGATCATGTAGATCTTGACGTTGATGTAGTGGCCATGGTGGTTTCACATGTAATGTGAATGATTTCATGATGATGATTAAAAGGAGGAGTTGACATCTATGTTCAGACATACCTTGCTGCAGGACATTTACAGGTTGCTGATATGAAAATGGTTGTACGCGAGTTTCATAAGGCCTATCCGCGTATATACGCTTGTTTATGTGGATGCAGACGCGTATATGGAGTTTTTGAAGGAAATCAGCAGGGACAGATGTTGGTTGCAGAAAGTCTGATATGGATCTAACAGAGATCATCTGGCACAGGTTCAGAGGGAGCAGATAATCTTCCAATGATGCATTGTTGGCATTATCTTAAAGCTTTTGGTTCTGGTTCACATTTGTTGTTGGCTTCAGGTGGAACAAAGGTGAGAGGAGAACAGAAGGATCTCTTGGTTGCTGATCTGAATGGTGATTATCATATGCTTCTGGTGACTTTCATAAGTCTTGATCTAGTTCTTTCGTCTCTATGTCATATATCTCTTTTGTGGTATCTCTTTCATGGTGTCAAGGTCATGTAACGGCCTATTTTGGTTTCCCCACTATGCCTGGGATGATTGATGCAATATGATTGGTTGTCATATGTAAATTTTTGATGTATCCCCACTTGGTTGGGTGGATGAGTCAATATTTGTATATCCTCACTTAATTGAGAGATGGATGTATGTATGAGTCTTTGGTGATAGGAGGGTCTTTTATGATGTATAGAGTCATGTTCTTCTTGAAGAACATCTTTTGTAGATCTTGCCTACAGTCAGGAAGAGCATGAACATCACACTTCAGCGGTACAGAGATTCAGCATGTACTCAGAGGGAGCATGGGCAGATTGGTACACCTTGGCATATACAAAGGGGGAGATTATTCAGAGATTTCAGCAGGTACTCAGGGGGAGTATGGACAGTGGAATGATTCAGCAAAGGAAGAGAATATCTTGGTCCACCCTTTGCCCTTGATGTCAAAGGGGGAGAGTGACTTGGTGTTGTTGCCATCAAGTCCAAAGGGAGAGATTGTTGGCATTATGAGATAAGTGTTGTCCTTGATGGAAAACCTCACTGATGACAAATCATAGTACAGAAGGTCAGCAGCAAGGAATTGATGATCAGACTATAAGAAGAAGAGAAAGTTCATACACGCAGGTTCGTTAAGCCCAAGTAGCGTGTACACGCAGGTTGGCTTCAGAAAAAGCGCGTGTATGTGGAAAAGTACCTTTGGTCCATGGCGGTTATTCCTTGGAAGTTGTGCCTATGGTTTTGGACCTTGGCGTCTCGGCGGACGTGTTGATCCCTAGTTTTGAAGTTGATGGTATTGGATTTCTATGGTTTTGGCTCTTGGTATTGAACAAGGCCTAAGGCTATATAAGGAGAAGGAAATCATTAGGCAAGTGCATCTGAAAATGTCTTGAATATCTGATGAAGCATTAGATCCAGCATGCAAGTTATGGGTTGATGATGCATTGCTTGATCTGAGCTAAGGAGAAATCACATCGGTTGATGGAAGACTAGATCTAAGGAGAGATCGGGATCAAATGGTTTGAAATGAACTATCTTTATGATGCTTATTCTAGATCTACATACTGACGCATGTATTGTTCTATAAGTATTATGAGTATGATTGATGTCTGGTACAGCTGCAAATTATGGAAAGGTATTTTTAGATCTGTACGCGGGTTGTCTTTGGCAAAAGCGCGTATACACGCGGGTTCGATTCATCAAAGTAGCGTATACATTGTAAAGCTTGATACTTGAAGTTGCAGATGGGTCTGATGGTTATTACAGAGTTCTGTGTCTGCTCTGTGTTCTGGTGACGGTGTTGTTAACAGGGTTTCAGTGATTCAGAGTTTGATGATTGTTTTGAGCTTCAATGATAGTTATGGGTCCAGTATGAAAATTGGATGAAAAGTGGCCTTTCAGATTATGTGTTGTGCTTCAGTGTATCCAGTCTGAAAATTGATGAAACGTGGTACCTGGAGGAGAGAAGATTGTAGGCAAGCACCTATGTACTAGTATCTAAGCTAGTACAAAAGCTAAGGAAGATCTTTGGAGCATTGTAGCAGGTAGCAGCCTGTGTACTAGTAAATGGATCGGCTAGTACAAGAGCAAAGGGGGTTGTAGCTCCCGTACTGGTATAAGACTGCACCAGTACAAATATTGTAAAAGGATTTTCTTATTAAGAAGAAGATTGAGATGACTTGCAGCAGGTGGTTTTCACCCACATTGGGTTTCCACCTTATATCTTTGTGTTCATGTGTGTGGCTTTTGTGTGATGATCTGTTCTGTTATACTGCACCTGTTTACTGTTAATATGGTTAATAATGTTCTGATGCATTTACTGAAGATAAGCTAACTGAATCATAAGATCTCTGGATATACGCTAGTTGCATTAGACACAGTAGCGTGTACACGCGGGTTCACTTAACTGAAGTAGCGTATATGTTTCTGAGTGTGAAATTGAAAAGTTTTTGTGATCTGATAATACTGATTCACCCCCCCCCCCCCTCTCAGTATTATTTCCAACAGTTCACTTATTTGAGAAGAAGTACATCTGTCCACTGTGTGAAGTAATCAGTTGATGTTAGAATGTAGTGTTGTTTCTTTAGATGTCCAGGCCCCACTGTTGGAATGGTTTGATCACTGCAACAAGATGCACTAAGGCTACTGAACTTTTTTTTTGTCGACACATCGTCGACAGACTGGGAACTTGTGGGCATAAGCATGTGCATCCTAGAATAATGTGGGCCAATGGAAACTGGCTAGAATAAATTTTTTCATAGTGGTGTTTCTCATGAAGTGACCCTAATGGCCGGTCATGCAGATCTTGTAATACCTTCTCTGATTCATGTGCCTCCAGACACCTGAGTAAAACTCCATTACTATGCTTCCTTTAAAGCACTTCATGCACCAAATAATGTGTTAATGCTTTGAGGCATAATTACCTCTTCTATTTGATTGAAAATTGATAGGGTACGGTGTTGTTATTGAGGTATTGGCACACATCTATGTATCAAGAGGTTCCATCTTCAGCTGGTGTTGCTCACCTTATATCATACATCTCAATATCCTGTTCCCAGTCGGCGAGCTCTTATTCACTCTCTGGCATGTGTACTGGTTCAGCACCAAGTCTGTAGATCCCATGTCCTTTGATCATGTGAACTGGCTTGATTTCAAGATCATACTCTTGCAAGCTTGTCATCCAGTTTGCACACTATTCACCCAATTCTTTTTGTACAAGCAATGTGCGGACTATTGGGTGAGGGACGAAGACTATGCAGTGGTTCTTTAGCAAGTAAGGCCTGAAGTGTTTCGCCACCTTGTAAATGGTATATACTTGCTTGTAAATGGCTGGGTAGTTGAGTTCTAGTCCCTACATGCTTGCGCTCATGAAGGAGATTGGACATTCATCCTTCATTTCATCCTTCTGAGAGAGTACTGTAGTGAGCGAATTATTAGAGGCAAAGGTGTATAGCAGGAAATATTTCTTGAATTTTTGGTTGTAAAGTATAGGTGCTTCTGTAATAGATTGCTTGATCTGGGTGAATGAAAAATTTTCCCTCTTGCCGCAGCTATAGACTACATCATTCTTGATCATGTCCTGAATGGGCTTGACTATCTGCGCATAATCTAAGATGAACTTCCGAAGGAAGCTTATCTTGCCCAAGAAGGACTACATGGATTTCTTAATAGATGGGTGAGGTATCTATGTAATAGTCTAGACGTAGTCCTGATCCACCTTGATCCCACTTTTGGAAACAATGTGTCCCAAAAGGTTCCCCTTAGACACTATGAATACTTTTTTTTGGGATTTAAGGAAATCCAATATTTCTATCATCGGTCAAAAAAAGCCTTTAGATGGCATATGTGGTCCTCTCATCTTATTGATAACATAGTCACATCATCAAGGTATACCACTAAGCTTTGCCCGATGAGTCCATGAAAAGTGATTTCCATGGCATGTTGAAAGGTTGCACCTACATTTAAAAGCGCAAACAACATTCATTTGTAAGTGAACATACCCCACTTGGTACTAAAGGTAGTCTTAATTCTTCCAGGTTCTGCTACCAAAACCTGATTGTATCCTGGAAACTATCGAGTAGGGAAAACTTCTCTGCACCAGATACTATTTGTAGAATGTGGTCCATAGAAAGCACGGGATATTCGTCTTTTTCCAAGGAACGGTTCACATTCCAAAAATAAACACACAAGTGGATTCCCCAGACTTCTTGCATACAGGAACAAGGTTTGAAACCCACATGGAATGATGAACTTTGTATATGATCCATGCATCCAACAGCTTAGTAATCTCTTTTTGTATGACGAGTTCAAGTGATGGATGCAATTTTCTCAGCTTGTGTTGATATGTCTTAATCCCTTCCTTGATTAGAATGATGTGTTGGATGATCTGTGTGTCATAAGTTTACAGATCATAATACATCCATGTCAGCACATCTCGGTACTATTTGAACAAGAGGACAAAGGCTTGCTACTCTTTCTATGTGCACCATGTACCAAGATTGACAAACTTTGGATATTGTTATGTTTCAAGGTTGATCAGTTCATGCATCATGGTGGAATTGTGGGTTTTGTTGTTCCTCGGCCCTTGAAAATGTTCTTGCAAGTCATACATATTTTTCAATGATGCCACACCCTTTTTGATAAGGTGGCCTTTCATGTTAGCAGATTCTCCTTACAAAGAGAGCTCATGCTCATCATCATCTATCTATGCATCTTTGAGGATGTCAGCGTTGCCCATGAGATGCAGTATCTGTTGATCATCATTAAACACATATAAATTAGTTATGTTATCTTGGATAGATGGTTTGTCCAAAATTTCAATAGTAAATATATCCCTAATTGGTGACATTCGTAAGTTATGTTTGCCAAAGCAATGGCAGCTGCTTTACGTGTACATGGTACAATAATCATGTTAAATTCTTGGAAGTTAGAGATTAGTCACCATACCTCTTGCTGGTAACTTTTATATGTAGTGACAACTAGTGAATGGTGTTACATACCTGGCATACCACTATCTCTGAATCACCTACCACTTTGAGCGCGACCACATTGAGGATGATGGCTTTCTAGAAGCCCAACATGAGTGTTTCATACTCAGCAATGTTGTTTGTGCACTCGAACCCCAAGAGACTTAAAACTAGATGCTTCCTGTTGTATGGGTCGATCAAGACACATTCGGCTCCTGACCCATCCTATGTATTTGGTCCATCAAAGTACATGGTCTACAACTTGTCTGTACACAGACCATTTGACATGCTTGTGCTACTGCTACTTCTACTGCTACTACTAGTACAATGTGCTATACATGTTTTATTACTTTTAGTTTGGCAAGGAAGGAGTCCCAACTATGTATCTAGTGTGGTTGGAGCTAGCCACATAGGATAACCCCAATGTTGTTTACAAGAGGGAATTACCAAACATGAGTTCTGTGAATCCCAATGGTTCATTCTCGTCTTTAAGGAGAGTGACATTATGCTTCATATACCTCTCAGATAACAACCAGATTCAATTGCATTTTCCCTTCTACGGAAGCCACATGTGTGACCAGTCTGTAGCAAAATATTCGTTCAACTTGTTGGACCAGTCTCTGCTGAGTAGCAGACCATATGCTTTTGGTATGTCCACATCGACATTGTTTATGCAATGGTGAGCTCAACTGTTATGAGACAATCAGATGATCACATCTCGTAGTTCACCAATGGTTGGTACTGATGTTTGATCAAGTTGGATGATTCGCAAGGATGTCTCACTCCATTGTGCATTGATATTTTTAGTGATGGAGAGCAGCTTGACATTCGCTCTTGCTTCAGAATCAACCAAGTGGTTGTGAACATTGTAGTTAAAAATTTCAAATGATAGCAGGAATGGAGGGAAACCTGAGTTTTCTTCTTCCGTCCGGAGTGAGTTAAGCATAGTGGAAATTGATCCGAGAGGTGTGCTTGCTCCCTTACTGGTAGAGGCTGCAATGTCTGTTGTTGCTTGTCCCAATTTGCACAGTACGATGTCTTTCTAACTCTGGATCTTAGCCAACTCGAACAAACTGATGTTCACTTGATTTTTCTTCATGTCATCTACAATGTTGTAATCCAGAAGTGGTAGATTAGCCGAGGTGTCAGGGGTAGAACTAATGTTCATGTTGTCTGAAGGAGTGTTCTGCATTTTTCTCCTCATGGACGTACTCTTGTCCGTCACTGTCTTCCGAAACTTGTTTTCTGTTTTCTTCTTTAGGGATGCTAGTGGATTAGCCTTCCTCAACAATAGTCCCATATTTTCTTGTACTTCCCCAAGTGTAGGGGGAGCCAATTTACTCCTAAGATTGTAACAAACATTTTGCTTTGGGGGATGCATCTCAATGTTCGTCTTTGGAATTGCTTGTGAGAACTGATATGCATTCACAACATGTCCAGAACTTGATGCTTCATCATGTGAAATACCTTCATCATTACGAGTGTCTTCTGGTTGCTCCTGCATACTATTTTCTGCATCGAATGTATGACTATATATAGATATTTTGACTTGCTTCCAGTCTGAACAAGAGTTCTCAAGGTGAAGTGTAGAGTCGTTAATATACCATTATTATTGTCACTTGTGAACGTTTATTTCACCCATTTCTACCATTCTTCATCATGCCATTTATTATAATTTATCATTTAAATCCATTTTATTAATTATTTATGCTCTCATGAATAAATATTATTTATTCTCCTTTATTTCTAATAAATTGATTATTATGCATTATTTTACCAATGATAGTTCTAATAAGTTGGTTGTAACCTTATTTACCATTTTTAGCCTCCAAAGTAACTTCCAGATTGAAGATTTGATTTTTAAATCAGCCAACTCAGAAATTCGCTGGTTTAAGGAGTGACAGTTTTGCGGTTAAGATTCTGAGCAAATGAAGACGAATTTGGAAAATCCGGAACATGGGCTTTGTCCAGGACGGGCCCAATTATCTTCCAAAAGAACAGTTTGCCCAAATTCGGCTTGTACAGGGAGAAACGCAGGGTTCTTTGAGCACGATTTTCTCAGATTTGCAGTTACGGCTGCCCTCCAAATCTCAGCTGTAAACCCAAATTCGTCTTGCTTTTGTTGAAGAGATGAGAGGGAATATATTTTCTTGTTGATCATCTGGTTAGAATCAACCCAAATTTATCATGTTGTAATTATCTATGCTCTGATCTTTCTCTATTTAAATGAAACCAAAGATCAGAGGAGGAGGATTGTTTTTGTAATTTTACACTTTCGGAATAAACTTTGATCGCTGAGTCTCATTGAGACCTGATTGTGTTATACTTTTGTGGATGAAATTAATATAAAAGACTTGGTGTTCATTCTGTCTCTGCGTCTGGAGTAATCTAAGTCGGTGTACCATCGGCAGCTAAGGGCCCGGCTCCGGAGGACACTTGCCTTTGTATCATACGGTGATTTGTGTGGTTTGCTTATTTCTCTTGTTTCAGTAATCCGATATATCTTTTATATGATAGACTATGCTTTTTAATTAATATCTGAATCTGAATAAGTTCTTTAATTCACGTCTCTGTATTACACAAACTGAATCTATTCGAATTGCATCCATTTCTACAGCAAGATATTGGTATGAATGTTATCATTATTGGATTCATATAAAATAAGTATTTGTGAGGCTTGAAGATAATATCACTTTGTTCAGAAACATAGTCACATCATACATTACTCTCGGATCGCTGCAGTAGTATAGAACGCGTACATACATCGGAGTTTTCTGTTCCATTTGAGTTTGCGGTTCCATTTGATTAATGTTGTTCCATTTGATTATTGCTGTTCCATTTTACTGCTGTATCATTTATTGCTGTCCCATTTCCATTTCGCCGTTCCGTTTTACTTTCTGCTGATTTATTTACTTGCCTTTATTGCTTTGGTGTGAGAGAATGTCTAAAGCTGTAGTGAGTCAGCAAGCCACTGCTTAGCTCCCAGATCTTTGGTCCATGCTCTAATTTCCATTCCATTTACTTGCATTTACTGTTTTAGTGTGGGAGGAGGATCAAGGCTGTCGTGAGACACAACAGACGCTATTATGCTCCCAGATCCATGATCCATACTCTAATTTCTTTTCCTTCATCAATTTCTAGAGGAATGAGTTATTGCAACTGTATCCTTGATTGATGGTTATTTGAATGAATGATTTAGTTTAGAACATTTCAGTTTCTTGCTTTAGATTTTGTTTCAAGCATTCATTTACTTTTGGGTTTTAAGCACTATACTGCAAAACATTACTCTTAAGTAAATAGCCGCCTCAGACAGAGTACACTCTTGAAATAAAAAGTCGTCCCTGGGTTGATAATTAATGTGAGGTAATTAGGAGTTCACAAGACACCTTTTTATCGCTCCACATTTTGGCGCCGTTGCCGGGGAGAGTGTAGCCATTTCTAAAGAGTAGTGTGAATCTGCTAGGGAAGAGTTGGATCTTAAAAACGGAAGGTAAGAACCTGCGTACGGAGCATGTAAAAGCCCTGCTCCACTGTCCGCTTTCCTAACAGATTCGTTGTTGCTTTTTTGGGTAGAAATAGATGTTTGAATTTTTGTGTGAATTATTAGGAAAAATAGAAATTTTTAAATGAATCACATGATTTCACTTAAGTGGTGATGTAAGCACCACCCATTTCACTAACTAATTGACAGGAACATTTGAAGAAGGAGCTTCGAAGAAACACATGAAGAACATCTTAAACTATGGTAAGAATTTCTACTTTTGAATTTCCTATCAAAGATCTAGGAGGAGTGACACAAATGCACATAATTCCCCCATCTTTACCAAATTTTCATGGTTTAGCAAATGAAGATCCACATACATTTATGTTTGAGTTTGAAATACTTTGTAGAGGATATGATTATTGTACTAATGATCAAAGATTGAAAGTGTTTCCTCTTACTCTAAAAGGAGCAGCTCTCCGATGGTTCATGAGCCTAGGTGGGAATTGCATCCAATCATGGGAGGACATGAAGAACATATTATTGAAAAAGTACCAAGACTATTGCAAAGCTAATGAAGATATTTTCTATATGATACAAGGGGAGGATGAAAGTTTGGAGGACTATGTAGATCGATTTCATTATAACCTTCAAAAATCAAAGCATAAGCATTTGGAAAAAGAGATCTTAAAAACACTCCTTCTTAAAGGAATCAAAGATGAATTTTTAGAACTTTTAAATTTGATAGGAAAAGGTGATGTCTTTCAGTTATCATATGATGATGTTTGTGAGTTGTGCATAAGGTATTCAAGAGGAATCTCCAAGGCTGGTAAGAATCTTAGAGATGTTTTTTCTTTGTTCTCCAAATCAGCTACAAGAATAGGAGACATAAGAGCTGAAATCAATGTTTTATTTGAAAATTTTAAAGTTGATTTTATTAGCTCTCTAAATGAAAAATTGGATGTTTTGCAGATTCATAAAAATGAAGAATTTGATGAAGTGTTTTGTTCTCATGACCGAAAGGAGCATCTCATAGATACTCACTCTTCCTTATCTACGATGGAAGTAGCATATCAAAGAGATGAGGAAGCTGCAACAAGGTCAAAACCATGGAAATCATGGCCTACAGGTATGGTTCAAAACACTTTTTCTCCATTGTCATACTTGCATAATCCATTATGGAATGTTAATGTGTTAGGGCAGCCATGTCAATTTCAATATAACCACCTATCTTGTTTACAAGTTGGGCATGGTTCATCTTATGATGGCATGACTACTCTCCCTCATCCTGTAGCACAAACATATTCTCCATATTTTTCATCAGCTCCTCCACAACATCCTGCTTGCATACCAAATTCATCCACTCAACCCAATCAACCACATCATCACAATGCTCCATTCTTTACACATTTTCCTGCTCAACTAATTCCACACTCTCACCACAATAAACCAGTACAACATGCTTACAATGTTGAACTAGCAAATTTACCCACCCTTCCCACCTATTCTATCTCACATGTGTTATTAGAGAAAACCTACAATGAGATTCAGAATGTTTCAAATGCAAAAATTGTAGAAGCTATGGAAGAAAATGAGGTTTCTTTTACTATGCATCAACAAGCTATTTTAAAAGCCCAAGAACTTCATGATATGATGGCTATGCAAGATCAAAAAAGTAAAGGATACATTGAATATTGGTTTCACTCCATCATTTCTTTGCAACATCACTCCATGTTTCAACAATTTTTGATATCACTTTTTCAAGGGAAGCCACCTTCTCATACCCTAATTTTTATCAACATGTATTTTTCAAATTTGGGTATGTGTATACTAGAGGCCTTATTTCTAACATGGTTCCACTAGATATACTCTTATACATAAACATAATCAATTCTCAAAGAAGAGTAGGATAGTGGAGAAAATAAAATAAATAACGAAATAAAACAAGCACATTTTTTTTATTTTTTGTAAAAAACTAGGGTTTTTGTTGCAACATGCTATGCAAATCAACATCGGTGATATTTTTTTTATAATTTGTGTTTGTAGATGAATCATAATGGAAATAATAAGTTCTACAAACACTCATTTTCATTTTTATCACCAATTTGAAAAAATGCTTGAATTTCATTTTTTTGGCTTGCGGGCTTGATGAACTTTCTGGAAAAACTGTCGGGACAGTCATGTTTTGAGGGACCAAAAGTGAATATTTTTAAAACATGTTTCTACCCTAGGTAGCCCTTGATGTCTACTTTCTAACCCAATTTGAATCACTCAATTTGGATTTGAAACGAAAAAGTTAGAACCAAAACATTGACCGGTTATCTAGCGGGCAGCTCAGGAACAGAGTTGGGACAGTCAGTTTTTGGAGGCCTAAATGACCATATTTTTAAAACCTGTTTCTATCCTAGGTAGCCCTTGATGTCTAATTTCCAATCCAATTTGAATCACTCAATTTGGATTTGAAATGAAAAAGTTAGAGCAAAAACATTGACCGGATGTCTAGCGGGCAGCTCAGGAACAGAGTTGGGACAGTCAGTTTTTGGAGGCCTAAATGAATGAATTTTTAAAACCTGTTTCTATGGTAGATTCCCCTATGAATATAGTTTACAATGCAATTGGAATCACTCATTTTCGATATCGTATGGGGAAGTTATGATCAAAATACTGACTGTCTATCGTAAATAAGCACTCTTAAAACTATGTCTTTCTAGCTGTTCCTTACAATATTTGACCTATCAATTCTTCTTGTATTCAAAACCTGTTTCTATTGGAGATCAATAAATGAATATACTTTCATTTCAAATTTGAATCATTCGGATCCGACATCAAACGAAAAAGTTATGCTTGAAATATCAACTGTTGGTCTAAGCCGGGTAATCGACAATGACTCTATTATGCAGGTTGTTCTAAACAAATTTGACATATCATATCATTGAGTTTTTAAAACTTGTTTCTATTGGAGATACACCTTTGAATTAGTTTTCATTTGGCTTTGGAATCACTCAATTTGGACGAAAAACAAAGAAGTTGTAATTAAAACACTGCTGGTTAGTATGGTCGACCACTGCTCTCCCGCAGGTAACAAATAAATTTTATTTTGTTATTTTCTCTATGGATTTGTTATACAGAATAACTACTTGTTGTTTTTTGCATAATTCTTGGATTAAGGGAGCCCGTACACCTCTCTTTCTTCATGATTTAATGCTTTATTGCAGGTAGATACTCGTTTTTTGCAGGTCCTGGGAAAATAAAGAAGGTCAATTTATGGACGAGTGATTTTTCAAAGAAGTTTTTATAAAACAAATGAATTTTATTCAAATCATTACCCAACGGATTCATAATAGAACAAATGAAGAATTGATTTCAATTTCAAGATTCATGTCTTGTCACTGCTGCCAAAACATTTTTCAAAAAGATCATTTTTTTACATAATATCATAGCTGTTGTAACTTAATTTACATATATATATATAGATATATATATTTTTAAATAAAATGTTGTTTCTTTTCTAATTTCTTTTATATTTTGTGTTTCAGGTGTTGCTTCATTCAAACTGTGACCCATCCTCAGCTTCAATACAGTGAACAGCTAATTCATTCTTTGCGTGCTTGCATTTTATGGTTGTATATTTTGCTGTTCCTTTTCTGAAGGAACAGCATTTGTGTGCATTTTTGTCGTTCCTGCTGTTCCTTTTTCAAAGGGACATCATTTTCGTTTTGCTATTTATTTTCTAAAGGAACAACACTTTTTGGTTCAGCCATTCATTTTGTTGTTCCTTTTTCACAGTTCATTTTGTTGTTCCTTTTCGAAATGGAACAACACTTTTTGCACTTTCACATTTTGCTGTTCCTTTTCGAAATGGAACAACACTTTTTGCACTTTTACATTTTGCTGTTCCTTTTCGAAATGGAACAGCTGCTGTTCCTTTTCGAAATGGAACAGCACTTCTGCACTTTCACGTTGGGTGTGTTTTTGCTGTTCCTTTTGAAAAAGGAACAGCATTTGGTGTGTTTTTGCTGTTCTTTTTTCAAAAGGAACAACAGTTTGAGTTTTTTGCTGTTCCTTTTTCAAAAGGAACAGCATTTGGTGTGTTTTTGTTGTTCCTTTTTCAAAAGGAACAGCAGTTTGAGTTTTTTGTTGTTCTTTTTTCAAAAGGAATAGCAGTTTGAGTTTTTTGCTGTTCATTTTTCAAAAGGAACAGCATTTGGTGTGTTTTTGCTGTTCCTTTTTCAAAAGGAACAGCAGTTTGAGTTTTTTGCTGTTCTTTTTGAAAAAGGAACAACATTTGGTGTGTTTTTGCTGTTCCTTTTTCAAAAGGAACAACAGTTTGAGTTTTTTGCTGTTCCTTTTTCAAAAGGAACAACATTTGGTGTGTTTTTAGCAGTTTGAGTTTTTTGTTGTTCCTTTTTCAAAAGGAACAGCATTTGGTGTGTTTTTGCTGTTCCTTTTTCAAAAGGAACAGCAGTTTGAGTTTTTTGCTGTTCCTTTTTCAAAAGGAACAGCATTTGGTGTGTTTTTGCTGTTCCTTTTTCAAAAGGAACAGCAGTTTGAGTTTTTTGCTGTGCCTTTTTCAAAAGGAACAGCATTTGGTGTGTTTTTTCTGTTCCTTTTTCAAAAGGAACAGCAGTTTGAGTTTTTTGCTGTTCCTTTTTCAAAAGGAACAACATTTGGTTTGTTTTTGCTGTTCCTTTTTCAAAAGGAACAGCATTTGATCTGTTTTTGTTGTTCCTTTTTCAAAAGGAACAACAGTTTGAGTTTTTTGTTGTTCCTTTTTCAAAAGGAACAGCATTTGGTGTGTTTTTGTTGTTCCTTTTTCAAAAGGAACAGCTGTTTGAGTTTTTTGCTGTTCCTTTTTCAAAAGCAACAGCATTTGGTGTGTTTTTGCTGTTCCTTTTGAAAAAGGAACAGCAGTTTGAGTTTTTTGCTGTTCCTTTTTTAAAAGGAACAGCAGTTTGAGTTTTTGCTGTTCCTTTTTCAAAAGGAACAACAGTTCGAGTTTTTGCTTGCATGGATTCTTCTCTTTCAAAAGGAACGACATTTGCATTTTCGCGTTTTCTGTGTGTATTTTTGTTTTTTGGTGTGCATTTTCTTTAATGTTCCCTACACGGAACACCACTTTTTGAGTGTTTTTGCTGTTCATTCAAAAGAGCAACACTTTGGGAATATTTTTGAGGGCAACCCTTTCCTTTCTCTTGTGGGATTATTCATAGTCAGCTCAACCACATTCTCTTGATTCTCTTTCATGGCATGAAGTACACTATTTTTATGAGGACAAGAATTATGGATTCTTTTGAAGCAAGTATTATCATTTACGTTATGATCTTTAACAGGGCAACTTCTTGATGATAGATTTTTTTTTTTTTCAAAAAGGGACACAATTATTTATATCTTACTTTACTGCATTGTTTTTGTTGTACATGATATTGATTGATCATCTTAATACCATGCTGGTTCCACCCTTCCTGGTTATAATCTTCTCTGTCTGTAATAAATGAGATTATGGGTATATTTTTTATATTGACATCTTCAACTTCTTCCGCCATCCCTGCTCTTAAGGAGTACTGAGCCTCCCTCTTTTTATCATAAAAATGTGTAATAATAACAAAATTTTATTCGCAGATGGAGGATAGGGGGTCTCATTACGAGCCAGCCTACCATGTTCATAAGGCTGTAACAAAGTGACATTCCCATTATGGCCACCACACCAGGGTTATGATCCATTGGATAGCCAAATTATCCTTGGAACAGGAGGTCTCATCACGAGCCGGCCTGATCACTTTTGCTACCTCCTAGTGAATGGCAGTGTGGTTATCTGGTTACCACGCCAGCACACTGATCTCTTCTGTAGAACAACACTAAAACTCTCCATTTATAAATTGAGGATCCTGGCTCATATGGGATAAAAAGCAACCCTGCCGAGGCTATGGACGCCTACTGGCAGCAGCGGCTCTGCTTATGGTATTGAAGTTATATCTTTTCGTCAATTATTATTATAATACCCTTTTCTTATTTTCTTTTTATCAAAGAAGTTATTTCCTTAACTTTTTCTTGTTTGAACCTTTATGCATGAGAAATTGTTCTATGATCAATCACATCATTTTCAGCTAGAATATCGTCAGCAAAGCATCTTTTTAGCATATTGTTGTCCTTTTTCGTTTTGCATAAACTATCATCACTCTAAAGCGTCCTATCTCTTATTCATAACTATCTTTACACACTTTGCTCTCAATATAACCATAACTTTCACCGTCCTATCATTGATAAGTGTACTCTGCCTCCCTTACTGATATATTGTTCATTCCATTGCCTTGCCGTCAGCACCACCCCTTTCATATGCTTTATGGTTATGGAACCCATTTTCCAATTGGAGGGGGGAATGTATGCATTATGGGATTGCATGCGATATGATTACTCCACTTTGCCATACCTTGTTGATTTGACAACATATTAGTATTGCATGTATACATAAGTTTTTCTAATTGAAATTTTGCATGCATCTTGTCTGTTGCTATTCAACGCTAACACTATGGATTCAAGCACATTGTATGCAAAATAGTGCTTTGTTTACAGGAGAACAACAAGTATGCAGGGGAAATTCTATTCGTAGCATGACCACACTATTGCACTTCACAGTAGAGGCTCGTGAACGTGAACAATTCTTCAGACATGATGTGCTTTCCTGGATTCCACCTTTTGCATCACTTTTAGCACCAACTCTGCCTACATCAGCTTCAACAACTGCCAGTCCATATATGTCATTCCACATTTTTGGAGGTAAAACTTGAGGTAAAATTGCATAGTTTTCTAATTTATTATAAATTTAGGAGAATCTAATGACAATCCATTTTGAGCATTATTTGTCATCTTTCATTCCACATCTTTCCCACTTCCCCTTTTTCAGCAGCATATCATTTTCAAGTGTGGGGGAGTGTCCCTTTTATTCATTTCTTTCTTATAACCCCGTCATTCATATTCTTTATCATCCATTGCTCTTCTTATCCATTCTCAACACCTCCCTTATTTCATGTTGTTTTACACCAAGCATAGAATTCAACAGCTGGTAGCCACCACCTCTCTTTGTTTTCTAGCATCGCATGAGGACATGCTAATTTTTCAGAGAGGGGGAGGAATTGCTATGCATGATGGATGTTTTCTACTTTCTTCCTTATTTAAGGCATACAATTTCATTTTTACACAGTGCAGAAATTGATTTCCACATATTTTTAAAACTATGAACTCAATTCTTGTAATTTTTGGAAAACACATACGTATCATTAATACAAACCCACACAATTTCAAGAAATATTGGTTCATAAAATTTCGGAAATCATGCACTCTCACTTACAGCCATTTTGTTTATATCTCATGATCCGTGCATCAAAACAATCTGATTTTTGGATCATAAAGGCATTCATATATTATAAATTTACTTGCCAAATTTCAACAAAAGCTGGTTTGTAAGTTTTTGAGAAAATGGTTCATGAAGTTTGTTGTTACATATATCATATTTTGATTGCAACTTCATATATACATATAATTGAATGTCAATGTAAAAATTGTTATGCCTTCATCAAGATTACCAAAAGTGAATATTCATTAATTAAGGAAGAATTCATTTGTTCTATCCATTTCATGAGCTAAGATGAACATATTTTTTTATTGCTTGGTTAACACATGGGTTTTTGTCTTTGGGTTGCATGAGGACATGCAATATATTCAGTTTTCGTTGCATGAGGACATGCAATATATTGAGTGTGGGGGTGTGTAGAGTCGTTAATATACCATTATTATTGTCACTTGTGAACGTTTATTTCACCCATTTCTACCATTCTTCATCATGCCATTTATTATAATTTATCATTTAAATCCATTTTATTAATTATTTATGCTCTCATGAATAAATATTATTTATTCTCCTTTATTTCTAATAAATTGATTATTATGCATTATTTTACCAATGATAGTTCTAATAAGTTGGTTGTAACCTTATTTACCATTTTTAGCCTCCAAAGTAACTTCCAGATTGAAGATTTGATATTTAAATCAGCCAACTCAGAAATTCGCTGGTTTAAGGAGTGACAGTTTTGCGGTTAATATTCTGAGCAAATGAAGACGAATTTGGAAAATCCGGAACATGGGTTTTGTCCTGGACGGGCCCAATTATCTTTTGAAAGAACAGTTTGCCCAAATTCGGCTTGTACAAGGAGAAACGCAGGGTTCTTTGAGCACGTTTTTCTCAGATTTGCAGTTGCGGCCGCCCTCCAAATCTCAGCTGTGAACCCAAATTCGTCTTGCTTTTGTTGAAGAGATGAGAGGGAATATATTTTCTTGTTGATCATCTGGTTAGAATCAACCCAAATTTATCATGTTGTAATTATCTATGCTCTGATCTTTCTCTATTTAAATGAAACCAAAGATCAGAGGAGGAGGATTGTTTTTGTAATTTTACACTTTCGGAATAAACTTTGATCGCTGAGTCTCATTGAGACCTGATTGTGTTATACTTTTGTGGATGCAATTAATATAAAAGACTTGGTGTTCATTCCGTCTCTGCGTCTGGAGTAATCTAAGGCGGTGTACCATCGGCAGCTAAGGGCCCGGCTCCAGAGGACACTTGCCTTTGTATCATACGGTGATTTGTGTGGTTTGCTTATTTCTCTTGTTTCAGTAATCCGATATATCTTTTATATGATAGACTATTCTTTTTAATTAATATCTGAATCTGAATAAGTTCTTTAATTCACGTCTCTGTATTACACAAACTGAATCTATTCGAATTGCATCCATTTCTACAGCAAGATATTGGTATGAATGTTATCATTATTGGATTCATATAAAATAAGTATTTGTGAGGCTTGAAGATAATATCACTTTGTTCAGAAACATAGTCACATCATACATTACTCTCGGATCGCTGCAGTAGTATAAAACGCGTACATACATCGGAGTTTGCTGTTCCATTTGAGTTTGCGGTTCCATTTGATTGCTGTTGTTCCATTTGATTATTGTTGTTCCATTTTACTGTTGTATCATTTATTGCTGTCCCATTTCCATTTCGCCGTTCCGTTTTACTTTCTGCTGATTTATTTACTTGCCTTTATTGCTTTGGTGTGAGAGAAGGTCTAAAGCTGTAGTGAGTCAGCAAGCCGCTGCTTAGCTCCCAGATCATTGGTCCATGCTCTAATTTCCATTCCATTTACTTGCATTTACTGTTTTAGTGTGGGAGGAGGATCAAGGCTGTCGTGAGACACATCAGACGCTATTATGCTCCCAGATCCATGATCCATACTCTAATTCCTTTTCCTTCATCAATTTCTAGAGGAATGAGTTATTGCAACTGTATCCTCGATTGATGGTTATTTTAATGAATGATTTAGTTTAGAACATTTCAGTTTCTTGCTTTAGATTTTGTTTCAAGCATTCATTTACTTTTGGGTTTTAAGCACTATACTGCAAAACATTACTCTTAAGTAAATAGCCGCCTCAGACAGAGTACACTCTTGAAATAAAAAGTCGTCCCTGGGTTGATAATTAATGTGAGGTAATTAGGAGTTCACAAGACACCTTTTTATCGCTCGAATTGCTTGTGAGAACTGATATGCATTCACAACATGTCCAGAACTTGATGCTTCATCATGTGAAATACCTTCATCATTACGAGTGTCTTCTGGTTGCTCCTGCATACTATTTTCTGCATCGAATGTATGACTATATATAGATATTTTGACTTCCTTCCAGTCTGAACAAGAGTTCTCAAGGTGAAGTTATTCCTGGAATAAACAAAACTCAGAATCTACACACTGTTCGAGGTGGAACACAGATCTCTACATTGTTTTGGGAGTGAACTGGTTGCCGCCGAATGAACTGCTTCGTTGTCTCTATCTAGGCAGATGGTTGCTTACAGATGTGTCCATTTTCCATTGTTTAAGCTCAAACACTTCTGTTGTCCAGTTCTTGACAAGGCGATTGGGGGTTTCAATATCATTTTTCTCCTTGTCTCTACCCTTGCTCGCCATCTCTTGGGACTTTCTTCTCACGTCTTTGGAGTCCTTCACTGGTTCATCATCCTTGATGACCCTAATCATGCGTAGGTCTTTCTCAAAAGCAATAGCCTCATCACAATTTTCCAATAGAGCTGATTTTGCAGCGCGCTTGACGAACTGTGTAATGTTGGTTGGGAGTGCATACGTGTAGTAATAAATAGTGATGGATTCATAAGGTTTGGTGTCCACTACAAATTTTTTCAATATGTGTGTAAACCTCTCATTGAAATCTTTTACCTTTTCTTTCCCCTCCATCTTCAGGCTTCCCAATTCTTTGAGTATTATGGCTGGGGTCTTCTCACCAGAAAAATTTTCAAGAAACATGTGTTTGAATGCACTCGAGTTTTGTATTGTGTTTGGTGGAATGCTATGATACCATGAAGTTGCACAACCATCCAAGGGACATGGAAACAATATACATGATACATCATCATGTCGTACCTCAAGGTCTACAACTGCAGGTAGAAGTTGTCCAAATGGTCTTCTGGCTTAACTATGTTGTCAGGGTTGAACTTGATCTTCATTCTCTTCACTTGCTTCGGCATCTTATGCAAAACACTCAGGAGATCCATTGGTCCCTGAGTCATCCATTCCAAATTTTGCTCAGCCATAATTTCTTCTTCTTCTTCCTCCTCCTCTTCTTCAAAATTTAATGGTTCTGGCTCTAGGTATGTTGGTTCATCTCCACCTCTGCCTCCTCCATTACCTTCCCCTCTACTTCCTTACCAGAGTCTAATCCTAAGATCACAAGGGTGTCTCATTCCCCTTGTCAAAAGACTAGAGGTTCCTCTCCATATTCAATAGCTTCTACCAAACCTTCAGGTGTGTCAAGAACTACTTCTTCCACTGATGATACAACAACCCCTATGGGAGTGGCTTTTAGCTTCCTTAATGCGTATGGAAGGTGTTTTATGCTTGGGATTAGTCTGATTGCTTTTTAGAACTGGTGGGTGATGGGATGAAGAGAGTGAATGTGATGATATGGAATTTCATGTTCATACTTGGGAGGTGAGAACTAACCAACTACGTATTTGGACATAGGTGAGAGGGGGTACACATTACTACCTTGACCAGATGGTTGATGAGTGAGTGTGAGAGGACATTCAACCATATACAACTGGGTTCCCTCCTTCTAGCTCTAGAAATGTTGATGATGTTAGATACGCCAACATTCAAGGGATCACCCTAGTATGAAGTCCCAACTAGACCCCACACCATGTGGTGTGGGATTCCCATCCAGTATGATGGCCCAATTGCCATTATCTTAAAGATTTGCTTCAACTCTTACTTGTCAGCATAGGAGAGTGGTATTCTTTGTCTTTGAGTAGTGAGGTTTGCATGCCCAGTGATTTGTAGTGTTACTTGTGTCAATGTTTCTTTCACTGTAGAGCGAGAGGGTGCAAGTGAGTCTTGAGTCGATTGGGGGGAAGCCCCAACTCTATTAGGAGCTCACAACACAACACAACGTGCACAACTTCCTGAAGAATAGTCCATACAGATGCAGTAGTCACAACACACAAGGAAAGATAACACGTACAACACTTAGCAGATAACTCTGCATGAGTGAAACAATTGTTATAGCAAGTTTATGTGAAAGGTTTGTCTGATGTCTGGGGAGGTAACCAACATGGCACGACGGCATTAGTAGCACATACAACACATTTTCATTAATAAATATGTATTACAACAAGTGAATGAGTTCATTTGTTAAACACATGTTAAAGAAACATGCATTAAAAGTGTTCAAGATCAGCCTTACAATAGTTACAATACATGTGTGAAAATGTGTTGGCCTATTAGCAGGCTTTTGAATTAATTGAAAGTTCCAAGACACATCATTACACCATAGATCACTAACCCTATGTGTGGGACATTGGAGCCACTACTTACTCCTCAAAGAAAATATTACAGACTCTCAAGGCTATGTGTGAGGAGCTGAGGTGAAAAGTCCTTTTCATGTACAAGTGAGGGGGTATTTATAGCCAAGGTTGATATTGACCCTTGTGGATTTTTGACTTCCCTCATGACTGTTTGACTTCCATGACCTTTCGACTTTGCATGACTCTTCATATGACAAGTGGGTCTCTTGTACTTCAACGTTACATTACAATGATTGACAATATGGCCCACAATAGAGATGTGGATGACATGACTCACGGGGACACTTGACATGATAGTGCCAGTACATTCGCGTTCCTACTGGTGTGCATGTCAAACTTCAGTGTTGTTGGGTGATGGATGTCCTTATGGTGTGTCACAGCTTCACCTCTACATGGAAAAGTGTGCGGAGTCTTCGATGGTTGTTTGGTTGGCTTGATGTAGCATTCACAAGTTGCTCCTTGCTTGCATGTTGGCATGCTTGACAGGTTCATCCATTCATGAAAAGTGCATGTTCAACTATCCGTCCATCCATGAACACATCTTGCATGTTCGCTTGTCCATCCGTCCATGTGCGAACACATCCTTGCATGCTTGTTCGTTCATGAGCACATCTCTTTGCACGCATCATTTTTTCGTCCATCGATGAACACGTCCTTTTGCATGTACTCCCTTTGTTCATCCCATCTATCATCATGCCATTTTTGTTTGTGTACATGTATCTACAGTCACTCATGAAGAGATCACATCAAATCCATAAATCTCCTAGTCTACCAAGATGCATGATTGTTTCAGATGAAGGTGACCGGGAGAGGAGACAAGGCTACAAGTTGCAAGACGGAATGGATACTTTGGGAACTACTGGAGAAAACTGTGTAGAATTGACTGGGTGATGGAGATGGGCTATCTAGATTGATAGTGACTGTCCCTAGGGCCTGGCTCAGTTGCAAGAAAAAACTGGGCAGGTTTTTAGAGGAGAAATCCAGGTTGCAGGAAGGTTGGGAAAACAAAATCTATGCAATTTTTGAAAGGAGTGGGCAGCAAGATCCTGGCAACAAAAACTGTGCAATTCTTGGAGGGAACTAGCACTCAGCTGCTCGGACATTAGCAGCAAAAATTGTGTAATTCTTGGAGGGAACCAACAGTCAGATGCTCGAGCTTGGCAACAAAAACTACGCAATTCTTTAAGGGAAATGACAGTCAGTTGTTGGGAGTTGTTGTTAGGGAAGAGTGTGTTGATGCTAGGAGTTTGGCCTGTTGATCAGCTCTGCATAGTTTCTGAGCTGAGCAGACTGATGGGTAGCATAGGGCTTTCTCATGAAAACTATGTAGTTTTCTAGGTTAGCATCCAGTCGAATGACTGGAGGGCTAGCTGAAAAGCTACATAATTTTCTATGGGAGATATAGATGGGAACTTGGTATATGTCCAGCATGTCTACACAATTTTCTCAATCAGTAGAGCGGGCAAGGCCTGTAGGCTCTGAACAATTTTTAAGGGGAGTCAGTCCCAGGGTGACTATCGTGTCAAACTCTCAGGTTGACCAGCATGATGGTTGATTGATCTTCTTGCAAGTAGTGCAACTTGAAATGGATTGTTTGGTGCTTCTGCATTGTTCTGGGTGACATTCGATCGAGTCAATGATGGGGTGATGGTCTAGATGTCAAAGGGGAATCCAGTCATCAGAACTTTAGAAAAATTACCAAGTGTGAATGGAATGGTGCATACGTGATCTTGCAAACACACTCATACATAACTTGATGATGAGACGGCTCAAACCATCCAAATAGATATGTCAAACATGACTGACCGACGGTGTGAGAAACAAGTGTGATGGTTGTGATTGATCATTGGATGACCATGAAGACATTTGCGCAGTAACGAATATGACTCTATGTTTGAGCGCGACATATGTTTACATAGTGAACACAACATGTACACACAAATCAAAGACCTTGAGTATGACCAGAACATGGTCTCAAGTATGAAATTGATATCAACATGCAAATGTGGTCGATGGAATGATCAAGCAAGGAGTGTATGAAGACTCACGCAAGCTCACAAAGTGAGCCTAAGTGCGTGCAGTCATCAAGAAAAACTCTCAATGGAGGTTCCAAATTTAGATGTAGACCAAAATTTTGGAGGGTGTTATAGCCACTAAAACAAGACCATCAAGGCACCGACCTATAGCAAGAGTTGTGAAAGTAGGGTCGCAAGGACCATATCTAGGCAACAACCAACTAGAATATTACAAAGTGTGAAGGGGTTACGGAAACCCTCTGCGCTCATGCCCAATATTAGAGAAGTATTCTAATGTCCCAAATAGCAACTATTATGACCTTTTCACATCCACCATTCATCACACTTACCAGTGTTGAGCACTATATCTGTTGCCCGATCAGTTAGACCACTCAACCTTCATAGTCAATGAGAATGCTTTTGGTGGGTAAGGAGGAGGAGGACCAAGAGGACGAAGGGTGGGGGGCAGGGGACCCATTTCCTCTTACAAATTTGACTAAGAGGTACATGTCACATGAGATTTCCCTCTGCTGAGGAGGCCTTAGTTCTCTTAGTGTAAGCTCAATGCCCATGCAACAGAGGATTTCCCATACTAATTGTAAGATGGGAGGAGTGGAATAAACAACAAGGTGCAAATTTGATCAATGTAGATCTCAAGATTACAAAGGAATCCCCATTTTCCAACATAAACATAGTTAACCACGGTGGCAATAATACTAGATACTAGACCACAATGATCTGATTAGCCTCCCCAAAGCATTGATATAGCTCTGAGCAGCATAAACAATACTACAAAGAAGCAACCAAATTGTCTTACAACTTGACCAAAAACACAAGACCATCCAAAGGGCAGACAGATTCTCGTAAAGATAACACTTTAGACCTTCCAAAATCCACTGATGTTAGACCTATTGAGGAATGGTTTAGGCTATTCCAGCATATTGTCAATGATGATCATATTTTTGGGAAACTACAGAGAATATTGACAGGATCCATATCGAATTAAGAAGTTGAAGGGGGAACAATCTCTGCCAAATTTTCCAAAAGGCACACTAGGCGAGTAAGGAGAAATAAGAAAAGAATGGGTATGGAATTCAGAATCAATGCTCAGATCATAGGATTTCAAATCAAGGATACTATGTTAGACTTGGGCTCCGATGTCAACATCCTACCAAGAAACATGTGGGAGGCAATGGAGAAACCTCAGTTGACATTCTCACCAATATAGTTACAGATGGGCAATCAGTATTGTATACATCAAATTGGGAGACTGGAGGATGTGGAGGTCAATGTAGCAGGGGTGAAGATGCATGAAGATTTAAAATTGATCAATATAATGGGAGAAAAAGATCCTTACGCACAGTTGCTACTTATCTAATGTGCCTATGAAAATTATGCCATCATAGATCTAAAGAAGGAGCTAATGATCTTTGAGGCAGAGGTAGTAAGAGTCATTCAACCACTAGAACAATATCATGAACCCATATTCATAGAATTTGTAGATGACAGAGAATATCCAAGGATGTTAGAAGATTACATAAACATAAAAACTGAAGGATAGATCATCTGGAAGATTATCTATAGCTTTGAGGTTGCTTAAGAAGCTGCAGTGGATGCTTGGTAGCAAGGCGGATATGAGGTCAACAACAAATGTTGCGCTACATCATGTCGCATCAATTGGATAAGAATAGAGGTAACATACTTTCCCATCTTCAATGGTATAGACACAATGGATTTATGTCTTAACAAAGTTGATGCAACAATAAGAGAAGGGAATAGAGTACCATTATTAGACGTTTCACTACAAGTGACCCCAACATGATGGTGGGGGGTCCATCGTAACTATCTCCAAAACTGTGAAAGAATCAGGAGAGAAATGAATGAATGATTCAAATAGGTGGGGGAATACTAGCACGGGTTTACAAAATATCGATGGGAATTTGATCCCTGACAACACGTGGAAAGATGCAAGGACAGATGGAACTGAGGGGGAATTCTGAAAAACCTTTGCGTGCATGAATTCATACACACATTGGATACATTTCCTAAAGCCTAGTATGTACAAGAAGAAATAAGAAGGCAGAAGGGAGATTGTGATTCCCTAGCAGAACAATTTATTAGTAGTTTCTCTTTCAGGGACAATGATAAAAAGCTAACAGAGGCATTGCATGCTATCAAATGGGTCCTCCTTACACCAGGCCAGCTCTGGGATAGATGCATAGACCAGAGAATCTTACGTTCTTTCTATGAGTCAGGTTATGTGGAGGCAATGGCATGTGGGAACATTGACAAATAACTAGATGAGGACGACTTGGAGGGGTTGCGGTATCTGACATTCCATGAAACTCAAGCAGAGAGAGTATATAGGAAAGGCCTATAAATGTTTTTTTGCACTTCTAGTGAATTTCTAGAAGGAAATCATTGGTAGAAAGGATAAACCTAATATGGCATCAATATGAGCCTATTGGGATGAACATACGATCTTTTTTTAGATCTCCTATGGTGGTACGAGGATATATTCCCCTCATCAATTATGGAGTTAAGAGGGATTAAGGGAGACATATGGGAGATGAAAATTGTACTAAAGCTTGATGAAAAGGTAGTGAAGTGTAGGCCATATAGGTTGAACCAAGAGTCAAAGTAAATGTAAAGAAAGAAATAAACAAGATGCTAGAGGTGGGAATTAATTTTCTAGCGAACGAAGGAGAATGGGTCAGTTTGATAGTGATATAGATAAAAAAAGATGCCATGGAGATAAGAGTCTGCATGGACTATTGGAGTCTTAACAATACTTATGTACATGATCCATTCCCCAAAACATTCAAGAATGAGGTCCAAGACAATGTTGTAGGGAATGAGGCATATTCCTTCAAAAATGGGTTCTTGGGCTATCATCAAGTCAGAATTGCCAAATAAGAAAAGTGGAAAAACCACATTTACTAAGGAATGGGGATAGTATGCTTACCATATAATTCCCTTTGCTCTCAAGGATGTACTCGCAATATTTTCAAGAATTTTAATTTCAACTTTCAGGGACTACATCCATATGTTTTTGGAGGTATACATGGATGACTGGACAGTATACATCTTGTTGAAGAAACACTCAAGCCTACTCAAGATAATGTTAACCGCTACATATAACTATCTATATCATTGAACTTAAAGAAATGAATATTTGCAGTCCCATTTGGCACACTCCTAGGCCATATATTGTATGAAAATATGGGATATACCTAGATCCTACCAAAGTTATGGCAATAGTCAACATGGACCCACTAACCAATATTAAGCATCTCAAATCAACATTGGGGCACACTAGTTACTAACAAAGATTCATCTGCAACTATGCCGCCATCACCGCATCAATGGAGAAGTTACTAAGGAAAGTGTAATCATTTGAGTGGTTAGAGGAGTGTCAATTTGTAGTGAACATACTAAAGGAAAGGTTTCTATGTGCAATGATTCTAGTATATCTTGACTGTTGTAAAAAATTACATGCACATATCGATGCATCCGGTATTTCTCTAGGAGCAGTGTTGGCACAGCGAGGGGAAGGGATCTGGGACCATCTTATCTACTTTTCTAGCAGGAAATTATCTACTACTGAAAAGGATTACAACATGACTAAGAGGGAAGCCCTAGCCATGGTCTATTCTCTTCAGAAATTTATACATTCCTTTCTTAGAGGTCCATTTAAGTTCTTTACTAACCACTCTGCATTGAAATACTTGGTCAACAAACCTGTACTCGAGGGGGAGAATCTGGGGATGGTTGCTACTATTCTAGGAGTTTACTTTTGAGGTAATTATCAAACCAAGTTGGTTGAACATAAAAACCGATCACTTGTCTAGGTTGGATTCCGAAGACAATGGAGGTTCCCTTGATGACCAGCTACCTGATATCGAGTTGTTTAGAGTAGAAGAAATACTGGATTATCTAGAAGAGATCACAACTTTCCTAGCCTTAGGGAAATGTTTGGATGGCTACACGGATACACAAATATGACACATGGTCATTCGAGAAGATGATTACCAGCTAATTGCAAGGAAAATATACAAATTGGTCTTTGATTAGGTGTTGCAACGGTGTGTCCTTCACCACGAATGACATGAAGTGTTATGGGAGTGCCACTCAAGAGTTGTGGGTGGTTACGTAGAGGGAAAAGCTACTGCATGAAAGGTGCTATAGGTAGGTTTATGCTGGACAATGTTCTATAAATACTCCAAGGAATATGTTAAAGGGTGTTATGTGTGCCAGAGAGTCGGGAAACCATCACATCATGATGAGTTTCCATTACAATTGAAAAGTGCCTTACAAATAGTGAAAAATGGCCAGTTGATTCCATATGGCCAATAAATCCACTCACGCATCACACTCAGCCTAGGTACATCATCATAGTGACCACCTGTCTCACAAGATGGGTTGAATCATCACTGGTGAAGGACTGCATAGCAGATACAACTACAAGGTTTATGTTTGAAAATATCATTTCACTGTTCAGGTGTGCTAAGAGCCTAGTGACTGACCAAGAAGCTCCTTTCATCAATGAAACAATTTCTTCTTTGGTCCACAATTTCATGATGCAACATCAAAAGAAAAATCCATATCACCTACAGGCCAATGGAACAGTAGAAGCATTAAAAAATATACTAGAAAAGGGATTAACTAAGGTGTGTTCAACAAATAGAGATGGTTGGGATGAAAGGGTTCCTAGCATGCTATGGTCTTATCACAAAACAGTGAAGAGGCTACGCATGTGGACATCATTCCAATTGGTGAATGGAAGAGATGTCATGGTTACGACAGAGTTTTCCATCCTTAGCATATTTATTGCCCACTCTATAAGGATGATTTAGGAGGCGTCACTCCATCAGAGATTGAATGAACTATTGGAACTAGATGAAGAAAGACTCCTAGCATATGTTCACCAATCAGTTGAGCAGAGAAGGTAGAAGGTGTGGCATGATAGACACATCGAGAAGAAATAATTTATAGTTCAGGATTATTTTCTATTATATGATAGTAAGTTCCAGAAGTGTTGGGGAAAGCTAGAGATGCACTGGTTGGTCCTGTTCATAGTTGCAAATATGAGAGAGTTTGGAACCATCAAGCTCGCGCAACTAGATGGAGTACCACTACCACATTGGGTGAAAGGTGCATGCTTGAAACCCTCCCACACATCAAATATTGACATTCAAAATTGATTTGGTCTCTAAAAAGAGATCATACGTAGGGTTAGGAAAAATCACTAAGAGTCAATTATTTAGTCTAGGTCATGTTTACTTAGTCATTGAGATATTTGTCAAAAAAAATCCATTTAAAATTCGGGACATCAGTTAAGTCACAGCTTCAAGGTCATAGCATCGCAACTTCTTGTGTCGAGGGGGGTAGTAGTTACATGTGCTAGAAGTCCTTTTGGTAATAAGTAGGTAATCATTCTAGTGTCAACCCATATTTCGATATAATATTTTATGTTATTGAAAAAAATTAATTCCTAAATGCCATCCATTATGTTATTATAATTATCCATCAACTCCACTTTGTCTTTTTTAGAATTGTGTCATCCAAGTCAGGTCCAGCTCAGTTGACGATGGATTAACATGTTGGAGTCTACATAGGGAAAGTTTTCGTAGTAATTAGTTAGCATGTCTTGTTAGAAACATCATGTTGAGATGGTCTACTTATCTTGCACGGAAATTCAATATTTCTTGGAGTTTGGAGCTAAGTTTATAGATTCATTCCAGTTAAAGTCAAGTTCTCAATGTAGTCAACCAAGAATTTTCTATTATCCACCAGTAATTTGATTCTATCAGTAATAGTCCAGCATGACAAATCCAATTATTTCCATTCCTTAAGGGATTGGATGAAAGGATCTCACTTACAGAACTACCCTACGGAAAATATGATAAGGCCACACTCATCGACAATGTTTTTTTAGATTTTTTTCAATTCCCGGCCTTGAAGAGGGAAGTATACATAAAGACTGTCACAAAGGAGGATGGGACAACAATAGTCAAGGCCAAGGTCAAATATAGGGGAATTCAACAATCGATACTATTAAATTTGTAGAGTTTTGATGTGTTTGGAAGAACTCTCGCAGTAATGTAGTGCACCAAACTGTTGATCAACAAAATTCATTGTAGGTCGCTCTATTTGGACAAGGAGTATTTGATTCACGTGGTCGATACTCATAGGCTCATAGGACTATCAGCAATGGGGATGTAGTTTCGATAGTATTTCAGACCAACTCAAAAAGAGCAAAGAAGGAGACAGATGTCGATTACTACGCCAATTACAATACCAGGAGGGGCAGGAAGGGAGTGAGAATCGACCTCATCAATAAAGAAAAGATTAATTTTTCTTCTATATCATCACATGGAATTTGATTCACCATTTCTTGAGGAATGAGTGCATGTTGGACAAAATATCAGTTGCAGAGAATTGTATAGAGGGCGTGTAACTGAATTGGTGCTCATTTCTACTAAATGAATTATTTGAGGATTGTGAAGATGTGTATAAGAGGAGTACTAATTTCATCTATTGTTATTTGGTAATGACTATGGTGATTTGGAAGTCATGCCCACCAAAGGGTAGGGACATAGCACCAAACTTAGAGGACCAATCTTTAGCTCTCTAGTATGCACCTTGGAGGACTTCAGGAGACCTAAGAAGCAAGGAAATCAATGAAGCCTCCTTTATAGGGGTGTATGTCAAAATGATCAAGGTGATGAGAGCCACTAAAATAATCCCAATGTCACTACTATATTAATATTCCACATCAATTTGGTTTGGGGCTACTCATAGGAATACTTCCATCAGGATGCATTATGTTTACCCGCACACCTTTCAGATGCAGGCCCAGAAATTTGTGCTATCAGCAGAAGCTTTTCATGCATAAGTTGGGTCATGTTCAATGCTCATAGGAGAAATTTTAGAAGCAAAGGAGCTATATTTATTTGATGTATGGTACCACTGTTGTTACTGGGAGAAACAATCATGGACATGAGGAAGTGGATCACTGAGCATGAGTTGCAGCTAGTCTTCACTCAAATGAAGAAGCAGATGAGTTCAATCAAAGAAACCATGGAAAGCATCGCCAATTCATCAGGTTTGGTCCCTAACTTAATTTAATTGCAAGGTTTTATGCAGCATAACCCTCTTGCAAACACATCCATTGTTGTTTCCATTGCACCTGTTGGACCTCATTCTTGTTCTAAACCGACAATTCCTAAGCCCTACAAAACAAAAGGGCCCAGACTCTAATCAAAAACTAGAAGCAGGAGGTAAATCTTGTAGTGTCAATCATTGACACAACCATGGAGGGACCCTAGAGTGTCGTGACATCCCTAATCATAGAAGAAGTTCCACCCTCTGCCTCCACTATTTCACCGAACTCACACGATCCATCCCTGCATACCATGTCCACCTCCATAACCCTGTCAAATACCATTCCCTTTGGCACACTGCTAGGGACCAAATATATGGAGGTTTACTCTATGGTTCAATGTTTCACAACATTCCCTGGTGGATCAAATGTCACAAACTCCATCATATCCCTGTTGTTAGAGTTAGCCCCATAGTTCAACACAATGTTTGTAATATCCAAACCATTTATTAGATCTATTGATCCCTTTGTGGTCCTCTTTCCTTTAGATCCCCTTATTTTTCCTATTCCTATTTCTATACTAGCAACACCACAATTTAAAGAATCATTGCAGCATGCCACATCTCGCCATGATCACTTAGACAAATGTGTTGCTAGTGGACGCCCCTTGCAGAGATGGTTCCTTAATCCATCCAACATGCAACAGAATGATCTCCATAATTTCTTGTCATCTTAATTATTTAGTTTTATACAACAACCAGTGCAGAGGGCTACACAAATTCATAACGACCTTCTCACCGACCACAAACAAAAAAAACAACAAATTGTTTCCCTTACACCCAAATGAGACTAGCTCTGATAGTACAATTAACAACTGCACAAACAGGTTGAACAAGTCACTTCATAGTGAGAGTTGGTATGGCCATATATCGCTAATGTATTCACTGAAGCCTCAGAATACTTCTCGACTTGCACCCTGGTAGAATGCTGCTACCACATCCAAGTAGCATGCAACAGGCTGATCTCTTCAAACAAGGAACTAAGTCATAGCCTTAATGCTACAAGGAAGGCACTACCAGATCCCTGAATGGCATATGTTGATGAAATTTAACAAAATATCACTGCTACACCAACATTGAAAGCCTCCATCCTCGATGCTATGAAGGATGGGTACACCTTGGTGCAATAGGTTCACGACTAGTCCTGAAGCCTAATGAAGAAAAATCAACTAATCTACCTGCTCTGCCAGATAACTGAATAGGTCATTGTCGAGATTAGGAGCTCCAAGGACAATGGTCAGCGGCATAATTTTGAAGCAGAAGTAGCCTCTCTTGAATTCCACCTCCATAAAATCGAGGATGAATTGGAAAACTCAAAACAGAATCTCCATGACCTTCGATTGCCAGTGTGCACTCATGTTAATTCTTTGTGAGATCTTAATTAATAAATGAAGGAGCAGTGGGCTTCCTTGCTAAAAAATAGACCAACCCAACCAAACTCTATTATGACAAAAACTTTCCTTAAGAAAGCAGCAACAATGAACGAACCCTAACAATAAGCATTAGATAACTACACTAAATTCTACCAAGGGACAAAATTTGTCATGCCAAATTTGGGGCCTTCATTGGAAAAGAAGGCTAGAGAGAAGTGGTAGCAACACCATGGGAAGCACCAACAGTGGTACCAGCAGATCACCTGTATAAAGTTCAATCACACCAATAACACTGACAATGTCATGGGAAAATTGACTCAGGGAAGAGTCAATGGACTATGGTCAGGGCCTGTTGGGGCCTTTTTTTTGAGATTTTGGTGATGAGGAAACTATAACTAGTGGCAAATATGGCCATTGGAGTCGTGGAGTTGATAGCCAAGGAAATATTGGAAACTGGAGGATGACTGGAATTCACAGAGAGGTGGCATGTAGAGGCAAGGAAAACTGAGCAAGGAAAGAGTAGAGCCAGCTGAGAATGAAGGTAATCGAGCAAAATGAAAGTATAATTGGTAGTACAGTTGGATAGTAGGTGATAAAATGTAGAAGAGAGAATGAAGGATGGTTGTTGTTGTTACTAGTCCATAGGATGAAATTGTAATATTTTTAGTCTTCCTGAGTTGTGGAACAATGGAAAAGGCTCCAAGATCCCATTTGTACAACTTTATGCTTGTCGTGTTGTTTTTGTTGTAATCATCAAGCCTTGAGCCATATGTAGTACTTTATGTTATGAGATGATTAATGGAGAATATTGTTCTAGAACCAACATGTATCTTTAAGAATTATGTTGACTCTTTAAAAAATTTAATGAATGCATCCTATTAGCTAGCTTCCTAATATAGTATGAGTATATTGCTGAGATCTGGTTCTTTTTTATGTGAAGTCACTAAATTTCAGTCTCTTCCACTTGGTATTACTCCCTTGGTATCTAATTCCACCTTCATTTGACTTCAGTCGCGAAACCCCTCGGGTGATACTCCTTATCGTCTCTCGGTAAGGTGAAAATGTTAGTGTTGCTCTATACTAGAGTTGAGCCTTGTTGGTCGCTTGTGCCTGAACCCACGATCTCAACCCTGTTGTCATTTTCGTGCTAACCAAATCCTTTCTATGCAAGTATCATCACTATTACTTGAAACTGCATATTCATCCTTGTGGTGTAAGAAACATGAACCTTCCATTTCATTACTACCATGTCAATATAGTGCCTTCATTAGGGTACATGATACCAATCACTTTCGAATCACAACAAGTCATTGTACTCAATTCAAATCTAACACATTGAGTGTTAAAATTCTTACTAAATACACATCTTGACCTTATATCAACTCCATTACCATTTGTGAGAACCTATAATACCATATGTTATATCCCAGTGACATTACTATTAAACACATGTCATGACATATAAAATTTCCTTTTAACAATATCATGACCTTGCTATCCTACCTATTAGGGTCTAGGTAAAGCTTTTTTATGTACCTATCATAACCTATGACATAACTATTGCCATTCAGACATAAGACCTGTCATAACCCTGTATCACCTATTATAATACTTATTTACAAAACCTATTGTATACCCGATACATCCCATATAAAAGACATGTTAAAAGGATGATTATAGACTTTCTACAACCTGTTATGATCTTGTAATACACTAGTCACTTACATGACACTGATTTAGCATTTGTAACCTGTGTACCTATTATACCTTTTTCACCTAGTTCTGACTACTTGGTACAACTTGTTACCTACTTGTATGCAATTCACCTGTGGTAACTTATTTATAACCTGTCATCCACCTATAACCAATTTTTCTATAGTGTCCTATATTTCTAGGTTATCATATCTCATGAGATCCTATGACAATCTTAGTGGTACATGTCACTACATATTTCTTATAACTATATCATTCCTATCAAGTCTTATGAGCCCTATTATTGCACCAAGGATGTTGCAACTCCCAAGGGCTTCTCAACATAAATTATCGACCCAAGGTTTGTACAAACTTAGAGGTGACAGTTCTATATGAAAAGTAGGTTAGGTTATATTCATGTCATCCTCATTCATGAAATCAGATCAAGGTGTTCAAACACCACTCCTCTAACTAATTACAGTGAAAACTTCTTATGAAAGCATAAATGAACATGATTCTCACTGTGAAGGTGTAAATTCAATTTATAAAATGTAAATGCTAATTGAAATTGTATGAAAGGAAAAGGATCGTCTATTTGCAGAAGTAAGTAATGCTACTCTACTTACACACTTAATCAAATCAATAATATATTTTCATGCATCATTTGTCTACTCACACTTGCTTGAAAATGAGGAATCCAATCTCAAGTATATCTATGAGGAAAAATACTAATTCTAACTCTATTTTTCTATATGATGGTTGCAGTGAGGAAAGGATGACATTGGAGTGGTCTTAGAGTATTCCCTAATCATCAAATCAAAATTTGTGGGCCATTATTCAACTGAATTATGCAAGAGTCAAAGTATGGAGAAATGTTGGTTGAACAAAACAATGCTACATGTCTGCCACAGGACATGCTACATAAGGTCTTGTATTGCTACAGGACACATTGTCTTTCTATAGGAAGAGGGTCAAAGATATATTTTAGGATAAAAAAGGTACCTTGAAGGTAGAGGAAGGTGGATGAAGGTAGAAGGATGTAAATGAAGGGTGTGGAAGCCCCTTAGCCAATCATAGTACCCATCGAAGGTCTATATTGCACCAAAGTTGATGCCCACAATGTCCTTCATTAAATTTAAGAGAGTGAATTTAGAAAAAGATTTTGGAAACAAGTTGAGGTGCCTAGAATGAAGATGGAAACATCTAGATAGATGTATAAAGGTGTGCCCACCCCTGCAAACCAACACAATTCATGCATCTAGTCAAATACATGCATCAAATGATCATTATTGCAATAATGTAAATTAACATGGACAACATGACTTGAATTTTATTGAAGCCTACTCTAACAATGTTGAGAACTAAGCTCTCACTAGCTACTCCTAGATGCAACCAAAATTTGAATTCTAATGAGCCTTGGGTTGTTTATAGAAAACTAATTGAGGGGAAACATCCTTGAAAGTAGGAATGCTCCCCTCCAAAATCTCAAGATTTGTAGATTTTCTTCCCTTTGACATAGTCATGCACTTGGATTCCCTCAGTTTCTAGTGAATCAAATTTGCTGATGAGGATTTTGTGATCTCAAGCTATGTTAGGGAGTTAATCAGGTAGACAAGCACCCTATATTCTCTCTAGGTGTCTCCATCAATCCATGGATGGTAAATATCTCCAAAAATGCATGATTTTCCTGCATATTAACCACATTAGGTCATATAATATGAGAGTTTTAAGGGTTGGATGATATCACATTGAACCTCATAATATAATTATTGACGGGCACCATCATCACCATCAGCCAAAGTTGTTTCTCATCCTTTGAGTAACTTAGACACTGATGTGAATTTCATGCATAGCCTTGGTGGCCTCTTTGACATCCCAATTCATATTAGATGGTGTTCCTTCCAGTCGATAAAAACATGCATTCATCTCTATGTCTGTCCATTCTTTTTGTTCTTCTGCCTGGTTCCGTCTCTCTTGTAGTCCCAACAGTAAGTGAGGACTGAGTTTGAGTCTTATCCATTTGACCTTGAAACTTTTTCATGATCCTTTTGTATAATGGGTTTCTCTCCAAGGCATTCCTTAGTCTTTCTACAAAGTGATACTCTCTAATTTGTAAACCGTGAGGTACGACATGCCACCTTCTTTGACAATCCTGTAAACTCTCTATTCCAAACATCCCAAGGGTGTCCTCAAAATGTAGGATGTATTTTTCTTGGGTTTCCTTGTATGTAGGTGCTATATTAGAATTAGAAGAGATGGGATTGTGGTTACTGATGACAACCTTTGGGGCTTACTAATTATGCTTTGATGAATAAGGGATCCCTTTCTTTTTTTTCCATCACCATATTTACTTCTCCATCTCTTGTTTCCTCATGGGTCAACCAAGGGGCTAATTAAATAATTTGCATGTCTCCCAATATTGAGTTTGGGTCCCATCAATCCATATATGTTAGGATCAAATTATGCATGTAATACTCAACTAGTTTTTCCCTATCCTCGATACTTGACTTTTTGCAAAATGCAGTGAATGTTTTGTAGTCCAAGAAAGGTAAAGACCCACATTGTGCTAACATCTTTATCAAAAATTGCAACCACTACTCCTTGAGGAAGATGTCATAGGATTTGTATGGATGCTTACATTATATGGCTTCCATACATAAACTTGCCATAGTGGCAAGTTGTGTCTCTTTTTCTTGCAGTAACTGCTCTCTTAGCCTTGTGTTTTCTTCGTGAAGCTACTCTCTCATGATTAACTCCCTTAATTAAAAACCATTCAGTTCCTTTCCCATTTCAATTACCTTCTCCTCCATGAGACCCACACCTTCTATCTTTTTGGAATTTTCAATTTGAAACCATTTATGAGTTCTTCCTCTTTCCTTCTCCAAATCAAAGAGGAGTGGTATTGCAAATTTCTCAAGTATAATCCTACCACCCACAACAAACTTTTAGTATGATTCTAGGTTGGGTTGTTAATTAGGCTCATAGAGCTCTTGGAGGCTTTTTTTATCTTCTGTTGGGGTGGTTTCCCCTTCCAGTTGCACCTCCTATTGCTCTTATATCATCTTGTGTTTCTCTTATAGCAACCCTTGTTTCTCCTATAACTCTTCATTTTATTCTTGTAATAGGGAAGATTGTGTCTTCAACCGCTTAAAGGTGACTTCTCTAGTGGTGGGCCTTCCCATGGGTAGCACAAATTTCTTATTTTTGGCCTTATGAGAGGTGACTTATTCAATCCTTCCCTCATTATGTCCCACTTCTCCTTTTTTCTTGTTGATTCATCAATGGTGATAGGGATTTTTGAAGGAGGATGAGGCTTTCATTACTTTATCCCACCACTCTTAATTGTTTTAAGGTATAATGGTTCTTGCCTTGGCTACCTTATTTTGGGATTGAAAGATGTGCCGAATGTGGCGAATGCGGCAGCCACTTCTTGCTCTATGTTTCCTGGTGAAAGGATTATTTTCTTTCCTTCCCTACTTGTCTCTTGAGGTTTAGGTGGCACCTCACGGTTCTCCTCCTCTACTTATTGCTTCTTCCCTTATTTTTCTTCCTATCTTTGTTATTCTTCTCCCTATGTTCCTGTTGCCTCCATTTCTTCCTTGGTTTTTTCTTCATCCTCTTCCCTACCCCCAATAATAAAGGCTTGTCTTTCCTCTTGTTGTGTGGAGGCAATGGCTTGTGTTTCAATGAAAATTTTCTTGTCCATTTTCAAAAAAGTATTCCACAGCACAATGTTCCTTAGGAAGCTTAAGGCATCCATGACAATCAGCTTAATGAACCCATGGTGATAAATGTGTTGATGTTTCCCTTCCCTCACTTTCTGGCTCATTTCAAGGATATACTGTAGGAGAAAATTGATGACGCTCATCAATGGGTAAAATATATGTACCCTAATGCACCTCCAACTTACTAAAATCAACTCTTCTCATAATTATTTACATGTTTTAATTATAATTTGCAAGCACTAGTATGTTTTATTAGTTTTCTTCCATTTGTGGATATTTCTAACATTAGCATTATAGAGATAAGAAAATATTCAAAAAAGGCTGACAAAAAGTGGATCTTACCTCATTTCTCCCTTCGAGGAATCATGGCTTGAGGAAAATTTCCCATTTAGCCAAAAAAGACAGAATTCTGGTTTCTTATGAAATTTAGTGTTTTTATGCTAATTAGGTCATCATCTTTCAGTTTTAGAAGATATGTTGCAATTGACATTTCTGATATCTTAGGTCCTGCATTGATTTCATTTTTCTTTCATAATGGTTTCAAGCATTATCATGCATGAACTTGGAAAATAAATGATGAAATTATGTTTTCTTCTATTTAAGTAAACCCTCCTTGTTTTGAGATGAATTTATGGATAAACGCCAACAGTGATGTATATGTTGCAGGAGTTATTACATTACAGCAAGACTTGATATCATCAGCCTCAGCCAAACCATATCCACCCATGATCGCCAAAATCCACTAAGGTCTCCATTCGAATTATCATTTTACAAGGAAAACTTGCCATGTTGATTGAGCAAATCCAACCATGGTAAAGCTTTGGTTTGAGTTCCGATTAAGTGCCTACCACTCCCTTGCCTTATTCCCACCTTACTCACCTCTTCCAAGATCCATCCCACCTTATAATCCACTCCCTATGCTTTCGGCTTGCTCCTGTAGGAAAACAAGTGATCCTGTAGGTGAACTAGGACATCCTGTAGGAAAACCTGTAGTGCCATGTTTTGAGCCCAAATTGTGAAACAACATCACTAAATCTAGGAGTAGACCCATGCTTACCTTCCAAGCCATCTGAACCATTGCACTCATCTTCCTCTATCACACATGCCATGCAACCAAAAAGGATTAGCATTTACATTTTTACAAAAAGATAAAGAGAAAAAAAGGTCTTTATATTTATTCATGCACATAGTAGTTAAGTGCTTGTTTAGATGAGACTTCATGCTTAGACTAGTTAATACTTCATATGTGTTAAATTATAGTTATTTTGCAAGAAATGTATGTTAACAAATAGCTAGATGATTTATGTTGTTTTGTAGGCATTTCTTTTAGTCTTCCATAACTACATTAAGTAGCACTTCAATTCTCTCAATTAGGGTAAAATTCTCCTCTCTAAATTGGTAATTAGACTTCTTCTAATCAATATAAGGTTGGTTTGAGAAGCCCTAGTGGTCTATCACCCCATATCAACAGTGAAAAAGAGTGGAACCATTACAGACATTTGTGTATACAACACTGTCACCTCCAAGTTTGTAAAAACCCCGAGTTGATCAAGTAAAGTTTGTAGCCCCAGGAGTTGCAACTTCCTTGCTGCAATACTAGTGCTCATCACTTTTTGGCGTCGTTTCCAGGGAGGTGTCTGAGTAGAGGTGATTTCTTCTTTATTTTTTCCATTTATTATCTCTCTCATTATGCAATTATTTCTATTCTACAAAGTAGTTTTAAGTTGGTTTTCTTTCCTTTCCATTTTACAATTGATTCCATTCAACAATTACTTTCAATTCAGTTTGTCTTTTCAATTTTGTAGTCGGTCTTAAATCTTAGAAAAAGAGACAAAAGCAATGCTTTCATGCCTCATGGGAATAGGGATAACTTAGGAAAATTTCTACCAAATACCCTCACCACTTCAAATAGCCAACCTTCCCTCTTATTTGGTGATTATGAACTACATGACCCCTTAGGCGAACAAGAAGAGACTTTTGAAGATCATCTAGGGGAAGAAGAAGAAACCATTCCAACTGACATAATGGCTGAAAATAGAAATGAAAGGGAATATAGGAAAATAAATGAGGATGTTTCTCCCATTAGAGAAACTAATGGGGATGCCAAGATGAAAAACATAAGCCCCTCTGCTCTTCCTCACTTCCATGGCCTGACCTCAGGAGATCCAGATACTTTTTTTTTGAATTTGATGTCATATGCAGAAGTTATGATTACACCTATGATGATCAGAAGTTGAAATTATTCCCATCCACTCTCAAGGATGCAGCCCCCTTCTGGTTCATGGGTTTACCTGGGATAGTATCACCACTTGGGATCAGATGCAACAAGCTTTCAACAACAAGTATAGGGACTACTAAATTTCCAAAGATACCAAAGAGGAAATTTTTAGAATTACCTTGGGACATGATGAGTCCTTAGAGGATTATGAGGAAATATTCCAACTCACCTATAAAAGGCCTAGATGCACACTTGATCTTGAGTCACTTAAGTTAGTCCTTCTTAGGGGGATTAGGGAAGACCTTCTAGAAACCCTAAACCTATTGTTAGGAGGGGACATATATCCATTACCCTATGATGATATCAAGACAATTTTCAAGAATCATTCTAGGATAGCTAGGAAGAAGGGTAGGCTAGCCAACTAGTGGCCAGTTCATACTCTTGCAACACATCCATAAAAAGTGAAATTCGGAACATGTTGGAAAATATCGCTCTACAAATAGACGCTATGCAAATAAAATGGAAGCAAGAGGAAGCAGAGAGAGGATTAGCCATCTTCTACCCTAGATACACAATAACACACCCTAGGAATTGATGTCTATTGAACCTTATAGAAATCTGCTTGGTTTGTGAGGAAAATCACTCCACAGACAAGTGACCTTATCTGCCTGGACTAAAATTTGTGTATCAGGGAACTGAAGGGGTGACTAAACAACTCTGCTACATAAATCAAAGGAGGCCTCATGGGCCTTGACCATACCATTAGGGCATGCAACTGTAATCCTATTAATATTACAACCCTAATCGAAACACATCCATTCACTTTCGGTGTCCCCCTGCTCATCCCTCTCGGTCTACACATTCTCCTTGGCATTTTGCACCTTAATACCATTGTCAGTTGGCCAACCAGCCATTTTAGCCATATAATTCTCCATAACCTCAGTGGAATGCACCACCACAGGGATGGAGGTCCCCACACAACAATGCTCCACCTTTATTTCCTTCACCTCCATCTCAACAACAACTTTTATAGCCTGATCCACCTAAACAACCACAAATCCCTACCCAACCAAACCAAAACCCAAACAATATACATGCACAACAAGTCTACAGTAGAGAGACATCCTACCCTGCTTATGATGTGGAAGTTCGTGAAATTAACCATAGGTCTGGGAGAGTGCTCCCAGATAGCCAACCTCCATCTCCACCTAGGGAGAGTGAGGAGGAAAGAGAGGAAAGTATGCCTATAGTAAATCCACCACCCTTTCCTAAAATATTAACCCATTCAGTCCAGCATACCCCAAAAGAGACAGAACTTCTAGGTGAGTTGAAAAATCTATGTGTCAAAATCCCACTTCTCCAAGCTATTAAAGGTGTACCCATTTACAAGAAGATGATTAAAGAAAATTGGTTCAAACTTCCAGGAAGGCAAAAAAGAGACACCCCTACCATTAATTTCATTGGAAAACTGTCTGACTTAATGGTGGGGTGGGTAATTTTTACAAAGTATTTAGACGCTGGGAGCCTTGTAGTAGATGTACACATTGATGGCACTATTTCCCCGCATACCTTGATTGATGTTGGGGCTTCCATCAATGTAGTGACTAAGGACATTATGCTCAAGACACATCTCCAAGGATCATTAAAGAAGACCATGATAGTCTTGCATACTAATCCATAGTAGCCCTTGAGGGGATTGTTGAGGGTGTGATGGTCTTCATTGATTCCTAGGAATACCATGTAGACTTCTTAGTTCTCTAACCTAAGATCAAGTTTAATGGTTATCCTCTCATCCTTGGGAGGCCTTGGTTAGCCATTGTCGATGCCTACATGAGTTGCAGGGCTGGAAATATGACTATCAAAAATGGGCATCTATCCAAGTAGTTGGTCCTGTACCCTCCTGCTCAGCCATCTCTAGAGCATGACTTACCCTTGTGGCTAGAAGAGGAGGAAGAATATGAAGTATACTCCTCCCAAATTTATACCCTAGAAACTTCCATAGGAGGACGACAACCTCATGAAGATGATTTGAATGAACACATCCTCCAAAATCAAACTCCCAACACCATGTCTCTAGGGGAAGTAGTGAAGGAAACTAAGGAAAACCATTAGATTGATATATGCTTAGCTAAATCAAACTATACTTGCGCCAAGAGAATATAATTTGACCCTGAAAGAGCATTGAAATCAACCCCTCTCTCTCTTTACACCAAGAAGAAGAGTTATGTAATATGCTAAGAGAGTATTTGGATGCCTTTGCTTGGAATTACAAAGAAATGAAGGGAGTGCACCCCTCGGTGTGTGCTAACAATATCTACATCAAAGAAGGTTGAAAACCAGTCTGACAACCCCAAAGAAGATTGAATCTAGCTCTCAAAGATATAGTCAAAGAAGAGTTGCAAGAGTTGTTCGATGCAGGATTCATTTACCATATCTTGTATAGTGAGTGGGTGTCTCCTCTTGTGCTATTTCCAAATAAAAATGGAAAGTGGAGGATTTGTGTTGATTACCGAGAGCTAAAAAAATCCACAAAGAAGGACGGTTTCCCTCTACCTTTCATTGACCAAGTGTTAGATGGTATAGAAGGAAATAAGTTATGTTGGCATTATGATTCAGGTTTGGCGCTATGGAACAGGTGTTGTACTTGATGGCAACTCACTCAAGAGGCAGATCTCTGTTTAGGCTCTCAAAATCATAGAAAATGAGATACCCATAGGTGAGCCTAAGAAAAGCTGCAGACCCGCAGGTACCTCGACCAAGAAGTGTGGACATACCTGGAGGTACTCTGTTCAAAAGGTGCGGACCTCAATTTCACTCACTTCAATGCAGAGAAGCGCATGCATGTGGGAATTCCTATGAATGGTCCATGGTATTTAGTCCAACGTATATGATCCTATGGTTTTTGTCCGTGGTATAGCATTTAAATTATTGAACCCCGGTTTTGGGTCCCTTGTATTGGTTCTTTATGGTTTTGACCCTTGGTTTGAGTATGGGCTTGCCTATAAAAAGGAAAGGAGATCATTTGGCTAGACACTTTTTTATTATTGAATATCTTAAGATCTAAAATTTTGGGTGATCGGTTTGATAAAACTAGATCTAAATCAAGGTGAATACTGTAAATTGTAAGGCGGACCTATCGTGATCTCTTTAGCGCATGATCATATCTATGGATCTGACAGTCTGTGCCATATTGGAGGACTGATAAATTGGCTCTATTTGGAGGTACGGAGGCGATCCACAGCGTAGGTGCAGAGGTACGTAGCTCAGCAGAAGGCGAAGGTGCAGAGGTACGAAGCGCAACAGAAGGCGCTGGTGCGGAGGTACGCAGCGCAGCAGAAGGCACAGTGTGGAGGTACGCAGGGGAGCAAAAGGACCAAGTGTGGAGGTACACTGTCAGGCAGACAATGCAGGTGCTGATCTGCGCAGAGGTACGCAATGCAGCAGAAGGACTAGGTGCGGAGGTACGCAGTGCAACAGAAGGCGCTAGTGCAGAGGTACGCAGCGCAGTAGAAGGCACAGTGCGGAGGTACGTAGAGGAACAGAAGGATCAGGTGTAGAGGTACGCTATCAAGCAGACAGTGCAGGTGTGGATCTGCACAGAGGTACACAGTGCAGTAGAAGGAGTAGGTGCAGAGGTACGCAAAGCAGAGGAAGGATCAGGTGCGGATCTGCGCAGTTTAGACACAGAAGAGTTCTGGATATTCACAAGTTTCTATTGGTGAAGATTGCGGACTTTTCTTGAAATATTTGTTGGCTGCCTTTTATCTGTTGTTGCAGAGTTCTGGGTTTAGATTATTGGTATTGCTTTTCTGGTTACTGCATTCTGACAAGTTATTGGTTGACTCATTGTGTGATTGTAAAAGGAGATTGGTTGATTCACATGTACTTGATGATTATTTAATGTTCATGGATCCAGTCTAAAAATTAATGAAACGAGGTCCTTGGAAGAAAAGAAGAAGGTCAGCACCTACGTACTAGTAGATCAGCTAGTACAAGAGCTAACGGGGTTGTAGCTCCTTTCCAGGAAAGACTGGAAAATGAGAGAGGGTTGTAGCTCTTAGTAGGTTGCAGCCTACGTACTGGTAAATGACTGCACTAGTACAAAATCATTGTAAAAGAAGTTTCTAATTGAAAGAAGATAGAGATATATTGCAACAGGTGGTTTTCACCCTCATTGGGTTTCCACCTTATATATGGTGTTCTTTGGTGTGACTATCTGTTTTTTTGTTCTTGCTCATTATTATATGGTACTGACATACAAATTAATGATCAATAGTTGAAGAATAAATTAAAGTATAAATCTGGAAGATATATTGAAAAGAATTTAATAATACCGATTCACCCCCCCTCTCAGTATTATTTCCAACAAGTTCTTCTCTTTCTTTCATGGATTCAGTGGGTAGAATCAAATACAGATCAACCCAGAGGACCAGGATAAAACCACCTTCACCTATCCTTGGGGTACTTTCTCTTATAGGGTCATTCCTTTTGGTCTATGCAACACCCTTTCCTCTTTCTAGAGAGCATTCCTAAGTATCTTTGCAGAGCTAGTCCATGATGTAGTAGAAATTTATATGGATGACTTCACACCCTATGGGTGTGATTTCTAGGAGTCTCTCTCTAACATATGCAAGGTACAAGAAAAATGTATTGAAATGATCTTATCCCTTAGTCCCAAAAAATGTTAGTTCTTGATGACTGCAGGGACTATTCTAGGTCACTCAATATCCCAAGAAGGACTGCAGGTAGACCCAAATAAGATAGCCATAATCAAAAGGGTCCTGACTCTATAGAAGGAGAGGAATGTCATGAGCTTTTTAGATTTAGTTGGATACTATAGGAGATTTATAAAATATTTCAACAAGTTAGCTTCTCCCTTATTTGGGTTATTGGCCAAAGACTCCAAATTTTTATGGTCAGAAAGCTACCAAGAAGCCCTAGACACCCTAAAGGACATGTTGACTACAATGCCTATTCTCTGAGGCCCAAATTGGGCTCTTCCTTTTCATATTCATGGAAATGCCTCTCACAAAGATATAGAAGTAGCTCTAGGCTAGACAAATGACAAGCTACCTTATGGCGTTTGCTTCATCAGTAAAAATATGTCGAATGTCGAGTTAAACTACACCGTAACTGAAAAAGAGCTCTTAGTTGTTGTGCATTGATTGAATAAATTTAGACATTACATTACTAGTTACTAGACATTTTTACATACCGAACATGCTGCAATTAAACACTTCATGAAAAAACCTGATGTAAATGCCCAGATTATTAGATGGTTACTTTTATTGCAACAATTCGATTTAACTATTATTGATAAGCTTGGCAAGGAGAATGTAGTTGTAGATTTTTAATCTAGATTGACTTTTCCTATAGGGGAGGAAGGAATGGTTGACGATTAGCTACCAGATGAATAATTATTCACCATTTCAATTCTCTCTCCATGGTTTTCTAACATAGTGAATTATTTAGTATTTTCACAGTTCACTCTAAATTTTTCCTCCAAGGAAAAGAGCAGAATCATAAGAAAAAGTGCCCCATTCACTTGGATTGGGGGCAATCTCTTCAAGCTAGGTCTGAAAAAAATTCCGAGAAGACGTGTTAGGTAGGAGGAAGTCTTCAACATCCTTCTCGCTCGCCATGATGGGCCTTGTGGAGGTCACTTTGTAGCCAAAATAATAGCATTCAAGGTACTACAAGCTAGTTATTACTAGCCAACTCTTCAACAAGTTGTAAGGAGGTGTACTAGCCAGTTTGATAAGTTACAAATGATGTGGAAACCTACCCCAAGAGATGAAATGCGTCTGCAACCTCAAGTGACTTTTGAGCCATTTGACAAGTGGGGCATGGATTTCATCAGGGCCATTGACCCTCCATCCAGACAGAAGTAGTACATCATTATGTGCATTGTCTACTTAACAAAATGGGCTAAAGCCAAAACCACCAAAGTAGCAATAGAAGAAAAAGTGGTTTAATTCTTAAGGGAGAATATGTTTTATAAGTTTAGGTACCCTAGAGAGTTGGTCATTGATCAAGGCAGAAAATTTACATCTCACATGATTGAAAATATGTTAATTCGGCAAAATATCAAGCATAGAAAATCCACCCCTTACCACCCACAAGCTAATGGGCAACTAGAAGTAACCAACCAACCATTTGAAAGAATTCTGACCAAGGTGATTAGTAGCAGTAGAAAGGATTGGGAAAATAGATTAGTTGAGACCACCTGGGCCTACAATACCACCTGGAACACCACCACTGGCTTCACTCCTTATGAGCTAGCCTATGGCAAGAAAGCCCTGCTATCCATTTAATTTCAATACAACAGCTTAAGGATGGTAGCACAACTAGATCTATATATCACAGGTGCACAATAGGAAAGATTTCTCCAGCTGAATGGGTTAGACGAATTTATGATGCAGGTCCTCCTACACACAGAAGTGACTCAAGTACAAAGGGAAATCTGGAATGACAAGAATATAAAAGACAAATAGTTTCAAGAAGGCAATTGGACCTTGTTGTATGATTCCCGGTACAAATATTTCAAAGGCAAGTTAAGGACTAGATGGTAAGGGCCATATGTAATAGAAAAGTGTCGTGTTAATGGAGTTGTTCAAATAAGAACCATTGGTGCAGAGGCTATCCATTTTCTTGTCAATGGGTACAAATTAAAAATATACAAAAAGCCCTTATCAAAGAAGGAATTCATCAACAGAATCAACAAGATAGTGATGGTGGTCAAGAAAATCTCAGCTTCCACCCCACCATGTCCTTAAAAAAAAAATCAAAAATAAAATAAAATAAAGAGACTCAGGTAAAAACCTCCATGAGGCACCTGAGTACAATTATTGGGTTGAAAGCCTCTTGAGGTGGCCCAAGAGTGTACAAATATATATATATATATATATATATATATATATATATATATATATATATATATATATATATATATATATATATGATAAAATATCTCTGGGTGAAAACCTATTTTGAGGCACTTAGGGTAGGCAACTAGGATGAAACCTCCTTGGAGGCAAACTAGTTGTTTTTTCAAAAAAAAGAAAAAGGAGAAAAGAGAAAAGATACAAAAATGACAATTCTATTTTTTAGGTCTACAAGAGGAAGATAGTCATGCATATAGAGGACAACAGGTCCTACAAAATATATGTTTTACTTCACCGATCTAATATCCTCCATTATCCCCTTATTCTTCCATCTATACTCAACTCCAGATCATTTCAAGTAATTCTGTGTTTTCTACAGGATTCCCTGTAATAGTACAAGAGTTTACTGTAAAAATTACTGGAGGTCTTGACAACTACAGGAAGAGTAGTCCAATAGCAAGGTGGTCACACAAGCCTATGTTTGAATGTAATAAAAAACCATTTACCTCACCACACCTTAGAAAATACCTTTCATAACCATGTTGCCCCTATATCCATCAAATAAATCAAGTTCAAAGAAAAAATAAAATTATAAAAAAAACGGAAAAAAAGGGAAAGAGGAGGCATACCAAAAGCATCATCACTCACCTGCCATTCCATAACCCCATATTCCACTCATTTCAATAGCCCTTCTACTTCAAAGTTGAGGAAAATTGTGAGAGTTTAAGGAAAAGGCAGTTATAGGACATCCTGTAGGAAATCCTGAAGTAGCCTATCCCACAAAAGAGACCACAAAAACTACAACCATATTTATCATAGGGACTACAAGGATGAGAAAGCTCCTCTAGAGCTCGCAAGAATAGGAAGATCAGTAGAAACGAGGTCTAGCACCTGTACATCATCAAAGGAACAAGTCAGCAAAAGAGGAAATATACAATTGAAAATATGCATCTCGAAAAGAATAGCAAATTGGAACCACTCCCTAGCATGCATCATCAACGAGGAAAAGTACCCACAGGTATGTCATCTTACCAGTACTCCCTCATATGTATGATTTGGTTAAAAGGTAGGAATAATGTAGGAGTTTATTTTATAAGTGAAGGTGACGAGTTAACTTGGCTGCCCTCAGTCAGATAAATAGAAGAAAATGGTTAGTCCACTACACACATGGTAAGGTCAAATCAAAGGAAAAAGGGGAATGTATCCAAAAATGGTTAAGTTATAGAGAATATGAGTGGGAGATGATTACGAGGCAAGGATATATGATGAACTGGTAGTGGGATCAATGGTCCAAAATAAGGCACTCATACTTGACCATCCAACACATCACCCAACACAACCATCCATAAATAGAAATAAGCATTGGCTCCCATACGAAGAAGTCAGAGGAAACTTCAAGGAGTCATCAGAAGAGGAGGCTAATCTCGGCATTCCTGAAATAGCACCTATAGAAAACAGTGAACACCTATAGCAAGAAAGAAACCTATAGGATACAGGGAGATTAGCATACAGAGCTATCACTGGGCACTAAAGGAAATCGAGTCAAGGATTATCATTATAATAACATAGAAAAGGGAGGTAAGAGCCATACCTTCTATGTTTTTCATTTAAAAAGAATAAATCCTCAATTCAATTAAGTATCTGCAGTGCATATAACGATGGAAAGATTACTTTGAAGTTCAATAAAGGTTAAACTCCAAAACTTCCTCACCTACCAGAATTCTTGAACTATATCCACCAAAACCTCAAGAATTGCCAAGGAAATATGATAGGAGGATTCAATAAAAAAGAACCCACCAACACAACAAGAATCTACCAGCATACTTCTGTGGTGGAAATTTTTACAAGGCATCAATGGATCAAGTTCTTTGAGAAGATGAGAGGATACAATGATGACGTGGCCAGAGAATTTGCCATGTCACTCATACCCATCACTAGAGTCAGTGTCACTATTGTAATGAAGGGTTTGTTAGTAGAAATTACCCTTGAGGTTATAAGTAGGATAAGTACACTCCCCTTAGGATTGCAATGGGGGAAAGAAGACAAGACTAACAACACTCTTGCAAAGAAAGGATTTTCCTTGGAGGTAGAAGAACCAATGGAAGATAAGAATGGGGTTAGAAGGAAAATTATTCCATACCCTTGGAATGATGTCAGTTACCACATCATCAAATATATTTCATGTGAAGGTAGATATGGTGTAGTGTATGGATACCACTTGAGACTCCTCCAAGAACTAATATTTGGAGAGAACACACCTCTTCACAATAGGCTTGGCATACATTATTTTCTCTTACAATCAATGATAGATATGAGCATCAAGGTACAAGAAGGGAAACATCAGTAGCTAGCACACCATGGGTTGATCAAAGGCCTCTTGGAAGATGCCCTAAACAACTTAAGAATCCCCATTGCATGGTAAACATTTACATACATACAAGAAGAAGGTACAATTCAAGAAATTGAGTATTACAGAAGCCCTACTTATAGTAAGGGAGAAGATGAAACAGAGGAGGAAAATGAAGAAGAAATATAGGAGGAAACAAAAGAAGAAACAAATGAGAAAAATGAAGAAATAGAAGATGACAAAGAGGAGGAATCAGAGAATGGAAAAGAAGAAGACAAAGAGGATAGAGAAGAAGATGAAAAAGAGGATGAAGTACAAAAGGATGAACACAATTCTGAAACATAGAGCAAGGAGCAAGAAGAATCACCAAGAGTGTCTCCAGAGCCTACAGAGAAATAGACAACATCTACTCTAACTGCCCTACGTACACTTGTCAATTCAGAGGGAAAGAGGCAAAGGAAAAACCCACTTTACTTAAGGACAAGAAAGACCACCAGGATTAGACAAGGGATACCTCAGTTCCCTACCGAAACTCCAATTATCATAGAGGACTCACCAAAACAACAAGAGAAAGAAATCCCTCTAGGGAATAAGGAAGTGGAAGGAACATCAAAACAAGCCTCTCCCAATGGTCCAATCACTTATGTTAGGAGGCATGTCACCAGGTCAGCCTCAACAAAAGGAAAAGGTCTCCTACAAGAGACACAATCACACCTACAGGAAGCAGAGACAATCCTACAAGAAACCCTGTCAAACCTGCAGGAAACAGAGAAAAGAGACCTAGAAGGAATTACTCAAGAAAAAATAGAGGAAGAGGCCCAGCAACTGAAGGAACTTTTCCCATAGCCAAACCTTATCTCTTACTACAGATTCATTGAAGGAGGTAGTGTGATACCATAAAAAAATTACATTCCTCTATTCTTTGAAATTGAAAAAGAGAGGGCAAGGACACATAGGTGGATGCAAATTGCCAAATCAAAAGGGGTGGAGGATGTAGGCCACATGGAAGAAAAATTGCAAGAAATGGATAGAGAACTAAGTAGCATAAGAGATAGGGAAACAATAATGAAATCTCAGTTAAAGGCTGAGAACACATGGCTAATGTAGCAGCTACAAGAAAAGGAAGGCCAATTGACAACTATGGCCAGTTTATTGATGGAGGCAATCCAATGAAATATTCCAACAAATTCGTGTACCTTATACCTCAAGGAACAATGGATACAATTCCAGACAAAGACCCTAGCACAAAGAGGAACTATGCCTTTCGAAGACTACAGACAATTCATTGACCTCTGCGATCAAATCACCCTAGAATATAGAGCAAAGATATTTGAGTTCTACCTACAAAATTTACATTTTACATATTTAAATGTGTGGGACCCAAATACACAGCTAGGGGAATTACAATTAATGGGCTTGGCATCTTGGATGAGTCATGAGGAGGCCAGAGCTACAAAAATGAAAAAGGTATTGGCAAAAGAAGAAGCAAAAACCCTTATGATCATAGCAGAACAGTCTAACCCAATGGTTGTCATCAACACTGACAACCTCATTTCAATTGATCCGAAGCTTGAACCAATATACCTTGTTGTAAAAGAATACGCAGTCACTCATTTTAAATACATGGTGAGATTTCTAGGAGGTGATAGCCAACAAGTCTGCCAAAGGAGATGGAACATCTTACCCTAAATCCTAAAAATCAGAGAATATCATTCTCCTGATAGAATGAGAGATGCACTAAATAGAACCCCAATGTATAAGCAAGAATTACAAAGACTCAAAGTCAATTGAATTAGCTTGAAGCTCACTCTGCCATTTATTTTAGGTATGTTGGAGGAAGAAAAGAAGAAGAAGAAAGAAATCAATGGGATAAGATAGAGAAGAATGCAGGGTTTTATTCACAAGAGGAGGAGACTACAAGAGAAGCAGGGAATGTCAGGGAGGCTACCAAAGCAATTAAGAACATGGACATAGATTGAGTCTCTCAAAGGATGAGAAACATTTTTAGTAGGGGGTGATGATGAGGCTCATCAATGGGTAAAATATATGGACCTTAATGCACCTCCATCTTACTAAAATCAACTCTCATAATTCTTTACATGTTTTAATTATATTTTTCTTAATGAGATGAGTAAAAGTAAGATCTCATGTCTAGTGGTCTAATGTGCATTGATTGCAGGTTTTGGGATAAAATTGTCACTAATTAGGGTGTAGGAACTCAAATGAGACAAGCAGGAGACATTATAGGAGATAGGATCTCCCTTCTTAACTCCTCACTCACTCGAAGATCCCTCTATCAAATCACACCAGCTCGGAGTTGCAATCAACTGAGTCATGAGGATCATTGCAACCCAAGACAATGACATTTAAGAACCAGTTGATCTCAATATTGGGAGAGAGGCCTCCCTAGATTTAAGGAAGTTGCTGGCAACTTCAGTTGTATAAATAAAGAGGGCTAGAGACTCATTAGGAATCAAATTTTTTGTTTAATATAGATAAGAATTTTCAAGTTAAAGGATTGTAAACAAGAACTCTTATGTACTTCTGATTTCTTTAATGAAAATGGGCAGCATTCCCTTGATCCAGAACCAAGTTGACTCAGAGGGCTAAAGGTCTTGGGTTATGGCCCAACCCTAATACCAGAGGTTCCTCTTGTTGTATATCAATGTTTAGTCATGTACACATAGTTAGTTGCTACAATGATTTATGTGTTGTTAATTTGAAAGTACTGGTATGTTTTATTAGTTTTCTTCCATTTGTGTATATTTCTAAAATTAGGATTATAGAGATAAGAAAATATTCAAAAAAGGCTGACAACAAGTGTATCTTACCTCATTTCTCCCTTCGAGGGATCATGGCTTGAGGAAAATTTCCCATTCGGCCCAAAAAAAAAAGAATTGTAGTTTCTTATGAAATATAGGGTTTTTCTACTAATTAGGTCATCATCTTATAGTTTTAGAAGATGGGTTGCAATTGACATTTTTGATATATTAGGAATTTCATTGATTTCAGGTTGCTTTCATAATGGTTTCAAGTATTCTCATGCACAAACTTGGAAAATAAATGATGAAAATTTTGTTTTCTTCTATTTAAGTAAACCATTCTTGTTTTGAGATGAATTTATGGATAAATGCCAACAATTATGTATATGTTTCAATAGTTTCTACATTGCATAAAGACCTCATATCATTATCCTTAGCCAAACCATATCCACCGATGATCACCAAAAGCGACTAAGGTCTCAATTCGAATTTTCATTTACAAGGAAAACCTTCCATGCTTATTGAGCAAATCTGACCATCATAATATTTGGTTTCAGTTCTGAGTAAGTGCATAGCACTCCATTTCCTTATTCCCTCCTTACGTTTTCTAAGCTCCATCCCACCTTTTGAACCACTCCCTATGTTTTCCGCCTCTCCCTATAGGAAAACATGAGATCTTGTAGGTGAACTAGGACATCCTGTAGACATCATGTAGGAAAACCTGTAGTGGCCTATTTTGAGCACAAATTGTGAAAAAGAATAACTAAAGCTAGCAGTAGACCCCTACTTTCCTTCCAAGCCACCTGAACCATTACACTCATCTCCCTCCACACCTATTTGATGTGCCATGCAGCCAAGAAGGATTAGCATTTACACTTTTACAAAAAGATAAAGAGAAAAAAAGGTCTTTATATTTATTCATGCACAAGAAGTTAAGTTCTTGTTTAGATCAGACTTCATGCTTAGACTAGCTAAGACTTCACATGTGTTAAATCACAGTTCTTTTCCAAGCAAGCTATGTTAAAAAATATCTAGAAGAATTATGTTTTTTTGTAGGCATTTCTTTCAGTCTTTCATTACTATAGTAAGTAGCATTTCAATTCTCTCAATTAGGATAAAATTTTCCTATTTATATTGGTAATTAGAATTCTTCTAATCAATAGAAGACTAGTTTGAGAAACCCTAGTGGTCTATCACCCCATCTCAGTAGTGACAAAGAGTGGACCCATACATCTATTTGTGTATGCAACACTATCACCTCCATGTTTGTATGAACCCTGGGTTGATGAAGTAGAGTTGGTAGCCCTAGGAGTCACAACATCCTTGCTACAATATTGGTGCTCATAAGAAATGTGGAACACTAAGTGTCCATGGAATGGCTAATTCTTATTTTAACCTTAGCTCATGGAGAAACATAAAATTATAGCCATATATAATGTTCAACCTCCCCTCACAGGATATGTACTTGAGAATGTGATAGGCCACTTCACCCTGGGGCTAGGGTAGGCCTTCTCTCCTCACTCCATTTTTATCTTCTATAAGCTTTTCTCTATGGATGAAGAAGTTCTTATTGCCTATGAACCCTACTTCCTTATCCTACTTTCTCCATCGAAATCCCAAGGTTAGGGTGGTCACTTTTCTTATGTGTTACACATTTAAATAGATGGAAAGTACTCTAATAACAATAGTGGCACTATTTCCTCCATAAGAATTTAGTGCCATTGGAAATTCCTATGTTATGTCGTCATCATACCCCCTTCAGCTATTCAAATAAGCCCATCCACTCATGTTTTAGATAAAAGTCTTCCATAGGAGGATGTTGATGAATTATTTTTGTGTTGTGGTTTCTCCTCAGTTGAAACCTCCCCCCATTTATCCTACTACTCCTTCTTAGGGTTACTTGAGTATATTTTTTATTTTTACCTCAAACCAATCTCAAGTGTAAAGACAGTGTCAAATTTTCATTTTTATTAGAGGGGGAGAAGGATGCTAATAATTTTTTTATCAAAACAAACTTTCCTCTACCCATATCTTGCCTTCACATAGAAAAATTAAAGGGAACTACTGCACAACTGTTTACTACGTGGTTCGTAATTCAGTAAGAACTCTCCATGCATATGTATGAAAATTAAAGATAGATAAAGCCACTTACTCCTTTCAACATAAATCTCTCATATGCATAGACAAATGATGTATGCAAGTAGGTTATTGATTTGATTAAGTGTGCATGTAGAGTAGCATGATTTACTCTGCAAATAGACTAGCCTTTTCCTTCCGCACAATTTCAATTAGCATATGCATTTAATAATGGAATTTTCACATTGTAGTTAGAATCATGTTCATTTATGCTTTTATAAAAAATTCACTATAATTAGTTGGAGGAGTGGTCTCTAAACACCTTGATCTAATTTCATGAATGAGGTTGACATCAATAGAACCTATCATTTTTTGCATATAGCACTATCACCTGTATGTTTGTATGAACCCTGGGTTAATAATTTAAGTTGAATATCCCTTGGTAGTTGAAACATCCTTGAGGAAATAACAGGGCTCATCAATGTTTTTGAAACATTGTTGAGGAGGTATCTAAGTAGGTGTTGTTTCTACTTAAGAGTTGCTTATTTTTTTTTTTTTGCATCAGGATTGATGTTTCACAAAAAAGTGAAAAATTCAAAGATAATTTTTTTCTTTCATTCCTCATAGGAGTAGTAATATCCAAGGGAAATCCATAACAACCCCCACCCCCTCCCCACCCACAAAAGTAGAAAACCTTCATTCTTTTTTGGTGACTGTGAACTTCCCTCTCTCACTACAGGGGAGTTAGAAAACCCTTTAGGTGAGCAACTTGAAATTTTTTAAGAACCTATATGATAAGAAGAATCTATCTCAAACATGGCTAAAAATAGGAACACTGACATTTTCGTTGTCATAGAAACCAATGGAGAGGCCAGAATGAAGAATATAATCCTTACTTCCATTTCACACTTCCATGTCCTAACCTATGAAGATCCCGACACCTTCATTTTTGAGTTTGTTTTTGTTTGTAGGACCTATGACTTTGCCTCTAATGAATAGGAGCTAAAGTTGTTTCTATCTACCCTCAAATATAAAATCTTGCACTAGTTTATGATTTTACCTGAAACAACGTCATTATCTAGGACCAAATGAAACAAGTCTTTAATGGTAAATACAGAGAATATTGTATGCCCAAAGAAATAAAGGAATAAATATTTAGGATGACCCTTGGACCTGATGAATCCCTAGAGAACTATGAGGAAATATTCCAACTCAACTATAATAGGGCCAATTGTATCCTTGATGATGAGTCACTCAAGCTAGTTCTTCTTTGAGGGGTTAGGGAGAAGGTAATCGAAACCCTCAACATGTTGTTTGAGTAGATATCTACCAGTTTCCTCATCATGACATCAAAACCATATTTAGGAATCACTCTAGCGATGCTTTATGTAATGGAAACCCTGAACATATTGGTTGAGTAGATATCTACCAGTTTCCTCATCATGACATCAAAATTGTATTTAGGAATCACTCTAGGGATGCTAAGGGTAGGCCTAGCCAAGGCTTGATCACTTCCCCTCCCTCTACAATAACCATCAATCATGTGATAACAACTATTTTGGAGGATTCTAAAAGTGAAATGCTACATACATTTTCCCTATAGATGGATACTATGAAAATTAAGATGAAGCAAGCACAGGAAAAATGGCACTAGTTACCTTCTACCTTAGATGTACTAAGAGACATCCTAGTAGTGAGTGCCCACTCAACATCATAGAAGTCTTCTCAGTCTATGAAGAGAATCATGAAACAAAAAAATTTCCCTCTCTGTGAGGTCTAATATTTGTATACCAAGGAGGGTAGAAGGTGGGTTAGAGCGACTCTGTTTCATTATCCAAAGAAGATCTTAAGTTCTTTGTCCATATTAACAATCTTAGCAGGGTGTACATTATTCTCAATCCAAATATGAATGGACCTTTCCAACCAGGTACCCTTCCACGCAACCATCATGGTCCACACCTCCTCCTTTTCCTTATGCTCCTAAATACCCTAAATATTCTCCTCAACCTATCAAACCTTCTTTTAATTCATATCAACCCCAATATTCTCAATGGGTAAACCCCTCGCTAGGTTGGAGGCCTCAAACAACCCAACCATATGATTTACTACCTCCACCTCAACCTCTGCCACAAATTCATCACCATACTCTACCTAAGAAACCTCAACTTCTCGCTCAACCTAATCTGAACCCAAACAATAAGCAAACACAAGATGCTTATAGTGGGGAGACATCCTATCCTACTTATGTTGTGGACATCCAAGAGAACAACGATCGGTCTAGGAAGGTGCTCCTAGATAATCACATGGATTCTCCACTTGAAGATCTCGAAGAATAGAAGGAAGTGATTTCCCCTCAAGGCAATACACCTCCTTATGCTAAAAGGTTTGTCTACACTAACTAACACACCTGAGAAGAGGTTTAAATTTTGAGAGAATTGAAGAAATTCTGTGTCAAGATACCCCTTCTCCAAGCCCTGAAAGATGTATGCATTCACAACAAGCTTATTAAGGAGGAATGTTTCAAAATGCATAGGAGAAGAAGAAGAAATACCTCCACTATGAATATTGTTAGACATCTATCTGATCTGATGCTTGGGAGTCTAATCCCCCCTAACTACTTGGATTCTGGTAGCCCGCTAGTCAATGTGCACATTGTTGGAATTATGGTCATTAATACCTTTATTGATCAAGGGACTGCAATCAATGTAATGACCAGGGAAACCATGTTGAAGCTTAATCTCCAAGGGGTGTTGAGGAAGACCACTATAGTGTTGCAACTTGCAGAAAAACCCACATTATCTCTCGAGGGAGTTATTAAGGATGTGATGGTATCCATTGACTCTTTGGAGTACTCCATTGGTTTCCTGGTCTTCTAGTTAAAAACCATGTTTAATGGCTATCCTCTCATCCTAGGAAGACCTTTTTTTTCCACTGTTGATACCTACATTAGTTGCATGGTTGAGAATATGACTCCTAATAATGGACATTTATCAAAACAACTTGTGTTGTATCCTCCTGCTCAACCTTCTATTGAGCATGATTTACCTTTATGGTTAGAGGATGAGGAAGAGGAAGAATTTTATCAGACACGCCTCTACTGAGTCTTGCACTCTAGATATTGTTATAGGATGGGGGAACTTGATGAAGACAACCTTATTGACCATATCTTACAAAATTATCCTCCCGCTAATATACTAGTTGATGAACTAATGAAATAATATGAGATTAATTCTTGGATTGATTTTTTCTCTATTAACTCTAGCCTAGAACATGCCAAGATTGTCGAGATTGACCCATCCAGAACTCTAAACATCAACCCCTCCCTCTCAACTGAGTAGGAAGAATAATTATGTGTCATGCTAAGGAAAAAATTAGATTATTTTTCATGCGATTATAACGAGATTAAAGTTGTGAATCCCTCAGTCTGTACTCATCATATTTACGTCAAAGATGGATGCAAGCCTATGCACCAATGCTAGAGAAGAATGAGACCAACTATTAAGGACATTGTGAAAGAGGGATTAGAAAATATACTAGATGCAATGTTCATATATCCCATTTTAGATAGTGAGTGGGTGTCAGCTCTCATTTTAGTCCCCAAGAAAAATGGGAAGTGGACGATCTATGTTGTCTAATGGGAACTTAATAATGCCACAAAGAAGGAACATTTCCCTTTACCCTCCATTGGGCAAGACCTATATGGCCTTGCGAGGAAGAAATTTTTCTCCTTTCTAGATGGATTTAGTGGATACAACCAAATATAGATCAGCCCTCAGTACCAATATGAGACCACATTCACATGTCCTTGGGGTGCCTTTTCCCATAGATTCCTTCCATTCAGACTGTGCAATTCCCCTGCTACTTTCTAGCGGGCAGTTCTAAGTATATTCATTGTACTCTTTCATGACTTTGTTGAGATATACATGGATGATTTCACCCCTTATGGATGTGACTTCCAGGAAGTTATTTCCAATATTTTCAAGGTCTTAAAGAAATGCATTTAAATGAATCTTTCATTAAGCCATGAGAAATGTGATTTTTTTATGAATGCAAGGACTGTCCTTGGCCATTCTATATCAATGGAAGGGATCCAAGTGACCCAAACAAAATTTCCATCATCAAAAGAATCCATATCCTTCAAATACAAATATATTTCAAGAGTTTCCTTGGATTAGCTAGGTATTATAGAAGGTTCATTAAGTACTTTAGTAAATTGGCTTCACCCTTGTTTGGACTACTCTAAAAAGATTCATATTTTTATTCGAAAACCTTTTGTCAATATTTCTTCGAAGTTCTAAAGGGAAACTTGACCATTGCACCCATCCTTAGGGGTCCCAATTAGGCATTACCTTTTCATATACACACAGTTTTCTTAGATAAAGTTCTAGGGACTGCCTTACGAAAAGTGGAAGAAATTTTCCTTATGTTATGTGTTTCATCAATAATAAGCTTCATGAAGCTAAGTTGAATTATATAGTCACTGAAAAGGAATTCTTGGTTATGGTACATTCTTAGAATACTTTTAGGCATTATACACTAGTTATCAAGCTTTGGTTCGCATTGATCATTCAACCATTAAGTATTTAATGAATAAACCTAATGTAAATGTTAGGATAATTAGATGGTTGTTATTATTTCAACAATTATGTTTGACTATTATTGATAAACCAGGGAAAGAGTAATTGGTTGCATATTTCTTGTCAAATTTAACCCTTCCTGTAGAAAAATAAGAAATGGTAGATTATCAACTTCCAGATGAACATCTCTTCTCCCTATTGGTGATTTCTCCTTGTTTTGTTGATATATCCAACTACTTGGTTGTTGGGAGGTTCCCTCCGAACCTATCCTCCAAGGAGAAAGTAAATATTGTTAGGAAGAGTGCCCCATTCACTTGGATTTGGGGAAATATTTTCAGATTAGGGAAAAATCGGATCCTATAAGCACACTATTATTGGCCCACTTTACATTAAGATAAAATGAGGTACACCACCAGGTGTGATCAGTTCTAGAGGACATGTAAGCCCACACCTAAGGATTAAATTCCCTTACAACCTTAAGTGACTCTATGAGCCATTTGAGAAGTCGGGTATTTATTTCACTGGGCCCATTAGTCCCCCATTGGGATGGAGGAAGTATGTCATTGTGTGCATTGACTACCTAACGAAATGGGATGATACAAAGGATGTAAAGGCAACAATTAAGAAGAAGGTGGCTGAATTTCTGAGAGAGGACACCTTCCTCAAGTTGAATTTTCAAAGGGAGTTAGTCACTAATCAAGGAGCATAATTTACATCAAATATGATTGAATATCTGATGAGGTGACATCACATTAAGCACAAGAAATCCATTGCCTATCATCCTCGGGGAAATGGGCAAGTGGAGGTGTTACTGTGAAATTTCTTGGAAGGTGTACAAAAAACATTTCACTTAAGTCCCTAGGTGACAATTGACCCTAACAAGAAGTTGATGGCTACTAGCAATTCAATTCTACAACAAAAATGAAAAACTTGCAATAAAATCATAGACCATCTAGAGTAGAAAGGAACAATGAGAAATATCTGATGTAATAACCCAATTAGAAATACTTTATTCAAATAAATTATATATTTAAGGCACATGGTGAAGGATATATATAGATGGGTGTGTAAGTCCCCCTCCGTGGGATGGGTCCTTTGATGTCCTTGAAACTTCCGAAAATGATACTCTCTCAATATGTGAAAAACTAAAGCAAAGATGTGGACAAATCAAAATGGGATCTAAGGAAAAATGATGATAATGGTGACAATGATTATGATCATGGTGAAAAATAAATGAAAACTTCTCCTATTTATAGCAATGTCTGGAGTTAATCTCGAAAATGGATAATAATAAATTAATACTAACCAAATCAAGGTATAACTGCTTCGAATACTTTGTTATATTTATTGGAGATGGAAAAGATATTTATAATGGTTAAATATATTTATTTAGAAATAATTAAGAAATAAACTAATTTTTTAATTATTTCACACGAATTATGAATGGTGTGAAATCAAAATAATTATTAAACAATGATTTAACAATTATTCTAATAACAAAAATAAGGGAAATTAAATAAATAGCAATTTATTTAATTATTGCTAAGTGATTTAGTCAAATGCTACAAGGAATAATTATTTAAATACTTATTTAATAATTATTCCTAGAGAAAATTAAATAAATAATGATTTATCTAATTATTTTCACTAGTTTTTTATTTAAATCAGAAAATAATTTAATAAATGTTGTTTACTAAATTATTTTCGATAGTGAAAGTGATTTTACTATGGTAAAATTAACTCTACATGGTGTATTTTGATCCACCTAGTTAGAAATGGATAGGTGATCATTTTTTGGTGATAATAAATTGCCACCACAAGTATGAGTGTTAGGAGCAAATCATATGACCGAAATACATTGTATATTACACTTCCATGAGACACAAAAAGGGGAGTCAAAGAGAGAGAGAGATATAACTGAAGCAAGTCAAGGATGGACAAAGAATGTAGAGGATGAGAACTACTAAACTGATAGAAATCTCCTTGTATTTTGGAGTACACGATCTCAAATGAGGCAGGGGAGGCATACCCACACCCGTCGAGATAACTACGTAAAAAGAATAATGATGATCCCAAACATGTTGGACTGAGCTACAAAGTACATGATACATGATACATGATACGATGGCATTGATGGGCTAGAAAATAATGCAACGGATCCCATATACATAATGTGCATGGAAAACTTAGGGCAAGACTCAATACAAGAACATTTGAGTACATGAGATATAATTCCCCTCAAGCTGGCATGAGGAGGGGGAATCAAAACCAAATAATCCCTGTTGAACAGGAAGTGACTCTAAAGATCTGAATGGAATAAAGAGTTGGTGTTGACCACAGGAGAGAAAACCAAGTCAAAAAGGGCAATGATGAGTCCATGTGTTTGGTCTGAGGCACCGAAAAAGGATGGAAACTAGAGCCAAGTTACACCCCCTTCTATACCACTCTTCTGGAATATATGTGCTGAGGTCGATAGAAGACGACTCACCAAAATTAAGGCGATGAGGAATCCATAACTAAGGCATGAGAAACCATAGTAGAGTGACTAATGGACGAACACTAGGTATTATGATGGAAGGAAACAATATGGGTGGTGGGATGACAACTTCTCTTTTCAAAGAATAATACAGATGGTTGACCTAGTAGTGACTAACTCTGCTTCGAAGGGGATGGTCAGTGACTCAAACGGGAGCTCGACAAAGATGGAGCAGAAGAACTGGAGGAAAAATATTAAAAATGGGAGGGATATGACATGACGACATATTAAACACTATAACAGGACACAATGGGACTCAAAACTGACTCCATAAAGATAAGGGTGACTCATCTCTGATGCTCTGAATAAGGGTGACTCGATGATGCTGCCACATGGGGAAGGCCCTGAGGGGACCTTAGAAACATGAGTAAATAATGGTTACTCATGAAGAAAATTGTCAATGTTATCACCAAACAATTTACCATCTATCCTAATTTATGGGATGGATCAAAGTACACCATGTAAAGCCAATTTTACCATAGTAAATTTTCTTTCATTGTGAGAAATTACTTAATAAAGCACCTTTGTTAAGTAATTTTATAATTAAATCCATGAAGAATAATTAAATAAATCACTATTTATTTGATTTTCTTCTAGGAATTATTACTTAAACCATTGTTCAATTATTATTCCTTGTCATAATTGACCCAATTATGAAAAATTAACAGATAAATCATTAATTGTCCTTTTTTCTCTAAGAATAATTAATTAATCACTAATTAATTAATATTCTTTGTCAAGTTTGACTAAATCCCTTATGAATAATTAAATAAATCATTGTTTTTTAATTATTCCTTAACCAATTCCTTGAGATGATGAATAAATCATTTATTTATTTATTATTTCTAAATAAAAGTTTAAATATTTTTTCCCTCCTAACCAAATATAATAAAATATTCCAAGTGATTATTCCAAGAATAGGGTTAATAATATTTTATTATTACTCATTATTTGAGGATAACTCAATGTTTTGTTATAAATAGAAGGGTTTTCCTTTCATTACTAACATTTGATTATTTTCATTTTTGCACCCATTGTTGTAGCTTTGATTATTTTCATTGTTGCACGCCACCTTTCTTCATTTGAGTTCCCATTGAGCTCAAACATTTTATTTTCTAGTTTTGCACATTATAGAGAAGAGAGACACTACATAAGCTGAAGATCTTTGAGGATAGCCAAGAACCCATCCCATAGAGGGGGTCTGGTAACATTTATTTGTTCCCTTCACAAGTGTTATAATAAAATCTATTCTTTGTATATCTGGTTTCCATTGGAAAATTGGAGTTATTACTATTTCTTTTTATTGTTTAACTATGATTGTGGCATAGATCAAGACTTCGGAAAGTTTTGTTTCTATTAGTTGTTGCAAATCTACATTGTTTAGTAGTCATTTATATTGTTGAGACTGTTTGTCATCCACATTCTGAAGTGTTTTTGTTTCGTACATCATTGAGAGGAAAACAGTACAATAGTCGTGTGATGCAACCAATGCAAAGGTATAGTGGTACTAGAGTATGGGTGGCTCAAATGAACAAATTTGATTTTAATAGGTGGAAAACTGAGACCTCATGGAAAAAATGGCTTTCGAGTGAAGTGTCAAATTACGAAAAAAAAAAAAAGAGACCTGTTATAGGACTTGGGGAGAGATTTCGAAAGGTGCTGACGGTTCATCAAATGGGGCTATGGTTTGGTTGCAATTAGCGACATAAAAACTAGTGTTTTTCATATAAAAAGGCTTTTTTTCCACCAAATCCAATTTATTTTCTTAGTGAGATACCAAGAATTTGGAAAGGAGGAGAAGGCCCTAAATCGTGGGGATATCATAGCGATAAATTTGACCATCGGGATCAGGATATGTAAGTTGGAGGTAAGTGGCCTAACCTTACTCATTGTTTTTTGTGGATTACATTTTCAGATTAGGGCTTCAGCTCTCTATGGGGGGACCCTGCTAATCCTCATAGTTGCAACACGCTTTTCATCACATGATCTATGCTCTAGAGCATAGGAATAGGGCCCACAAGTGTGTCCAATGCAGTTTTGGAGGTAAAAACTGTGTTCTAGGCTGAGAGGTTGGGAAATACTAGTGGTCTAGTAGGAGTTGAAGTTAAGTATTGGACATTCATGCCTTTGACTTTGACCTAACAAAACATAATGGTATTTTGCAAGTATGGCAGAGATGAAGGTATCATAGTGAGAAAAATATTTGGATTCCCTCTGTACTAATATTCAAGGGACTCAAGTATTGATATGGGTGTTGGCATGATACGACATGCTGAAGTTCTTAGAGAACCCCATGATGAGGGCTAGTGAGCCCTTGCTGTCGAGGACAGTGGGTTACTGGGACACATATCATGATGCCCTTATAGTAAAAGGGCATAGGATCAATATCATGATCCAAGACATATATTTTCTGACAAGATTTCCCCCTTGGGGGTTGAGAACTAGGGAGTGATGTAAAGGGAACGACCATACAAATCAATGACTTGGAGAGGGTTGAGACACGATCTACAATCGCAGTGGTACTGCATATTTGTGGGAGTCATGCCTTCCACCATATCACTAGAGGAAAGATGATGCTGATGGAGAGAGTGATGGGAGGGACCTACTATGGTTGGGCCAAGTCGATATTGTTGTCATTGAAATGATAGTTGACATTATGCAGATAGAGAAACAATGATAGTTATTCATTTGGGATGGCCGTACTTTGAAGCAAGATGTTAAAGCCATGCTGATTGTTCTGGTCCGTGAATTCATTTGAAAAAGCTTCTGAGTACTCACTCTTCTTTGAGAACATCCCCACTATTCGACCCCATGTTCAGATACATGATGGGCTCCCTAGGAGTCCAGGATTGGCCACTGGGGGCAGCTACTAAGATAAAGTGGAGGAGGGGGAGTTAGACAAGTTTTCTAACTTAATTTTTTTGGTCAATTGGACCAAATGCCACTATACATACATAACTATCCATATAGTGACATGAGCTATCAAGGGGATCCTGACTTACTACTTCCACTAGGACGAGCATGGGGCCTAGATGGTAAGTGAAAACTGCTATACATTTGATGCATTTTAGGTTTAAGAAATAGATGTATGTCATACTCATTTCTAAACTATGTGATATGAAGATATAGCCCCGGTGAGGCTAGAAGGATATACTGAATGAGCCACAGTGCCTGGGCTACAGATTAGGGTGGGGTGACATCACAACATAGATCGGGTGGTGATGATCTACTAGAGGATCTCCAACACTGATTTGATATGCTACTGACTAGGGTGATAGAGTGTGGGTGTGTTGGCGGTGTTGGACCCATTATTGGGAACGGGTTACCCCAAGAGTAGTTTTGGGGCTAAAAGCCCATGTTTTCGGACAATTTTGTAATAAAGTTATAAAGTCTTTGCATTTTGTGTTCAGGGAGTGTGACGGTGTCAAGAGTCATAAAGGGTTATCCGCCCTTATTTTTTAAAGTGTCAAATCAGTTGTAAATATCTACCCATCGTCCGTGGACCATGGGATTGTATAAAAAGGAGCTAAGTAACTAAGCTCTAGGAAGTAAGAAAAGAAAAGTGGAGTAAGTAGTGAAGAAGAGTGGAATTCTAAGTGTTTGTAGTTCCTAGCATAGGTAGAGGCTCTACAGCTGATTGTGGAGAGGCCTAGGTAGAAGTCTGCAGCTTAGTGCATAGACCCTTGCAGCTGTGTGCGCAGGGTGGATAAAGTCTTTATTAAACTGGAGATATCAATAAAGAGAATCATTCTCCAATTACTATGTATTTAGTCTCTATTAATGCATCTGATTATATTGTGTTACGATCTGGATTTAAATTACAAAGTTTATTTGATGTGTGAATGTATGTGATTATATTTGTTAATTGAACACAAGTAAGAATATCAGTTTATGTGATGATAACTATAATTGATTGGTAGATTAAGTAAAACACTTGGCATAACTTGGGAACCTATACAATACATCATCATAGGAGAGTGAAAGTACCTAAACCATTGGTTAGGGCCACGTGAATGTCAATCGTACACCTTCATGAAGGTACTGAAGAGCGGGATAGAGGGTAGATCGATAAGCCCTAAGGCTTAGCGACCTACGAGAAGGAAGGAGAAGGGGGTATAAACTGAAACCATGACCATATTAGGGTGTAGAAACTTGGTTCTAGCAACCCCCCCATACTGCTTCGTGTGAGACTTTGGTCTGCACTCCGCAGGTTGATGCCAAAAGGGCCAATAGTGTAGGGATTTGTTTGGCTGACTAACACTGAACCTGGGTTAGGGCCCACAAAGCCAACAAATGGTTTCGTTGCCTGGACCGGAATCTGCATCATAGATGTGTGATGTAGTATCACTATAATCCAACTAAGAAAGAGATCAAAGATTGGATGGATAGGAAGATCCACAACTAACGAAGGAACAATGGCTAGACATGTACCTGTATATATAAATCCATGAGATCTTTTTATGTTCCTTTCTAGTTTAGTTATATGAGTGGATCGCGAAGCTAGTCGATAGCCAAGGAAGATGGAGGCTTGAAGATTCTTTTTTCTCGACCACGGAGTTAGCACAGAGATGGGAATCCTCTCAAGGTAAGATCGCCCACGTTGTCGATCATTGGCTTAAACGTATCATATGATGGTTTGTGACTAAATTTGAGGTCAATACCTCAATCAATAATAGTGATGTGGAGCGACACTTTTTCAAAGGTCCACGAGGTAAGTACTGGAAGTCTTTAAATACTTGGATTAAGATGTTATTGTGTGAAAAGCAAGTTATACAACTACCTTGATGTTCAGAGCTACGCGAAGTGGAAAGACTTATAGGAAGGAAGGAAGAAATGGTTTTAAATATAGCCCACTTATTTCACCTCCTTTGAGTGACGACCGGGGAGTAGTGCAGGCTTCTCCATGAAGTTCAGTTCAGTTGATAAAACAAGGGTTCCCTCAACTACTACCTCCACCTACACCACCTCCATCTTCACCACCATCACCTGCGACTTCACCCAAACCACCACCACCTCAACAATAGTTCAACATGGAAAATTCAGTGAAGCTACTAATTTTTAGGGGCTTGCGAAATGAGGACTCGAACCAGTTCTGGCTCGTTGTAAAAGCTATATGGGGAGCTCAGGGTGTCACATACGATCACATGAAGAAGGCAACGTTGGTTAGTGCTTTCTAGGATTGATCACTAACTTGGTACATCAAGTACTCTAATGATAACCCAAACACTGTGTTGGCAGAGATCAAGACCACGCTGAATAAAGAATTTAGTAGGCCTAAATCCGAGGCGCGGTCGATTGTGGGGTTTGAGGAAAATGTGATGAAACAAGGTGAGACACCTTGGGAGTGGGATCAGAGGTTAAAGTGTACAATCTGAGAAGCTAACATGAATTTAATAGATGGGCAGCACCGCGAATGGTTCGTGGCCTAACTCCTGCCTCACCTAAGGGTTGCGATGTCACAATAGAAAATTACGACTCAGGCAGAGGCCTTAGAGATTGCAATAAGGTTGCATGAAACATCGATGCAAGATTTGAGTCTGGGGTTTAGCAGATCCATGCGCAGTTGCAAAACCTTTGGCTCAAAATACAAAGTCTGAAGCATGACATAACAGTTTGGCTAGAGGCGTGCGAAGAGATATGGTGCCTGAAATGTAAAGGCCAGGGGCATGACAAAGACCACTGCTGGGTATTTGCAAACTATATTGGAGGAGGAGGATTGGTGCCTTTGATGTCAGAAGCCTAAGCAGGATCGAGCACAGGGCCTGTGCTATGGTGCACTATATGTCAAGTAGCAATGAAACATATGACTAACAATTGTCATTTGTTGTAGAAGTTTGTACAAACACCACAACAACTATTCTGCAACTTATATAGGTTATTAGGGCATGATGAGCGTAGTTGCTGAAGTTATGAATTGATCATGGATAGAACACCTATCTATAGATTTCAGGTAGAAATACGACATCCTAACCAGGGTACTGGGATAGTGTGAATAGGATTCTAGGGGCGCAGACGAGGCCAAGGTGGAGTAGGACCTGGTAGAGGTCAGGAATAGTTGATCTATTACAATTGTGGAGGACCAGGACACTACGATCATGAATGCACTAACCCAATGCATCCATCATGCAAATATTGTACTTAGTTTGATCATGAGACTAAGGATTGTCCTACACTAATAGCAAGGATACACTACAAAGGGACGCTACCTTCGTAGCTGACTCAAAACCTGAAGATGATGAGGTTTGAGCCTCGTGAATAAGATCCAAATGTGAATATAGTGCACTGAAGTGGAACTGCAATGGGCGATGATAAGGGGAAACAACCTGAAGATGTGGGTTTGCAAAGCTCCAAAGAAGGAGGCTGAATTTGATTTGGAGTGCACAAGTGAAACTTCCATGGAAGCAAAGAAAAGCTTCGATGAGGCCTCTACCTTAGGGATCTGGTATAAACATGTTCAAGAAATGGACCCTTTTATGCTTACTACCTTTCTAGAGACCTTCGTGAAGCTACTACAGGATAGCAAGGCTGTGAATGGGTTATAGAAACTTATAAATAGATGTGTTTGAAAAAATATGGGTGAACTGTGCATGGTACAGAAGATTGGTAAGAATAAGGAAAGGATAGGACATGAGATGAGACTCACCATGTAGATAGGAGAATATGAAATGGATTAGGTTATTCTAGATCGGGGTTAATACGCAAATGTTTTTCCTATGCAGACTTGGGAGTGGATGGGGAGACCTGCGTTGCAGTAGTCTTTGATTTAGTTAAGGATGGAAAATCAGCAAAAGATCATCCCCATGGGATGGTTGTAGGGCGTAACTATAGATATTGAAGGTGCGAGCACATTGGCTGATTTTGAAGTAATAGAAATTGTGGATGAAAACAACCCCTACCCTATGCTCCATGGCATTGATTGGGCTACTGATATAGACAGGGTAATCAACCTAAAGAAGAGAAAGATGACATTTGAAAAGAAATTGCTTCACGTAATAGTACCCCTAGATCCTGCAGAAGCATAGTGCTATACTGAACTAGTATGCGATTACGAAAGCGATGACGATTTGGACTACATATATACGATAACATTGCGAAACCAAGATTGGGTGAATCTGATAACTGATGGATGAATTACACGGGATCACGAGAGTTCCTGCACCTCAATCTTAGACGAAGAATTAGAGCGTTGGTAGAATTGGCTACATGAAGTAACTACATTGAGTTGTAGCATGATGACTCGGTCGCTGCGTTGTGTGTCGTCAGAGGTAAGAAATCTGCCCACTTATGATGGCTTGAATGATGTGGATGTGTTTTTGGATGCATTTGAGAGGGAAGTACCAAAGAAGTAGTGCTTCTAGGATTTGGACTGGGCATTACGCGCTACGCCCGCGAGATGGTGGGGTACGCACAGGGGTACTTTCGATGATTGGTGCGAGTATAGGAGGATGATGAGAGCACACTTTAGGAAGCCGAAGGTATGAGTGACAGACAAGTATGATAGAAAGGATAATCCATGCAAAGACTTGGCCAAATGGGCTGAGGCCTATGGAATGAAACCCAAACCTGAATGGGTGCACTTGTTCTTTCACACCCTGGATGTCATTCCGATGAACTAGTACTTAGAGACAGAGCTCTAACATTGCACAGAATAATGGGATATTTTGTGTGAAGGGTTAATAATGATGTTCAACTTCAAATACAGGTCTGAATGTATTGATGAAATGCTACAAGAAGTTAAAGTAGTGACCTTTAGGATACCGCAGGATCCTTTGGATCTTATTCAACTTGATTGGACTACTCAGCTAAGCCACACACTGGAATGCTATAATGTGACTGTTGAAGAAGAAAAAGAGGACCCCCAAAAGATTAATATTCCTGAAACCAAGGGTCACCACACGGTCGAGGGACCACAGATCGAGAATCCTGATATAACCATGCCACTGAAAACTAAAGAGATAAATATTGGCATGGAGGCAGAGCGCAATTTGCGAAGATTAGAGATTATTGGGATGATGCGATAGTAGATAGTGTCGCTGAATCACTCTGCAAATACTAGGATTTGTTCCCTACCAAGTTTACAGAGTTAAAGGGGATAATAGGAGACCTGGGCATTATGAATATCACATTAGAACTTGACACAAAGCTGGTCAAGAAAAGACTTTACCGTCTCAATCTGAAGTATAAGGAGAAGGTCCGCTTAGAGTTAGATAAGATGATCACAGCAGGAATCATTGAGCTCGTAGAGGAATATAATTGGGTGAGCCCAATGGTGTGTTTTGGGAAAATTTAGTGTTCTTCAAATGCCTAACCCTCTAGACCTAGTAGCTAGTATAGAAACAACAGACAAAGTAATTCATCACTTTTCCTATAGTTAACAGATAAGAGAAAGAAGAACAAAGGTACCAACCTGTAAGTTTCACTCAATCCCTCTCTCCTTTGACCAATTCCATCACTCCTTTCCATACTTAACCTGCTTGGAAAGTACCTGCACACAAGCCGAGACAGAAACCCATCAAAGCATACAATAATGATGATTTGTTAACTAAACATATCATAGAATCAAGAATACGATATACATCATATAAACACATGAATGGAAAAAGCTTAGAATTATTTATTGATAGAAGGAAATATTACAACCCATGTAGATGCATGCTCGATTCAGTGTCATCCTTCCAGCTTCAAACTATTCTCTCCTCATGAAGCAACAGTTCGACATCATTACAATACTCTTGCTAATCTCATTCAAACAACATTTCCTTAGCTCAAGAAATTCCAACTGCTCCAAGACTTTGAATGCATGGTCAATTTATAATTGAATGGATGAGGTTAAGCCATTAATGGCCCTCATGAAAGCTTTACCAAAATTGGGAAGTTATTCCATGGAGGAAGGGATAATGGATTAAGGTTCATTCATCCTCTTCCTCATCCAAATGTGAGCTCAATCCATCTAGAAACTTCCATAAGCATCCAATGGATGAGGAGTCCAATGGATTCATTTCAAAAATTCGATGAATCTCACTCATCGCAGGTGAAACAAAGGCTAGGTGCGGTGCATAACACCCAAATAGTGTAGTACCTATAATGCATTGCAGTCTGATAAAGGGCCATCTACACTAATCTCTCTAGGGGAATTTTTTGGATGAATGGTGACATGAAACTCTTGGGAGTCAAGCATGATGTAGGTTAACTTCATTAGGGAATGAAAACAACTAAATTAGGGGTTGATGGACCCTAATAATATGGATCAAGAAGTTGGGGTTGATGTGCCCAAATTGACCTGTAACAGTTGCCCCCTAAAGCATGAAGTTGAAAATAAACATGTCGAGTGAGATGCTTTACCACTTGGAGAGAAGGTTTCGAAACTAAAGGATACCTGCATCAGTTCCAATACATATATCTTGATACTTTGATTTTTTCTCACAAACTAGCTGAGGGAAGGTATACCCATGCTCAACTTATAAACTTTCATTACATGTACAAATATAGTTGTCTAGAGATATAGACCCATGAATGTAAGGCCATTGTACATTTGATATTGTACTCCTTAAAATATATCGCCACCTGGATGGATGAAACTAGATCCGAGGTCTTCAATCTCATCCAATCTTTCGCTCAAGTACAAGTCTAACCATGTGAATAGATGATTTTAAGTCGAACATGGAGAGACATCGTCTGATTACTAGCCAATGATGTAAGTTGTTAACAAACACGAGAGGAATCACCGATAATTATAATGATCCTTAAGGTACTGCAGTACATTTCGTATGGTGTGAATAAATGATTTTATGTTGAACACCAAATGAATTCTTTCAGTCAAAGGCCATTGATGTATGTTATCACCCCAAGAAACTCTCCTAGGTTGTATCTCAGAGATGCTCAAGAACATTACAAACTCAACAAAAATGTTGGAAATAGGTGGATGAATGGAAGGAATGATGCCTATTCAAGCTAGATAACCACTTCTACTATGCTTAAGCCCAAAAATGGGTGAACACCCCTAGACTACAAGGCTTTAGACCACCAATTATTCACATTTTAAGGAATAGGTGAACATGGAGAATAATGACCACACCAACAGATGCGCAAGACCATGTGATGGTTGGTTGCAACCAGTAGAAAGGTCTGTAAATCTATTTCGTAATGCACAGATAGGATGACAGCTCTCTAGCACTAAGAAAATAGAAACCTGCATACACCTTCAATAACGCATACTAGATTCTAAAATAGAGGTGGGATGATAGCCCCTCTAATGCTAAACATCAAGAGCACATGAAAAATGCATAACAGGCACAACCTGGAACAAAGAAGAAGTGGAAAGTGAGCAATTAAAAACAAAATAAGCTTGCATTAGCTGAAAATGAAGACCAGATGTTGCAGGTATCACAGTAGTTACAGTCTCCAGAAGTTTAACTTTACATCAAAACAATATCCATCAACCTCCATTACATCTTGTTTCTGGGTATATATATGGACGTTGATTACAAAAATATATGCTATCCTATGCGTGGAAGGGTCATAATAGACCACCAACCACATTAACTGTCTGATATGGGTCACTTATACAATCTTCTGTTTCAAAAAACTCATTTGACATTCTCTGCTGCTCGGCCATCCTTCGTGCATAGGTGGAGTATAATATGAAACAGGGTCCATTACTGATAAGTTTATTTAACCGTTCGAGGCATGTCCTTTCCTTCTTGGGCCATAATATCCCTTGAATGCGGTCGTTGATGAGTAAATGTGCCAAATACTGATGGATGGCCATTTCTGTCCTTTGGGATCATGGTGAAGGTTGTGGGCGTAGGAAGCATGGAGGAAGATCCACCATTCGAGAGCATGGATCGACAGTGCAGAGCGCTTTGTAATGCCTATCGGGAGGAAGCGAGAATAGCAAATGTGAGTCGTTGGATGAAATAGACAAGTGGCTGAGATCATTTGATAGGAGGAATCGAGAGATGGACGATTGGAATAGACAAGGGATGTTGGATCTTATACGGGCAGATATGATAGTGATCGGGAGTGGAATATGCACAGTACATAATTGGCAGGGATGGGCAGGATGGCAATAAGTGGTTTCCATGCACCGCTTATCAGAGGTGAGTGGTATACGTACACAGTCGAGCGATCACAATAGGAGGTTGACACGTGGATGATGAGACAAGTGGAAAACCACCTCGATCGTGAGTTAATTTGCAGGCAGGTTTTGGCGGCGGGAGGAGTGAATGTTGTCAAATCGTGCGGCAAACAATCGAATTGTGGAGGTTTAAATGCACATGTTTATTGATTGATGTGACAAGGGAGGGCCTTGGCGGTAGCGCTTTTTTCGTATGTGCGTGGCTATATTACCACGGCCTCTTTGTGCCTGGGACCCAAGGGAAAAAGGATTTATATGGGGTTTATAAAGGATTATAGAGGAAAATAGAAATAACGAGGTTAAGGGAGAATAAGGAGAATGAAGGGGGAGGAGGAAACGGAGGTAGCGAGAGTTATAGAGTTATAAAGAAAATGAAGGAGGGAAGGAAAACCAACTGCTGCGACCCCCTTTTTGATCATCAACAACCCAATCAAGCCTGCATTTGTCCTTAAAATGTTGAAAGTAATAGCAGAGCTAACACTGGCTCCTTCTGGGGATGAGATCCTCCTTGTGAGGTCTCAAGAACCTGCAGATCAATGCCTTCCTGATGAAAACAAATTAGCAAAATTCCTAGTATTCCATTGGGCATGGAGTCTGACTAAAACTGATAAAACCAAATATTTACAACCTTTAAGGTAAAAAGACCTTAAATCACATAAATTTTGAGAAAACGCCCATCAATTGGGCCATCAAAAACTACTTCTCCTCCCATACTTTTCAGTATGAAGGTGTTGTTCCCTTGAATCTACGAAATAATAAAAGGGCCTGTCCAGAAAGCATCAAATTTCCCATGGTTTCCTTTCTTTTCTTTCAATGCATCCCATTTCAGAACCAAGTCTCCAACCTGAAAATTATCTGTCTTTGCCTTCCTGTTAAAAGCATCCTTGATCTTTTTCTAATGTGCTGCAGCCCTTTCAACTAGCGGTTCTCTAATTTGATGTAACTTTGCCAAATCAGTGAGCCTTTTTGCCATGTCTCCTTCCTCATTCTACTCTTCTTGAAGGAATTTTGCCACAGGGAGAGTTAACTAAATGGGGAATACAACTTTAGTGCCATATACCAGCCTGAATGGAGAATTTCCTGTGGATTTCTTAATGGTTACTCTGTCAGCCCACAGTGCATATTTGAGCTTAGCATCCCAATTCCTTTTATTGTCCTCCAACAGCTTCTTAATTATCCTTATCAGGCTTTTATTTGAAGATTCTGCTAGACCATTACCTTGAGGATAGTAGGAGGTGGAATGAACCAGTTTAATACCCATTAAATCACACATATCCACCAATTTTTTTCCCCTAAAGACTGCTGCATTGTCTGTGACTAATTTATGTGGACAACCAATCCTGGTAAAGATATTTTCAATTAAAACTTCATGACCAACTTATGATCAGCCTTCTTGGTATGGATTGCTTCAATCCACTTAGTAAAATAATCAATGGCTACTAATATCCATCTGTGCTGACCACTGGAATTTGGATTGATTTCTAAAATAAAATCCAAGCCCCACTGTTGAAAAGGTCTTTTTGCATGTATTGGTTTCAAGGGCAGGGACTTCAATTGTTGTTTTCCTTCAAATCTTTGGCACCTGTCGTAAGAATTAACAAATGAAAATACATCAGAAAATAAAGTGGGCCAATAATACCCAGCTCTGAGAATCTTATGGGCTGTGGTTTTCCAATAATGGTGTCCTCCACACATGTTGGAGTGAAACTGCTACATGACTTCTACTGACTATTCTTTTTCCGAACACCTCAAAAGCACTCCAGATGGATCCCTCCAGTAGAGCAGATTTTCATTAATGCAATATTTAGCTGCCCTAAGCTTTATAGTTCTGGCTTGACTTTGAATAAAGCTTGAAGGGATTTCTAGCTTCAGCAAGAATTTAACTATTGCAGAATACCAGTCACAAGAAGCTAGATTTTTGTCCACCGACTACTTTTTGTCTAGTTCCGTTGCCTGCTCTTCTTCATCTGTCTGACCGATTTCTGCAATTGTGCACAGGAAATCAATATCCAATGATCGGAAATTTTCTTTAGCTAACAACCTAGCAAGACCCTGACCTCTAACCAACTTGTTGGGCTTCAGTTCTATATTGAATTCAATTAGCTTTGCAATCAATTTAGCCCTTCTTCCATCAGCGCCAGGTTGTGTTAAGACAACTTTTATTGCAGCAGAGGATACATATGCAATTATCTTAGAATGCAGAATATAAACTCTAAAAGCTTTCAAGGATTTAATAATAGCATATGCTTGTTTTTCAATGATATCATATGTCATCTCAGCATCCCTTAAGTTTTTGCTGAAAAATGCCACTGGATGCTCTAAACCTTCTTCATTTTCTTGCAATAAAACTGTTGCAATACTATCTTTAGAGGCAAATGAAAATATATGGAACTCTTTGTTGTAATCTGGATTGATTAAGGTGGGAGCCTCCATAATTGCTTTCTTAATGGACTCAAAAGATCATCTTGCTCTATCAATCCATTTGATTTCTAACCCCTTCTTCAACATGGTGGTAATATGTTTCATCAGTTCTGCAAAATTTGGTATAAACCTCCTTACAAAATTAATTTTGCCCAAAAAGGATCGAATATCCTTCTTCGATCTTGGGACAAACAAAGTCTATATTGCTTTTACTCTTTCTGGGTCAATTCAGACACCTCCAGCAAAAAAAACATGTCCTAATAGCTTGCCTTCTTCTAAAGCAAATTGAGATATTTTAGGATTAACTGAAATTCCAAACCTCTTGCACTTCAGGAACACCCTTTTCAAATGCTGCAAATGATTTTGATGGCTGCTAGAATATATTGTTATGTCATCAAGGTAGATAAGGAAAAACTAATCCTTTTCTCCCACAAATGCTATATCCATAGCTCTCTGAAAGGTTGCTCCAGCATTCATCAACCCAAAAGGCATCTTGGCATACATAAAAGTGCCCCAAGCAGTGGTGAATGCAGTATTCTCTTGGTCATATGGGTGCACAACAATCTGATTAAACCTTGAAAATCCATCCAAGAAAGACATACTTTGGCTCCTGAGACCTTTTGCAGCAAATGCTCCATCTTGGGTAGAGGATAATTATCTTTCTTAGAGCATTTGTTTAAGTTTTTGAAATCGATGCACAGTATGATTTCTCCACTTTTCTTCCTCACTACTACTAGGTTGGCTATCCACTTGGAATATCTGAGAGGGACTATGATTTTGGTAGCCAACAACTTTTTAATTTCTTTTTCAATCAGAGGAAGAAGCATAGGATTTATTGGTCTCAACTTCTGTTTGAAAGGAATGGTGTCTTTCTCTAAAGGGATTTTATGCTAAATAATCTTTTTATCATAAATTTTCAGGTCATTATACTCCCAAGCAAACACATCTTAATTTGCAGTATTCAGAAATTTGGTCAGGAGACAGATGGGTGGACAAATTTATGTATTTAGGTTGACCTGGACTCCCTATATCATGCTTACAGACTGCAGATTGGTTTTATTTTTGAGCAACTTTGCAAGGCACATCATTCTGGTCAAACAATATTTCTAAAGGAATTAAACCCTTAGGAATATGATTGCTGGGAAGTTGGACAATGCTTTTTTTTCCAATTTTATTTCGAAGTTGGGATTTGGGGCTTTCTAACAAGGCTTCATTCTCTTGGTCAATTTTCATTTCGGAAAACTCATCAATGACTTGCAGAAACCTATTTATCTCGTCATCATCATCAAAAACTTTCCAATGCTGGACATTATCAGGCAAGGATGGTTTGTATTTCATTTGCACTTCATAAACTAGTCTTGGAGGCATGGGAGGGATAAACATGCTAGCAGACATAGCAAGGGAATTAGTAAGCTGATTTTGGGCTCTAGGAATATATGAAATATAGAAATAATCAAAAGAATCTCTGATTTTCCATACCTCATCTCTATATGCTTTCAGCCTTGGGTGCTTTTCTTGAAATGTTTTATTTACTTTCTTAATGATCAAATCAGCATCTCCTAACAATTTTATGTTCCTGATTCCTCTTTCTTTTGCTGCGTTAAGGCCCAATACCAGAGCCTCATATTCTGCTATATTGTTTGTGACTTGAAAATCCAGCTTGAAAGACAGCTGTGTGCTTTTTGGTTCTGGAGATATCAGCACCACCCCTGCTCCTGCAGTATCCCTGGAACACGCTACATCAAAGAACATCTCCCAAACCTGATTTCCTTGCTCTTCCTCGGCCTGATTTGTTTGTTTCTTGAGCTACATTGAGGCCTTTTGGGATTCTTCTATTTAGAGGATACATGCTCCAAAATCAGTGTCCACAGCATATATGGGATGATTAGTAGGATTCTTCTCATCACCAACTGTGCTTCTCTGTACAATCTCCTGCTTTCCCCTCCAAAAACTGGGATAGTGGCATAAGATAGATCATTCTGTAATGTCCCACCTAGTCTCTTAATCCATCCTCTAGACAATAGCATCCCAAACTTGGGAGGCACATCTGCTACCACAATATCCATCATCATACTCTTCATGGGCAGCTGAGTTAAGGTAATGGCCAGGTCTTTGTAGTCCTAGGAATTTCACTTTCCTTGAATCAAAAGAGAGTAAATCATGGTAGGGTCTGGTGATATCAAGGCCTAACTCTTCCATGACAGCTTTAGGCATTAAATTGTGGCTGGCCAATGTGTCTAGAAGGCAAGTGTGGAGGATTTTGTCATGAATGGTCAAGGAGACATAAAAAGATGGAGAATTATTATCACTAGGTTCAATCACGGGGCTAACCACAACAACAGGCTTGTCATCTTGCAAATTGACAGAGTCAGTGGAAGTTTGTGGGGTTTCCAGCTCAAGAGCTTCAAGGATAGACTTTCTAAATACTTCACTCTTCACCAACTCTATCATAGGCACAGATATTTTCAATTTCTGGACTTTTGAATCAAAGCTAAAAGAGGATGGTAACTTATCAGAACCTCTTACCTCTTGAACTGGAGCTTTAAGGATGACTGGATCAGCTGCTGGTCTTTTCTGCCTGATATTCTGTGACTTTGTTTGGATAGCAGCTCTTTTTGCAGGATTCTCTTTGAAACTTTTTGCATTCGAACTTAGATTGTATCTTCACTGCTCCTCAATTTGTAGAACAGCTTCTCTGTCCCACTCCTGACTATCTTGTTCCTGCAGCAATAATTCTTCATGTGCAACCAATGTCAAAAACGAAGCACTGCCTTTATCTTCCATGCAGTGAATTTCATCCTCATCTTCAAACTATTCCTCCTCCATGACTACATTTGGGAAAGGAGCTTTAACTTTCTGTTCTTCTTTTGATTCTTCACCCCTCTGAATAATTTTTAACTATTCATTTGCTCTTCTAAATGGATTGCAATTTCTTGTAGCAAATGTGTTCTGCTGCCTTGTTTTCCCTGAATTTTTCTCAACCTTCAGCTTAGATATTTCAGCAGCCAATGATTCTATCATCTTAATCATTTTATATAATTTAGGTTCTGAAGATGAATTAGAGGAAGTAGAAGCCTGACCTCTCTACCTCCTTCTGTCAGCTTGACTTTTAAGCTTTTCTGCAACCATGATATTAGACTCTACTTCTAAAGCTGCATCCTGCATGTCTGCTAGAGTAGCACATCTTCTTTCTCTCAACAATAGGCAGAAATTATAGTCAAAATCATTGGCATAAGTGAGTTTGGCAGAGGTAGGGGTAGGCTTTACCTCAGCTGGTATCTTACTATACATACGATTGAATCTTTTATTAAAATTAGGCAATGATTCCCCATTTTCCCTTTTCATGTTACCAAACTCAGTATGGTAATATAGTAAATCCTTTTTATCTCCCCAGTGCTTCAAAAATGCATCATCTAAGGCTTAAATATCTACAATAGATCTAGGAGCTAGTTCTCTGAACCACTTTCTAGCCTCTCCATCGAAGCTCTGGACAAAAACTCTCATCCATGCATCGTTTTCACTTATATCTAAGTTATCAGCATAACTGTAAAAGGCCTCAAGGTGTTCTTATGCTGTCACTTCCTCTGTGCCAGTGAACTTAGGCATATATTTATGATATTCTCCCACAGGCATGGGATTTAAAGGAACAGGCAAGACCAGAGGTCCATATCTAGTAGCAACAATTCTTTCTATCTTCGTGGGTGCTTGCTAACCTGCCATGATCGGGATATGTGGAAGGATACTGGCAGATTGAATGGTAGGAAGTAATGTGATGGATGGCAGAGACAAAGGGATGTTTTGGAACGTATGGGAAACTTTCTTTGTGTTATCACTTAGAACTATAAACATATGTATATAATCCTTTGTCCAAGTTAAATGTCAAAAAAGTTGGTGTCAAATGGTTTTTGTCCTATGTTTCTTACTTAGGGTTGAAATTTTAAAGGTGTTCGATGTAAATCATTCTCTAATCCTATCGGTCATCCTCCATCATGATTGTTAAAGCCATGTCTTTTCATATTCATGTCACCGATCCTTTCCGTAATTTCACAGCGCAGTCTCATTGGTTAGTTCTGCAGCGTAATCATTGTTTAGCCATTTCGTAGCGCGTCAGCATCAAGCCGTTTCGCAGCGCATTATGCCAATTCATAACTAACTGCGCTACGAAATCGCAGATTCGTGCGTTTTGCAGCATATATTCCTCAAAGGGTCAAGTCTGTTGATGAGTCATCACTTCTGTCCGTTCATGTCAGTGGGCATACCTCCCAAACACTCATTAACCATCACTCCACCAATAGATTTTTAGGCATGCACATAAATATTATTCAAATGGTTTTACCGTGCAAAGATTTTTTGTGATGATCGTAGATGATGCATAAATGACCAACCTGTGTGATGAGATATTTGATTTTGCAAGCGAGCCCGAGCTTTTCAAGCGAGCCTGCGTTTAAAAAAAAATTGAATTACCATTTGAATTGAAGCTGTTGGCCATTCTCTGTGTGAAAATTTGAAAAGAGAAATGGAGAGGAAGGAACATAGGTCTGGAAAATGTCAGAGAATAGAGCCTGAAGGTTTGGACCTTGCATTAAGAGATGAAGGCGTGAAGAAAGCCTTCAAGGATGCCGACTGTTGGAATTTTTGTGAGAAGCTGCAGGGTGGCCATGCTCAGGTAACAAAGGATTTTTCCTTAAACTTCACGGGTTTGAATTCTAAAATAGCTATGTTAGAAGTTCAAGTGTCTCCAGAGTCAATTGCTGCTGTAACTGAGATTCCAAGAGGGGGGCAAGAATGGTTTAAGAACTTTAAATTTGATATGAACCCCTGCAAAGAGTTCTTAAAAGAGGCATATGTGAATGAAGACCTAACAAAAGCAGTGCCTAGAAACTATGTTAAGGATCACTATGCCCTTCTTCTCACCTGTATTCAGAAGTACTTAACTTGTGAGGGAAGATATAATAAGGTCTATTCCTATCACTTCAAGTTGTTGTTACATTTTACTGGTAGAGCATCCATAGATATTCCCTTTTACTTGTTTCGCAGTCTAAGCAAAATGTGTGATAAAGTGCAATTAAGGAAGGATGACTGTGAAACATCGTTATTTCACCATGGTTTGGTTAAGTTGTTGGTTTTGGATGGTCTTCAGAAAATAGGTAAGGATTGGAACTCTTTCATCTTCATGGCTGGTTTCCAAAGTAAAACAGGTCTTACTCCACAGCCGGTTAGAGAAAAAGAAAAATCAGTTGAAGAACCCACAATAGCTGAGCTTCGAAAGGAGGCAAAAGATAAAAAGAAGGCCAAGTTACAGTTGAGAAAATCAGTGAAGCCACTGATCATTAAAGAGCAACCTCAGCCATCATCAAAAGAAGAAGCTAAGCACAAGAAAGCTGTACCTGGACCAAGTAGATCTGAAACAGTGTCAAGAGTTAGGACAAGGAGTCAAATAAGCAAAGAAAAAGGCAAAGCATTGGCTGTTGAGGAAAGCCCGATATCAAAGGCCAGCTTGAGTGATTTGCTTGAGGCCATTGAGTTTGAGCAGGTTGAACCGGTGCATATTGAACCAATGCACATTGATTTGACTCACTCATCACCAGAAAGCACTAAGAAAACTAAAGCTTCAAAAAGACTGAGGTTTGATGAATCCGGTGATGAATTTATCTTCAAACCAAGAAGACCTGTTACAAGAAAACAAGTAAGGGAAGCTGAGAAACTGCCTAGAGCAGAGGAAGTTGAAAAATTGCCCAGAACAGAGGTAGCAGAGGAATTGTCCAGAACAGAAGAAGCAGAGAAAATTAAGCAAAAAGACAAGAATAGAACAGTCATTATTTCCCAAGGAGGCAACATTATAGCTATAAAGAACCAGTTGGAGGTAGCAAAAAATGAAATTGCCAAGGTGGGGAGTGCCATTAGGGAATCTGCAGTCAGGTATGCAAATTATCGAAAAGATGTTTTGAGAGGAAGTAAAAACCTAGTAAGCCAGGTGGATTCAGTAGCTGATGTTTATACATGGACTGTTCCAGCTCTCAAACAGGCCAAATCCATTAGAAAAATAAACATGCATTTAAGAGCGGAAAACAAAGCTTTAAGGAAAGAGGTTGCAGACTTAAAGGCACAGCTAGGTCAAATAGCTGCTAACTGATGTTGAGAAAGGTGTTGTTCTAATTTTTGTAAGATTTTGCTTAGTTTCATTATTTTGAAGACATATAGATCTCTACCACATGTAAAGGAGTTTTAAAAAATTAAACGTCCAGCAGTGAAAATGTCAAGGAAAAGATAAACTGTTTAGAATGTTTCGCAGTTTCGTAGCGCGCTACGAAAATGCGAAACTACTGTAGGTGTTGTTTTTAATACAGGCAAACAGTTCGATGGGATAATCAGAAATTTTCAAAGGAAGCATCTGAGGGACATTTAGGAGACCAAATGAAGATAGCATAGCCATTCAAATGATGACAGGTGTACCTTTGTAAAAGTGTAATGTTTTGGTTCCAGTTCAAGTTTTGCTTGTAAAGGCACTTTATTATCGGTCATTAGGGTTTGGAAGGAGCTGCATACGGGGAGTTTTGGTTGGCACACCTGTTCATCAAAGAAGCCTCCAGCACATCAGGAACGTGGTGATGCTCTATATTCTTGGGCTATTAAAGAGCTGGAGACAGGCTGCTGCATTTTCGAATAAGTGGTGGAAGACTGGAACCGGAAAAACAGGGGTTTTCTCCTAACATTACTGAACCATCAAAGCATTCAGCATCCAAAGCTAGTATGGGACATTGAATCATTTCCTCAGTCATCTCGGCCAAACTAAAAGGAGACAGGTGTCAGAGAACAAGAAAGAATCATTCTACGAGGAGGATAGAATTAGAGTTATAGACAAATTAGGACTCTTTAAACTCCAGTTTAGCACTTATTGTATTTAATGAGTTAGTTCAATAGTGGATAGGGGTAATTAGTGGCAGTCATCGAGCTCCCCTCATGCTGGAGGAGGAAGCTCAAAGTAGTTAAAGTTATGTTTCTATATATAGTTGAAACTTTTATGTAATGAGGGTTGGATATTTGAGAAAACAGAGTGTTATTTGGCTTGTGTACAAACTTATTTTCAGTAATACAAGTGACTGCTTTTCTTCTCAGGATTCATACAGTGTTTCAAATGCTCAAGATATGTGGTTTTGTTTTATCCTTTATGTTTTTACAGTTGTATAGATACACAATCACTCAGAATTCACTTTGCTGCTCTGATTTCCTGTGTGTATTTATAAGCTGAGGTTTTTATGAGATGTGTTTTGAGTATTTAAACATTACATGCCCTGACTTCTATGAATGAGTAGTGTTATAGTTTACTGAAGGATGATTAACTCCATGAGCCCAATGGAAGTCTTTGTAATGTCTGTCCAGCCAACATATTTGTTAAATTCACCTTACAAGAGTTAGCCATCTTATCAATATTCAAAATCTATAACCTTTTGAGAGAGCCCTCTCAGGCTAAGGAGGCTAAGCCTTAGTCAAAAGTCTGGTTTGAAATAGTTACACAGAGTCTATCTGGTCAGCAGCCTTCCAGTGCTTGATTTTGTGATAACACTTTGGACTAAGATTCAAAGGGGAATTATATGGACAAGGGGCTATATTAATCTCTGAAGAAATTTCCTTATTAACAGTGTTGGGCTGTAAATCTTCAAACTGTATATCTTCAGCTACAACTTTATCTTTTAGAGATGAATGAGATTTCTTAGGCTTACCTGATCCTGATGCCCCTTTCTGTGATGATTTCTTGGATTTGAAAATCCTCTCAGGGTCAGGCACTAATTTAGCTGGTGATTTTTGAGGATTTCTTCGAGTATGTCTCACAAACTGAGCCAGAACTTCAAAGTGGAGTCGCCAAAGGTTGGTCTTCCTCCAGTGGAGTCACCAGATGTTGGTCTTCCTCCAGTGGATTCACCAGATAGATGATTACAACCAAAATATGTGTCCAAACCTTGTCTATCATTAAAGATTGGAGCTATGTCATTCTCCCAAGGAAGCTGAGCTTCAATCTTCGATCCCCAACAACGGTGCCAATTAATGTTATCACCCCAAGAAACTCTCCTAGGTTGTATCTCAGAGATGCTCGGGAACATTACAAACTCAACAAAAATGTTGGAAATAGGTGGATGAATGGAAGGAATGATGCCTATTCAAGCTAGATAACCACTTATACTATGCCTAAACCTAGACATGGGTGAACACCCCCAGACTACAAGGCTTTAGACCACCAATTACTCATAGTTTAAGGAATAGGTGAACATGGAGAATACTGACCACACCAGCAGATGCACAAGACCATGTGATGGCCAACTGCAACCAGTAGAAAGGTCTGTAAATCTATTTCCTAATGCACAGACAGGATGACAACTCTGTACCACCAAGAAAATAGAAACCTGCATACACCTTCAATAATACATACTAGATGCTAACACAGAGGTGGATGACAACCCATCTAATGCTAAACATTCAGAGCACATTAAAAATGCATAACAGGCACAGCTTGAAACAAAGAAGAAGTGGAAAGTGAGTAATTAATAACAAAAGAAGCTTGCATTAGCTAAAAATGAAGACCAGACACTGTAGGTATCATAGTAGTTACAGTCTCTAGAAGTTGAACTTTACATCAAAACAATATCCATCAACCTCCATTACATCTTGTTTCTAGGTATATGGAGGTTGATTACAAACATATCTGCTATCCTATGCGTGGAAGGGTCATTATAGACCACCAACCACATTAACTATCTGATATGGGTCACTGATACAATCTGTTGTTTCAATAAATTCATTTGACATTCTCTGCTACTCAGTCGTCCTTCGTGCACAGGTGGAGTATAATATGAAACAGGCTCCATTACTGATAAGTGTATTTAACCGCTCGAGGCATGTCCTTTCCTTCTTCGGCCATACTGTCCCTTGAATGCGGTCGTTGAAGAGTAAATGTGCCAAATACTGATGGATGGTCATTTCTGTCCTTTAGGATCATGGTGCAGGCTGTGGGCGTAGGCAGCATGGAGGAAGATCCACCGTTGGAGAGTGTGGATTGACAAAGGAAAGCGCTTTGCAATGGCTATCGGGAGGAAGAAGGAACAACAAATGTGAGTCGTTGGATGAAATAGACGGACGACTGAGATCATTTGATAGGAGGAATCGGTAGATGGATGATCGAAATAGACGAGGGCCGACGGTGATCGGGAATGGAAGATGCACAGTAGATAATCAGCGGGGACGGGCAGGATGGCGGTAAGTGGTTTCCCTGGACCACTTATTAGAGGTGAGTGGTATACCTACACAGCCAAGCGATTGCAATAGGAAGTTGACACATGGACGATGGGACAGGTGGAAAACCACCGCGATCGTGAGTTAATGTGCAGGCATGTTTTAGCGGTGGGAGGAGCGAATGCCGTCTGTTCGTGCGGAAAATAATCAGACGGTGGAGGTTTAAACGCACATATTTATTGATTGATGTGATAGGAGAGGGCCTCGGTGGTAGCGCTTTTTTGTGTGCACGTGGTTTTATTACCAAGGTCTCATAGGTTTACTTTGCACCCGGGACCCAAGGGAAAAAGGATTTATACATGGTTTATAAAGGATTATAGAGGAAAACAGAAATAACGGGTTTAAGGTAGAATAAGGAAAACGAAGGGGGAGGAGGAAATAGAGGTAGCGGGAATTATAGGGTTATAAGAAAATGAAGGAAGGAAGGAAAACCAACTGTTGCGACCCCCTTTTTGATCATCAACAACCTAATCAGGCCTGCATTTTTCCTTAAAATGATGAAACTAATAGCAGAGCTAATAATGTCAACCTATCACCAAAAGCGAGAAACCTGCCATTGATGTATGCAAGCCTCAAGGTACTAGAGGGGTGTATCTAAGTCAACTTCTTGATGATGTGCTAATGTTGACAAGAAGTGACTTGTCGTAGGATGGCCTTGATGTATCCCACATCAATGACACGAAATGAGGGAAATGATTTTGGAGATGAAATATTGACTGACAACGCAAGGTTCAGGAATGGCGAGCATGAAAATGAAGGTTTATTTGTATTGCAAAGGATGAAGTTTTGAACTGAATGACTTGTCTTGAAAATATTGGCGACACTGAAGTGAATTGGTAGCATTGACCCAAAACAAAGTGTTGGATGGTATGATAGACCAATGGTGTGATAACCATCAAGCTGAATGACCCAACCCACATAGTCACGGTGATGAAGTGAAAGTGTCATGTTAAAGAGCAACCTACTACCATAAATTCCATTTTCCCAGTTATTTTTGACCGGTACCTCTTTATTTTTAATCAAACTTGAGGAGGATAACATAAGCTTGTTGTATAATTTCACCCTTCGAGTGAATCCATCGCTATTTGATGTTTTAACAAGTCTAGCGAAGGTGAAACTCGGTCTTGTCTAGATGGACAAGTTTGTTGCTATTTAATGTTTTTAACAAGTTTAACGACAAAGATAACTCGTTCCTTTTCACATTTAGAGAGTCTGAAAAGGGACTAAGAGGGTATTCCACAAGTTCTTTTTCATACATTTGTCTCTTAAGCCTGAAAAATCATAAAACAATACAAGAGAGAACCTATTGATCATGTTTTACCAGTGAGTACCTTTTTCATAGTTAATCTATCTCAACTTGAAGAAGGGGTAAAATGATACTGAGTAGATATCGATTCTAATCCATTAACGAGCTAGAAACAACAAGCATTAGGAAATATTTCATGTTTAGAGAGTCTAAAAAGAGCTTAAAGAGGACTCCATTTTGAGGAACGAGTGTTGTCTAGGGTAGCAACTAGTTTCGGTGATGTTGGAACTTCTCAAAACATGTTGATTTATGTGAAGATGCTGACTAATAAGACCACTCATTGCAATTGTCCCTCAAAAAGGGTAAAACAACCAAGTGAAAGTGTATGATCGGCCAAAGGGATGGTGGCGACGGGATGAAAACAACCAAGGCTCATCTGAAAAAACAGGCTGATAGAATGGCAATCACGAGGGTTAAAAGTGGAAATGGGTTCATTTTTAGATAAGCTTGAACCATAGGGAACTGTGCTTGGATTTAGTTTCATTTTTACACAAGCTCAAAATGAAAATACTGTGCTTGGATTCAGTTTCATTTTTACACAAGCTTGAAATGAAAAACTATGCTTGGATTCGGTTTCATTTTTACACAAGCTTGAAACGAAGAACTATGCTTGAGTTTGGTTTACATGCCCCTAGCATGATGAAAAGGAGAGTCTCATGTAACCAGATGGAATTCGTTGTGGTGAATCAGGATGGTTATCCAACACCTTTTCGGCTTCATCCAGATAGACAAAGGTGAATGGGGTGATTCCCTTCACATAACCTAGAGGGAAACTTAAACTTGCCACTAGGTGCAAGCCCCCCAAACTTCATTACATTCACCTAAGTAGACTACTTGTGGCTATTAAGTGCATGGATTGAAGGTTCTTTTACAAGATCAAGTGAAAGACTTGACTGGGATTTTATGAGATCTAATCAAAGACTCGACTTAGAACTTTGCTCAATGGGACCTTGTTTCATTTTGTAATGAGCTTGACACAAGACAAGGAACTCTGCTCAGATTCCTTGTTTCATTTTTTAATGAGCTTGACACAAAAAAAGGAACTAGGCTCATGGACCTATTTCATTTTTTTAACAAGGTTGACACAGTAAAAGAACTGTCCTCATGGATTTGTTTCATTTTTTAACGAGGTTGACATAGTAAAAGAACTATCCTCATGGGAACTGTTTCATTTTTTAATTAGGTTGACACGGTAAAAGAGCTATCCTCATATTCCTTATTTAATTTTTTAATGAGGTTGACACAAGAAAACGAACTATCCTCGAGCCCTTGTTTCATTTTTTTAACAAGGTTGACACAAGACAATGAACTATCCTCGGACCTGTTTCATTTTTTAACGAGACTAACACAGTAAAAGAACTATTCTCATATTCCTTGTTTCATCTTTTAATGAGCTTGACACAAGACAATGAACTATCCTCAAGCCTATTTCATTTTTTAATGAGGTTGACACAGTAAAAGAACTATACTCATATTACTTGTCTCATTTTTTAACGACGTTGACACAAGACCAAGAACTATCCTCGTATTCTTGGATTCAATCACAACAAATAAGAGGTCATGAAGGAGATATCTGGTTCCAAGGCCCCCAGTACATGATGTACAACATCACTGAATTGATCGTCAGTTGATGTAGGTATGGAAAAAGTTGCCACATAATTAACCCATGGCAGGGATGATACCATTGGTACAAAAGGACAACATAGGGAAGATGGTTGACTAGGAGCTCTATTTGGACCAGGAAATGAAAGCTGGTCAACAGTGACAATTCTGCCTTCATGAGGGAAACAAATCACTTGAAAGAGTGTTGAAACAATAGCTCCCATGTCATAAACATAGTCTCACCCAAGAAGTAAATTGTAATCTAAAGGACCTGGAACTACTATCACATTCAGATAAACTATTTTTACTCCCAAAGTAATAGGTAACTGAGGGAGGATCCCTAATGGTTGACTCGTTCCTCTGTTAAAAGGCAACAGATTCTACGTAACTAGCACAAGTGGTGGCGAACCGAGCACTTGCGAAGGATACTCACGGACACACCTTCATCTATAATTGTGCCAGATACAATCATATTACAAACATGTACTATGACCTAGAAGGGCACATGAGAAGGAAGGCGAAATCCTGCTAGTCGATTCCAATCAAAGGAAGTGACTAGACTACTTGGAGGGGGTCCCGTAGAAACAGGAGGATTAACCCATTGAGTTACGATAACTTGAGGATTTTCCTCTTGTCTTGACGGAACAGGAGGATTTCCCCCAAGCTCATTTCAATCTGAAGAAATGAAAAGAGCCTGAGTGGTATCATTTTCACTCTCTTCAGGAAAGGTACAATTAGTTGAAGGTGAAATCGGGTCAACTATTACCTCAACCTGTTGATTTGGGTCAGGTATAGACTCATAGGATTCACTTTCATAGAGAGTGGGTTTGACCAACGGTTGATTTGAGTCAATCAATTCATCAACTAGTGTAGGATTTACGCATAGTTTCCTGTAACCAGATGGAAGTCATTGTAGTGAAGAAGGACGGCTATCCAACACTGTTTTGGCTTCATCCAGATAGGGACAAAGGTGAATGGGGTGATTCCCTTCACATAACCTACATGGAAACTTAACTTCACCCTTATTTCCATGAACTTTATTAGCACTAGTTGATGGTGTGTCATCAACATGATCTCTAGAAGTTGATGGCACAGGATGATGTGAATCGGAAGACCATTCTTCTAAGATGTGTGGAATATCAAGACAATTTCGAAGGAGATGGTTTCCCACACAAAGTTTGCATGGATATTGAACTTTGTGAGGATTGACGGGTGGTTTCTCATTGAATGTTTCATTCAAAGAAATGGTTACTTTGTTTCCTCTCTGCTGAATTTGCTTCTTCTTCTTCTTCCCTTTCTTATTCTTCTTAGCCACCTGGTTACTAGTACCAATACTTTCACCAGGCGAAGAGGAAGAAGGGGAGCAAGAAATAACTACGGAAGAAGGCAAAGGGTCAACTTTAGGATCAACCGGAGGTTGGTTTTGTCCAATTGGAGGTATACTCAATTGTGGAGAAATCACGACATTTTGAACCAAGAAGGTTGAAACCCACTCTCTATGAAAGTGAATCCTATGAATGACGTAATAAGAAAAACTAATGCACAAACAATTCAGAACTCTTTTCATAAAAAATGACCATTTGTGATAATTTATTTTAAATGGAAAGGAATACTATACGACACTTTCAATTTTAAAGAAATGAAGATTTTCAACACTTTAAATGAAAATACAAATCAAATGCACAAATGAACCAATCAATTATCTATGAAGGAAGACTATACACACTTCATTATTCGAAGAAAATGATGACTTTACGACACTTTTATATTAATAAAAATAATCAATCAAAAACTTACTTTGACTATAGAATAATAATGACAAAGAAAACATTAAAGAAACATTAATCAATCCAATCAAAGTAGGGTTGGATTAAGGAGATGAAAAGACTGTTTTCAGAGATAAGACATCATTTACATTAAAAAAGAAATTCAAACTAATGAAAATTGACAAAAAATTTCAGTTCCTAGATGGGAAAACTGACCCTAAAGGGATCACCGTAGGCAGCAGTTAGAGATAGTGTGATGCATCACACTGGATCTATGCAGGAAGTGCACTGCATCGCACTTTGTCAGTCACAGAAGTGCGATGATTACTTAAGGCAATTTTATGCTCAAAATTGACTCAATTTCCAGTGAATTGAACTTGAATTCGATGAATAATAGAAGGTACAGTATGTCAAAGTGTTTTAAGAGATTGATAAGCTACTATAAGGGATAGGATCGATCCCCAATTGAATAACCATTTTGTTTTGGGAAAATTTAGTGTTCTTCAAATGCCTAACCCTCTAAACCTAGTAGCTAGTCTAGAAACAACAGACAAAGTAATTCATCTCTTTTCCTATAGTTAACATATAAGAGAAATAAGAACAAAGGTACCAACCTATAACTTTCACCTGATCCCTCTCTCCTTTGACTAATTTCGTCACTCTTTTCTGTACTTAACTCACTTAGAAAGTACCTACACACAAGATGAGATAGAAACCCATCAAAGCATACAATAATGACGATCTGTTAACTAAACATATCATAGAATCAAGAATACGATATACATCATATAAACACATGAATGGAAAGAGATTAGAATTCTTTATTGATAGAAGGAAAAATTACAACCCATGTAGATGCATGCTCTATTTAGTGTCATCCTTCCAACTTCAAACCCTTCTCTCCTCATGCAGCAACAATTCGACATCATTACAATACTCTTGGTAATCTCATTCAAACAACATTTCCTTAGCTCAAGAAATTCCAACCTCTCCAAGCCTTTGAATGCATGGTCAATTTATAGCTGAATGGAGGAGGTTAAGCCATTAATGGCCCTCATGAATGCTTTGCCAAAATTGGGAAGTGGTTCCATGGAGGAAGGGATAATGGATTAAGGTTCATTCATCCTCTTCCTCATCCAAATGTGAGCTCCATCCATTTGGAAACTTCTAGAAGCATCCATTGGATGAGGAATCCAATGGATTCATTTCAAAAATTCGATGAATCTCACTCATGGCAGGTGAAACAAAGGCTAGGTGCGATGCATAGCAGCCAAACAGTGAGGTTCCTGCAATGCATTACAGCCTGATAAAGGGCCATCTGTGCTTACCTATCTAGGGGCATTTTTTGGATGAATGGTGACATGAAACTCTTGGGATGCAAGCATGATGTAGGTTAACTTCATTAGGGAATGAAAACAACTGAATTAGGGGTTGATGGACCCTAATAATATGGATCTAGACGCTGGGGTTGATGTGCCCAAATAGACCTGTAACATGGTGGTACAGGAAAAGAAGAAGAAGGATGAAATAAAGATATGTGTAGATCTCAAGAAGTTGAATGACGCTTGGATGCACAATCCTTTCCCAACTCCGTTCATTAATAAGGTATTGGATAATGTAGGTTGCCAAGAAGCATACTCCTTCACTGATGGGTTCTCTGGGTATCATCAGATCAAAATCACGCCTGAAGATAGAAGCAAGACGAACTTGGAGAATGAATGGGGATGTTTTCACTACACCATAATGTCTTTCAGATTAAAGCATGAGCCTACGCGTTTTTCATGCGTATTCATTGTTGCATTCAAAGACTTCATTCATAAGTTTTTGGAGGCATACTTTGATGACTGGACTATGTTTGGGTTGGTAAAACGCCATGTGGCAAGTTTGCGCTAATGCTTGATATTTGTCGAAGGTACCAGATTGCGCTGAATATGAAGAAATGTGTGTTTTATGTCCCTTTTGGGACTCTATTGGGTAATGTGGTATGCAGCCAAAGGTTGATGGTAGATCCCATGAAGATCGAAGTGATAATTAACGTGGAGGCACCAAGGAGTGTGAAATAGTTGTGCACAACATTGGGACATACTGGGTACTATAGGAAGTTTATCAAGGGCTATACCCAGAGCACTACACCTATGGAGAATTTGTTGAAAAAGGATGTCACGTTCTGTTGGAATGAGGTCTGTCAGAAAATCCTAGATGTGCTGAAAGGAAAATTGGTCACCGCACCGATTTTAGTCTTCTTGGATCGGAAGAAGGAGTTTCATGTACATGTAGATGCATCATGTATAGCACTGGAAACAATACTGACACAGGCTAGTGAAGGAGAATTGGACCATCCTATAGAATTTGCAAAGAGGAGGCTATCCAAGGCTGAGAAGAACTATTCCACCATCAAGCTCGAAGGACTATCCATGGTATATGTGCTCTAGAAGTTTGGAAACTATTTTTTTGGTGGACATTTTAAGATGTATATAGATCATTCTACATTGAAATACCTGGTAAATAAGCCTATTTTGGGGGGAGAATCTACAGGTGGTTGTTATTGTTCGAGGAGTATGATTTTGAAGTTATTGTGAAGCCTAGATGATTGAACGCGAGACCAGACCATCTGTTGCGCATCAAAACAGAAGAAGAGCCCACTAATTTGGAGGAAGGATTGCTTGACGCACAACTCTTTATAGTGCGTGTCACAGATGGTCACTTTGAAGACATCATATACTTCCTAACGACACGAACTACCCCAGAAGGCTACACCACACAACAAAAAAAGGAGTTAGTGGTGTGCGTGGTAGAATTTTCTATCATTGCTGGACATCTGTACAAAATGGGGTCTGATGAAGTATTGCAACAATATCTACCATAGTTTGAAAGAATTAGTATCCTCGTAGACACTCATGGGGGTGCTGCAGAAGGGTATTATGTAAGAAGGCCGACCACACAGAAGATTTTACACGTAGGGCTGTGGTGGCCAACCCTCCATAAGGATTCAAAAGCCTACTTCAGGGTGTGTGACATGTGTCAAATGAGTGGTAGGCCATCGTGGAGAAATGAGCTACCACTAAACCCATAGATGACATTACAACCTTTCAAGAAATGGGCAATAGATTTTGTTGGACCCATTCAACCTCAAGGAAAGAAGATGGATGCACATTACGTTATCATCGTGACTGTGTATTTGACTCAATGGGCAGAGGCACAACCTGTGAAGGAATACACAGGCACGAGCACTGTGAATTTTCTCTTTGAGTATGTACTAATGCAATTTGGGTGTTTAAACATTTTTATGAGTGATCGTGGTACGGAATTTTTGAATGAATCTATCATTGCATTGACGGAGGAATTTTAGGTATATCACCAAAAAAGAACATCTTATCACCCGTAGGCTCATGGTTTGGTGGAAGCATTCAATAAGGTACTGGAGAATGCGCTGAACAAGGTCTTCAATGCTCAGTGAAATGATCGGGACCTGCGCATACCCATAATACTATGGGCTTATCGAACGACATGCAAAAATTCGATTAGACAGACACCCTTTAGGCTTGTATATGGTGTTGAAGTAGTGATGCTAATGGAATACATTGTGCCTAGTCTATGAATAGTGGCATTCATAGGTATGACAGATCACATAGCCCTGGAAGAGAGGCTCTTGAAGCTTGTGAGCTTGAGGAAGAAAGGTTTCTAGCTAGATTTCACCAACAAGTCCAAAAATAGAGCGGAAAAGCATGGCGTGATCAACACATTAATCTACGCACCTTTAAGGTAAATGATCCGGTTTTGTTATATGACAGCAAGTTTGATAAATTTCTAGGGAAATTCAGGATGCACTAGCTAGGGCCCTATGTCATTAAGGAGATTACTGATGGTGGAGTAGTTCAATTGGTTAAATTGAATGGAGATCCCTTCCCAGGAAAGGTGAATGGCAACCGATTGAAGCCATACACTGGTGATCAGGCCTCGTGACTATATGGAGGTAGCATAGTCTTAGCACTCCAGGTAGCTCAAAGGAGGCACGAGAATATAAACTACATTGCCCGAGTTGGGAAACTACGCAGTCGAGGGATTGCACAGAATGAGGAGATGTCACAAGGTTCGTAACAACACGGAGAGAGTTGCGTTGCCCAGGGAAAAACCACACAAGTCAGCCAGAAAGTGACTATTAAAGTCAGTGTTCATGATTTCGCAATGAGAATGCAGCCAAGTGGTGTGGGGGTGGCATTTAAGACACAATTTATGGGTAATATCCTTGAAAATATGTCGCCAATATGGAATTAATAACCGAATTTTTCGGGAACGGTCGGATTTGAATTCAAAATGGCCTATAAATTACATGTGGCTGCCCAATAAAAAACACTTGGCATTTAGAGCATTGAGTTGGTGAGCTCTCAGACATGCATTAACCATGCATTCTTTGAAGAATTGTTGCATGACTAGCCAACATTTGATTGATTTCCAGAGTCCAACATCAATATCATCTATGACATTATCCCAAGATTAGAACCTATGGACGCTGAAGTAGTGATAGCCAAGAGGGCTATACCAGAAGTTGTTATGGAGGCGGAGGGAGCTACTTCGGAGGTTGTAGAGATACTAGCTGAAGTCCCCAAGTCACCACAGATGCCCAGACCAAAGCCTACCCTAACAAAGAAGAGTCTGAATGATAAGAAAAGAAAGGAGGCTGCAACAACCATGCACGCGTCTCCTAGAAGAAACTCATAGATGGACAAGCCCACCGTACGGGAAAAGGGAAAAACAATTAACTTGGAACCAGAGGAGGAAGAGATTGAGTACATTTTGATGAATGATGAGGATATGGGGGTGGAAGTGGAGGACATTGAAGTAGAGGGTTATGACACTATTAATAAGTTTCCTGAATACGTCCCTCCACATAAGGGCAAGACCAAGGTGCCGAAGGACATTGACGAAAGCAAGGTTTCCTTGTACATACCTCTACTGCCGAAAAAGATTGTCTTTGAAGGTCCATGCTTGGGGTGGGTTCTGCTATTGAAATTGGAAGACTGGGACTTAGCTGACACTAAGAAGTTCCCTCACCTGGCGACAGACTAGCTAATGCACTATCTTGTTCATACAACCAGCAGGATGACTGTGCTAGAACCACGGAAGTGGCTCAAGGGTGTAGACAACGCAGGTCTGCTCAACCTGCTATGGGTGTCGCACTACAATCACACACACATTACATTATTGGTAATCAAGAAGCTACTATGCTTGGTGCATGATGGGTGTCTGTGGCTGGAGGACCTAATACCCATCACCGACATGTTGATCCATAGGATCACACGGCTTCCATATACATGGGAAAATATGGCCATGATGTTTGGCAGAGAAGGTGGCGAGCATACCCTCGTGGAGGCCATGAAGGAGAAATTCAAGCTCACCAAGAAATCGCGAGGCTATTCCATCCCGAGTATATGTGATCATGTAGTCAATGTGGCCACACAGATTTTAGCAGGAAACATTATGCGGAAGCCGTGAGGCTATTCCATCTCGAGTATCTGTGATCGTCACTCTAGCAGCCCAATGCATAGAAGGATTTCAATTTAATTGGGTGGGCTGTCTCTGCAGTGAGTTCCTCATGAACTATTGCGAGGCATAGGAGCTCAACAAGACCTTCTACTATGTGTGGCTCTTGCTATCCATTGTATTGGTAGCCTAGGAGCTCCCTAAAGACAATCAATTCACCTCGGTTGCACCAGAACTTCTAGAAGAACCGATGTACGCTTCGATGTGGGTGACCAAGGATGCTCACCACATTAAGGTTAGAAAGATCTTTTGGATCTTGATGGAAATGAATATACGCATGGATATCAACCACAAGCCACAATTTTCACCTACTATTTTCTCCAAACTGCAGGAGTACATGGAGTTCAAGGCAGACTTTCAACACATATCGATCAAGGCATGGAAGGAGCCTGAGTAGATGTGGCATGAGCTTCCTTACTTGGCAACTGATGACGCGATCAATGAAATTCTTGATCGTTGGCCGATAGAGTGGCGCACTGCCTCAGACTCGGTAGTGGGATCGAGCAAGTCCACCACGCAGTGAAAGATGGAGGAGGCCAAGCTCAAGATGGTGCAGCTGGTCAAGAATAGGAGGAAGGAGGCCAATGACAAGGCCTAGGCAGAGCACGATGCCACACAATAGGCAGAAGAGCAGACGGGCAGAGCAAAGCACAGCTCTGACAAAGGTCTGAGGTCACCCTCACCCGAAACAAAGGAAGAAACGGATGAGCAGATAGAGCAGCATAGAGCAGACCTTCATATTTCATCGTTCTATATCAAGCGTCCAAGAGGACAGGAAAAAGTTGGGCCACAGAAGAAATCCATGGCTAGCAAGATGTCACTAGACCCAATCACCCTAACATAAGGAGATTTGAATGAAATTGGAGGTACAGTGTGGGATTTCACTGCGGAGGTACTACAACAATTCAAGCAGCAACAACAGCAAGTATTGGGGGCCATCGAGACAGCTCTTCATGAGCTGCAGATCTATGCATCACAGGCCGACATGTCATCCACCATCATCAAGTGAAGGACTCCCGAGTGATAGTGCTGCTAGAGGGATCACTGACCATTGAGATCGAAGATGACAGGCCCACTGTCAGCACCCTCAAGGGAAAAGGGGTGATCTTGACAGCGCTTCCTAGTGAGGTGCTCCACCTACTACAGGATGGGTTGATCACAGAGCTGACGGCCCACAAATAGTGCCCTTTGTAGGTGATCAATGAGGAAAAGATCAATAATGTGCCCTCACTTCCATGGTGGAATTTACTAACACAAATCAGCGCATGATTAAGGTCGTAAAGGAAGCTTGCCGAATGGTCACTAAATTTGCCACTCCTAAGGATGTGGAGGTAGATGAACAAGTACACAAACTTTATATGGGGGTGCGCGGATTCTTGCACAAAGTTGGCCAAGGTTCAGCTAGAGTTAAACCTCCAGATTGAAAAATTACAATCGAAGGCCTAGCCTTCAACTCCAACGAAAGTAAAGGAGCACCATGCAACCCCTGTCACAGAGGCGATAGCGATAGTAGACAGCGCAGTAGCAGACTTCACAAGGCTATTTGAATAGTCATTTGAAGTACTAACCAGTCTGCAATAAGATCCTAATGCACAAAGGCTAGAGAGAGAAGCACGAGAACTGCAACAACGCTATGATGAGGTGAAAGGAACAGTGTTCATGGTCGCCCTCACACAGAGACTTGTGAAGTTGCAACAGGCAAAAACACTGAAGGAAAAGGTAGATGCAGCGCATCACAAAGAGGCAGTACTGAAGGCATGCTTGAAGCCTTGGTTGGATGAGGCCCCTTTGGTCATGAACCCCACTGAAGGAAAGCTTGGTAGACTACAGGAGACATAGCAGAAGATTCAGGCTGACAGTTTAGGAACGACGACATAGAAATTGGTCAAAGAAGTGAAGCAGGTAGCCATGCAATGCACCTATGAGGTAGTAGTCATATAGGTCGAGTAGGGAGGCCTTCATGGCAAGTTCTTTGCGCTCACAGAGTGACTCAAGGGGGAGTCATCATGTTTGTTTTGGGGGCCTGTTCAGAACGAGTTCCCCCAAGAGTAGTTTTGTGGCTAAAAGCCAATGTTTTGGAACAATTTTTTAATAAAGTTGTAAAGTCTCCTTGTTATCGGGAAATCTAGTGTCCACTCGGAGCTTCTAGTCCCACTAAGACTGCTAGTTATCTTAGAAACAAACAAACTAAAACTACTTTCACTTTCCTTTATGAGAAGTAGATAAGATGGGGACAAAGGACACCAACCTCAGTCTTGCGCTTAGTTCCTTGCTTGGTTCCTCTCCCTTCTGACAGATCCTTTCCACTTTGCCTTTGTCTACCCAGCTTCAAAGAGCACCTGTGGAACAGAGATCTAAAATCATAAACAATATAGGACCAGATATATATTGACCACACAAATGCATATATCATCAAACATACAAGAATTTGGAGGAAAACTTGAATAGATTTATTAATATCAAGAATAGAAAAGAGGATTACAACCAATTGTTCTGACCCAGTGTCATCCTCCCAGCATGAAAGCCCTTCTTCACCTCATGAAAAGCTTAGATCACCCAACACTATGATATTCCACCAAGAAACCAACAACACTTCCTTACAAGATACAAAATTCCGGCCTCTGGATCTCTAGGATGAGAGATCCATATATAGATGATTGTAGGGGGGTGAGTCAGCTTCTGGGATTTTGATTAGTGTCCTCTCTCTGATAGTTCTTGATTCCACTTGGAGATTGATGATCTCTTACTCATCCCTGGGGGACTTCAGAGAGGAAAGTGTCACAGGTGAAGCTTTTGGAAGATTCCATGATGATCCACCTTGCAAACTATCTTTGCCACTTGTCTACTCTCGCCCATCGCACCCTACAGAAGGGCTTTCCAGTATGCATCGCACCCTTTTCACTAAGCAAGTGAGATCCATCGCACCCTCTGCATTGGGCAGTCTGTATGGTCCAACTTTGACCAGTTCTGAGTCGTTTTCTATGGAGAACTTCTGGGAGATGATATAATCAGCTGACCTTGTTCCCTTAGGGTGTGAAGCAACACTTTTAGGGACTTAGGAGCCCTTGGTTTATGGACATGTATGGTTGGGGTTGTAGTGCCGAAAAATGTCTATAATAGTTGCCCCCTAAAGCATGAGGTCGTTAATCTTTTGATGTCGGGTGAAATGCTTTATCATGAGGATATGAAGCTTTTTCGAGCTAGAAGGAAACCTATAATAAGATACAATACAATACATTATCTTCATAATATGTTTTCATGATCTAGCTGAGACAAGCATTCCCATGCTCAAATTTATAAATTCATTTTCATGTACATAAGACAGACAACCGTCTATGTGGTAGACTAATGATTCTGATGGAGTCATCATCCTTTGATTCAGATAATCATCTGTGCAGCAGTGATGTACATTTGATGTCTTTATTTTCTTGAATATATCGCAGCCCAGATGGATGAATCTAGATCTGGGGTCCTCAGACTTTTCCAATCTTCACTCAGAGTAAAATTCGATCCATGGGAAAGATGTTCTGGAGTCGAACATGGAAAGGCATCACCTAATTACCATCCAATGATGTAAGCTGTTAACAAGCAAAAGAGGAATCACCGATAATGATGATGACCCTCAAGGTACTACAGTACAATTCGCATGGTGCGAAAAGGGACTTGGCGTTGAACACCACGTAAAATATTTTGGTCGAAGGCCATTGATGTAAACCTATCGCCGGAAGTGAGAAACTTGCCATTGAGGCATGCAAGCTTCAAAGTACTGAAAGGGTTGTTCCTAAGTCGACTTCTTGGATAATGATCTGATGTTGACAAGAAGTGACCCGTCATAGGAGGGCCTTAATGAATCCCACATCTACGATACAGAATGGAGTAAATGATTTTGGAGATGAAAACTATCTGATGATACAGGGTTCAGGGTGGCGGTCATGAAAGAATGGAGCGTGAATGTATTGCAGCGGATGAGGCACAGGTGAATTCTCTGAGCGACTTCTTTTGAACATACCAGCGACACTGGCATGGATTGGTAGCATTAACCCCAAATATGGATGGTGCAATGGACCAATGGTGATATGACCGGTGAACGGAATAACCCAACCTGACTCGGATGCAGAGTGAAAGTGTCATGTTCAAGAGCAACTTACTACCAATAAAGTTTCTTCAAGTTTTCTTCCCAATTTTTCCCCAGTCATTGCTGACCGGTACCTCTTTATTTTTATCAAGCTTGAGGAGGATAACATATGCTTGTTATATAATTTTCCCTTCGGGCAAACCTGTCGCTATGTTTTAATGAGCCTAGCGACAGTGAAACTCGTTCTTGTCTATATGGACAAGTTTTTCACTATTTGGTTTTAACAAGTTTAATGACAAAGATAACTCGGTCCTTTTCAAATTTAGAGAGTCTGAAAGGGACATAAAGGAAACTCCAATAATCCTTTTTCGTCATATAATCCCTTAAGTCTAAAAAATTATAAAATAATACGAAAGGGATGAATTTTCAGTAATTTTAATGAGCCAAACAAAACAAGCGCTCGATCTTTTTATGTAATAATCCCTCAGGTCAAAAAAGATTAAAATCTAGAGGAGGGATAGCACTCTCGGTAGCTTTAATGATCTGGAGAGGCCAATTGCTCAGCAATATTTTCATATTTTACAAGTCAGATGAAAAGAGCTTAAAGGAGACTCGTTTTTTGAGGAACGAGTGATGATTTTGGGTAGCAGCTGATTCTAGGTAAGGTTGGGAATTTTCTAATCACAGCAGTGTTACAAGGATGGCTAACAGGATCACTCTTTGTAGCTATTCCTCAAAAGGGGTAAACAATCAAATTGAGGTGAATGATTTGCTAAAACAGAGTGGAGGTGATGGTAAGAACACGACCATGGCTCAAAAGCTGATGATAATGCATTTGCAATGGTTATTTACTGGAGATTGGTTCATTTTTTAATGAGCTTAAACTCTGGGGGAATTTTTTCTCATTGCTTAGGTTTAATTTTTAACGATCTTGAACTTCGCATAAAAACTACTCGTGGCTAGTTTTATTTTTTAACGAGCTTGAACTTTGCAGAAACATTGCTCATGATAAGTTTGCATCCCCCCAGCATAATAATGCAAGTCGAGGTGCATGCCCCCCAAGCTTCATTGCATTCATTGTGGTGGTTGGAATGAAGGTTTACCTTTGAGATATTTGAAATAATTGATTTGGATTTTATGAGATCATAATCAAAGACTTGATTTGGAAAGCGAATTGTTTCATTTTTTAATGAGGTTGACACAAGATAGGAACTGTCCTCAGAATCCATTGTATTTACAGTATTTGATAGAAAATCAAAAACTAAAGGATGATAAAGCTACTGGAATAATCTTCGTGGTAATTCGGAAGATGGCAACAATGGTGGTAATCTTCCCATGGTGCATCTCCTATCATCTTTGATTGAATGATTCCTTTGTCTGTAGAATGTACATGCGACCAAGGATCTGAAAAGGTGCCATATTCCTTAGACCTATCTATCCAAACACTCGATGAGCATTGATCTAGGTTTGCCCCCCAGGCCAAGAAAACTGATTGCTACAATATTTCTATGAGGGCGATGATCCATGCTGACAAAATGTTCAGGAATCTTCTGAATCTAGAAGATATCATGTTGCAGGTTTCCACTATGGCCACTTCCGCCAGATTGTTTGGAGGTGTTAGGGAAAAAGTCCCCATCAATGTAGGGTCTTTTAGTAGGCCTACTTCGATATTTTGAAGCAAATGAGGGCTTCCATGGATCATCAGAATGCTTCCTGTAACTTGTGAACTGTTGGGGAGAAATGTTTGTTGGCTGACGATTGTAATTCCTCCTTGAAAAGGAAATGCAATATTTCTAAAGTATGTTAACACAACTGCAGCCATAGCATAAATCCAGGGCCTTCCCAGTAGGATGTTGTAATTGAGGTTTCTGTCGATTACTTCAACATCTATTTCTATTGTTTTTCCCGCCAGTTCGACTTGCAAGTTACTTAAAATCCCATATGGGGTGTATGTTCATCCATCAAATGCTTTTAATGTCGTCGAGGACTGTGACAAGGGTGGAGATCCTAAATTTTTCCAACAACTCATCGACATAATACATGTAGATGCTCCCTCATCAACAATTGTTCGATGAACAGTTTTGTTGGGGGCTTTCACTTGTATAAGGAAAGCTAGTTGAGCTAGTAATTGAGGGTCATATCCTTTGTGAATAAAGAACACAAGATTGGAATCCGTTCGGTCAATCCCACCTATCGTTGATAATAAAGCTTGCTTTTGGGAGGGGCAATCTTTCACTACCTCAAGTGTCGACATAGTGGATGGAGATTGGGCCAGATCCTCCACTATATTATAATGTTGTGCTGCTCTGGCACGAGGATTAAATGTCGATTTGTGTACTACTCCCTTTGGCAGCTTTATAATTAGTTCAGGAATGATGGGTGGCACAACTTCGATCAAAGTCGCTGTCAAACTATTAGGTTGATCATTAGCCTTGTTGTCCAACAACTGTGGATTCCCGTAATCTTTATTCCTTGTCGATATCAAAGCATCATTTTGCTGCTTCGAAATCGACAACATTAGCACTTGGGATAGGGAAGCATTGTCACTAGCAACTAGATTTTCTCCTGGATTTGGAAACGGATCAGTCAATACTACCGAGGTTTTTGAATTCTTGAAGAATTTTCTAAGCTCAACTTTATATGGACATTCTCTTGTCCAATTATCCTCGTCACATATAAGGCATGGGCGATTTGGTTTCCTATCACCAAAAAGGTTTGCATAAGACTTTTCAGGGGATGAATCCTCCTGTTTCTTCTTCTTCCCTTTCTTTTTCTTCTTGCCTCGTGGTTGCTTGGTTTCTTTGCCTTTGTCAGTCGATACGACATTTACTTCCGAGGCAAGAAGTTCTTCATTTTAATTTTGACCTGAAACCATACGGGCCTTCTTCAACATAGCCTTTACAGTTTTCGTGCTAGTCATTCCTATCACACCGTCCCTAGCATGAGAGTCTTTGTTTGATTTGGGAGAGGGAGGAACGGAAAATTGTAGTCTAGGAGCATCAGGGATTTTATCATAGAGTGTGCCAGACTGAGTATAGATCAAATCTAAATATTGCGCACGAGCAATGACTTTCTCTTCAGTGACGGATCCTCCCTTTGCCACATCTTCTATAATAGAAGGTAACAATGACTTAATAAACCACTCAGCTAATAGCTAATCAGGAACATATGTTTTTACCATTCTACGATGATGTTGCCACTCATGAATATGATTAGATATGTGAGTGGCCATCATTTGCTTGAAATTGGTAAGAAGCTCTGTTCCCGTTTCATACCTTATGGGTAACTGAAAATGGGTTAAAACGGTTGTGGCTAGGGTACTGAAGTTATCAAACGAAGCTCTAGGCAATTCGATATACCATTTTACTACCGGACCGGTTAATGTTTGCTGAAAAAGGTGAAGCCTAATCGAATCATCATTTAGAGTGTTAGATGAACACCACAGATCAAAGGTCATCACATGATTTGACGGGTCTTCACCTGGATTTCCATTAAATTTAGGAATATCTTACAGAAGTTTATGAGGAATCGCTGGCCACCAAGGGGCGTAAGAGATTGGATCTTTTGTTGGCCGATTTAGATCTGGTAACTCTAAAGTTGCCATGAAGGGCAACTGTTGATTCAAGTTCGGCAAAGCATACCCCGGATAAGATGGGATCGCCTGAGTAGTGGGTCTTTGCATACCAACATAGTGCATTTGATGCTGATAACTTTGGTAAGGTTGATGGGCATAACCATTATAAAATGGTTGATGTTGACCATTTTGAATATACGGCTGCCCATTACTTGCAAAGACTTGGTGCTCAGATCCTTGGTAAACTTGTTGGAATTGTGGTTGTTGATATTGCACCAGCCATGGTTATGAGACCATGTGTTGTTATCCAATACTAGCTATTTGACCAAGATGAGGGGTAATGGTACCCGTTTGAGCCTGGGTCACTCCAGTTAAGGAGCCACTAATCGATGATTATGGTGGCGTCGTAGAGACAGGGGGCTATTGGATTGCGACCTGAGAGACTTGAGGTTGGCATACAATAGGCAACACTTGTACTTGTGACACCATCACAATAGCTGGTGTAGTGGGGATATTTGACATAGGCAAACTTTGTTTCATTGAGTATACAACTCTTGGTTGTTGAGACAGTATTTGCATCCAACCACTGGATGTAATTCGAGCATAACCTGAATTTTGTTGTGAACTCTCGTATGTTTGACCTCCCGGAGGAGACAATGAAAGAGCATATTGCCCCCCATACGGTGGTAATATAGTTCTTAAGGGAATTATTTGCCTTTGAGGACTGGACTGCCCAAATTGATATTGCGAAGGATCAATTTGCTGAGAGTCCACACAAGAGATTCCAGATATTATTCTGGACGAACAAATGGGAATAGACCATACTGTCAAAACATCCCCTGGATGGATTCCATCCAGTGATTGAGAGCTAGTTGCGACAGATGGTACGCCAACGACGAACATTGTTGGAGTGGTAGCAGGAAGTTTTTCCATTGCTATGTCAGATGACACAGTCCTAGATGTCAACAGTTGTTCAGACATATCTAGACTATCCAAAAGATTTCCTAGCGATTCTACAGGAACTTTCGATAACGGTAGACTAATTTCTGACGAAGAAGGATATAGGGTGATCCCAACTCCAAAACGCGATGGAGTACTAGATGGAGGATCCTCCACAATCTCTTCTATAGTAATCAAACCAGGTGGAAAAGGTAGACCGTCAGGTCCGTAAAATATTTTTGGTGCCAAAGAAGGTATAGATTCTGTAGCGACAGATGTTTGGGGATAACACCTTCTGAATCAGCTGTAGATGGAGCTAGTTCAGGAATAGAAGTGTTCACCTTCACACTAGGACCAGTTATACTATCCTCTAGCGGCTGCAAAACTTCTTCCGTAGAGGCAGGGATACCAGAAATGTTTGGAGTAACTGGAGTCTCCGAGTGTGTCGGAACACTTGCTCCAACCAGACCAAGGGACTTTGAACCGGTTAAATTAGTTCGCTTTGTCCTAAATAGTTTTGATTCTGGAGACAAAGACGGTTGACTCGTAAGTCTCCACGAATGACGAGGTTTCAATTTACTTTCTTCCATGACTGCGGATTACTTGATCAACTAAAAAATATAGGGGGGAAAATGTTTCCGAATTAAATGAATTTTAGACGCTTTGACACAATTTGCTTTTTCAAATTTTAAGAGTCGAGAAAAAACAAAAGATAACTCTAGTCACCTTCAATTTTTAATGAGCCTGGAGTGACAAGTGCTTAGATGGACCTTTTCCTTTAAGGAGTCTGAAAAGGAATGAAAGAGACTACTCTTGAAATCTAGATAGATCGATTACCAAACCAATCGCAAAACTGTAGAATACTTTTTACTGTATGGCAGTCAATCTTCCCGAATGTTGTGTTTATTGCATTACGATCGATAGGGCGACAGACATGGCTTCTTATGGATAAAGGACATGGCCTATTTTGGTCTCCCAATATATACTCAATGGTACGTGGGAGCACAAGTCCGTACTGGCACTTGTCATCTCAAAGAGGAGGAATCACCCAACTAACAGTGAAAGTGACAGTTACCAGGCTTTACGACACCTGAATACATCTCTAGCCTAGACTTCTAGATGTTGTGCATTAGGTTCCAAAGCGTTTTTATGTTCATTGAATTTCTTTTACAGTTGATCTTTCTTAAGAACTTTTCATTTCAGGTTCACCACGTGATGTAGATATACAATTCCTAAAATGCAATCTAAGATGATAAACAATCATTTAATGTCCTTTCTGCAATGAAAATCCTAGCTACTAAAGAAAGAGAGATGATATTATTTCAACATAAAGCAGAGAGCACACACTAGATGCACTGTCCTAAATCAAACCAACAAGCAGTCTAAATGCAAATGCACATGCATGTATTTGTTTTCAGCTTTCTTAATGTCTGAATGACAAGAAGAATGCTAAGTACAAATTTGAATTATCTTTTCAAAGCGACAGTACTAACAAATTTCTCTTCAAAAATGAAAGGAAGATAATGACGACACTTTACTATTTTGAATTGAAAACTACTTTTGACACTTGAAAAACTACTAATTCAAATCAAATACAAGAGTAACTATATAATCGACCATCAAGAACAATATAATTTTTTTCTTTGACTGAAAACGACACTTGCGACACTTCCAAATCAAAAGACGATAGTTCGATTATGCCACTTTTTGTAAAAGAGAACTGTAAATGGTGCATAATACATAAAAACGTTCACAATTCCTTGTACTATGGAGGCAGAATCATGCAAAGGAAGGGAGTCTCCACAGTGGTATGCTGATCACAGACAGCAAAAATCCTGAATAGAGCTAAAGAGAGTGAACACAAAACCAAAATCTGAGAGCAGAAGAGGTCTTATCTAATCAGCACACCTGCAACACAGGGAAAGTGCTATGCAGTGCACCTACTGCACATGGGAGGTTCGATGCATCCAGATTCCCAAGCGGAGAAAGTGCGATGGTCCAGGGATGAGACTTCAACTTGGTTCTGGGTCACAGTTTGTAGCTCAGTTCAGGGATTTAGGGCGAGCAAGTGATGTTCAATAAATATAAATCACAAGGGTTGATCTAATGAGGTTACTAGAGCCACCACTAGGGAAATTAGAATGTTTTAAAATCGATTGTTTAGTTTATAAACAAAACCCGGAGATAGACTGAAGCAGCATTGATCTACTTTGCACTTGCATAGCTAATGCAGTTTGAAGGCTAGTTGGCTTGACTTCAGGCTCCGTCTATAAGTTTATAAAACAAACAAAAATATAGACAAGCAAACAATCTATTGGCTCCCTAGTGGAGTTGCCATTTTGTTATCGGGAAATCTAGTGTCCACTTGGAGATGCTAGTCCCACTAAGACTGGTAGCTATCTTAGAAACAAACAAACTAAAACTACTTTCACTTTCCTTTATGAGAAGTAGATAAGAGGGGAACAAAGGACACCAACCTCAGTTTTGCACTTAGTTCCTTGCTTGGTTCCTCTCCCTTCTGATAGATCCTTGCCGCTTTGCCTTGGTCTACCTAGCTTCAAAGAGCACCTGTGGAATCAAAGCGGCATAATGCTATTGAAGAACAGAGATCTACAATCATAAATAATATAGGACCAAATATATATTGACCAAACAAATGAATATATCATCAAACATACAAGAATGTGGAGGAAAAATTGAATAGCTTTATTAATATCAAGAATAGCAAAGAGGATTACAACCAATTGTTCTGACCCAGCGTCATCCTCCCAGCATGAAAGCCCTTCTTCACCTCATGAAAAGCTTAGATCACCCAACACTATGATATTCCACCAAGAAACCAACAACAATTCCTTGCAAGATACAAAATTCTAGCCTATGGATCTCTGGGATGAGGGATCCATATATAGATGATTGCAGGGGGGTTAGTCAGCTTCTGGGATTTTGATTAGTGTCCTCTCTCTGATAGTTCTTGATTCCACTTGGAGATTGATGATCTCTTACTCATCCCTGGGCGACTTCAGAGAGGCAAGTGTCACAGGAGAAGTTTCTAGAATATTCCATGACGATCCACCTTGCAAACTGTCTCTGCCATTTTTCTACTCTCGCCCAACACACCCTACAGAAGGGCTTTCCAGTATGCAATTCACCCTTTTCACGATGCACCGGGCAGTCTGTATGGTCCAGCTTTGACCAGTTCTGAGCAGTTTTTTGTGGAGAACTTCTGGGAGACGATATAATCAGCTGACCTTGTTCCCTTAGGGTGTGAAGCAACACTTTTAGGGACTTAGGAGCCCTTGGTTTATGGACATGTATGGTTGGGGTTGCAGTGCCCAAAAATGTCTATAACACTCCTCATTTGTGGTCATGGAGCATGAAGGTGTCTAGAGTCATAAAGGGTTTTCCAACCTTATTTTGTAAAGTGTCAAGTCAACTTTAAAGATCTACCCATGGTCCGCGGACCATGGGATTGTATAAAAAGGAGCTAAGAAAGTAAGCTCTAGGGAGTAAGAAAATAGAAGTGGAGTAAGTAGTGAAGAAGAGTGGAAGCCTAAGTATTTGTGATTCTTAGCATAAGTAAAGGCCCTACAATTGAGTTTGGGGAGGCCTAGTGTAGAAGCCTGTAGCTGAGTTTGCAGATGCGTGCAGTCGTGTGCTCAGGGTGGATAGAGTTTGCATTAAAATGGAGATATCAAGAAAGAGAAGTATTCTGGAATTACTATGTATTTAGTCTCTATTAATGCATCTGATTATATTGCATTACAATATCGGTTTATATTACAATGTTTATTTGATGAGCAAATGTATGTGATTATATTTGTTAATTGAATGCAAGTAAGAATATTGATTTACATGACAAAAATGTAATTGACTGGTAGAATAAGAAAAACACTTGGGATAACTTGGGAACCTATACAATACATCGTCATAGTAGCACTAAAGTACCTAAACCACTCGTTAGGGTTATGTGAAGGTCAACTGTACACCTTCGCGAAGGTACTAAAGGGCGGGATAGAGGGTAGATCGATAATCCCTAAGTCTTAGCAACCTAGGCAAAGGTAGGAGCAGGGGATATAAACCGAAATCACAACCATATCAGGGTATGGAAACTTGGTTCCACCACCCCCCCATACTACTTCGGGTGAGACTTCAGTCCACACTCTGTGGGCTGATGCCGAAAGGGCCAGTAGTGTAGGGATTTTTTTGGCTAACTAATGCTAAACCTGGGTCAAGGCCAACAAAGTCAACACCTTCCAACATGTCAGGGGATCTCCCTGGTAGGAAGTCCCAATTAAACCTCAGATCGTTTTGTGTAGGAGTCCTAGCATTGGGTCATACGGTGATGCCCTGATTGTGATTTCACTCACAGGTGAAAAGGATGTCCTTGTTGGTAGCAAGGGTGTGATAGTTACAGTAAGTCAAGGGAGGTGCATGAGAGGTTCTAACAAATAGAGAGTGAGGTGAATGCACCCTTTGGAAACCTGTAATAGTACGTGGCTTGTAAGGGAACACATGAGCGAATATGCATCACAAGATGGAAAGCAAGATATCTAGCAATCCAAAGTGATTTTTAAACCAACAACATGTCTGCAACAAGATTTATACAATTGCATACAAAATAGTTCATACACAAATGCATAAGTTAAATAACATACATTGCTACAACAACCAAAATAGTCCAACTACAATAACAACATATGAATGAAAATGTGTTAGCCCTATTATATTTAGAAATGTAAGTTCCATTCATACAACACATCCATGTCCAACCCACTAGTTCTAATAGTGGAATGTTATAGCCATAACTTCTTACTCCTTCAAAGAGATATACTAGCTTTGTGTAGTGGAGAAGACAAGGCATGTTACAATACTGTCCAAGATTTATCTAACATACTCCTATTGAAGCTTGGCTGACCAAAAGCCTTTATAATGAGTTATGAGGTTCTATTTATAGCAAAGGGTGGGGTGACCCTCGACATTCACCTTTGTGATAGTACATCTACCCTCATGACTCTTCATCTACTTCGTGACTGTTACATCCAACTATCGACACTTGAACTTCCACTTGACAAGACGTTACATTACAATGCACATGTGACAAGGTGAGACAAAATGGCTTGAGAAAGCCATGCAAGATATCACTGACACTCAGTCTATTGTGATGATACCAACTCTTCAACATGCTTATGATGGTGAAAGTGTTGAGCTAATGCTAAGCTTGGTTGTCCATGATGGTGTGCATGCACTCCATGGTGAAATCGTATTGAAGTGAACTCTTGCCTATGTTGCATCCCAGTGCATTGGTGTGTATCCTCCATTTAGCTCATATGCTAACATGTGCATGGTCTTATTCAGTGGAGCCAAACTGGAAACACACTCATGCATAGTGTTCGTGCTGGTATTCTAATGTGTGCTGGTGGTCATGTGCATCAACTATCAACTGCATGTTCAGCTCCAATCAGACTTTCTTCTTGCTTTTGCCTCGGTGAGTGTGCCAAATGGGTTAGATCACATGCATGCACACAATGACATGCATGCTGCTGAATTCCCTTGCATGTGATCAACAACAGTACTCACCATGTCTACTCTATGCCAGCTGTTGGAATGGATCTATAACTTGCACGGGTGTAGTTTCATCCATGAGTGCATGTTGCACCTATTGTTGTACCTGTTCATGATGCAACTCTTGTTCTTCCTTGAGTTTCTGCTTCAGCACATGCAACTCCTTCTCTCTTCCATTCTTTGTCTTCGTGCAATATAAATGTCACACCACAACCCCATAGCATGAGTATCCAAAGTTTCTTTCATCATAAGTGGATATTCTTGAGCTTGCAACTTTATTTCACCTCTATGTTTTCAACAACCTTCCTCTTGCATTCGTTGCATCCAGTATGATGCCCTGAGTTGTTGTTGATGGTGTTGCTTACTATGATGTTGCTGCCATCATATCTTGATGTCCTTGTCTACGAACAACTTGATGTCTTCATGGGTAGGAAATTTCATAGACACTTGATCGACTGTATCCCCAAGTGTGCTCTGAACAGTGTCTTCAACTTTGCTCTCCTAGAAACCATTGTACCTGTGCTGCAAAGATGCAGATAATCACTTTTGATACCTTGAGACATGGCAACACTCATGGCAGGAAAACTGTTAGTTGAAAACCAAAACGAACTTGAGAGTTGACTTGCAACATACATGTGTGACTGATCATGAAGGTTGTGCAATTTCCACCGTGAGGTCGGGAGACTGATAGCCAAAACTACACAAGGCATAGTTCGAGCTGTTAGTAGGCTGACTAAAAGCTCGAACTATGCAAAGCATAGTCCAGCCTGGCCTGCTAAGGGCTGAAACTATGCAATACGTAATTTTAGTGAGAAGTGACACACAACCAACAAACTGCATTGAGCAGTTTCTAGGGCCAACAAGAGGTTGCCTCCAAGAATCAAAAAATGCAAGCCTAGAGGCCAACGCTTGCCAAGACTTGTGCAATTTATGGGGGGAAGGTAGAGCTTTTACTTCTTCAAATGTGCAGTGCTAGCTGGGCAAGGCACGGTTTGGGCCAAGGCAGCCCTGTCTAGCCGATGAGTTACTGAGAATATGAGAAGTGTGAAAGCATGATAATATGAGTGCAAACAAGAGTGAATGATCATTTATGCAAACGACAAGTGCGGGATTTGAAAAAGAGGAAAGAATGCATGTTTGTGAAGAGAGTTGCCGCAACGACAACTGTCCTTGTAAAACAATGTCATGCATGCGAGAGTAGTGAGATGTTAACAAAAACTGAAATGGTGCTAGTACAAGATAGTATGTATCAAAATGATAGCAAGCACACATTGAAATCAAGTAGACAACATTCATATGAAGCGAAACATGAAAAGCACCAAAAATGCAGCGCGAGACATGAAAAGGTGGATTACCCTAAAACAACTAAGTTGAATGTGCAGAAGACTCCTAGAGGCAATGTGGGATGTTAGGGATGCAAGATCGATGTGAGGAATGAGCTCTGCAGTGTTTGGTTGATGAGTTTCGATAAAATCAAGGTTGCATTGTGCATGTCACAAATCTAGGGAAAGCGACACTTCGTGGGAGGTTTCTAAAATGACCCTTTCATGTAACCATCAACTACTAAAAATAGATCCTTGAAACATGGGATGCCTTTTCATGCTCCCTTGGGAGGAGTAGTCCTTGCATGCAAATCAATTTTTCTCAGTCCCAGAGGGAACCGATCAACTCAACTACACATGTAACAGTGTGCTCAGCTAGGAGGAAAAATTGCACATTTTTGGGAGGGTGCTAGGTTGGCTACCCAAAGGGATTACGCAATTTATGGGCAGAGCAGCTGACTACTGCCTAGAATTGTACAATTTCTTTGCTGAGTAGCCCTATTGGGAGGAATTGCACAATTTTCTCAGTGAACGGTGACAGGCAGAATTGTGTGATTTTGGAGCCCAGCAGGCTGCCAGACATAATTGCGTAATTTTTGGAGGGAAGGCTAGTTGCCCTCCAAAATTGCACAATTTATTGAGGGAGTTTCTCAGCCTATAGCTGGACCAAGTCCAGTGAAACAGCCTATGAGGGGGATGAAATAAGCTTTGATGGACATGCTTTCATTCTGTAATAAAATCACTGAAGCTTGTGTACTTGAAAAGACAAGACATGTTGCTGTGAAAGGTTGGTAGGGATCCTTTAAAACAAAGATAGGGAAAAAATTTGGAGGGTGGTTGTAGCCGCTACAACACTTTCTGACACACTGGTAGAACTCTCACTTTCTAAATGGACCTTGTTCATGAAAAGAAAGTCTAACACCTCCGAAAGTATTGTTCAGTTCTTAGTTTGTCTTGGTTTACACACTTGCTTGATTGTAAGATGTAGCATCTGCCAAGCTCTTGGTCGATTGGCACACATTCCAAGCCAAGTCAAAACAGTTGTTTTGATTAGGGTTGAGGGGTATATTGGTGCACATGCAGTATATTCATCACAATCTTAGTTTCATCTCTAGTGTTGCTCTGCTGCCAGCAGGCCTCGATAGTACCCTGATAGAGTCATGTAGGAACACAAGAAATCGCTATGTTGCTAACGAGCCTAGTTAGTACCCCTGTGAAGTTACTTACATCACCTCTCTACATGGGAATCCTTTCTCTTCTTTTTCCTTATCCATTTTCATTTTCTTTCTTAACTTTTTTAACTTTTTCATTTATTTCTTTTTTTATCTTCATAACTATGCATAACACTTATTCATTTCAAAGGCAGAAGAGGGATCTCGACTTATTGAGAGCAGAAGAGGTTTTCATTTCAGAGAAGTAGTTTATGTATACCTATGATGTTCTTGTTAAGGTTTTCCCCCTCACCTTACTCTACTTGACTGAGATGACAAGGATTAACCCAAAAATAACCAACTAGAGTAGGTGATACTAGCTAGCGCACAAGCTTTGTGTTTTCACCAATGTTCAATTCAAATAGTACTTATTTTCCATTGATGTATCATGGGCTGAAGACAACAAGTTCTTACATAAGAGAGTGGACAATAGATAACCAAATGTTGATAGCTATACAAGTCCTCTCGTAATTTACCCATCTTGTTTCAAGAGTCGCACACGGTCCATACAAAACTAACCTATGGATAACAAAAAGCAAACAAACCAAAAAGCAAAGCAAGAAGCATAAGAAAATGTGGAAGCAAATCGAGTAAACAAACAAACAGAGAAGCAAACATGCATGCAAGGAAACAACCCAAAAGCAAACATACTCCTCCTAAGCTAATAGTCCATGGGTCATCTCACGTGAATTCATACTTCCAACACAGCCACCAACGCATTCGTTGACCCATGTTGGTGAAGGAATGATTTGCGAACATCACAATCCTGCAAACTAGGAAGCATGAAAGATATAATGATGAAGACAAACACACTCTGAGATTACAAGCCACCACAGAACAAAGATGAGTGAAAACACATGACATGCACTCTGTCGAGCTACCATGGTGATGTGCTACATTGTGTGCCGATGTTGAGTGTATGCATTCTCTTGACTGTGAAATGCAATCAAATGTGAGAAAGGTAAACCACTTAAATTATGTATGTGTGCTTGTTGTGTAAGATTCCTCCAATGCATGAGTGATGGGATCATGTAGTTCGAGTGGAGGAAGCGAAATCTAGGTGATTGGTTGATATTCAATGCAAAACAGTGAATGATGAGGAGCATTGAGTGTTTCAACAATTTACTGACCGGAAGTGAAACCAACCTTAGGACAACGAGGGCCTAACATAACCATCAGTTCAAGCTGAAATACCTCAACAGTCTGTGGGGTTTTGACTTTGTTGACAGATAGATCATCATAGACCAGTGTCTTATACAGATTAACAATGATTGAATCAATATCGTGATTAGATGAAGAAGTAGAGAGATCGTGACAACCAAGATCACAACATTCAGGATGCTTGTTAGCATCCTCATGATTTGATGAATCAGGTAGAGGGGTAGAAGAGAAGCAAAGATGTCCACCTTCTATGTTTACAGAAATGATAGATGACAGATTGGATGGATTTTCGAAGCAAGATGTGTCCTCTCTGCATTGTGATGACAAACTGATATCTGACATGTCCTGTGAATGATCGAAAGTAGAAACATCTAGAAATGGGTTTTCACATGGGAAATCAGCAGTCGCAGAATCACAAGGGATGTCAGGATAAAGAGGATGAGGTGAGGTTAGCAGGGATTCATCCTTCACCACAGGCTCTTCTTTAGATTTCGGCACACACTCATCATGAATGATGGCATAGGTTGGCTTCATAACACCAACTCCATCAAAAACTTGATTCTCATTCACAACAGGTGAGGAGTCTGGTATGGAAGAACACAAGATAGTACAATCTGAAGGATCAACAAAACGTGGGGATGGAGGTTGAGGGAACAAATCCATGTGACAACCAATAGGGTTGCAAGCCAAATCTGCACAAATATAAAGAGCATGTGGGGTGGGAGTATGTGACAGTTCAACAGAGGTATTTGCATGATCTCCCACATCATTCCATGGTGGTGGAGCTATTTGATGAGGTGAAGGTGGAAAGTCACTTGTGAAAACAACTTTGCTTGCCTGTGATTACCCAACTCCATCACCGAAGTGTGCTGAGCAGGGCTCAGATATGTGAAGAAGATACTCAAATCTTCCATAAAGAAATTCCCAATCGATTGCATATTCGGGAAATAGGTATGAAAGATTACAAAAGCATGTGTAAAACTAATCAACGAATTCATCGGGTGTTTTTCGTAATTTCATAATTTCTTGATCAAGTGCTTTATGGTTAAAGTGATTGATAGCACGGTCTATCTCTGTGACCAAATGAGCAAGAGAATGAATATATTTTTTGGGAAGTGTAGCACAATAGTACATGGGGTTCCCTCGAAGCATGTAGATTAACGGCGCATAGGTCATGCACTCTTCAAAGACTCCATGTCTTTCACATGAGCCTACAACGTTGATCGCGTGCCTAACCAAGGATACGTGGCCTCCACCATAAAATGTTTTTTGTGTCAAGTTATCCGAGAGCTTTTCTAAGATAATGAAGTTGTTTCCATAAGACATACACTCCGTGAGAGCAACTCTGTAGTTATTCATGATAGATATGTAGAGATTCAAAATAGATGTGAGGACTCAACTTGTTATCCGACCCCCCGTCTAGCACCCAAATGCTGACGGTGATAGAATCGACAACATGTCAAGGGATCTCCCTGATAAGAAGTCCCAATTAGAACTCAGACTGTTTGGTATAGGAGTCCCATTAGTGGGTTGTACAGTAATTCCTTGACCATGACTTCGCACACACATGAGTAAGATGTCCCTATTAGTAGCAAGGGTGTGAGAATTCCAGTAAGTCATAGGAGGTGCATGAGAGGTTCTAACACACAAAAAGTGAGGTGAGTGTGCCCCTTAGAAACCTCTAATAGTGCACGGCTTGGAATGGAACACGAGCGAAGACACATCATAAGATGGAAAAAAAGATAGCGAGCAATCCAATGTGATGTTTAAACTAGCAAGACATCTACAACAAGATTTATACAATTGCATACAAAATAGTTCATACACAAATGCGTAAGTTAAATAACATACATTGCTACAGAGACCAAAATAGTCCAACTACAATAACAACATATGCATGAAAACATGTTGGCTTTGTTATATTAAGAAGTGTAACTTCCAGTCATACAATACATTCATGTCCAACCACTAGTTCCAATAGTGGAACGTTACAGCCACAACCACCTACTCCTCTAAAGAGATATACTAGCTCTGTGCAGTGGAGAAGCCAAAGCGTGTTACAATATTGTCTAAGATTTCTCTAAGATACTCATATCGAAGCTTCACTAACCAAAAACCTTTACAATGATTTATGAGGTTCTATTTATAGCAAATGGTGGGGAGACCCTTGACATTCCCCTTTGTGACAGTTCATCTACCCTCATGACTCTACATCTACTCTATGACTATTACATCCAACTATCGACACTTGAACTTGCACTTGACAAGATGTTACATTACAATGCACATGTGCCCATGTGAGACAAAATGGCTTGAGCAAGCCATGCAAGGCATCACCGCCACTCAGTCCATTGTAATGAGACCAATTCTTCGACATGCTCTTGATGGTGAAGGTGGTGTGCTGATGCCAAGCTTGGTCATCTATGATGGTGTGCATGCGCTCCATGGTGGCATTAGTGTGGCTCCTCCATCTAACATGTGCATGTTCTTCTTGGGTGCAGCCGAACCGGAAACACACTGATGCATAGTGTCCATGTTGGTCCTCTAGTGTGTGATGGTGGTCATGTGCATCAACTATCAACTTCATGTTCAGCTCCATTCAAACTTGTGTCTTGTCTTTCCCTTAGTGACTATGCCAAATGGGTTATATCACATGTGTGTGCAGAATGAAATGCATGCTACTGAATTCCCTTGCATGTGATCAACAACACTTCTCACCAAGTATGCTTCGTGCCAGCTACTGGGATGCATCTATAACTTGTGCAGGTGTAGTTTCATCTGTGAGTGCATGTTGTGCCCACTGTTGTACGTGTTCCTGCTGCACTTCATTCTCTTATCTATGTAGCTCATGTTCTTCCTTGAGCTGCTACTTCAACACATGCAACTCCTTTTCTATTCCATTCTTTGTCTTCATGAAATCTTCATGTCATGCTGCCACCTCATAGCCTAAGTCTCCAAACTTACTTTCACCACAAGTGGATATTCTTGAGCTTGCAATTTTGTTCCACCTATGTGTTGTCAACAACCTTTTGTGTTCGTTTCATTCGGTAAGCTTCCTTCATGTGTTGCTGATGGTGATGCTTTCTATGATGTTGCTACCATCATATCTTGATGTCCTTTTCTACAAAAAATTCAATGTCTTCATGGGTAGGAAAGTTCACAGACACTTGATCAACTAGATCCCCAAGTGTTCTTTGAACAATGCCTTCAACTCTACTCTTCAGGAGCCATTATACCTATGCTACTGAGAGGTAGATGATCACCTACGATACCTGGTGATATGGAAACAATTTTTGCAATCAATCTTTCAATCAAAAACCAGAATGAACTTGAGAGCTTACTTGCAACATCCCTGTGTGACTGATCATGAAGGTTGTGCAATTTCCACTAAGAGGTCGGGAGACTGATTGCCAAAAATTCACAAGTCACCTTCCATGTTGTCAGTAGGCTAACTGACTATTGGAACTACACAATGCACAGTCTAGCTTGGCCTGTTGAGGATTGAAACTGCATAATGCACAATTTTAGTCAGCAATGACACGGAACTAAGAAACAATATTGTGCAGTTTCTGGGGTGAACACGACACTGCCTCGAAGATTGCAAAATGCAAGGCTGGAGGTCAGTGCTTGTCTAGACTTGCGCATTTTCTAAGGGGAAGGTAGAGCCTTTGCTTTCGGAAATGTGTGGTGCTAGCTAGGTAAGGCACGGTTTAGGCCTAGCCCTATCCGATAGAGGAGTGACTGAAAACATTAGAAGTGTGAAAGCATGATGAGATGAGTGCAAACAAGAGTGAATGATCATTCATGCAAATTGAAAGTGCAGGATTTCGACAATGGGAAATCATGCATGTGTGTGAAGTGAGACGCCACAACGGTGACCATCCATGCAAAATATTTTCACGCATGTGAGAGTAGTGAGATGTTAATGAAAACTGAAATGGTGCTAGTACAAGATAGCATGTAACAAAATGATGGCAAGTTCTCACTGAAATCAAGCAGAAAACATTCATACGAAGCAAAACACAAAAAGCACCAGAAATGTAGCGTGAGACATGAAAAGTGGGCTTACCCCAAAACAGCTAAGCTGAATGTGTCAATGACTCTTAGATGCAATGTGGGATGTCAGAGCTACAAGATTGATGTGAGGAATGATCTTTGTAGTTTCACATTGATGAGTTTCGATAAAATTGAGGTTACGACGCGCATGACACAAATCTAAGGAAAGTGACACTTGGTGGGAGGTTTCTGGAATGATCTTGCATGTAACCCTCAACTACTAAAAATAGATCCATGAAACAATGGATTCCTTTGCATGCTTCCTTGGGAGTAGTAGCCAATGCATGAAAATCAATTTTTCTCGGTCCAAGAGGGAACTGGTCAACTCAGCTACACATGCAATAGTCTACTCAACTAGGAGGAAAAAAATACACATTTTTGGGAGGGAGCTAGGCTGGCTTCCTAGAGGGATTGTGCAATTTCTGGGAAGAGAAACTGACTGCTTCCTAGAATTTTGAAATTTATAGGCTGAGAAACCCTGCTGGTAGGAATTGCGTAATTTTCTTAGTGAACAGTGATAGGAAAAATTTCACAATTCTAGAGCAGAGCAGGTTGTGAGACAGAATTGTGCAATTTCTTGAGGGAAGGCTGGTTGCCCTCCAGAATTGTGCAATTTCTTGAGAGAGCTGCTCAGCCTGTAGCTGGACCAAGTCCCGTGAAACAACCTGTGAGGGGGATGCAACAAGCTTTGATGGACATGGTTTCATTCCACAAGAAAATCACTAAAGCTTATGTAATTGACAAGAAAGTACATGTTGTTGTGAAAGGTTGGTAGGGAGGCTCCAAAACAAAGCTAAGAAAAAATTTTGGAGGGTGGTTGTATCCACTACAATAGGGTGGCATGAGCTAGAAGATTAGTATACAAATTAGTGCATGGGCCTTCGCTTTGAGTGGCGAGGAATCACACAAGATCTACAGGCTGGGGGAATGGAGCCATTAGCTTGGGAGCCTAGAGATGATAGTGATTCGGCATAGGGACATGTGGGCCCACATTTTTGTTTTATGAAAACATGTGAATGAGAATTTCATGTGTATTTATATTAGTGGACTCAAAATATTGTATGATGATACATATTTATGATTATACATCTTTTGTGACGATTGTGGTTCACCATTTGTTTATGGATGCCTTCTTACATGCTATAAATGAAAATTTATAATGGTATTAGAAATGGTATATGCATGGTGATTTTGGGCTCTAGGAACGTGATTGAATGAAATGGATTCAAACTCATGTGCCAAAATCTTGACTTGTATATATTTTCTAAATAGGACACAATTATGCACATGATAGATGCCATTCAATTGCATGACAAGTAGAAAGAAATCAGGACAAACCTCAAGGTGAAGGATGCGATGGCCAAGGGAATCGAATAAAAAAACCTATCACAACATCACATTCAACCTAGTTATTGGTGGCACATCCAATGAAAACACCATTGGAGTAGACTAATGAATGCGAGTAGGTGAAAATGGCCCAAGTTGTCGAGGCTAGATTCCTAGTGAAGCGGCTCACACCATCCGAAAAACTGATATAAGGTTTGGATGATGGATCCATCTGAAAGACGCAAAAATATAATGTGTAAGAAGTTGGGGGATCCAAACTACCTAAATTCAAGAATAAAGAAAGAGATACACTCATTTAAATGGGAAATTCTATGCGTAAAATTTCTTGAGGTAGAGTGAATTTTCAGGATTGGGAAGGATTTCTCATTTTGTTCTCTCTAACAAGTATGCCCCCTTTCCCAAACACTTATGAATGATACAAGGTCTTAGTGATAATGGTTCAAACATCCCACATCTCAGGATATCATGAGCTTGGTCATACACAAGAACAAGTTTGCCTTGGTGGGAGGTACGTGGATGGACTTTGTGGTCATACTTGGATTTGGTGCACTTTTTGGCCACTTCTATGGTTTGCAAATAAGCACAACGGTCTTCAGTGGCACACTCAAGAATGATAATTCATTGTTATTAAGGTTTGGTGTCGATGAGAAGTTTAACAACAAGGTGAAGGGAAGGGATTTCACACTTGATTGGTAAAAATGCCTCATCTCCAAAAACAAGTTGGAAAGGAGTGAAACTAGTGTTGGTCATGAGCTTGGTCATACACAAGAACAAGTTTGCCTTGGTGGGAGGTACGTGGATGGACTTTGTGGTCATACTTGGATTTGGTGCACTTTTTGGCCACTTCTATGGTTTGCAAAGAAGCACAACGGTCTTCAGTGGCACACTCAAGAATGATAAGTCATTGTTCTAAAGGTTTGGTGTCGATAACAAGTTTAATGACAAGGTGAAGGGAAGGGATTTCACACTCGATTGCTAAGAATGCCTCATCTCCAAAAACAAGGTGGAAAGGAGGGAAACTAGTGGTGGTCTTGACAAAAGTTCTATAGGAAAACAACACAGAGAGGAGCATTAAATACCAATTGGTATTGTGTTTATTCACTGTCTGTTGAAGCATTGTCGTAAGGATCTTGTTAACAGCTTCAACTTGGCAATTTACTTGGTGGTAATAAGATGATGAATATTGGTGTTAAAAGCCCAATAGAGAGGATATATCGTGGCATATATCATCTTCAAAGTGTCATGCATGGTTAGATGCCAATTATTTCAAAGCCCCAAATTGAGTGATAACATATTTAAAGAAGAAGAGGGTTGTAGTATCTGCAGTGTTATTGAACTTTGGCACGGATTCAACCCATTTGGTAAGATAGTTAATGGCCAAGATAATATACATGTGGTTAGTAGCAGATGGAGGTCAACACACCATAATGTCAATAGTCAATTTATAGAAAGGACCGATTGTGACAATAATATGAGGGGAGAAGGTGGAGCTCGCACCTTGGGGGTGTATAATTGGAAATTCACATAGTGTTTTACTACCTAAATAAAATCGCTAAAGAGAGAAGGCAAAAATTACTTGGCATGCATGATATTCTAGGTTGTGGCCATTACAGACAGGTGACCACCACAAGTTCCACCATTAAGGAATTTCTCAGCTTCAGCATGGGTGAGACAATGATGAAGGAAAGTATCGACATCCAACGATAAATATCATCACCAATGAGGATGTAGTGACGGCATTGATGTCGAATATGACATCGACCATCACGATTGAGGTGGGTGGCAAGTTTCTAGGTTCCCAGATAGGTAAGGAAATACACATGATGGTGTACATAATCCCAAGGGTAATCTGGTGTTGTCATAGCTTCCATGATGTTTTCATCAGAATGGAAGATGGGCTGACTAGAAGAAGAAGGATAGCCTGATAGAGTAAAGCTACCTAAATCATTTTCATGATAGACACGGTTCACATACGCATTTTCAAGGTCAGGAGACATATGATAAGTACATGGAATATATACCAATGTTGAGACTAGGGTATTCGTTGAAGGATGTTCAACTAAATCATCATAGGAGACATCAAGGGAGTTCCAAGGCATCGATCTCATGGATGAAAACAAGTAGAGAATGGTAGTGGTACTTTCTATCATATCGACATTAGGGGGAGAGATCACAATGGGTGTTTGAGAGACCTCCTGTTCTGAAGGAGGAGTGGGACCAGAATCCACAAGTAAAGGAGAGGCGGACTCATGAAGAGCAGCCTCCAATTTCTGAAGCACTTTAAGTGTATCACGAAAGTCTTTTTGATGGGGACTATGATGAGAATAGTGGCCATAATTATCACAAAAAGCACACGACTGATTTATTCAAAATGATATACTCTTCTTAGCTTACTCAGGTAAGGTGACATGGACCTCGGGAATGTTAGAATCAATAAATCCATCAATGATCACATCCTTTACATGAAGGAGTTTAGGATAATTATTAGTTGCATGACTGACAACATCACGCAAAGCAGAAGGAGGAAGAGGCTTTGGCAACTTAGGTGGAGCTAGAGGTGTTGCGAGGGACTTGCCTTTAGTTCCCTTTTTCTAGGTTTTCCCCCCCTCGACAAGTACTTTCACAACAGGAGCAGGCTCCTATTGAGGTTGTTGTCGAACTTAATAAAATGTAGGGGTAGGAACAATGAGTTGGACTATGTTCAAAGCAGTGTAAATTTTGAGCTGGTTGGATGGAATGCTTGCAGGGGGATCGATGTACGAGATTTGGATCCACACGGTAATATTTGGTAGGCTCAAGGTAGTCATGACAAGTGTAGAAAATCATTCAAGTGGTGGAAATAAGAATGGTATCTGACCAGAAGGATAGTGGCCTGGAGATACTAATACGAGATTGTTAAGTCCTAGTGAAATAGTTCTAGGTAAAAATGGGTTATGAGAGACACTAGCAGAAGGAAATGATCCTTGAGGGGTAATACCATAAGTTTGAGTTAAGTTAGGAACACTAGGCTGCAGAGGTGTGGTCTTCTATGAAGGCATACTAGACTATTTTTGCGCAGCCCGGAATGCTTGGAGCACACAAACATTGGATGAGCTAGGCTAATAAGGGGTAGTCGGTGGGCCATAGTAAGCACCAAGCAAAGTCGAATATTTTTGGACTCCTAGAGAGACATTGATGATGGAAGATACATTTGTATTGTCAGTCATGGAAGAAATGTTGGACTGAGGTGAAGTCTGGGCTTTAGGGTCAAAGTACATCAACTTATCTATGATAACGATCTTTCCATTGTGGGGAAAGAACATATTACGATGAAACACATATGTGACAACTGACGTGGCATAAGTACAAATATGGCCTAAAATGATGTTATAATCCAAGGGACATCAATGATGTCAATGTCAATATAGACAATCTTACCGATAACTATGACTCGGTAGTTGTGATATAAGCAAAAGGGATATGAAGTATGACCATCCCATCCTCGAAGAGTGATGGTGGATGGGGATAGGTCAAGGGAACCAAGTTTCTTAGAAACATTGGTGGCCATCACATAGGTGGATGCACCTTCATTGATGATACATCACTGAACAATTGTGTTTCTAATGGAGACTCATATTTGAAATGAAATGGATGAAGGTAAGGGAGGATTTTCTGAGTTTTCAACATGAAAGACGATCATTTTCTTGTCTTGGGGATCCACGAAAACCAAACAATATAGTAGATATTTTCATTGTGATGGGAACGTCTCAAGGACTTTGAGCATTAACACAATTCCATGAGACTGCGCCAAGTCATCTACTATGTCATATGTATGGGTACCTTTTGCAGAAGTAACATTTCAACATAACAAACCTTTGGGGATCTTGGGAATAAACTCAACCTTAGGATGAGGGATCTATAAGGTACCATTGGATGGTGATAGAGGCTTGGTGGATACTTTTGTTTGGGATTCAGTCATTGACTTAGCATATGGATTGTCATATTTGCACGATTGAGTGTGAAGGTTGACCTGCTCGGTATTTACCTCCTCAAAATTCATCATGAGAATATAATAATCATGGTGACCAGATGGTAGACTTGGTTGAGCTGCCTGACTTTTTGTAGGTTGGGAATCTATATATATTTGGTGAGGAAAACAATTGGTAAGCACTGCTTGTTGGGATGAAACAGAAGGAGGAGGAGGAGCGGTGAGTTGTGGTCATCGAGAAGTTTCTTGAGCTTCCCATACTTGTTGCATCTAAAGTAAAAGAGGAAACTCATGGGTATAATGACCATATACACCACAACAGGCATAAGGTTTGTTCATAAAAAGACCCTTTTTTTTCTTTGGCTGACCACCTTGTTGCTAGATTGTGAGATTAGGTTCAAGACCCTCAGGGAAATTGGATAGAGGACCATGGTTGTATAGATTACCTTGAGACTGTTGGTTCGGGTTGCCCTTCCCCTTTCTCCTTTTCTTGGGGTTAGGCACATTGTGTCTTCTATGTTGAGCATACAATTGACCTTGTGGAGGAGGTGGATGTTGTGGCAAAGGGGGACCAGGCATGGGGGGCTAGGGCATGGGTGTCGGATGAGCTAAAGCACTAGGTGGTGCATACTGATAATGAGGAGATGGAGCAACATTGGAATAAATAGGAAGCATAATAGCTTGACCTAACATCTATTGATGTGGATGAGTAAATTCATATAGTGTGTTGGGACCTAGATAAGGGTTGCCTTGTGGAGGTTTGGGGGAGGGATAACTGTAGGTGGAACTGGTACCTCCCTAAGGTATATCATAACTCATATGTGTTGGAAATACTGAGAGGGGGGTGGGTGAATCAATATTTCTTTTCAATTGTTATTTTTTCAGTTAAATCATTTATATCTAGAACAAAAAAATAAATAATAGGAATAAATGTTTTTATTAATATAATCTTTGCAATAAATCAAGTACAATGTATATAGGGTTTCAACTAGTTTCCAAGCACCAACTTGGACTTTTTGTGAGGCTCCAACCTCCAGAGCCCCAACCCTATCTTGTCAAGGCACCAACCTTGGATTTAGGAGCACCAACTTCTAAGACACTAATCCTTCCAATTCTGAGGCACCAACCCCAAGGTCTTCAAACCTCTGCTGTAAATTTTCTGGATCTATTTGGTAGTAATTATTTCCTCCCAACCCTGCTGGACCTATGAATTACTTATGTTCCCCTACTTCTTCCACATCTACAAGACCTTGAGCTTCCTCTATTTCTTACAGTTTTCCAACCTATAAACTTTCCTTGTTCTCTGTTATATATTCTTGGTACCTCTGACCTTTGGCTTCCTTTTCGCTCACCTGATCTTCGGCTTCCTATGCGCTCTCTCTTCAACTTCCTCTGTCTCTTAGAGTTCACCAATACTCAAAGGACACATTCATTCAGAAGAGAGGTCGAATTAAAAAAGTGTTTCATATTAAAACTATATCAGCATGGCCCCTTTTAATATTCATATAATAAACATTAATTGTTCATGGCAATCACATGAAAAGAGAGGTTATACCCATATTGGAGATCCCATGTGCCACATCATTCCTTTAATCACAATCGCAGCGTCCGAAGGAATTTTACAAGTCATTCTTGTTAGTGTCAGTCTTTGAAACCTTCCAGCAATGATCAAATATGCTCTTACAAAGTGGTCTTAGGGTGTCACAGTCAAATTTTGTCATTTCAGTGAGTCTTCAAGTAAAATTTGGTCACTAGGTATTAGGTCTAGGGTTTGTTCTCACTCCTTTCAAAGTTTTCCAAGTGTCAGTCTATGTCACCATTCAGCTAAGTGTACCATCATTCCAAGATTTTTCATCATCGTTTCAGGTTCCAAATGGGTCATTTTACATCTTGTTCGTGCTTCAGTTGTGCCTAGGTAAGATTCATTTCCCTCTCCTATGGTTTTGAATGTAATTTCTCTTGGATGGTCAAATCATCAAAAAACATATATCCTAATGCTCATACACCTTCCCCTATCCTTAATGTACCTTCTTAAGCACTTCCCATCACTGATATCCTTCAAATCCATCATTTTCCCACAAACCCTAGCTTGGTGCTACAATTTGACAATTTTATAGGCTAGGCCTATGTTTTTCCATTTTCAACCCCTTCCCCTCACTCAATATTTGAAATTCCACTTTCCCCTACTTCCTAACATCCCTCCCTACTTCCCAAAAATTTCTCAAGAATTTAGAAGCCCCTTATCCCCTTCATTTCACTTCATTTCGACAAATCCCCTATTCCACACATTGGGATAGCTTTTACCCAAATGGTGTTCTTGAGCAAGAAAATATGAATTTGGAAAATGTGAGAGAGTTTTTTTTTCCATAATAGGCCAAGGAAGGAAAACCACCTTCACTTTTTACACAGGTTTCATGGTTTTAAAGAAATGTCAAAAATATAGTTGCCTCAGGAGAGTTGCTACACCTCTGGAGTGACCTTAGAAAAATCAAGATTTCTCGTCATTTGGTTGGCCAAATGACTCGCATGATGAGTGAAATGATAAATAGAAACAAAGAGATTTCCAATGAGCTATCATGAGCTCAATTTGGAGTTGAGGAAGACTTTCAAAAGTTGATTGAAACAGCACTCTACATTTAGGCAGCCTCATTTTTCACATTTTGACCAGTATTGGGAGATTTGACTTTTGATAGGGAAAATGAACTGAAAATTGAGAAATTAAAGATTTTTTGGAAATTAGACTCAATAAGATTTCCAATGAGCTATCTTGCACCCAATTTGGACACCAGGAAGGCCTCCAAAACTAGGTTTAAAAGAGGTGCTGCACATTAAATCAATGGCGCTGCGCATTAAATTTTGAAACACAGGTTTTTCCAATAGGTGCATAGCGCCACTCGCGCTATGCTTTTGATGGGGACTTATATTTGAAAAATGGCCTGCATAATTGGAATCAAATTGGAAATATAAGTAATCGTAGAAATATTGAGAAGATTTGGACAACGTCTTGGTCACCAATGGCAAAAAACACCCAAAAAGTGCCCTCTCTACCACTTTTTTGTCACACAGGAAGCAATCTTGGGAGAATCAACTTTTGGATGGGCAAATGAGCTCTGAATCAGAAAAATAAAATTGTTCCAGAAACTAGATAGATAGGGATTTCCAACAAGCCAACTTGTACCTGATTTGGACATAGGGAAGACCTAAAAAACTGACCCTAAAATGGCACTACGTATTAAATTTTTGGCGTTACGCATTAAACTAATTTTTCCAGTTTTGCTTAAATTTCCAGATTTTTCCTAGTTTTCTTCGAATTGACTTTTTCCTCATTCCTTGGTAAATGTATGCATGTTAAATGATGTATTTGATTTAAATATGGATGAAAAACACCTCATAGGGTAGATACAACAAGTTTCAAGTGGTTTTGATGATTAATGTATTGGTTTCCTAAGTTTTAGAGGCAAGTTGTTTCGCTGCCTACTTTTGTGTTCCTAGTTTAGATATGGTTGAAACCACCAGTATCCTCATTAATTCGACCCCTAATAGCTAGCATGAGTTGTTTGATGCCTATATTATGTACTTTCTTAGTCATTTGTAAAGGTTGGACTCTTGTGGGAGTTTTGAACTCTATTGTATCTCTCTACAGCAGTTTGGCAAGGAATAAAACCAAGTTTCACAGCTATTTTTGTGGGATTCTTGTGACAATGCGTTTATGTATTGTTTTTTCTTTGTAATGAGTTTTTCTTATGTTTTATATGTACCCAAATCTATATTTCTCTTATAAAACTAAATGAATCAACGTGAATAGACAAAATACAATATCGTGCTTTGTCTTGGGAATGCATTTGGTTTTCAATGTTTTCAACTGTTTGAAGAGGACTCATAGTTTCTTTATGCCCTCCTCAACCCCTCAGTTTTCTTAAACTACCATCTCAAGTCCATTTCTAGTACATAAACCCTTGTCTACCTCACCCCACAGAACATGACTATAACCTTGAGTTGATTTCTCGGACCCAACCTACCTGTTCCATTTGGTCTAGCAACCAAACATCAAAAATCAACCAAAATACTTTGAGCTACTATACCTAGACTAAAATATATATTCAACTCAGCCATCTCAAGTCATAATTGCAACCATCCTAACTGAGATTGACAAGGAGAGAACCCTCTCCTGACTTGGTAGGGCTAGCTACTAGGTTAAGTGTGGTTTATGGTTACCCTAGGATTGCCTCCCTTCAGCCTGAGGTCAATCTAGGCTCTAACATAGTGGCAACCATACTGGGGAACGTAGTGTTATGTTCCTCACCAAAATGTATCAAGTTAGATTTGATTTTTGATGGTGGATGTTAGGACTCCATATTGTCTACTTTTGACCTTGTATTTTGTCATTATGTTACCCTCCTTAGCCCATAAGTTGAAAGCCTTGATAACATTTTGACCTAATTATTCCAAAGGTATGAAGTAACTCTCCTGATTGTTATATGTTTAATTATTCAACACATATTCATGTTATCTTTATAATTAATCTTTGGAAGTTGACTAAGTCACTGACAATTGTTGAAACTATTCAAAGTCTGCAGAATTATAATTCACAGTTGTTGAAACACCAGAAACAGCAACTGTGCAGTTGCTACAATACCAGAAACAACAATTGCCTAGCAGGAGCAGTAACTGTTTGAAGCTGCCAGAACTATACGTTGCAGATGCTGACAGAGCATGATCAGCCACTATCCATAATTGGCAAAACACAGTCGCAGATGTTGGAACACCAGGAGTAGCACGAGAACTTCAAGGGAACAGTTGATATTTACCAAATCGACAACAATGGTGAAACAGCCAAGGAAAGTATGAGGATCTCAAAGAGACGGTGGAGGTTTACCAGCTTTGCAACAACAAAAGAATCCAATTAACGAAGGATGACAAAGTTACACACTATTGTAACAACATGCTGTAACAGGAATTGATTTCCTATTTTTGTACAAAAGGGTCAACTAAGTGAGTAATGACAATCTATTCTAATAGATGTCTCCTCTATAAATAGGATACATCTACATTAGAAACAGGGAGAACAAGTTGTAACAGGGGTATTGTAGTGTAGAGAAAGTCTGAATCCTTATTGTAATTTGACATTTTGGCAGATGAATAAAGCACTGTTCTGAGCATTTTAACTTAGCATCTGTGTCCTGGGGAATCTTTTGAGAGGGATAGGGCCCACCTTCTTCACAAGATTCACCCATTTCTTTTTTGTTGAGTGTGAGTATGATTTCTGTGTATCTCTAGCATTGCTTCTAATATTTTTCCTTTGTTGATACTCTGTTTTCTTAATCAATTAGCACTGTAAAAGAGTGTGTCACCGGTGATTATGATTTGCAGTGTGCATTGGCAATTTGGTCATAGGGGTAGGTGCTGAATGTCCTTAGCTTGAGGATAGGGTCCTGATCCTCTGTTACAAGACATCCATCATTTCTTTTTGCAGATTTGTTACCTTTAGTTAACCGTTTTCATTTCATTTTTGCAATAGATCATAACTGCTGTAACACAGATTAAGGGTTTGATAGAAAGTAGATTTGTTTATACTACAACCTTTAATTCTTTTAGAATTAAGTGCATACAGTACGGGGTCACCTTTGAAATAGAAATAATTTCCCAGGTTGACAATTTAATGTGTTACTCGACTGTTTAATTAATAAACAATTCGAGCAGCCAACATTTTGGTGTCGTTGTCGGGGAAGGCAACTGAAGATTTTAAAGGTATTAACATTTTTTTTTTCTTATTTATTTAGAAAGGCAGGATGCATGAGAGGACGCAAGAAGGTTAACCATTCAAGCGACAAAGATAAAGGAGGAGGAAGAAAAACTTTTATTAATGATATTATTTCAAAAGCTGAGACATCCCAGAGGTTAAGCTCTCGGAGGCCAAAGACCCAACACTCTTCCCAGACATATTTTTAGACAGAGGAAGTAGTGGGGCTAGAGAGGGTTATAGAACCATCAGAATATACTGAGGAACCAGTGGAAGAAGACAAACGAATAGTAGAGGAAGTTAAGGTGGAGGAACCAGTACAGGACATCGAAATCCCAACAGAAAATTTCGAAGACCGGGCAAGCGCATCAGGAAAACAACCAATGGAGGATAACAATAAAGGAATTTTCGGTGGAGGACGCAGAATAGAGGGAAGGGGAGAAAATTCTCTCTCCACCCTGGAATTCCCCATTGGAGATCTCCCCAGAGGAGCAACTCCTATGAAGAATATCCCACTTTCAGCATTACCCAATTTCCATGGGTTATCCACAGAAGATCCTGATGAATTTCTTTTTGAATTTGATATACTGTGTAGAAGCTATGACTATGTTAATTCTGCTCAGAAATTAAAGTTGTTTCCAGCTACATTAAAAGGGAATGCATTAAGATGGTTCATGAGCCTGGGAGCTCATGTGATTACAACATGGGACCAGATGAAGGAGAAATTTTTGGCTAAATACCAAGATTATTGTCGAACAAGAGAAAGAAAGGAGGAATTATTCAAGATGACTCAGAAAGAGGATGAAAGTCTAGAAGACTTTGTGGAAAGGCTACAATATAACTTACAGCGATCTGATCATCCTGATATGAGTAAGGATATTCTCAGGTCAATACTGCTAAGAGGGGTACTAGATGATTGTTTATATATGTTAAACATGCTTGGAAAAGGAGACATATCTAAGGAATCATATGATGAGATTATCAATCTCTGTAAAGATGTTCAAAAGGAGCAGCAAGTAGACCAAAGTGCAAAGACAGTACATACTCAATAGTCCAGAAATCAGCAAGTGGAGGAGCAACACGGGCCGAAATAGGTAACTTACTTGAAGAATTTAAAACTGAAATGTTAAGCTCTTTTGCTTCACAAATTGATACCTTGCAGGTTAAAAAGAAGCAGGCCGAAGCAGAAGCCGCCGTGGCTATTTTCTGCTCTAGATGCAGGGAGAAACAACCACTAACGGAATGTCCCCTGGACAAGGTACCAAATTGCACTATCTGTGAAAAGGACCATGAGACCCAACAATGCCCTTCTCTGCCAAGAATAAAAGCAGCACTGTAGACAACTGAAGAAGAAGCTGAAGCAGTGTACCTCCTCACACAGAGAAGGCAATGGCAACCACGAGGACAAGGTATGAATTCTAACATGCCATTTAATCGTTGGAATAATCATCCTCCTTTTCAAGCAAATTACCCAACCTTCAATCAAATGCAGTACCCACCCTTTAATCAAATGAATTTCCCACCCATGCAGCAACCGAATCCTCCTTTTGTTGACCCTACAATGTGGAATTCCTGGGCTTTACAGCAACCATATCAATGGAACCCGAATTGGACAGCTCCACAGATCCCATTTCCAAACCAATTACCTCAGTATCAGTAATCTCTCTCCTTACCATCAAATGCCCCACCTAATAATCGAACAATAAGACCTCGGCTGCCTGTACAACCTAACCCCAACCCGAATAATAATAAAGCTCTGCAAGTAATTGATGTTCAAAACCAACTAGTTTCCCTTCTACAATGCAATGACATTCATTTACGCTCAGGAAGAATACTTGAACCCATTATTGAGGACATCACTTCTGATTCTGATAAAGAAGAAATCGGAAAAGGAAATTCATCTAATGCTGAAACAGTTGGATCATCCTCTAATAATAATGTTGAAACAGTTGAAACATCCTCTAAAAAGACTACTGAAGCAGCAGAGTCACCATTCCCTGAACATTTGGCTCTTACCAAAACACTTGAGCCACCTGCTTTTAATTTGTTAGGAGAACTGCAGAATTTATATGTTAAAATTCCACTTTTACAAGCACTAAGAGATGTACCGATTTATGCTAGAATTGTTAGAGATATTTGTATTAAGAAACTTGGAAGAAAAGCTAAGGACCCCCTCACAGTTCATGTGATGGATGATCTAGCTGCTCTAATGTCAGAAAAAAACCCCCCTGTAAAATATGGTGACCCTGGTCACCCTACAGTTACAGTTCAAGTTGGTAAAACCTTTGTTTCTAGAGTTCTGGTAGATCCCGGTGCTGCAATAAACATCATGACACTTGAAACAACAAAGTTATTGCAGTTAAAAAAATTTATTAGGGAAACCCCAACCATTCTAGAGCTGGCCGACCGCTCCACAATCAAACCTGAAGGAGTCATTGAAGACCTGATAATTTCAGTCGAATCTTGGAACTACCCAGATGATTTTGTGGTGTTACAGACCAAAAATAAGTTGGGGGGTCATCCATTGATGTTAGGGAGGCCTTGGCTGGCTATAGCAGATGCCTTCATTAGCTGTAGGTCAGGTTCAATGACAATTTCTAATGGATCTGAAACCAAGCAGCTTACTCTGTACCTTCATGCCACACCTATGATTAACAATGATAATTCAGTATGGTTAGATTATGAGGATGATGAGACTCAACCCATTTTGACTGTCGGACAAGCCCTAACTTTTAAAGATTCAACTGAAGATGAAATAATTAGTAGTTTTATTTCTGAACCTTCTTCGGTTAACTCTGAAATACATGATCACTTGAATTCAATCTTGGAATCTGAATCACAGCAGAATCTTAAAACTGAAGACTTATCTCAGACATCAGCTGACACCCCCCTCCAAAGGTATAGTAGTCGAAATCGGGCCTCCCAAAACATTAAATATAATCCCTAACTTAACAGATGCTGAAACACAACAGTTAATGAAGTTACTCCACGAAATAAAAAAGCATTTGCATGGGATTACACAGATATGAAGGGAATTTCTTCTGAATTATGTACTCACTGAATTTATATTAAAGAAGGATCCCGCCCAGTCTGCCAACCCCAACGATGAATGAATCCCAATTTAAGGGAAATTGTGAAAGAAGAACTTCAAAAACTGTTGAATGCAGGATTCATATATCCTATATCTGATAGTGAATGGGTTTCACCATTAGTGATAGTACCTAAGAAAAATGGAAAATGGAGAGTGTGTGTGGAGTATAGAGCTCTAAATAAGGCTACTCAGAAAGATCATTTTCCTTTACCATTTATTGATCAGGTGTTAGATAATTTGGCAGGTAAGAGATTCTTTTCCTTTTTGGACAGGTTTAGTGGTTATAATCAAATCAAGATTGCACCCCAAGATCAAGAGAAGACCACTTTTACTAGTCCGTGGGGAACTTTTGCCTATAAAGTTCTTCCATTTGGACTATGTAATGCCCCAACAACATTTCAAAGGGCAGTGATAGGAATTTTTTCTGATATGCTTAATGATTCCTTAGAAATATTTATGGATGACTTTACTCCTTATGGTGTGACTTTTGAAGATTCCTTACAAAATCTTGAAAAAGTACTTAAACGGTGTATAGAAGCACATCTTTCCTTAAGTACTGAAAAATGTCATATGATGATGAATCAAGGTATTGTTTTGGGACATTGCAGTAAATTCCTAGGAATTCAAGTTGATCCAGCTAAGGTACAAGTAATTCAGACTCTGCCCATCCCAAAAACACAAACTGACGTAAGAAGTTTTTTAGGACATGCTAGATATTATAGAATATTTATCAAGGATTTTTCTAAAATAGCTTCTCCTTTGTTTGTGTTACTTATGAAAAATGTTGAATTTAAGTGGAATGATGGTTGTCAAAAAGAATTTAATGAACTTAAACCTCAATTGTCTATAACTCCTATTTTAAGAGGACCTGATTGGGCACTCCCCTTTCATATATCCTCTGATGCTTCAGACACTGCAATAGGAGCTATCTTGGGTCAAGAAGAAAACAGTCTTCCCTATGCCATCTATTTTATTAGTAAAAATATGACCCCTGCTAAACTTAATTATACAGTCACCAAAAAAGAATTCTTAACAGTTATTTATGCTATTAACAAGTTTCAGCATTATATTACTGGTTACACTACTTTTGTGCATACTGATCACTCAGCCATTAAACATTTAATGAACAAATCAGTTACAAATGCTCGAGTTACCAGATGGTTATTATTATTACAAGAATTTGATATCACAATTGTAGATCGGCCAGGTAAAGAAAATGTAGTTGCTGATTTTCTTTCACGGTTAAAGACTGATGAAAATATTCCAGTAGATGATTCTTTTCCTGATGAATATTTATTTGCAGTATCTGCTCACTCACCTTGGTATGCAGACATTGCCAATTACTTAGTTGCAGGAAAACTACCATCACACCTATTGCACAGGGAGAAAAGAAAGATCGTTTAGCAAAGTGCTAGGTACAGCTGGATAAGTGGGTGTCTCTTTCACACAGGACTCGATTAGGAAATTCGAAGATGCATCAGAGAAGACGAAGTTTATGATATATTGAATGCTTGCCACGATGTCCCTTGTGGAGGGCATTTTGCGGATAAAAGAAAAACACACAAAGTTCTCGGAATGGGTTACTATTGGCCCTCCCTTTTTAAGGATGCAAAGAAATATGTTAGGGCCTATGATAGCTATCAGAGAATGGGCCAGCCTAATCACAGGGATGAAATGCCACTTAACCCCCAGGTAATACTTGAACCTTTTGAAAGATGGGCACTAGATTTTATAGGTCCCATCAATTATCCATCCAATCAAAGAGTTTATATACTTGTTTGCACAGATTATATGACTAAGTGGGTAGAAGCTAAGGCACTTATCAAAGCTAACGAACAATCCATGTTAACTTTTCTATTTGAAGAAATCTTTGTTAGGTTTGGTTTTCCTAGAGAGCTAGTCACAGATGGAGGGCCTCCTTTTAATTCTCATGGATTTAAAAATATGCTCCAAAAATATCACATTAAGCATAAGATGACTACACCTTATCAACCCAAAGCAAATGGGCAAGTGGAAAGTACAAATAAAGTCATAGAAGCCATTTTAACAAAGACAGTCAAGGAGAATAGAAGGGACTAGTTTCAAAAGTTGCCTGAAGCATTATGGGCTTACAGAACTACTTGGAGGAACACTACGGGTTTTTCACCTTATGAATTATTCTATGGTAAAAATGTTGTTTTTCCTGTGGAATTTGAGATCAAAACCTTAAGGACTGCTTTAGCTATTCACCTTGATTTGACTGATGCACAGACAGCTAGGTTGCAGCAGCTTTAGGAATTGGATGAAAAAAGGTTGGATGCCATCCATCAACCATGATACAACAACAAAGAACTAGGTGGCATGACAAAACTATTAAGCACAAGCAGTTCCAAAAAGGTAATTGGGCCTTACTGTATGACTCCCGTTTTGAAAATTTTCAAGTGAAATTAAGAACAAGGTGGCTAGGACCTTATGAAGTAGATGCTATTTTTCCAAATGGAATAGTCAGACTCCTAACGATTGATGATAGCAGGACACCATTATTAGTGAATGGGTATCGACTCCGTTTGTATCAACGGCCTATTTCTAAAGAGGATTTCAAAGCTACTTGTATGAAAAACATACACTATACCTTTTTGGGGGAATCTGCTGTCCCTCAATGCATTTAAATTTCTATTTGTTTATTTATTTCTAGAGTAAGATTTCTTAAATAATAATCCCTGTCAAGGGTTGCCATGTTACAATTAATTATTTTGCCGATCTTAGTTTCGGAGGATGGCTGAGAACAAAAATTCCAAAAGAATCACTTTGCAACCTGGGAACATCTTTCAGACCATAAATCATTCCTTTCATCGTTTCCCTGTTGCTGCAACACCATTTCCTGTTGCTACAACACCATTTCCCTGTTGCTGCAACACCATTTCCTGTTGCTGCAACACCATTTCCCCGTTGCTGCAACACCATTTTTTGTTGCTACAACACCATTTCCCGTTGCTGCAACACCATTTCCCCATTGCTGCAACACCATTTCCCCGTTGCTGCAACACCATTTCCCGTTGCTGCAACACCATTCCCCGTTGCTGCAACACCATTTCCCGTTGCTGAAACACCACATTCCAGCGCTTAACACCAATCTTTTTCATTTTTTTTTACTAAAGAGTACCAATTTCCTCATTTGTGTTCCCGAAAAATGAACCATTATTCTGATGGAACATATCATTCTTCATTAAAGGAACCAGCCATGCACCCTGATAATTACATTTCTCCACTACTACTTCCTGCCAATAATAAAAATCGCCCATATTTTCATATTTTTAGACCCTTTTTAATCATTATTGATACAACAAAAGACAAGATAAGACTTTATGGCGCAACAACTAAAGGTAAATATAAACGTACGCATGTTTAAGTGTGGATATTAAATTATAGTTAATGTGGAGACATTGATATGACTACCGAAATCATTGTACTACCAATCAGATCATTCAGCCATAAATTTGGGGGGATTACCAAAACATCGTAATTATTACATAACACGTCAATCACCGTCGTCCCTAGTTCTCGCGATAGTATCTAAGTCACCTCGCTGTACCTTACCATGTCATAACCTCATTTGTAATGGTTTACTATGTCTCGACCTCGGCTACTCAGCTCTGCACTGTGTATTTTGTCTGAACTAGCAACTATGGGGGGAAATCTGATTACACATGAACTTGGCTCAACAACATTGCTGGAACTCTACCCGGAGGCCTACCAAATCTTTCTTCAAGCAGGATGGGTAGAGTATTTCAGAAGACTGCCGGATTTTAATTCATGGCAAGTTCTGGAGTTCGCATGCAACTTAAGAGAAGGATTTTCCATTGTCCAGGGAGTGCAAATTCCAGTGATAAAAGAAGCCATAGTCCAAGTTTCCGATTTACCAACCAATGGTATGCACTGGTTTAGTAGAAAACATCTTATTCTGAATGTGCAGCAAGACTTTCTCCTACCAAGCGAACATGTCGAAGCCAAAGGCATAGGGGTCGAACTTCGGTCACTGCCCCCACCATGGCCAAAGGTTGCAAAGTTCGTTAAGCAATATTTGACATGCAAAGGTCGTTATCAGGTATTTACCAACACAACTTCGTTTTGTTAAATCATTTGAGGCATGGTCAGTTAATAAACATGCCTTATTATCTATTGGTTTGTCTAAAAAATATGTCACGTTATACTGTAAATGCAAAGCATCAGCTCCTTTCCCTGAAACACCATCGCTTAGCCCAACTTCTGATAAATAGAGGCTTTGCTCAAAACCACCCACCCCCCCCATTAATCCTCTTCAGCAAATAGAAGAAATTCCTCAGCAAGCAGAGGAAATTCCCCAACAATCAAAGCAAGTATCCCAAGAAATTTCCCAACAAGTGGCTGAAAATCAACAATCAGCAGCAGAAACACCCCTGCAGAGGACCCCATCCCCCAATGAAGCTCAACCATCCACCCCTGTACTTCATATTTCCACTGATGACTCCGATGATAATACCCCCATCATCTGTTGCAAAAGGAAAAAGCAGCAGAAAATTGTAACCCCACCAAAAAGAAGAAGAACTAGGGCTTCAGTTAAAGAAGCTGCTATTGTTGATAGTTCTCCCATTTTAAAGGAAAGTGGTGGTAAGAGAAAAATCACTGATTTTCTTCTTTTCTTACCAAGGTGACGAACAAGGTCGTCTGTAGCAACTGAACCCATTATCCCTAGTTCCCCACCCATCATCTTAAAATCCCGCATTCTAACTAGCCCTGAGCATTCACCTTCCTCACTCTCTGGTGCTGAAATGCATAGCGTTGACAATTTTGTGACATTATTTTCTTTAAAGGAGGCAGCTTCTACAGAGGAACCAGTTGCCAAAAAATCTAAAATAGACACCCAAGATGATATTGGGCATGTGGCTGTTACACAAGAACCAGCCACTGACCCAACAGGTGTTACACAAGAACCACTTGTTGGGAAACAAGAAGATAATGACCTACATGTGGCTGATACACAAGAACCAACCACTGACCCAACAGGTGATACACAAGAACCACTTGTTGGGGATGCTAATGATCAAATTGATGATGAACAACGACCCCTTCCTCCACTGGAATCTGCAACTACACAAGTCTCGGCCACCTTAGCCTCCCTACAGGAAGAAATTGAGTTTTTAAAGTCTCAAATTAAGGATTATCAAAAGGAGATAATAATGGTTAAAGAATCCTATCAAAACAAATTCAATCTGCATACCTTAGCACGGGTAGCATCTGCAGCCGAAAAGAGTCAATACAATGAATATATGTGGAGTGAGTGTGGTGATCTTTACACTCAAGCGGGATACAAGATAGTCGAAGTTCCAATTACTGGAGCCAGCTCGCAGACCTCTCTTGTTGTAATTAAAACAAAACAACCTGCTCTTACACAAGAACCAGCAGACTCTCCAAGAATGGAAAAAGAAGAAATAGAACAACCTGTTGTTACACAAGAACCAGCAGGTTCTTCAAGAATTGTAGAGGAGGACATAAAACCACCCTGGCCTACCCAAACTATTACAGAATAGAAATCCTTTACTGCTGCCTTTACACAGACTGAACCTCCCTGTGTCAGCAATGCTCACACTGAGACCTCTAGTTTTCAAGAACTAAAGGACACATGGAGAACAGAATATGAGCTTTCACAGGGGAAGGCATTCCAACAGCAAAAGTCAATCTGGTTTAGCTATGCATACAAAAATTGGGATGCACTTGAACAGTTTCGAGCTCAATGCAAAGAAAATAGGAAATTAAAAGCTAGGTTGTCCAATATCTTTGATTTGGTCCAGAGGGTACTGGATACAAGAAAACCCTCTTTTAACTATGCAGCATTTTTGAGAGAACGCTTAGCGTTCTTACAAATAAAGGCAATCAGAGATGGAAGACCTTATCAAGTTGCTAGACCTAATCAATTTATTGAAACATTCACAGAAGCACCAAATAATGATCAAAACTTGCTCTGTGAACTCTATCTTCACAATGAGGCCATGCCTGAAGATAGAGTGATGAATATACTCCCTATTGTTGGTGATATCCAAATAAGAGCCTTCATCTCTTTTCTAGCCAATCAACTTACTTGGAAAAATGCTTTTATGTCAGCAACACACAATGAGCAGAACTGCCTTCTCTGGATTCGAAGTGAACCACAGAATGCAGCAATCTTCATTGCACAACATCAAAAAAATTTGAGTAAACCAGGGATGGTTGATCACATGAGGCAACTACAAGCAGCATTCTTGCATGACTGCCAACATTATGTGAAAACAAAGGGAGCTCTAGCCATCAAAGCAAACAATTTATTTTGGGAACATTGTCCGAAAGAGAGACAGGAATATCATCCCTACAATCCCCTCAATCTTCCGATAGCAATTTCACGCATACCTTACTATGTCAGATGTATGGAACAATGTGCTGAAAAGTGGATTGGGTACTGTTTTCATTTCCCGCTCTTGTGGTTACCTGGGCAGCAATATAAGGCTCATTATAAACTGACCAAAAAGGAGAAGGTGGCAGTATGGCAGCAACTACAGAGTGTCTATGGGTTCAAAAATAGGTTGGACAACACCTTCTTTAGCTACTGTATCAACAACTTACACTCTTCATCCCAGTACTCTGACTCCGATTCAGAGTAAACGTTGCATGGGGACATGCAACCCTTTCAGTTGGGGGGGATGTTAGGACTCCATATTGTCTACTTTTGACCTTGTATTTTGTCATTATGTTACCCTCTTTAGCCCATAAGTTGAAAGCCTTGATAACATTTTTACCTAACTATTCCAAAGGTATGAAGTAACTCTCCTCATTGCTATATGTTTAATTATTCAACACATATTCATGTTATCTTTATAATTAATCTTTGGAAGTTGACTAAGTCGCTGACAATTGTTGAAATTGTTCAAAGTCTGTAGAATTATAATTCACAGTTGCTGAAACACCAGAAACAACAATTGTGCAGTTGCTGCAATACCAGAAACAACAACTGACTAAAGCGAGTAAAACCTCATTTTGCAATGGCTAAAACATCAGAAACAGTGATTGCCTAGCAGGAGCAGTAATTGTCTGAAGCTGCCAGAACTATACGTTGTAGATGCTGACAAAGCATGATCAGCCACTGTCCAAAATTGGCAAAACACAGTCGCAGATGTTGGAACACTGGGAGCAACATGATAACTTCAAGGGAACATTTGAGATTTACCAAATCGGCAACAATGGTGAAACAGCCAAGGACAGTATGAAGATCTCAAAGAGATAGTTGAGGTTTACTAGCTTTGCAACAGCAAAAGGATCCGATTAACGAAGGATGACAAAGTTACACACTGTTGTAACAGCATGCTATAACAGGAATTGATTTCCTATTTTTGTACAAAAGGGTCAACTAAATGAGTAATGACAATCTATTGTAATAGATGTCTCCTCTATAAAGAGGAGACATCTACATTAGAAATGGGGAGAACAAGTTGTAACAGGGGTATTGTAGTGCAGAGAAAGTCTGAATCCTTATTGTAATTTGACATTTTGGCAGATGAATAAAGCACTGTTCTGAGCATTTTAACTTAGCATCTGTGTCCTGGGGAATCTTGTGAGAGGGACAGGGCCCACCTTCTTCACAAGATTCACCCATTTCTTTTTTGTTGAGTGTAAGTGTGATTTTTGTGTATCTCTAGCATTGCTTCTGATATTTTTACTTTGCTGATACTTCGTTTTCTTAATCAATTGGCGCTGTAAAAGAGTGTGTCACCGATGATTAGGATTTGCAGTGTGCATTGGAAATTTGGTCACAGGGGCAGGTGCTGAATGTTCTTACCTTGAGGATAGGGTCCTGATCCTCTGTTACAAGACAACCATCATTTCTTTTTGCAGATTTGTTACCTTTAGTTAACTGTTTTCATTTCATTTCTGCAATAGATCATAACTGCTGTAACACAGAGTAAGGGTTTGATAGAAAGTAGATTTGTTTATACTACAACCTTTAATGCTTTTAGAATTAAGTGCATACATTACGAGATCACCTTTGAAGCAAACGGACTTTCCCAGGTTGACAATTTAATGTGGTACTCGACTGTTTAATTAATAAACAATTCGAGCAGCCAACAGTGGACAATGATCAGACAACGAAAGGCTGAAATCATTCACCTTGCGACTCCAGTGTCAAAGAATTCCAAGGTTCAAACCTTTTATGACAACTCCACCCTTCAAGAACCAATAGCCTGAAGAATTTCTTGGTGAATTCATTATTATCAAAATGGATTTGCTTGATCACAGGTATGCTCCCATGAGCCAAGATCACATTCCAAGTTTCCCAAATAAAATTCCTAAGGTAGATTGGCAAAGAAATTTGCCTACATTTAAAGATGATGATAGGAATGAGGCTTATTTGCATCTGGTTAGATTTCACATGCATATTCGCTAGTTGAAGGTTGATTTTCCTAAAGACTGCTTGATGAAGATATTCATGACCACTCTGGAAGGTGAAGCCTGATCTTGGTATGAAAGTTTGCCACCTACTAGTGTTTACTATTTGTAGGATTTTCATACCATGTTCTTTGAAATGTATAAAGAAACTTGTCCATCCTTGATATTAGTTCAGAACTGTTGTAAACATGTTTATAGTTTTATTGAAAATATTGAAAAAGTTTATGAAGATGATGACTCCATGGATGATGAGATCATGGAAGCCATGTATGAAAGTCCATTTCAGCGGCATAAAGAGAGTGATACTTATCAAGATGATCAGGAAAATTTGCAGCAGGTTCAAGATCTTAGTACAATTGAAAATGATCAAAGAGAAGGTCTTACTTCCGATCATCTCATAGAAAAAGACAATATGTAGGGAAATCAAGTTTCAATTTCAGATTGTGATAAAGTCAAGTTGACTAATTCAGATCTAGATTCAGATCATGATGATGAAGAAGATTCAGATCATGATGACGAGAAAATCATTGAAATTAGTCACTTTGTTACACAAGATCATAATCAGCATATAGTAGCTTCTTCTTTGCTTGAAGATGAAGGAATTTTTCATCTTGATAGTCAATAGGAATCATATAAAATGAATCAGCAGTATGAGGAAAATTTGTATACTCCTTTGTTTGAAATTAATGAAGGTATTCAACAACCTTGTGAATATATTAAAGGGAAAGAAGACAATCACTGTTTGAGCAAAAGAAAACAAAAAGTATTATCTCCTCTGTTTGAAGATGAGATAGATGAACTCCTGAAAGGTCATGTTACAACCCATGCTAATGCAGGTTTGCAGTGTGCACATGGTCAAGAAGGTGTTGGTGAAGCTTCTTCCACTTTTGAAAATGATGATAGTCTTGAAATTAGCTTTATAGATCATCGAACAGATAATGTTTTCCTTCATGATGATGATATGGCTATAATGTTTGATAATCTTGAAAAATGTTTTCTATTTAAGAAAGGCTTAGATTATGACATTGAGGAGTATGAGGTTGAGAAAGATAGTATGCCAGAATTCGAGTCAAAGTTTCTCATGGTTGAGGAATTTACAGCTAGCACTCAGATAGTAGAATCTTACACTGCTCTATGCCTTCCTATCAATCAGCAGCCATCTCTTCTTTCAGATCATAATGAAGGAAGTAATTGTATTTTTGCTGCTAGATCTCAAGACAAACTAGTGCTTCAGGACATTTAAGATCCTTTCGACATTCTTTGCAATCACTAGTGAAGATGGATGTGGCATGGTTCGTTAGCATAAGCCTTGGTTTTAGTTTTTATTATGAGTTGCCTACATGTACATTGTTCTACCTGCTCAAGGAATGTGAGAGCAGAATTTCAGTGAGTAGCCATCTATTGGATTGGTTACATTAGAAGGCCCACTGCACATGAATGTACATATTTCATTAGTAGGCAGGTGGTTGTCATCACGATTTGAAGCCCTCAAATCTCAATGGACTGCTACCATTAAAAGGCTTTGTAAGTACTTGTTTCAGTTAAGTAAATCTTGAGTCATTTTTTGTTTTCATCAGTTTCGAGATAGTTTCATATGATGAGTGTCTAGTTTTATCTTTTGAGTGTCTAGTTTTAGCTTTTGAGTGTCTTGTTTCAATTTTGAGTTAGTATTAGTTCTTACTCATTTCAGTTATGAGTCTTGAGTCTTGAGTCTTTAGTTTTGATGTTTTTGTTTCCAAGATGTTGATTCCATATTGCCCAATGGGTAAGGCACTGGTCTGCTCTCCCAAAGATCTATAGTTCTTGGCACCTCCAAGGAGCTACCATCCCCATTGGAGCCAATGTTAGTTTCATTCTTTGAAACCTTCCACCAGTGATCAAATATTCTCTTACAAAGTTGTCTTAGGGTGTCAAAGTCAAATTTTTTCATTTCAGTGAGTCTTTAAGTAAAATTTGGTCACTAGGTATTAGGTCTAGGGTTTGTTTTCACTCCTTCCAAAGTTTTCCAAGTGTCATTCCATGTCACCGTTGAGCTAAGTGTACCATAATTCAAAGAGTTGTCATCATCATTTGAAGTTCCAAATGGGTATGTTACACAAAAATATCATCACCATGATTATTTGCAGTCAGTATGGGTCTATCATCACTTGTACTATCCTCCTAAGCAAGTCTCAGACCTCAGATCTTCAAGTCAAGCTTTGAAAATGAGAGAAAGACATTGAAAATCAACAAAGCTATAGTTCCGCACTTTCTCTCACTGTTGCCTGCGATCCCACACCTCCTGTTTACAAAAACTGCGGACCTGCCTGCTCTGTCCCTAAAGGAGTGGGTGCGGACCCCTGTGAAAGTCAAAAAGGCGCAAGTTTATTCTAAAAAACTCACTTTGGGTTAATTCTAGATGATTCTAGAAGGAATTTTGACGTGTATTGGCCGCTCTTAGGTGGTTCATGCATCCCAAAAGAGAAGGAGCTAATCCCTTGATTAGAGGAGCTATCCCTTTGAAGGAGGGCTTTATCCCTTTGAAGGAGGACCTAGTAACTTCCCTCCATTGCACTATAAATTAAGGCATTGGGCTGGTTGCTAAGGAGGTTAGAAGCTGAACATTTTTGAGGGTAAATGTTGGTGGAATTAAGACTTCTTAGTTAAGCTTGAGAGGAGAGATCACATACCTTTTTGGCTTCATTGGGAAGAGAGTGAAACTTGTCAAAGTAGAGGAGACTTCTTGTTGGACCCTGAGAGGAGCTTGTACACCATCAAGGCATAGGTTGTAAAGTTCTTCTTTGATTTGAATTAATACAATCGGATTCGTTTTTCTCAACAAATTGTCTTATGTCATTTGTTTCATGAATTCCTTGATCTTCATGTTAAATATGTTTTATAATATTGGCTTTTCAGGTGCTATTTAATTTGTTTGGTTGTTTGTGTTTGCAGACTCACAATGAGGGAGCTCATTTGGATCAAAGGAGCGAGGCTTCCACAAACTTGCATTGGACCCAAGGTAGACCTAAAACAGTTGTTTGCCTTCGTTTGTAAATTCATATTTAGAGAAAGATAGTTTCTGATTGGCTTGCTTGTCACTAGGTCTCTTTAGATTCTAGGAAGGTCTATCTTGTCTGCAAAATCGACTCATTCCGTTTGACAAAATGGCGACTCCACTGGGGACTTGATTTTTTTTCCTTGTTTTTACTTTGACCTGAGAAACTGTGTTTTTGTTTCTGTTTTTGGCTTGTTGTGTGCGGAATCGGGTAGATTTAGTAGATCTAGGATTATTTTTTGTTTTTCATAACTTTGGGAGTGGACTGCACCCTCGGCTTGCAACACAGTGCGGACCTATCCGTACTTTTTCTTTTCACACAGTGCGGTACCGCACCTATGTGAACTGTGGGCCTGCGGACCCTGTCAAAATTTTGGAAAACTTAAGATTTTCTCTTTTAGTCAGCTTAGTTTCTGTTTAGGTATTGTTTTCCCCTGCCCAGACCTGCATGTGACTTGTCAGGAACTTTTCTTAGGTTAATTCCATTGGCATTCCTCTTTTAAGCTTTTATCAATTGGGTGTTTTGAGTCTCTTTTTTGAGAAATTCTTAATTTGATTTCCTTTGGTCATTACTTGGAGTTTTCTCTCAATCTTTTCATAATTTTGCATCTTTTTGCTTTTGTTTATGAGTGTTAAATTGTGTATGAGTGTTAATCACCTTTGAGTGTTTTTATTTTTTGATCTTTGGAACTCTCACCCGATTTTCTTGACTTTCACTTGATTGGTTCTTAGTTACATTAGAATCATATTGTGTTTGAGAATTCTCTTGCATAGATCACATTTGCATAATTAGAATTCTCATTTTCAGAATATGAATGAAAAATGTGCATAGATTACATTTGCATACTTTTCAAGTGAATTGTGCATAGATTACAATTGCATTGTTTACATTCTGAAAAATCAATCGTAGATTTAGATCAGTTTTCTTTGATTTGAATTTACACAAAAATAAAAATTAAAAAACTATTTTGGAATTGATTTGCATTAGTTTTTCTTGATGAAATTAGTGCATTAGAGAGTTTGTTATATTTTCTCTTACTGATCAATTTTTTGCATTGTTGGAAGTGAATGGAAACCCTCCCCTTACTTTAGTTAGGATTTATCGAATTGAAAGGATTACATTATCATATTCGATTACATTCAGTTTTGAGTCGGGTCATAACACCATTGGTTTCATATCCATTTACCCCTTTCAGTAATAATAGCCTAAATAACACAACACTTAATTAAAATTCATCTAGTAATTTTTACATTTTTAGGGCCCTTTCCACCAATCTAGCTTAGGCTAGTGTCTTGGAATAGGTTTTAGTTAACTCTCCAAGACAGTAAAACAAACAAGTAGCTGTATCTTGTGGTAGGAGAAAAATCCAATTGTTGCATCTATGCTCTGGGAAATATCCTCTTAAAGGAGAAGCACGAGATCGTGTCCAAACTAATGTGGGAATCAATCCTTCCTCATTGGGAACGTTGCCAAATATTCACGTATTAAAAACGGTAAACCTCGGATTAACCATTGTCGAGGAGCCTGGGGTCACTTGTTGGTAAACCTTGGATTATGTCAAGGAGCCTTCAAGAGGATTGAGCTTGTTACTCTACCCTTGCATGCGTATCGGATTGTAGACTGTTCCCCCAAGTATATTTGTTTCCGTTGGTAACCATAGTGACCATATTATATAGGATTCTTCCTAAGGTGACAGTAGTGGGAAGATCCCACTGTACCTGGAGCAGACGTCGGCTAGACTCACTTGGATTTTCTGGGGGGTTCTCTTCACTCGAGATGGTTTAGTAGAGGAACTTGTGCCAGTCTATTCATTAAGCAGGTTGTCGGGGTAACTGTTCCAACCGCCATTTCTGTATTGAATTCTGCAACATTGGATTTCATCACCAACTAGTGTTTTTGGTACGGAAAGTTACTGTTTGTGTGTGGTTTGACTCCTAGATTTGATAGTGTGCGTTAATTTGTTTGTTTTTACTTTTAGAGACCATAGGTGTGAATTGTGAATTTTAATTGTTAAGTGTGAATTGTGAATTGTTAATTTTAGTTTTAAATTGTTAATAAAATTCACTGAAGTTGAATATAATGGCAACTGTTCCGGAATTTACCGACCAAGGAACCCCTCTTAACGAGGATCCTTATACTTTTCCTTTCTTTGGAAATGTTGGTCCTCCTTATATGGCTACTTTGTCATTACCTGGATTTACAATAGGATTACCGATATGGTTATTTTCAACTTTGTTGACCCCAAATACTCCAATTGTTCCACCTCAAACGAATGCTTCACCTCAACAGAGTTCACCATCTCAACATCACCAACCTTCTGTTGACCCTTTACCTTCTTCGCCTAATTTTTCTTCCTCCATTTCTTCCTCTTTGCTTGGTAAAATCCTTGATGCTAGTAACCCAGTGGCTAAGAAGAAGAAGAAAGGGAAGAAGAAGAAGAAGAAGAAGAAGAAGAAGCAAGATAAGAAAGAATTCAACCAACCAACCACGATTGTAAGTGTTAGTTGTGTTGAGGAAAACTCCGACATGCATAGTAAGCCCAAATACCCTTGCAGGCTTTGTAAGGGTGACCACTTCCTTATCAATTGTCCTGGTATTCCAAAGGTCTTGGAAGTATGGTCGGAAAAATCCCATCAACTTTCCATTGATCCATCAACCAGTGATAGTCAGGTTCCTGGGAAAAGGGTAAAGTTAGGTTTCCTTGTAAGTTATGCAAAGGGAGTCATCAAACTCACATTTTCCCTCACAATGAAAATATTGTGATTGTAGACCAGCTTTTTTTCCCTAGTATTGTTTCAACTACCAATAATATGACACCCCTAAATGTTCCTGATTCTAAAGTGGTATCTATCCTGCCATGGTTTAATTATGTGGCAACTGGTCCCATGCTTTCAGTTACTGATGTAAGTGACCCTCTCACTGCTTGCTCATCTTCCTTTGATTTAGATCTGGTAATTGACATGGAAAACTCTATGGGATTACTTGAACATGATGTTCTTATCCCTTTTGAGTCCCTTGACATGTGTTCCTTCCAAAGAACTATTCTTCCTTCTGATGAAGACCTTTTGGAAGCCATGATCAAGGTGTGTCCATTGACATGTCTTTCTTCCAGTTGGAAGCCATGATCAGTGAGTGCGAGGATAGTTCCTTTTCCTGTACCAACCTCGTTAAAAAATGAAACAGGTGTCCGTGAGGATAGTTTTGTTCCGGTATCAACCTCGTTAAAAAATGAAACAGGATGTTTCGAGGATAGTTCCTGTTACTGAGTCAACCTCGTTAAAAAATGAATCAGGTTTGAGGACAGTTCTTTTCCTGTGTCAACCTCGTAAAAAAAATGAATCAGTTGGTTCGAGGACAGTTCCTATTACTGAGTCAACCTCGTTAAAAAATGAATCAATTCTGAGGACAATTCTTTTCCTGTGTCAACCTCGTTAAAAAATGAATCAGTTGGTTAGAGGAAAGTTCCTGTTACTGAGTCAACCTCGTTAAAAAATGAATCAGGTATGAGGATAGTTATTTTCTTGTGTTAACCTCCTTAAAAAATGAAGCAACTCCCTTTTCAAGTTAAATCTTGAAAGTAAACCTTCATTCCATCCACCTGGTTGAATGCAATGAATCTTGGGGGGTATGTACCTCGCTTTTCATCATTATGCTGGGGGCATGCGAACTTCTGGAGCATAATTCCTTGTCTTGTGTCAAGCTCGTTAAAAAATGAAACAAGGAATCTTGAGCATAGTTCCTTGTCTTGTGTCAATCTCTTTAAAAAATGAAACAAGGGTAGGTTATATAAGTAGATTGTAGAGAGTAGAAGTGAGGATAGTTTTGTTCCTGTGTCAACCTCGTTAAAAAATGAGACAGGGTGTTAGAGGATAGTTCCTGTTACTAAGTCAACCTCATTAAAAAATAAATCAGGTAGATTGTAGATTATATAGGTAGATTGTAGAGAGTAGTTATGAGCATAGTTCCTTATCTTGTGTCAAGCTCGTTTAAAAAATGATATAAGGAGTCATGAGGATAGTTCTTTTCCTATGTCAACCTCACTAAAAAATGAAACAACTCCCACGAGTCTTTCCAAGATTTCGAAAGTAAACCCTCATTCCATCCACCTAGTTGAATGCAATGAAGCTTGGGGGGCATGCACCTTGATTTGTGTCATTATGCTGGGGGCATGAGAACTTATAACAAGCATAGTTTTTCGTTTCAAGCTTGTGCAAACATGAAACCGAATCCGAACATAGTTCTTTTCCTGTGTCAAGCTCACTAAAAAATGAAACAAATCCTCCTCTAATTGAGTCAAGAGTTTGACCAGATCTCATAAATGTTAAGTTGTATATTCAGGTTAGTTATTTCAGTTTTTTGCATAATTTTCTTACAGTTTTAGGTCGAGTCTTTCAAATGATCTCGTAAATGAACCTTCATTCCATCCAACTATTAATTAATGTACTTAGTTGAATGAAATGAAGTTGGGGGGCATGCGCTCTAGCAGTTATGCTTAGTGGGCATCAAGCACAGTTTTCTCTCTGTTTCAAGCTTGTGTAAAAATGAAACTACTTTGAAGCATAGTTTTTCTCTGTTTTAATATTTTTTAAAAATGAAACCTATCTCGAGTCAATTTCAGTTATTTTCAAGACTCGTTAAACTCGTGAAAATCCCAAGAATATTTTGCTATCTTTCATTCTCGTAAAACAAATGAAAATGCCGAGTTCTTTCCGTCTTTTCTTGCTCATTAATTAGATTGAAAGTCGGCCATATGATCACATTTTTATCATTTTTTCTAACTCATTAAAACTTATGAAAAATGAAAATCCTGAGTACATTTTTTATCATTTTTTCGAACTCGTCAAAACTTACGAAAAAGTGAAACCTTAGAGTCACCTTTAAGCTCTTTTCTGACTCCTAAAACATGAAAAGGTTGCCGAGTTTTTCTTTCTAAGCTCGTTAAAATGGAACTAAAAAGACGGTCCACTTACAGCCCTTTTCTGACCGTAAAAACATGAAAAGATTGCCGATTTTTGTCGTTTCAAATTCGATATTGGTTATAAAATGACGTGTCGTTGATCACTTTTTTACTTTTTCATATCAGAGGCACTAATTATGAAAATTACTCCTTGGTCGTAATGATCAAGAAGTTCTCTCAAGTATTATTTTATACTTTTTCGGGCTTGGGAGACACAAATTTACGAAAAAGGTCAGCCCTGGAGTCTTCTTAAGTTTTTTTCAGACTCTCTAAAATTGAAAAACTCCGAGTTTCTCCTATACTGGACTCGTTAAAATTCTACAGTAAAGGACCTGTTCAATTACAAACAGGAACGAACCACTCCTTCTTAGGGTTCGAATTTAAACTAAGTTGGACTCATCCGAAGGATGAGATTATAATCAAGCAAATGTTATCCTCCTCAAGCTTGTCAAAAATAAAGAGGTACTTGGCAGAAATGGTGGGGGGAAAGAGAGAAAAATGAGCTTGTTTGTCATACTTTGTAACCACTCTTGAACACGACACTTTTATTCACCTGGGTTGGGAAATCCTTTGCCTAACGGTTGATCAAACCACATTATTGAATGTTTTTACACGTTCCAACCGGGCTCTCCACAAGATGATCCTCGAAATGATAAAGTACTTCACTCTTCCTAAATGATAAATGAAATCCTCATCTACTACAAACTTCGCACTTTAGGGGGCAATCTGTTACACAACAATATTGTCACCATGATTATTTGCAGTCAGTATGGGTCTATCATATTGAATGTTTTTACAGGTTCCGACCAGGCTCTCCACAAGATGATCCTCAAAATGATAAAGTACTTCACTCTTCCTAAATGATAAATGAAATCCTCATCTACTACAGACTTCGCACTTTAGGGGGCAATTTGTTACACAAAAATATCGTCACCATGATTATTTGCAGTCAGTATGGGTCTATCATCACTTGTACTGTCCTCCTAAGCAAGTCTCAGACCTAAACTCTTCAAGTCAAGCTTTGAAAATGAGAGAAAGACATTTAAAATCAACAAAGCTCTAGTTCCGCACTTTCTCTCACTGTTTTCTGCAATCCCACACCTCCTGTTTACAAAAACTGCGGACCTGCCCGCTCTGTCCCTAAAGGAGTGGGTGCGGACCCCTGTGAAAGTCAAAAAGGCGCAAGTTTATTCTAAAAAACTCACTTTGGGTTAATTCTAGATGATTCTAGAAGGAATTTTGACGTGTATTGGCCGCTCTTAGGTGGTTCATGCATCCCAAAAGAGAAGGAGATAATCCCTTGATGAGAGGAGTTATCCCTTTGAAGGAGGGATTTATCCCTTTGAAGGAGGACCTAGTAACTTCCCTCCATTGCACTATAAATTAAGGCATTGCGCTGGTTGCTAAGGAGGTTAGAAGCTGAACATTTTTTAGGGTAAATGTTGGTGGAATTGAGACTTCCTAGTTAAGCTTGAGAGGAGAGATCACATACCTTTTTGGCTTTATTGGGAAGAGAGTGAAACTTGTCAAAGTAGAGGAGACTTCTTGTTGGACCCTGGGAGGAGCTTGTACAGCGTCAAGGCACAGGTTGTAAAGTTCTTCTTTGATTTGAATTAATACAATCAGATTCGTTTTTCTCAACAAATTGTCTTATGTCATTTGTTTCATGAATTCCTTGATCTTCATGTTAAATATGTTTTATAATATTGGCTTTTCAAGTGCTATTTAATTTTTTTGCTTGTTTGTGTTTGCAGACTCACAATGAGGGAGCTCATTTGGATTAAAGGAGCGAGGCTTCCACAAACTTGCATTGGACCCAAGGTAGGCCTAAAACACTTGTTTGCCTTTGTTTGTAAATGCATATTTAGAGAAAGATAGTTTCTGATTGGCTTGATTGTCACTAGGTCTCTTTAGATTCTAGGAAGTTCTATCTTGTCCGTAAGATCGACTCATTCCGTGTGACAGGGTCATTTTACACCTTGTTCATGCTTCAGTTGTGCCTAGGTAAGATTCATTTCCCTCTCCTAGGGTTTTGTAGGTAATTTCTCTTGGATGGTCAAATCATCAACAAAAATTGTATCCTGATGCTCATACACCTTCCCCTATGCTTAATCTACCATCTTAAGCACTTCCCAGTACTGATATCCTTCAAATTCATCATTTTCCCACAAAACCCTAGCTTGTTGCTACAATTTGACAATTGTATAGACTAGGCCCATGTTTTTCCCTTTTGAACCCCTTCCCCTCACTCAACATTTGAAATTATACTTTCCCCTACTTCAAGAAATCCCTCCCTACTTCCCAAAACTTTTTCAATAATATAGAAGCCCCTTATCCCCTTTATTTCACTTCATTTCGACAAATCCCCTATTCCACACATCGAGATAGGTTTTACCCAAATGATGTTTCTGAGAAAGAAAAACGAATTTGGAAAAACTGAGAGAGGTTTTTGTCCATAACAGGCCAAGGAAGAAAAACCTCCTTCACATTTTACATATTTTTCATGGTTTTAGAGAAATGTCAAAAATATAGTTGCCTTAGGAGAGTTGTTGCACCTCTAGAGTGGCCTTAGGAAAATCAAGATTTCTCCTAGTTTGGTTGGCCAAATGACTTGCTTGATGAGTGAAATGATAACTAGACACAAGAATATTTCCAATGAGCTATCATGAGCTCAATTGGGAGTTGAGGAAGTGTTTCAAAAGTTGGCTTCAAGAGCACTCTATATTTAGGCAGCCTCATTTTGCACATTTTGACCAGTCGTGGGAGATTTGACTTTTGATAGTGCAAATGAACTCCAAATTAAGAAATTCAAGATGTTTTCGAAAGTAGACTCAATAAGCTTTCCCACGAGCTATCCTACATATAATATAGACACTGAAAAGGTCTCCAAACCTGGGTTTGAAAGAGGCACTACGCATTAAATCAGTGGCATTGCACATTATATTTTGAAACACAGGTTCTTCCAATAGGTGTGTAGCGCCACTCGCGCTAAGATTTTGATGGGGACGTATATTTGCAAAATGACCTGCATATTTGGAATCAACATGGAAAAATAAGTAAACCTAGAAATATTGAGAAGATTTGGACAAGGTCCTGGTCACTAAAAGGGCAAAAAACACACAAAAAGTGCCCTCTCTACCACTTTTTTGCCACACAGGAAGCAGTCTTAGAGAATCAACGTTTGGAGGGGCAAATGAGCTCAAAATAAGAAAATTAAAATTGTTACAAAAACTAGACAGGCAAGGATTTCCAACAAGTCAACTTTCACTTGATTTGGACACCAGGAAGGCCTTCGAAACTGGCCCTAAAATGGTGTTATGCATTAAACTGATTTTGCAAGTTTTGCTTATATTTCCGGATTTTTCCTAGTTTTATTGGAAATTGACTTTTTCTTCATTCCTTGGTAAATATATGCATGGAAAATGATGTATTTGATGTAAATATGGATGAAAAACACCTCATAGGGTAGATACATCAAGTTTCAAGTGTTTTTGATGATGAATGAATTGGTTTCCTAAGTTTTAGGGGCAAGTTGTTCCACTGCCTACTTTTGTGTTCCTAGTTTAGATATTGTTGAAACCACCCCTCTTCTCATGGATTCAACTCCTGATAGCTACCATGAGTTGTTTGATTCCTATATTATGTACTTTCTTAGTCATTTGTAAAGGTTGGACTCTTGTGGAAGTTCTAAACTCTACTGTATATCTCTATAGCAGTTTGGCAAGGAATAAAACCAGGTTTCGCAGCTATTTTTGTGGGATTCTTGTGACAGTGAGTTTATGCATTGTTTCTTCTTTGTAATGATTTTTTATTATGTTTTATATGTATCCAAATCTGTATTTCTCTTCTAAAACTAAATTAATCAAGGTGACTAGACAAAATACATTGTTGTGCTTTGCCTTGGGAATGCATTTAGTTTTCAATGTTTTCAACTGTTTGAAGAGGACTCATAGTTTCTTTATGCCCTCCTCAACCCCTCAGCTATCTTAAACTACCATCTCAAGTCCATTTATAGTAAATAAACCCTTGTCTACCTCACCCCACAAAATATGACTATCCCTGAGTTGATTTCCCGGACCCAACCTACCTGTTCCATTTCATCTAGCAACCAAACATCAAAAATCAACCAAAATCCTTTGAGCTACTATACCTAGCCTAAAATCTATATTCAACTCAGTCATCTCAATTCATAATTGCAACCATCCTAACCGAGCTTGACAAGGAGAGAGCCCTCTCCTGACCTGGTAGGGCTAGCTACCAGGTTAAGCTTGATTTGTAGTTACCCTAGGATTGCCTCCCTTCAGCCTGAGGTCAATCTAGACTCTAACTGTTCCCATAACATACTCTGTCCTCCAATATCAACATCATTGATCTTCATATATCTACATAGTTAAAAGCCTATAATAGGTGGTCCCACCAGCCACATCATCACCTTAATTGCAGTTGCATTTTTTTCCAGATGTTTGCACGTAACACAGTGATTCTGCTATTGCAGATGGAGCAAATGCGATGTGATCTTAAGTAGTTGTTAATAAACCCATCGGGTCCACAACCTTATCACAATTGGCAGCTTAGCATCATTACATTTCTTCAAGGCTTGCCATATGTGATGGATGCGGTATTCCAATAAGCTTCTTTTGATAACTCAATCGGGTCCACAACTTATATCGCAATTGGTAGTCAGGTTACAAGATTTATCGTAATCGACAGTCTGGCAGTGTCAACCCTTTTGAACTTTTCGATTCAACGGATGCGATATTTTAGTTAAGCCATGCTATAATGGTGTGTATCATGTACACAATGCTATCGCAATCATAGTTTTCAAGTGGCATTCGTTTGTGATACATAACTTCCAATACAGATGTGATATACTATTAAATCATGTTATAATGGTGCAGCAAGTACACAATAATATCGTAATCGTAGTTATTAATGTTACATCCATTTATGAATTGCGATATGAAAGTTCCAATGGGCGGATATGATATTATATTAGGGCTATTACCATAAACTATTCAGGTCTGCATATTATATCGCAACAGGGGATTTCAGTGTAACAACAACTTCAATACTTGCGATGCGATATTAATTTAAGATGTATTATAATGGTGCAATAGGTCCACAGTGTTATCTCAATCAATAGTTTGTTGGACTTCGACTGGCACAAGGATTAAAACCCAGCGTTAACCCCTGTAGTTGACCGTGATCTAAGGGTTGACTTATGAGATCGATGGCTAGGATTGAGTATGGGACTTCAGCTATACTTTCCTAGCCCCGCTCTTCCCATAACCATTTCTCTTGTTGGCTCTTTATTCCTATGACTTCCGATACTTCTTTGATAGCTCTTCTCTGCTTTGATGTTCTCTGCTCCGATAGCTTTGATTTGCTCTGATATTCTCTGCTCTAATATTCTCTGTTATTTCATGTTAACTCCTTTGTTAACATTCTTTATGCTTCTTTGTCGACGTGTTTCTCTTTGCTTCTCGTGGCTTCCCTGAGGCTTTGCTCCTTGGCTTCTTGCTCTTTTTTCTTCATAGATCCACTTTGCTTCTGCTTGGCTTCATATCATCATTTTGTATCCTAGAATATTTCCATATTGACATCAATGAAAATATAGATCAACAATCTCCCCCTTTTTCATTGATGGCAATATTCTTCTCTCCCCCTTTTACATCAGTGGCAAAGGAGCGCACAAGGACTCCCCCTGTCGATATACTCCCCCTGTCATACAACATATTTATGAATCAACTTAAAGTGATGCTAAAGAAATAACCCCCATCTTTTGATGAAGATGTTCAAATGCTTCTCAAGGAAGAGGTTTCGTGAAAATATCATCTATCTGCTCTTTAGTATTGATATATTACAAGATAATGTTTTGTTCAGCTACTTGTTCACGAAGGAAATGATAATTGATTGGTATATGTTTGGTCTTTGAGTGCATCACTAGATTTTTTTTTAGGCTGATAGCACTTGCATTATCACTATCTACAAATGAAGGAAGCTTTGAAAGATGTCAACATAGGTACAAATCAACCAATCAGTCTATTTTTTGCTTAGCCAAGATATTAGACAGTCTCCTAGGAAGAATGCATTTCCACTAGTACTTTTTTTATCATCGACACTTCTGGCCCAATCAGCGTCGATGTATGCAGTCATAGTAAGAGTTGATCTCTTAGGGTACCAAAGACTGAAATCAAGAGTTCCTTTCAAGTATCTGAGAATTCTTTTTATAGCCAACAAATGGGATTTTTTAGGGGCTGATTGAAACCTTCCCACCATTCCTACTACTTGCATAATGCTGGGCATCGTAGCTGTTAAGTATAGAAGGGCTCAAACTGTTGACCTGTAATTAGTTGCCTCTACTAGAGGGGATTCATCATCTTTGCTTGATTTGAAATCTATGGTCATAGGTGTGCTCATGGGTGCATAGTATTCCATTCCATATCTTTTAAGCATGTCTTTAAGATTTTTGGCTTGAGATATGAACATGCCTACCATGGTTTGAGATAGTTGTAGTCAAAGGAAGTAAGGTAACTCTCCTATCATCGACATCTTAAACTCTTTTGATATATTTTGAGCAAACTCATGTCTCATCTCATCATTAATACTAGCAAAAATCAGATCATCAACATAAACAAGTGTGACTAGTAAGTTATCCTCATCCATATTTATGTAGAGATTACTTCTTGTCGCCCCTTTCTTGAAGCCTTGTTGTTCTAGATAGTAATCCAATCTTGCATACCAAGTTGTAGGAGCTTGTTTCAACCCATATAATGCCTTTTTCAACTTACAAACAAAGTATTTTCCTTCTGCTAGATTAAACCCTTCTGGTTGTTCCATGTAGACTTCTTTCTTGAGTTCCCCAATTAGAAATGTTTATTTTACATCCATTTGATAGATTTTAAATCCTTTTGAGCCAGAGAATGGCAACAACATCCTAATAGCTTCCGCACGAGCTACTGGTGCAAAGGTCTCTTCAAATTCAATATAGGCCTCCTACATACAATACCATGGGTCATTACCATGGTTCCCTCATACCATGGGCCCATTACATTATTATTAACTACTTGTGGTCCCTTACATGACATGGGTTAACCACCTTATTTATTACTATGGCCCATCCCATTATTACATTATTACCTTGGGTACCTCCCTTGGTAACCCATATTATCCCCCCTAGGTATATAACATTCCACCCCCCTAAGCATGTTTCGTCCCCGAAACATGGGAAGAACATAAATAATAATATCTACTCAAAAGAGTAGTCTACTAATACCATGCACGTGCATCTAGCCATCAAAGAGAAAGGTGAACCCTTGATCTCGCTGGTGCCTAGCTCGCTTGAGCTGGAAGTTGACCGTGGTAGCTCTTCTGTGTTGATGTGTAGTAGGTGGATCTTCTCTCCTCGCTATCTGTCATGTGAATACTTGGTTTCCATATTGATGGTTGTCTTGCGGGGTGATGTGGGTGATGATATGTTGAAGTTTTAACCCACGATGTCTTTTTCTTTAATTCACCCTGCTGTGGTGCCTGTTGTGGTGTCTTCTTTTCCAGTATGACTTCAACCACTGAACCCTCATCAGATGTGTCAGCACCTGTAACCTGTTCTACTTCAGCCTCTGTTTGTGTTTTATTGTCGACCATCAACTGCTCATCATCTGATATGTCAGTCCCTGGAACATCTTCTGCGTCAACCTCCTTGGACTCTACCTTGTTATTAATGGAAATATCCTATAATGTAATTTTCTTCTTTTTATACCATAGCTTCAGGAATTTCTTCTGCACATTAATATTGATAGTATCCACTAATTCCATCCAAGGGTATCCCAAAACAACATCCATGTTATCCATATCTGAAGCATAAAAATCACCATGAAACACATACTTATCCATAGAAAGCTTCAAATCCTTATAAATTTGAACATCCTTATCATCAACCTGTGTATTTTGAATTTGTTTTGCTGGAACTTGCAATTTTTTTGCCAAATTAACATTGATAAAATTATGTTTACAACTAGGATTGATAGAAACAATGATCTTTTCTTTCTGAATCAATCCATGAACCTGCAGTAAGGATATACCAGTAGAACATAACCCCTGACGTGTCTCATTCTTTTTTCTAGCACAAGACCATTTGTCCATAAAGAGTTTTTCAAATTCTTTATCCGACAAGTCGTCCAACTGTTTGATGCCAAGTGATTTCCACCATCTGTCCGCATCTTCTGTCAATTTAAGCCGTACTATAGTTTTCCAACATATCCCATATTCGGACTTTATTCTTTGTATGGATTCTTCAATAGTAGGACCATTATCTTTCCCTGTAAAATATAGCTTCTCCATGAAGAGGGTTTGAGAAAAATTCACTTACTTGGCAAAAATTTTGAAACGGCCACCAATCCGTCAATACTGCTCAGAATTTCTATTATAACCTGTTTTTCGAAATGGAACAACCATTTTGCATCCGCCCATGTGATAGAAATCCTGATTCAAACACTGGAATTTCAGATCTGCGCTGCTACTCTCCTGCCGTTACCCAAAATTTCTGAAAAAAGAGCTGATTTTAAATCAGCGATATCTCCCTCATCTGGACTCTGATTCGACTGATTTTTTTTTGAAATTGAGTATTTTTTCCCAAAGAATCCAGATCTGCAATTAGATTTTGTAGATCTTGTGCTAGGACATCCAGATCTGTGCCGCAAATTCGCTGCCCCGAAAAATTATCTGCAACCCCACTGATTTTAGATCAGTGATATCTCCTTCATCCGGACTCCGATTCAACCGATTTTTTTTTAAATCAGATATTTTTTCACAAAGAATATAGATCTGCAATTAGATTTTGCAGATATTTCACCAAAACATACAGATCTTATCTGCAAACTCGCCGCCCCCGAAATCCTGCAAAAAAATGAAAAAAATTTCTCCACTTTTGTGCCCAAGAAAGTGCTATGATACCACTTGTTGTAGATCTAACCCTGGAATATAAGATAATGCAAACAAACCCATAAACAATAAGATAGAAATAGAAAGAAATGCTTCTTTATTATCAAACCCTTAAGGTAGGGCAACACCATACATTCACTCCTTAAGGAAGGAGAGCACTCCACAAGCCATATGCCTGTTCATACAATATTCCTTGACTCTTTCTCCACTTGGAGTCTCTAGCCTCTATATAGGCCTCATACATACAATACTATAGGTCGTTACCATGGTTCCCTCATAACATCAACTAATACCATGGGCCCATTACATTATTATTAACTACTTGTGGTCCCTTACATGATATGGGTTAACCACCTTATTTATTACTATGGCCCATCCCATTATTACATTATTACCTTGGGTACCTCCCTTGGTACCCCATATTATCCCCCCTAGGTATATAACATTCCACCCCCCTAAGCATGTTTCGTCCCTGAAACATGGGAAGAACACAAATAATAAGATCTACTCAAAAGAGTAGTCCATTGATACCATGCACGTGCATCTAGCCATCCAAGAGAAAGGTAAACCCTCGATCTCGCTGGTGCCTCGCTCGCTTGAGATGGAAGTTGACCATGGCAACTCTTCTGTGTTGATGTGTAGTAGGTGGATCTTCTCTCCTCGCTATCCGTCATACGGGGGTTGTTGTCCTTATGACTACTTGGTTGCCATCTCATTACTCTAAAATATTGAAATATGCTTACAAACAGAGATGGAAATAAACTAGCAAGGGTGATGGTATCTTATCTCCCAGAAGAGATTTGGCGGCTACATGCCTCTGAACTGTGTTACAATGAGGCTCGAAGGTGTATATTTTAACCCCGTACAGAAATTACCTGCATACGAATTCTAAAACAAATAAAATAAACAAGGCGAGAGAATAACACATAAAACACATATACATAGAGATTTTCCCCTGGATCCCAAAACCCGGACTACCAACTTGATTTTTCATTATATTCCTTTCAAATATAACCATACATACAGAGATGCAGCAGAAATAATACTTCATTTCATTACTGTAAAATATTGAAATATGCTTACAAACAGAGATGAAAATAAACTAACAAGGGTGATGGTATCTTATCTCCCAGAAGAGATGTGGCAGCTACATGCCTCTGAACTGTGTTACAATGAGGCTCGAAGGTGTATATTTTAACCCCGTACATAAATTACCTGCATACGAATTCTAAAACAAATAAAATAAACAATGCGAGAGAATAACACATAAAACACATATACATAGAGATTTTCCCCTGGATCCCAAAACTCGGACTACCAACTTGATTTTTCATTATATTCCTTTCAATGTTATAATACATAGTTATACATGTTGAAGCATCCAAAACCATGGACTGAAAACCATCACGTCCAAAAACATGTGCGAAAATCATGCACAAAACCATAGGTGGGTCCGCCCAACCTAACATCGGTTCCAAAACCAAAATTTTCTGGGGCGCTGCCCTGGACCCCATAGAGTGGGGTTACTTGCACCCCTCAAACCCCCTGTGACCCCCCTGCTATGTAATCGTTGTGACGAAGGGGGGGCTCAGCCCCCCCCCTCTAACCCCCCGGTTAACTACGTGGGCTAGTCGTGGAAAGAATATAACACAACCCAACATTCTCCCAACTGTTGTTTTCTTTCCATCGGGGGCCACAAGAGTGCTTAGTCATTTATCCAACCCTGCAAAGCCCATTGCTTCTCTGCACCAGGAGAGCTTCTCAGAGCTCACATATTTTGTCAATGCGTCTTCAGTATTCTTCAAAGTGTCCACCTTTACCATCAACACCCTTTTGTTTTCTATCATATCCCTCACAAAGTGATACTGAACATCAATGTGCTTTACCTTTGAATGATATGCAGGGTACTTTGCAAAGAAAATTTCACTTTGGCTATCACGTTGTATCGTTATAGCTCCTTGTACTAACCCCATACTTGAACACAATATCTGCAACCAAATTTCTTCCTTGCTTGCATGATTGGCTGCCATGTATTCTACCTTTGTAGTTGATAGTGCCATTATAGATTGTTTCTTACTCATCCAACTGACAGCACCTCAAAATAGGTTAAGCACATACCCACTTGTATATCTTCTCCAATCTACATCTCCTGCCCAGTCTACATCAAAAAAGCCACGAATATCCAACTCTATCCAATCCTGGTCTTCCTTGGTAGAAAAAACCATAATCACTAGTGCCACACAAATACCTGAAAACCCGCTTCATTGTTGTCCAATGCTCCTATGCTAGTTTTGACATAAACCTACTCAATACTACCACTGCATGTGCAATGTCTGGTCTAGTATAGACCATTACATACATCATGCTACCGACTGCACTTGCATATGGAACACGAGACATGTCCTCTTCCTCTTCTTATGCCTTAGAACATTGTTCAACAGATAACTTTACACCTACAAGAATAGGAACCTTCACTGGTTTACTATCCTGCATATTAAATCTCTACAATATTGTCTCGACATACTTCCTCTAGTTTAACCAGAGCTTCCTCTTTTCCTGATCTCTTTTAATTTCCATTCCCAAAATATAGTTTGTAGCACCAAGATCTTTCATGTCGAATTTGGAGGATAATTGGATCTTCAAATCCTGGATAATTTCTTTGTCATTTCCAACCAGCGACATATCATCCACATACAAGACCAAATAAATAACACAGTCACCAATTAATTTAAAATACACACAGTGATCTACTTTGCTTTTGGTGAAGCCAAGTCCCCTTATAAATGTATCAAATTTCTGATACCACATCCTTGGTGACTATTTTAACCCATACAGAGACTTCTTTAACTTGCATACTAGTTTTTTCTTACCCTTCACCGCAAAGCCTTCAGGTTGCTTCACGTAAATTTCCTCTTCCAGATCCCCATGAAGAAATGTTGTCTTCACATCCATCTGTTCACCCTCAAAATGAAAAGAAGCAGCAATAGGTAAAAGTAATCTAATAGAAGTTACCTTAGCAACAAGAGAAAAAATATCACTAAAATCAATTCCTGACACCTGTGAATAACCTTTTGCTACCAACCAAGCTTTGTATTTCTCCACCTTTCCTTCTACATTTGTCTTCTTCTTGAAACCCATTTTCTTCCAATGGGTTTCCTTCCAGCTGAAAACTCCACCAGATCCCAAGCCTCATTTTTGTGCAAAAATGCCATTTCATCAACCATGGCCTCATTCCAGAGTTTTCCATCCTCTAAATCTACTACTTCCTTCAGAGTTTTGGGATCATCATCAGTAATAGATAAAGAAAAATTTGAACAGAAATCAAATGGACTATACCTTTCTAGCTTCCTTCTTTCCCGAACTGATCTTCTCACACCCGGAGTTTGTGGCTCTTCATCTTCTCATTCCTCCTTTGTTGTAGAGTCTGATTCTTCCTCCTTTAGCTCAAACTCTATATTCTTAGGTTCCTTTGGTTGGGCTTCATGTTTAACAACATCTTTCACCTCTCTAAACACCACATCTCGGTTGTACACAACCTTCCTTGTTACTGGGTTCCAAGGCTTATAACCCTTTAAACCATCCTTATACCCAATAAAGATGCACTTTTTAGATTTACTATCCAACTTGGTTCATTTCTCCTTTGGAACGTGTACATATGCATCACATCCAAATACCCTCAGATGTGAAAGAGAGGGTTGCTTACCAGTCCATAACTCTTGTGGAGTTTTATCCTCCAATACTGATGAAGGTGATCTGCTGACCAGGTAACATGCTGTCTCCACCACCTCTGCCTAGAATTCCTATCCTAACCCACATCACTGAGCATGCTTGTTGCCCTTTCCATTAACGTCTTATTCATTCTTTCTTCAACTCCATTTTGCTGAGGTGTATATGGAGTAGTCTTCTGTCGTGCTATACCACACTTCTTACATAATTATTCAAATTCCTTACTGCAAAACTCTCCACCGTTATCTGTCCTTAGCACCTTTATCTTCTTCTTTGTCTAGTTTTCCACTAGAGCCTTGAATTCTTTAAACCTATCAAAGACTTCAGATTTCTTCTTAAGGAAATATATCCATGTATTCCTTGAGAAGTCATCTATAAATGATACATAGTACATAGGCTTACCCAATGATGGAACCTTCAGAGGTCCAAACACATCACTATACACAAGCTCGAATATATGTTTTGCCCTCTTACCACCAGATGGGAAACTCACCCAATTCTGCTTCCCATATACACAATTTTCATAGAAATCAAAATCCAGAGAGCTATTACTCATACCTTCTACCATACCTTTACCATGAAGTATTCAAAGGCCCTTCTCTCCAATATGTCCAAGACTTTGATGTCACATCATGGTCTTCTCTCCAAAGACCACTAGATTTTTTGCTCCACTTTCAGGAACCACAGAACTGTTACACCCATCAACAACCGTGCTACCTTGTAGCTTGTACAGAGTTCCAATCTGAACTCCCCACATCAATACCAGTGCTCCCTGAACGATCTTGTAGGTATCCTTATTTAACATTGTTTTTACACCTGCATCATCCAACTTTCTTACAGAAATAAGATTTCTAGCCAAAGCAAGAATATGCAGAACACCTAGAAGTGTTCTAACCCTTCCACCTTGCAACTTCAACTTTAGTTTTTCGTGACAAATGATTCCAGACTTCCTATCATCCCCTAAGAAGACATCACCACCATTGTATTTCTCATACTCATAAAACCACTCTCTATGGGGAGTGAAGTGAAAGGATGCACTTGAGTCAATCAACCATGCCTCCTGATCTACATGTGTACTTGAAGAAGCCAAGTACACATCCCCACCCTCATCTGAGGTAGTTTTTGACTCTGTAGAAGGAGAATCATCAGATCCCTTTCCTTTATCACAAGATTTAGATTTACAGTCCCTTTTGTAGTGCCCTTCCTTTCTGCATTTCCAGCACACCACCTTTACAGGTTTTCCTGGAGATTTAGATCTCCCTCTAAATTTATATCTCCCACTCAATGACTTATTTTTATTTATGTTTTGGGACCATCCTCGTATAGACAAGGCATCACCATTTTGGCTCTCCATATTTTTCCATCTCATCTCCTCCATTCACAAGGATGAGACTATGTCATCAAACTACAAGGTAGTTGCATTGCTACCTATTGTAATAACCAGACTATCCCATGAACCTGGTAGAGAACAAAACAAACTGATGCACTTATCTTCTTCTAAATTTTTAATATCAATAGATGATAACTCACTTACCATAGTATTAAATGCATTCATATGCTCTTTCACCAAGTCTCCATCTTTTATCCTCAGGTTATACATCTTTTTCCCCAGAAATAGTTTATTCACCAGAGACTTAGATTGGTACAAAGTCCCTAACTTTTCCCACAAACCCTTCACCATAGCTTGAGCTGATACATTCAACAATACTGAATCTGAGACACACAATTGTATTGTGCTTTTTCCTTTCCAGTCCAACTTCTTCCATTCTTCATCAGACACTCCTGTTGGTTTAGTACCCAGATCTACCACAATCCATTAATCTTTATCCACCAATAGATCCCCCATCTTTAGTTTCCACAACTCAAAACTCTCACCACTAAATTTCTTGATCTCTATCTTTCCACTGCTCGCCATCTTCTCCCACCAGAATCGATCTTGCAGATCTCCCACTGAACAGGGTCTACCATAGGCCCAAGCGAAACCCCACAGCAACAAAGGCATCCGCTTGAAGCCAAAACAACTCTAATACCAAATGTAGGTTTTAACCCCGTATATAAATTACCTGCATACGAATTCTAAAACACATAAAATGAACAATGTGAGAGCATAACGCATGTACACAAAGATTTTCCCCCGGATGCCAAAATTGGGACTACCAGCTTGATTTTTCATTATATTCCTTTCAAATTTATACTACATATTTATACATGTCGAAGCATCCAATACCATGGACCAAAAATCATCACGTCCAAAACCATGGACCAAAAACCATTGTTTCGAAAAACATGTGTGAAAACCATGCGCAAAACCATAGGTGGGTCCGCCCAACCTAACATAGATTCCAAAACCAAAATTTTCCAGGGCGCTACTCCGGACCCCATAGAGTGGGGTTACCTGCACCCCTCAGACCCCCTATGACCCCCCGCTACGTAATCATTGCAACGAGGGGGGGCTCCGCCCCCCCTCTAACCCCTGGGTTAACTACGTGGGCTAATCGTGGAAAGAATATAACACAACCCAACATAAGGCCTATTTATTGTTGAGAAACAATGGAAAACCATAAACATCCAAAAAGCTAACCCTAGAAGACGAAACTCGAAATTGTGGGTCCCATTTGGGTAAATTGGTACATCAACTTCCCGAGGTCGTAACTTTGGCATATGATCTCCATTTGACATGCACAATATCTCGTTAGAAAGATCTATCTGAGAAATACAACTTTGGGAAGAGCAACATCGGTCCATGGACCCATGTTACTCCCAGTTTTCCATAAAAAATGTCATTTAGGGCCTCAAAATGGCTTCAGAAGTTCAGGACCTAAAAAACAACTCAAAATAGTAAACTATGATACAATTAAGGAAACTAAAAATATAAAAGAAACAATGGTGGGGACCCAAGTGTTCTTGGCAGGTGGCCACAAATATCCACCTGGATCATCCCCCCCCCCCCAAAAGGACGAAATGGTCCCCATTGTGTTGAATTCCTCCATGAGATGAGGAAACTTCAGCTAAACTTGGTCCTTGATGAGCCACTTGCGCTGGTGAAGGAGCTAGCCTACTTTGACAACTCGACACAGTTGGATACTATGCTGGCGAGTGTGCTTGATCTATGTGTCCATGATCTGATCAGTTGTATCTTGTTCAATGAAATATGGATTTAACTCTATGGGTGTGAGCTATTTTGCAATGTCAGATGTGTCTACTAATGGTGGAAAGTATGGCCAAAGGTGGTCCACATTGAACAGTGGGTGTAGGCTAAGGAATGGGGGAATTTTGAGCTCAAATGCATTGTCTCCCATAGCCTTGGTAATGGTGTAAGGACCATATCAAAGTGGTCTGAGTTTCTGATAGGCTCCAGTAAGGTGTACCTTTTGCAAATGTAACTAAAGTTTGTCACCCACCTAAAACTTGTGTGGCACCCGATGTTGATCATGTCACTGCTTGTATGTGGCATTTGATTTCTCCAAAATGTCGTGGACCTGCTGGTGAATATGTTGGATGTTCTCAACGAAGTTGTTTTCCTTATCTATTTCAAACTGGACATGAGCCAAATCTGCGTGAGTAGCTGCAAATGGCTTATCCACATCAATGGGACATAGTGGCTGGAATCCCAAGCCCACCTGAAAAGGGTTGTGGCTAGTTGAGTTGTGGAGTGCCAGGTTGTAGCTGTGTTGAACATAGGGGAGGCCCTCATCCCATGTGCATGGATGCTTTGAGTTGTACATGCACAGAATGTGTATGATAATATTGTTGACAACCTCTGTTTGGCCATCAGTTTAAGGATGGAAGGTTGTGGACATAGTGAGTTTGGTGTCCAACATCGACCAGAGACTGGACCAAAATGTACTGAGGAACCTATTGTTCCAATCTGAGATGATAGATTGTGGGATCCCAAAGTGTACCCACACTCATTCAAAGAAGAGCTTAGCAGTGGCTTCTATTGTGATATTCTTCTTGCAGGTTGCCATAATGGCCATCTTCGAGAACTTGTCGATGACCACAAAAACACAGTAGTTTCCATGCTTAGTAGAAGGAAGGCCTGACATGTAATCCATGGAGATGGATTCCCAAGCTCGACTAGAGGTAGGCAGAGGGGTATACAAGCCTTGCTTCTTGATGGTCGATTTGGCAGTGGCATAGACAGTGCATGACCTAATGTACTTCCTGACATCCTATCAAAGCTAAGGCCAATAGAAATACTTTTGCGGTACTGCCACCATTTTCTCAACCCCGAAATGACCAACAGCCCGACTATAGTGTGCTTCCCAAATCATCTTGGCACACTCGCTTGAAGGAGCACAAAGGTGACCTAGGTGGTATAGCAGAGCATCTTGGAGGTGAAAATTTGGAACACGCTGACCCTCCAAGAGTGTCTGATATGTGTGGCCAAATTTTGGGTCACTTTTGTAGAGAAGTGGCCAATCAGAAGTCGCGTGCCCATAAGAGTTGAGCACGGTGGTTAACACCATGATCGGTGGTCGAATGAGGCAATCTGCAACATTATTGGTGCTTCCCTTCTTATACTTGATATTCAAATGGATCTGTTGCAGGTTTTTGGAAGACTTCTAATGGCGATCAATCTGTAATTTCCCTCGGGTCTATATGAACTGTAGGGGTCGGTCATCTGTGTGGATGACCATTTCCTTCCCCAAAATGTAATTCTTCCATTGTTGGCAGGCCTTCACAATGGAATACATCTCTTTGTCATAAGTGGGATACTTACAGACTATGTTTGAAGGTGTCTCATTGTGATATGCCACTAGATGCCCATGTTGAGTAAGGGCTGCCCCAATAACATAGTTAGGGGCATTTGTCTCGACCTCAAATGGCTCTTGCAGGTCTAGTAATGTGAGCACTGGTGCCGAGTAGAGGCGATCCTTCAACTGTGTGAATGTCTTTTGTTGAGTTTTAGACCAAAAGAAATCTGCATTCGCTCCTCCCTTGGTGACTTGACTGTAGGGCCAAGTGATATGAGAAAATCCCAACACAAACCTGCGATAGAAGTTTGAAAGACCTAGAAAGTTGTGGAGCTCTGTTAGACTGGTTGGAGATGGCTAATCTAGAATGACTTGGATCTTGGCTAGATCCACGTGCACCCCCGTTCATCAGTGATGTATTCCAGATACTAAACCTGGGTCATGCCAAAACTGTATTTCTCCAAATTGGCACATAACTTGTGTTGCTGCAATGTTTGGAGAACCTGTTGGATGTGGTGAAGGTACTCTTCCCAACTCTAGCTAAACATTAGGATGTCATCCAAGTATACCACTACAAATGATTTGGTGAATGGCTGTAAGATGTCATCCATTAGCCTCATGAAGGTTGCAAGAGAATTCCTCAATCCAAAAGGCATAACCAACCATTCGAAAAGGCCCTCCTTGGCTTTGAAGGCAGTCTTCCACACATCAAATGGTTCGATTGGTACTTGGTGATATCCTAACTTCAAATCGATCTTGTCGAAATATTTTACCCCCTTCAATTGGTCTCGGTGGCCATCAATCTATGGGATTGGGTACCTATTACGGATAGTGATCTTGTTCACTGCCTAATAGTCAATACAAAGTCTCCAAGTCCCATCCTTCTTTTGTACCAACATGATCGAGCTCCCATAGGGTGATGAAATCGGACGAATGTGACCTTTCTACAACAACTCTTGAATCTGCATCTTGATTTCATCGTTCTCCAAAATGGAGCACCGATAGATTGGTCCATTGGGCAGCGGTGCACCTGAGGTCAAATCGATGGAGTAATTCACCTGACATTGTATAGGAAAGCCTTCGGGGGAGGTGAAGATGTCCTCGTACTCCTCCACGACCTTTTCCATTTGTATTTTTTGTGTGGAGTGACCCTGTCTGGAGGTCATGGCCACCATCTTATTCTTTCATTGAGGTAGTATCATCAGGAAAACAAATTTCTTGGTTTTGGAAATGAGCTTACTAAATTGTTTTGCAACAACCAAAGAGATGGTTGTAGGCAGTGCTACCTCTATTATCCTGTACAAATTATTTCCCAAAGTAATAATAACAACAAAGGGCCTTGATTCATACACAACATGTCGCTTCCACAAGTACGGTTTTCCTAATAATACATCACAAACATCAAGGGGAGCAAGGTCACACAATACCTCATCCATGAAGGGCTTGATCTTGTATGGAAGGCGACACTATTAGCTCACACGAACATCTCATCCTTAGTGAAGCCACCCAATGGTGTACGGTTGTGGATGTGATGTCATCAGTAAGCCCAACCACTTCAGACCTCTACCGAAATGAGGTTCTTTTGGCTCCCACTATTGATAATTAACTATAGCAGGAAGTTGTTTACCCACATCTAGGAGTGGAAGAGATGCTCCTCCTCTTGTGGATCTTCAAGTTCCTCATTTTGGATCTTTGTGGCAGCAATGGTGGCGTTGGGCTCTGCATTGTTAATCTGCTTCCCTTTTTCATTCCCCTTGTCAGGTTCTGACTCATAGTCGAAACACGCATCTAATTCTGAAACCTTTAGCTTGGCCACTAGCGACTGCCTGACCCCAGAATCACTTGTGTTGTGAGTGGAGATCTTATGGAACTCACATCACTTTCTCATGTCCTTTTTCAGCTTCACGACGTTTCTCTTTGCTTGCAACTTTGATGGGTTGTCTTGGGCTACCTTGCCTTGGCTTTGTTCTTTGTTCTATGGTTTGGGGGCACATTTCCCTTGCTTCGGATTCACAGATCCAAAGTCTCGCTTCTTCTATTTAAGCTCTTGCTCGATCTTGATGGCATATTGGTATGTCGTGCTGAGTGAGGAGATGTTCAGGAATTATATTTCTTCCTAGATGTACCTATGTAGGTAGCCATGCTATTTGAGTACAAAATGCTACTCTGAATACTTGATACCCAACTTTGTGTGTGGGTATGGAAAATATTGGTAAACTTTGGCACATCTTGGTTCCTTCCCTACCACAGTGTGTTCCACTTTATGTATTGATCCTCATAGCTTCTAATAGGCTAATACTACTCCTTCATGGCAGTCTGGAGTGAATTCCAAGTGGGTGCGGCTGAAAACAATTAGACCATACTTCCATCCTTCTACTTGGAGTAGGTTTCCAACTAGTCCTTGACGTGCGGGGCGGCTTTGAGAAGAGCGAAAGAAATCTTTTCCCGACTGGAAAGCTCATGAAAAAAAAAATACCCTTCCAGTAGATTTAACCATTTATCTACAACATCTGCATCTATCTCACCCTCAAATATGGGAATGTAAAAGTTAAATTGTACCTTAAAGGGTGTGGCATTTCCAGAGTAGCTGCTGGAAGTAGATGTGTCACCCCTGGGTAGCCACTGAAGGATCTGGGCAAAGTTGTACATCATCGAGTTCCTTTGTCGCTCGAGGGACTCTTTGAGCAATATTTTGATAGGATCTCTTTTCCCCTCGTATTTCTTTTCATCCGCCATGGGAGGCCATTGGGATTTGCGAGGGTGATCTTGCAAAGGTTCAACCAGTTCAAGCCCTAACTCCTTATATCCCTAGCTCTTTGGGGATATGCAAAGATAGACAGAGAAAGAGAAGAATCTCTCTGATACCATTGATCCAGATTTAAACAAGAACGCAACAAATTACAGATATAACCATACATAGAGAGATGCAACAGAAATAATACTTCATTTCATTACTGTAAAATACTGAAATATGCTTACAAACAGAAATGGAAATAAACTAGCTAGGGCGATGGTAGCTTATCTCTGAGAAGAGATATGGCAGCTACATGCCTCTGAATTGTGTTACAATGAGGTTTGAAGGCCTATTTATTGTTGAGAAGCAATGGGAAACCATAAACATCCAAAAACCTAACCCTAGAAGATGAAACACCAAACTATGGGCCCCTTTTGGGTAAATTGGTACATCAACTTCCTAGGGTCGTAACTTTGGCATACGATCTCTGTTTGATGTGCACAATATCTTGTTAGAAAGACCTATCCAGGAACTAAAACTTTGGGAACAAAAAAATCGGCCAATGGACCCATGTTGCTCCTAGTTTTCCCAAAAAACGTCATTTAGGGCCTTAAAACGGCTCGAGAAGTTCAGGACCCAAAAAATGCTAAAAATAGTAAACTGTGCTACAATTAAGGAAATGGAGAAGTTGAAGGAAACAATGGTGGGGGTCCAAGTGGACTTGGCGGGTAGTCACCAATAGTCACCTAGATCGTTCTCCTCCTTAGAAGCATTGTGTTGCTCCTTCTAATTGAATCGACTTAATTTCCCTTTCTTGAGGCATATGCTCTTTAGGTACCATTCCTGTGTGCAAGATTTTTCCACAAATGTAGGTTTGAAAAAAATCACTTTATTTCACAAATGGCTGTGTAGACCCATTAAATACTTAATAATCAAATCTGGGTTCTTTCAGGAGATACCCGACATTATAACCATCTAGAACTCTATGGTGTACTCTTATATGCTCTACCCTTGCTTTTTCTTGAAGTAATTACACTAGATCCACTAGTCCTATACATACACAATAGTAAAATTGTGGTTTTATGAGGGTTTTGAAGTCCTCCCACATAGTCACTAAAGGATCTACCTCTAAACTGAAGGTCTTCATGTGGATTTTCAACCAGGTAAATTCATGGCCCTATAATTTCAAATATGCAAATGAAATAGTTTATTCTTCCTCAACATTATGGAATCTATAATAATATCCTAATTGCCGCAACCAATGATTTCACTTGAGAGTGTCAATCTCACATTGGCACAACTTGATATTGATATTTTAGGTCCTTTCTCTAGAAAGTTATTTGTTTCTTCTTGATCTCCTAATGCCACAATTGATTTGTCCTATACATTGGAGCCCCCATCTTCTCCCAATATACCAAACTTATTGGTCAGGGTTGACATGGGGAAATTCATATTATGACTTATATCTACAATTTGTACTTCTAGCCATGAATAAATATCCTCTAAAAAATCATCAGGTTTATTCATATATTCATCGACCATGATAAGGGTTATACTACTTTTTTCCTAGCTGGTCAAGATTCCATGCAAATTTTCTCAATATACCCAAAGAATTCTTCTCTAATGCCAATATGATCTGTAAATTGTCATGGATATTCCACTACATAGTTCATCACAACAAATCTAATACAATTATACTTAAAATATCAAAAATCTACAATAATAGGTTTTTATTTCTCTTTAGATTTTTAACTGGTACATTACTGTTAATTGTGTATGCATGCAAATTAGAATTATGTAGAAAATGGACAACCATAAAATAAAAACTTATAAAAAACAATTTGATGTAGGATACGACCTTGTAAACCCTTTCATGAGAAAAACCCATCTTGAAGGTGAGGCAATTGTCTTCTCTTTGACTTCCTTGTAACGGAAGTGACAGTGATACAGTTTCTTATCACGGCGAAGGAGAGAATTGCTTTTCACCCCCTTCTTATTAACAATTTATGATCCTCGAGCCTATACTAACAATCCATATAGCCAATTCTCCGCTTTCAGAAATCAGAGAAATTTTGGTCAGGATTCATGTTCTTCCACTATTTTACTTATATAGTAAGTGTTCTAATGGATCTCTATGTTGTAATATAGAACTCATTGTTGAACTCATCGAGATCTTATTAAAAAAAAAAAAAAATTGCCCCAACTGGAAATGAATAGAAAAAAGGTTGAGTATAAAGAGATATTGATTGTGGCTTGTGGGATACTACAATGAAAAATGCCTCTATATTTGGTCTATCCTCTGTCCCTATCAACTATTTTTTCTCAAAAATAAAACAAATTCACTCAAAATAATGGAATACCTTTCCCTCCGAGTGGCTCAGTTATAAGAAAAAACGATGGCCTACTGGTGGTTAGGTTTGACTACCTCAACAATTAACTAGACTTACAATATGGACTCTTTCAGAGTCTTCTTTATCATAATAAATTGGCTTGACTATTTTCAATGAATAATGGTGGTTGAGATGGGAATCTCTTGATTGACTTTGGTGAAAATAGTGAGGTGAAATTTTAAGTGGCATAACTTTTCCATGCAGAATCTGATTGATGTGATTATTAGACTGTTAGAAAGGTCTTTGTGTGTAGAATATGGAAAAAATGTACAAAACTAAAGTAGTAGAGTTTTATTTCCAAACAATCTCATATGATGCCTTAAAATTCTCCTATAAGGTTTCAAAATGTAATTTGCCAAACTAGTTCTTGTTGGTAAAAATAGTCGCGTGATCTAATTTCTCCAATTTTTGCACTCCCAAAGCATCGAGATGGATCGAACACAAAATAATGATCAAATATAGATGAAACTTCAAGAAATAATACCTACTATAGAGAATACACAAAGGAGAGAAGATAATGTGGTAGATGTTCGTAATGTTGAAGAAAAATAGTATAGTGAAGAAGAAATGGAAGAATAAATAGAGGCACACATGCTAATGATGTCTTCGAAGATGACTTCTATACCAAAATCAAGGTCCCACTATATGAAAGTAACGTGAACACTAATAAGTTAATGTACTAATAAATTCTCTAGATAATACATTTATTATGAGGATGCTAATGGAGATAAGTGAGTCATGTATGCAGTGATTAGACACAAAGGACATGCAAAAATATGGTGGGATGAATTACATGTTGGATGAAAGAGGAAAGGAAAGTATAAGATTAAATAAGTAATAGAATGGAAGAAAAATTCAAAAGTAATTTTTTACCCAAGGATTATCAAATCAATAATTTTATACAATTACATAACCTTAGATATAATTACATGTCAGTTAGAGAATGCACTCAATAGTTTTACAAGTTGAATATTCGAGCTAAACATGTAGAAAATGATTTTGAGAAAGCTACTAGATATATAAATGTTTTGCAGATTTTATATTCAAGATGAAATTTTCCTATATTCTTTGAATAACATTAACGATTCATATGAAACTTCCTTCAAATTAGAAGAGAATATTGCTCAAACGAAAAACTAGAGAAGTTGAGGAAGGTGTCCTATAAGAGGAAAAAGATAGTAGAGTGGAAGAGGATGAGTCCAACGTATAAGAGAATAAGGAGGGAGATCCAATAACCAATCACAAAGTGGACATGATTCAAGAAGGAGAAGACCATTCTCCATATGTATATGTCAAGGTGTTATAAATTTGTTAATAGAGCAATGAATCACATGAGAATATTATGGAAACACAAACATAGAAATGCATAAGACAAGAGAGAAACATATATACACGGTTCACACAATTTGGTCTATGTATATAAATAAACAACCAACCCTTCCTTTTATATTATCTAGCAAAGTGAAGAGATATAACTTACAACAGATCCACTATAATTTCTCTTCACTCACACATAGTCTCCTCTCTCTTTTTCACCCAGAATAATCTTATATAGCCGCAATACAATTCCCTCATATAATCCATGGGTTTCCTTCTAGGGAAAAAAATCATAAATTATCATAACTTATACCATCATGTCCTCTACCTAATGAATGGCTCAAATTGACTATGAAATTACAATATTTTACAAGGAAAAAATTCATCTATTTTTAGAGTCGGGGGCACTGCCTCCGAACCCCCACTAGGGGTGGGGGGTCATAAAATCATCGTCTCCCCCACTACACCTCTATTACGATGGTCATAATGGCGACATTTCTGCCCAGTTAGGAATAGGGATCTAACTTTGTTGAAACAAATTTAAATCTAAACAATTAGGAAGATAATCAGGCTCCACACCCAATAATCTCCCACTTGGAGACTGATTATTTAAACTCCATCGTTGCTTCACTTTCTATGCAATGAATTCATTGGACCTCGATGCTTCTCATCTTTAGAATCATACTTGAAGACCAATTTAAACTGAGAAAAACATCACTTTCTCCTTGGTTACAACTTTTGTTAAAATATTGCAGGATTCTCATTAGTGTGTATGTTTTCTAGCTTCAACTCTCCATCTTCCAACACTGACCATATGAAATGGTACTTGAGCTGTAAATGTTCAGTATTGGAATGAAATGATGATTTATTTACAATATGAATGGCACTCTGTTTTTCAATATAAAACATTCCCATCTCCTACTTCTTTCCCAATTCATCTATAAATATTCATAGCCAAATCTTTTCTTTACTAGCCTCTATAGTAGAAACATACTTTGGTTCCATTGTTGAAAATTCAACAATGTTTGTCAATTTTGAAACCCAAATAACAATTGTTTGACCTATATTAAACAAATTCCCTTTGGTGTTCCTCTTGTTATCTCTATCACCTTTGATATTTGCATCAACATATCCTTGTAGAGAAATGTTTGAACCACCTTGGCATAATGCTTGATTTATGGTACCTCTCAAATATGTGAGAATCCAGTTCAATGCCATCCAACATTATTTTCATATATTGTTCATATACCTATGTACAACTCCCGCTGCATGTGGAATATCAAGCCATTTTCAGACCATTGCATACATTAAGCTTCCAATTGCCAATGCATATAGAATTTTACACATATAATCCATCTCATCCCGAGTCTTGGGACACATCTCCTTACTTAGTTTGAAATGGATAGCCAAATGTCTAATAACTAGGTTTTCATTTTGCATATTAAATATTTCCAACACCTTTTCAATGTACTCACTTGGAGATAATGTTAATTTTCGATTTCTCCTATATCTATTTATTCTCCTACCAAGGATTTGTTTTACAGCACCAAAATTCTTCATTACAAATGAATTTTCCAATTTTCCTTTGAGCACATTTATTTCCGGTTTGTTAGACCCTACAACAAGCATACCATCGACATGCAATAACAATATAATATAGATTCCATCATATTTGTTTTTAAGATAAACACAATGGTTAGAGTGACATCTAATATAACCTTGTTCAGACATAAACCTGTCTAATTTTAGATACCACCTCCTTGGAGCTTGTTTTAGGCCATAAAATCTCTTCTTCAATTTGCACACTAATTTATCCTTCCATTTTACCTCATACCCATATGGCTTTTGCATATATATTTCTTCCTCCAAATCCCCATGGATAAATTATGTATTTACATCTAACTACTCAAGATGAAAATATTGTGTTGCCACTAGACTTAAAATAGTTATGATTGAATTCATTTTGACAAGAGGAGAAAAAAATTCATCAACGTTTATACCTTTCTTTTTGCAAACCCCTTCACCACAAGTCTATCCTTATACCTTTGTTTACATCCATTTTCTTCCTTCAACCTATAAACCCATTTATTTTGCAATGATATTTTACCTGCAGTCAACCTGACTAAGTCCCAAGTTTGGATATGCATCAAGGAGTCCATCTCTTCTTCCATGGATTTCTCCCACTTCTTCCTCGTTTCTAGTTGCATTACTTCTTCATATATTTCTAGTTCACCAGAATCAACCAGCAATACGTAATATAATGAGGGAGAGTATCATTCAACAGGTCTACTTATCATGGTAGATCATCTAACAACACTTTCAGGTGTTTGAGGCACCTGTCGTTGTCATGGCTGTTGTGGTTGTTGTTGTTTTTCTTTTGGCTGCTAATCATCTGATTTTTAGGCACCTTTGCTTTTTCTTTGATCTCATCAAGCATTGTGTGTTCTTTGTTTTCCTCTTGTTATTTATTTCTATGCATCATATCCTTATACAAGACCTTTTCATTGCATATGACATTTCTACTCCTAATGATTTTGTGATTTTCATAATAATATATGTGATAACCAAAATCATTAACACCATATCCAATAAGGTACCTTTTTTCCTCAAACTTTGTTTTATTTTCTTTATTAATGTGGAAAAAGGATTCAAAAGCGAAAGCCTTTAAAAATGAGTAGTTTACCTTTTTACCTATCCATGCCTTCTTAGTAATACGACCATCCAAGGAACTTGAAGTAAATCATGCATGCAATCTCATGCACCTTGCACACTCCATGATTGTCTTATTCATCCTTTCTGACACACCATTTTTAGTGGTGTTCGTGGAACTATCTTCTCTTTACAAATTCCATGCTTTGAAAAGTAGTTGTTAAACTCTTTGTTGTAGTATTTGCCTCCATTATCTGATATTATACACTTCAACTTCTTTCATGTCTCATTCTCAAACAAATATTTCCATTTCTTGAAAGTATCAAATACGTCATATTTATTCCAAACACATTAAATCCAGGTTTTCCTACTTGCATCGTAAATAAATGTAACATAATAGTGAGATCCATGGAGAGATGATGCTTGCATAGGTCCCCATACATATGTATGCACAAACTATAATTTTTCACTCTTCTTTTCCTTCCTGACTCTGATAAATTTGACTCTCATATTTTGCATAAGCACAATTTTCACAGAAATCCAAATCAACATGCTCCAAACCCAACAACAAATTTATTGAGTTAAAAATATGCATTCTCTTCTCACTAATGTGCCTAAACCTGTGATGCCAGAGTGTCATATTTTCTCTTATGGAGGTTAACACACTAACATAATTAGAAATACCATTGCATAAATATAATATACCAACCATTTCTCCTTTCTTATTACCAAGGCTCCTTTAGTGACCTTCCACATTTTGTCTGTAAAAGTAGTTACACAACCGTCACCTCTAAATTTCCTTGTCAAAATTATATCTTTCCTTAGATCTAGAATATACCCTACCTCCCTTAACCCATTGAAATGATTTTATAGGGTTTATCATCACCCAGATGAACCTATACAAAATCTCCTTTAAGATAGTCATGAAAATGTTTCCTATCAGGTGTGGCATGGAATCAGTCCCCTGAATCTACCACCCGTGTGTCAATAACATTATCTAATGGAAGATGAAAAACATATTGCAACACATCATCTATCACATTCACTTCAAGATTTTTCTCTTTTTATCCATATCCTTCTTTTTCCTTCTAAGATTTGCAATATTTCTTTATATGTCCTTTCATCCTGAATTTCTAGCACACTATCCCTAGTTTGGACATGGATCTTCCTTCCCTTGACTTACTATAATGTCCAAGGGTCTTTCCTCTCTCTAGTTTTCTTCCTCTAGACTCTGCAACCAAGGCATTACCAATTATCTCACCTGAGCTTCTCCTTCGCATTACCTCGCTAAGGATAACAACAACATCATCATCAAACTTTAAAGAAATAGATCTAGATTTAGAGTTACTAATAGTCATGACTAAGCCATTCAAAATTTATGGAAATTAGCACAAAAACAATAGAGCCCTAAATTCATCATCAAAAAATACCCCTACAAAACTCAATTGACTAGTAACCGTGTTAAATTCTTTAGATGATCAACAACAAATCCACCTTTTCACATCTTCATATTAAAAAGACACCTCATAAGAAATACCCTTTTTGAGGCCAAGGGATTTTCATATAGTTTGGCCAGTACCATCATTAAACCTTCTTTTTTCATTTCCTTTGAAATGTTGGATTCCATCGATGCTTCCAGACATAAACATATTATTCCTAGTGCATTTCTATCAACAAGGTCCCTTTCTTCATCCATCATACTCATTATCTTCTCTCATTTTAGGCTCAATGGTAGGTACATATATTTTTGATACATATAATCTTTTTTCTACATATTGCACAATTGGTAGTTTTTCCTATTGAATTTCTCAACCCTGAAACTACCATATTCATCGATTACTCCCACTCGAATTAGGAAAACTTCTCTCTTGTGAGTTAATTAGCCAAATACACCTTCAACTCTCATACCAATTGTTAAAAATTAATTAATCAAGAAATGAAACACATAAAAATATTGTGAAAACATAAAAATAGGAACACATGAAACAAAAGAGACATAGATATACATGGTTCACCAAATTTGGGCTATGTGTGTGGAGAAATAACCATCCTTACTTTTATATTATCTAGCAAAATTAATAGATAAAACCTACAACGTACCCATTGTAATTTCGGTTTTGATCTCACACAATGTCCTCTCTCTTTTTTGCTTAGAACAATCATACTACAGATCTCCTTCAAGCGATCAAGATTCTGCCAAAGGACCTGCTATGACACTAATTATTGGGAATAATACTTGGGGGGGTGGGGGGGGGGGGGGTGGGGCGATAATCACTATTTACAAATCAATAACTTTTTCATTTCCATAATCAGATTTCATATATGCTACTTCAGTGAAGGCAACTCGCATGTGTACGCAATTCTTCTTAAGGAAACCAACGTATATCCAGTGAACTTATGATTCAATTAACTCATCATATGTTGATCTTTAATAAGTGCATCCGTACTTTATTAAACATTAAACAGTAACCATGTGTAGTAATAATACAATCAACCATCACACATAAGCAACACACGTAAACACCAAGATTTAAGGTGGAAACCCAATGTGGGTGAAAACCACCTGTTGTTGTCATCTCTTTATTCTTTTAATATTAAGAAAATATGTTTACAATGTTGTACTGGTGCAGACTCATAGTAGTACGTAGGCACCCACCTGCAGAAGGTTACAACCCTTTCTCATTCTCCAGCTTCATTTGGAAGGGAGCTACAACCCCCTAGTTCTTGTACTAGCTGATATGTTTACTAGTATGTAGGCTCCAACCTACAGAAGGCTACAACCTTCACTCGTTCTCTAGTTGTTACTGGAAGGAGCTCCAACCCGCTGATCAAATCACCAGCCACTACTGGAAGGAAGCTTCGACTTCCTTATTCAAGGCTCCAACCCTTAGTATCCTCTAGGGACCACGTTTCATAAATTTTTAGACCAGATACTCCTAGTACACAATACTACAATATGATGGCCATGTTTCATCAAGTTTTCATATTGGACCCACTACTAACATTGAAGATCAAAATAAATCACTATTGCATTATGTCCACCAACCAATCGTTGAAACTCAATCATCAATCTCTAAATCAATCAATCATTGAACCTTTGACATACTGAATCAAACCCTCATTGAACCTCTGACATAATGAATCAAACAATCATTAAACCTCTGACACAATTGAATCAACCATTCATTCAAACTTAATCAATTTCAACCAATATACTAGAACAGATAGATCACTGTAACCAGGACACAGATATGAACTCAGGACACTGCATCAAAAGGCAGAACCAACTGTAACCTCAAAAATCATGTGTCAGATTGTATACGCTTCTTCAATGATGCCAACGTTCCTGTATACACAACTTTCTTTAGCCCAACCTATGTATACCTCTAAAGATACTAAATCATAAAATCTCTAAACCACAAATTGTACCAATCAGTGACATTCTGAAGATCTACTGTCAATTTACAGAGTTCTAAACAGAAAGCAATAAGGATGACCCTTCTTACTTAGTTAACTAATCAACCAGACTCAATTTCCTTATAAAATCAATTTTACGTTCATATCTAATGAAGACATCATTGACAAATAGTAGTAAACCAACAACATTGATGAGATAGATCAGTCATCTCTGAACAACAGACTTTTATTTTGCATACGCTACTTGGAAATTTTGAACCAGCGTGTATACATGCCTTCACCAAGGTGAACCAACGTGTGTATATGCAATTACTTACTTATAACTTCATAGCCATTCCATACTTCAAACATACCCATATAAAGACATGTAAATGATAAAGCACTTGTATGAGAGAAGAATTGGTTGGGGACTATATGTATACGCTGTGTATACACCTCTTAACATGAAAGGGATAAATGTAGTCTCTTAATGTATTTTTTCAATTTTATGAGCGAGGAAAAAGTGCCTAAAATGAATGCCCTAATGATATTTTCTAGTTTAATGAACTAGAAAAAGAGCGAAAAAGAGTTCCTTAGACCGTCGTCGTATGTGTTTAACGAGTCCAACGATGACAAACTCAAGGATTTTTCAGTTTTAGAGTGAGAAAATATCCCATAAAAGAAAGTGCTCATATCTTCTCTCTAGTAGTTTAACGAGCCCAAAGAAGGAGACTCAAGGTTTTTTAGATTAACGAGCAAGAAAAATACCATATAAAGAATGCTCACTCTTCTTTATGGTAGTTTAGATAGCCTGAAGAAGGAGACTCAAGGATTTTTTCGGTTTAACGAGCAAGAAAAATACCATAAAAAGAATGCTCGACCTTCTTCGTGGTAGTTTAACGAGCCCGGAGAAGGAGAGTCGAGGATTTTTCGGATTAACGAGAAAGAAAAATACCATAAAAAGAATGCTCAATCTTCTTCGTGGTAGTTTAACAAGCTCGAAGAAGGATACTCAAGGATTTTTCAGATTAATGAGCAAGAAAAATGCCATAAAAAGAATGCTCGATCTTTCTTGATCTCATGGTTGAAAATAGAAGGGTGTATGCCATGAATTTCGTCATAAGACCAAGGAAAAACATCATGGAAGTACTTAAAAGGGTAGGTGAAGCTCTCAATTTCCTCAAGATTTCAATTGGCTCCAATCTGTATGTTTTCCATGATGCCTGTCTTCATTGAAATATCAATGAGCAATGTCTTCGAAAGATTGCCCATGTTTCCTTCCAAGTCCAAAGTTTGGATAGTCGTATATGGTGAGGAAATGATTTTAGGTGTGTCGGATGATAGGATTTGAAGAGGCATCATGTCTTAATCAAATATCAAAATAGGATAGCGTGAGTTCTCCCAAGGTCACTCTTCTAAAGTAATGATCTCTCTAATAGCTTCATCCATAGGTAGGACTTGATTGAGGGGATCGAAAGAAGGAGCTACTATGGGAGGGGCAGTGGTACTGTTGGCTGTAACCAAAGTGACCAGAGACTTTGATGTGGATTTAATGGCCTGGTAGGCCAATTTAGCTAGTGATAGCAGCATTTGTTCTCCGTAAGTAATAATGCCTGAAGGGGCCGTGAGGATCCAAGGATCGGTTCGATTCATGAGGAATGGATGAAAAAATAGAGATTGTTTGTGGAACTGCGGGTGGTAGAAGAGGAAAACAACCCATCAGGGAAGAGCCATTAAATAGACCAGTATCGATACTGACGTAAGAGTCAAGTACACCACCCACTAAGGGTACAAAGCTACTAGGTATCGGGAGTAATCTGCAGTGCAAAAGGACAGCTGGTCCACTGTGGCTATCTTTCCATCTAAGGGAAATATGATGATACAGAAGACTGAAGATACAATGGTATTCATGGCATAAGTCCAATTGCGGCCCAAAAGTAGATTATAGTTGAGTTTATGATCCATGACTTCGATATCCAACGTTACCATTTTCCTACTCAAGGTGATGGGGTAGCTAGCTAGGTAACCTTTTGTGATGAAAGTGTGGCCATAGAAAGCTTTAAGGGAATTTGACGATGGGGATAGGGTTGTGATGAGCCCCAAATTTTGGTAACATTTTGGGCTCATTTGGCCTACTTACCTTGCTCAACCATTCATTTTTTATCACTTATGCATCATTTATTAGTATATTCATGATATTTGTAGGAAGGAGGGCAGTCATTATGCCTATGTGGCTAATACATGTTTACTTCAGGTTTTTTTGACATGAAATGGAGCAAAAGCACGCAGATGGAGGCAAGGAGACAGCCAAGGTGGCATTGCGGTTTTGTAGGAAGTTTGTCCACAGCCTTGAATGACCTTCCTCGTGATCTCCACCCCAACTCCGAGCTCCAACAGCTATCACCACCGAGCTAGAAGGCAGCCAATGGATTCTACAGGAACAGCAGTTTACTTTTAGTTGGATAGCCAAGCCCCACTAATTTTGGAGGCCAGCTTGGCCCTCATAATGTATAAATATTGAGGCTGTAGCCTTCGATGGAAGCTTTTGAAAACTTTTCTATTTATCCTAGACTACGAGCTGATAGCTCTGTTTTTTTGCTCTTTGTAAGCCATTTTTGGCATGTTGTTAGACTTTTGACTATGATCTATTAATAAAAGGCAGGTAGACTTGAGTTCAATTCTGAGTTCTTAGAGGAGCTATAGCTCTCAGGTTTGGGCCCAACCTGAGAGCAATAGGCCTCCTTTCTTTGTATTGTTACTTGTCTTTCCTTTCAGCATTTCATTTCTTTGCCTTGACATGCACGTGGAAAACACAGTTTGCTGATTCGAATTTCTTGATGTGATTAAGTAGGTTAGTTTTATGGATAAAGTGCTTTCAGCAGTTTAGATTAGAGTAGGAGGATTAGAATTCATCAGATTTCCAAGAAAAGATTGATCGTACACTCACTTCCACCTCTGTTTAGAGATTGGGAGTGTAGACCGTGCCAACCACCAAAAAATGCAGTTTTACATGTTCATGCAAGCTTTAAAGTAATATTTCCATTGGTAGAAATGTCCTTGCATTTAGATCTTGAGCAGTAACTCTTTGTTTCAGCACCATGCACGATTCTCCCTTAACTTCCATTGATGTTCTTTGGCTTTTTATAAAACAGTTAGAATAGGTTGATGAATTCTCGGTTTTGTGCAAGACAGAGGTGATTTGTTTCATTTACACTGCGCAGCACCACTCTATCATTTCCTTATCCTTCTCAGCCGTGCCTAAGCCATCTCCTTACCTCCCAGCTAGATCATTTGCCCACCAACTCTTCTATCGTCTACGTTGTTTTATCTTTTCGGCCTTCCATTGCCGCTACCCTTCTATCGACCAACCAGCTTTACACACCCCCTCTCCATCTCATCTCTCTGTCCATAAGCCATCACAAGCTCCCCTCTCATCCTACCTATCCACCCATACATCTCATTCACTCCTCCATCACCCAAGACTCTGATTGCAGAACATCCTGTAGAAGTTAGCAGACTTCCTGTAGAATTCCCGAGCTTCCTGTAGGATCCCCTGCAGACATCCTGTAGAAGCTTGCAAACACAGTTGCCAGGCATCTGAATGTTGTGAACTTCTGTGGAATGATGTTAGGGATCCCCTGGAACCTCTCAGAGTCCTCCTAACCTTTTCCAAGCCTTCCACCCCTTGAACTACCCCTTCACAGTCAAGACCCAGTAAGAAGCACAGTCATAATAACTCCAACCACTTGAGCAAAAATACAAAAACATGTTCTCTTCAGATGAAAGTATTTTAAACTCATGCATCTCATCTCACTAGAAGTAATGACATCATTTTTAGAAGTTGCATTCCCACCATTGCATCGTAAGGATTAAGCTGGTCAGATTAGGGTTTACTAGGGTTTCCATGTTTTGTTGGCTTTCAGTTCATTCTTGCAAAGTAGGTTAATTTCCTTTGAGATAGCTTTCGTTCATCACTTAGAAAGCTTCTTCTGAGAACATATAGAAGTTGGCTTGAGCCCTAGCGGACTTGTGCCAGCTGACCAAGTGACAGCTGTGACAAGAGCTAGTACTTGTGCATACAGCACCGTCGCTTCCAAGTTTGTTACGAACTACCGGGTTGATAAAATTAGAGAAGGAAGCTCCAAGAGTTGTAGCATTATTGCTACAATACTGGAGCCCACCATCTTTTTGGCGCTGTTGCCGGGGAAGCGTCAGAGTATTAGTAATTGTTGCTTTTCTTCTATTTTCCTACTCTCGCCTTCTGCCAAGTAGTTTATTTCATTTCCATTCTGCAAAAGTAGCATAGACATTTCTTGCTTTCATAGATTAGCATTTCAATTCCACAATTTCAATTTTGCAAGCATAGATTAGCATTTCAATTCTGCAATTCCATTTGAGCAAAGTAGATTAGTTCTTTCCTGCTTTCATTTCAATTCTGCATTTTCATTTCAGCAAGATAGTTAGTTGTAGATCAATCTGTTTCAGTTTTTACAGGTACCAAAGAAAAAACAAAAGCAATCAAAAAAAAAAAAAAAGTCTTTCCATTTCATGCCTCGTAGGAATCGAGATAAAACCGGCAAATTCTTACCCAACACCCTCACCACATCACTGAGTCACCCTTCTCTCTTCTTCGGTGACAGTGATCCAAAATAACCTATAGGTGAACCTCCTGAGATATACGAAGATCCTATAGCAGAAGAAGAATTAGAGACCATCCCATCTGAAGCTATGGCTGACAATAGAGGAGAAGATGCGAGAATAGAAGGTGCCTTCCCCATCCGAGAAACCAATGGAGACATGAAAATGAAGAACATTAGCCCCTCTGCTTTACCTCACTTCCATGGACTGACTACTGAAGATCCTGATACCTTCCTGTTTGAGTTTGTTGTCCTTTGTCGAACCTATGACTATACTGAAGATGAGCAGAAGTTGAAACTCTTCCCTTCAACTCTTAAGGATGCAGCATTACGCTAGTTCATGGGTTTACCTGGGAATAGTATCACCACTTGGGCTCAAATGCAGCAAGCTTTCAATACCATGTACCAGGACTACTGTAGGTCCAAGGAAACCAAGGGGGAAATCTTTCGGATGACTATGGGAAATGATGAGTCCTTAGAGGATTATGAGGAAAGGTTCCAACTTAGCTATAAACGGGCCAGGTGCACACTTGACCCTGAATCCCTCAAGTTGGTCCTGCTCCGAGGAGTCTCTGAAGACCTCTTTGATACCCTTCACATGTTAGCTGGAGGAGATATTTACCAACTGCCTTATGAGGACATCAAGACTGTGTTTAGGAACCACTCTAGGGCAGCCCGGAAACGAGGTAGAGGAAACCTCCTCTCAGCTGGTATTCCTTTCTCCAAACATGATTTTGCAAATCAATTAGAAGATCTCAAGAGTGAGGTGAGACAGACCATTGCCATGCAACTTGACACATTCAGGATCCAGCAGAAGAAGGAAGAAGCTGAGAGGGCCTTGGCTATCTTCTCCCCTAGATGTACAAGGAGACACCCTAAGAACGAATTCCCATTGCATTCGGTTGAAGTGTGTTTCGTTTGTGAGGAGGACCATCCCACAGATCAATGCCCAACCTTACCTGGGCTTAAAGCCATGTACCAAGGGACTGAAACCCCCACTGAACCTCTCTATTTCCTCAACCAAAGGAGGCCACAAGGACCTAGACCTTACCAGCAGGGGATGCAAGGGGCACCCAAGCTTATTACAGCCCCAACCAATCTACTCCTATGCCTTCCTGGGGTCCCCCTGCTCATCCTTCCTGGTCTATGCCTCCTCCATGGTCTTATCCACCTCAATACCCTACTCAGCCCACTACTCATTCATATCACTCACATGCCCAGCCACGGCCTTAGTGGAATGCACCTCAGTCGGGGTGGAGGCCCCAGTACAACACTCCTCCCGCCATTTTTCCTCCACCACCAATTCAGCCTCAACCATTACCTCCTGCTCCTCCAAGGAAACCTCAAATGCCTGCTCAACCGAACCCGAACCCCAACAATAGACAGGCCCAGCAGGTATACATTGGGGAAACATCATGCCCTACCTATGCTGTGGAGATCCAGGAGATCAATCTTCGATCTGGAAAGACTCTTCCGGATCGCCAACCTCCTCCCCCAGAGGACGAGGAAGACAAATAGGAAGGTGAACCAAAGGCTATTCCACCCTTTCCTGAGAGACTAACAGCCACCACACAACCCAACCCAGAGGAGGATGAGCTTCTGGGAGAGCTCAAGCAGTTGTGTGTGAAAATTCCACTTCTCCAAGCCATCAAGGATGTGCCAATATACAACAAACTGGTTAAGGAAAAGTGTTTCAAACACCCAGGCAGGCGAAAGAGAGATGCTTCAACCATCAATGTCATAGGACAACTGTCTGACCTTATGCTAGGACAAGTCATCTGCCCAAAGTACCTAGATCCTGGGAGTCCTGTAGTAGATGTCCACATCAATGGCACCATCATACCTCACACCTTGATTGATCTGGTGGTTGCCATTAATGTGATGACCAGGGATACCATGCTCAAAATCAACCTTCAGGGTTCCTTGAGGAAGACCTCGACAGCCCTGTAACTAGCAGATCGCTCCACTGTGACTCCCGAAGGGATTGTGGAGGATGTCTTGGTCTCTGTCGACTCTTGGGAATACCCTGCAGATTTCTTGGTTCTGCAACCAAAGGCAAGGCTTACTGGATATCCTCTTATTTTGGGAAGGCCTTGGTTAGCCAGTGCAGATGCTTACATAAGTTGCCGTGCAGGAAACATGACCATAAAAAATGGTCCTATGTCCAAGCAGCTAGTCCTATACCCTCCTGCCCAACCCTCCTTAGAGCATGACTTACTACTTTGGTTGGAGGAAGGAGAAGAGGATGAGGTGTACTCGGCACCTTTGAGCACCCTAGACACCACTAGAAGAGACCCCCCAACCGAGGATGACTTGATTGAGACCTTGATCCAGAATCCACCTTCCAGTGCACTCTCCTTAGAAAAATTGGTGGAGGATGCCCAAGCCAGCACCTTAGTGGACCTTTGTGCAACTAACCCTGTCACTCCCAGAGTCAAGAATGTGGAGTTCGGCCCTGAGAGAACGTTAAAGATCAGCTCCTCCTTATCTCCTTCCCAGGAAAAGGAGCTGTGTAGTCTGTTGGCCAGTCATCTAGATGCTTTTTCTTGGAGCTATAAGGAGATGAAAGGAGTCCATCCTTCGGTCTGTACCCATCACATTTACATCAAGGAAGATTGTAAACCGGTTAGGCAACCTCAGAGGAGAATGAATCCAGCCCTTAAGGACATTTTCAAGGAAGAATTGCAAAAACTGTTGGATGCTAGATTCATTTACCCCATCTCGGATAGTGAATGGGTGTCCCCTTTGGTGTTGGTTCCCAAGAAAAATGGGAAGTGGAGAATCTGTGTGGACTACCAAGAACTGAACAAAGCTAGCAAGAAAGACCATTTCCCTCTACCTTTCATAGATCAAGTGTTGGATGGACTGGCAGGAAAGAAGTTCTTCTCTTTCCTAGATGGGTTTAGTGGGTACAAACAAATCCAAATCAGCCTGGAAGACCAAGATAAGACCACCTTCACTTGTCCTTGGGGTACCTTTGCCTACCGAGTTCTTCCCTTTGGGCTATGAAATGCTCCTGCTACCTTCCAGAGAGCTGTCTTGAGCATCTTCTCGGAGCTGGTCCATGATGCGGTGGAAATCTATATGGATGACTTCACTCCTTATGGGTCCAACTTCCGGGAAGCATTGTCCAATCTGGGAAAATTCCTAACCAAATGCATTGAGATGAACCTGTCCCTTAGTCCCGAAAAATGTGAATTCTTGATGACTGAAGGGACCGTGCTAAGCCATACCATTTCTTGCCAAGGGTTACAAGTGGATCCTAACAAAATTGCTCTCATCAAGAAGGTTCCACCTCCCTAAAAGGTAAGTGATGTTCGGAGTTTCTTAGGATTAGCGGGGTATTACAAGAGATTCATTAAAGACTTCAGCAAGCTAGCCTTGCCATTGTTTGGCCTGTTGGCAAAAGATGTGGAGTTTAAATGGACTAACGATTGTCAGAGGGCTTTGAATGAATTAAAGGACAAGTTGGTGTCGGCCCCAATCTTGAGAGGTCCAAACTGGGCCCTACCTTTCCACATCCACACTGATGCCTCGAACAAAGCCATAGGGGCAGCTTTAGGACAAGTTGAACAAAAACTTCCATATGCCATTTACTTTGTTAGCAAAAACTTATCCAAAGCTGAACTGAATTACAATGTAACCGAGAAAAAATTCTTGGCTGTGGTCCATGCACTCAACAAGTTCCGACATTATATCACTGGCTATCAAACCTTTGTACATATTGATCATGCTGCAATTAGATATTTAATGAATAAACCAGATGTGAATGCTCGTATTATTAGATGGTTACTTTTGTTGCAGCAGTTTGATTTGACCATTGTTGACAAACCAGGTAAAGAAAATGTTGTTGCTGACTTTTTATCTAGATTGGATTTGTCTGCAGATGAGGATGGAATAGTGGATGACCAGATGCCCGATGAACATCTGTTTGCTATCTCAGTACTCTCTCCATGGTTTTCTGATATAGCAAACTACCTTGTTTCAACACAGTTCCCTCCGCACCTATCTTAAAGAGAGAAGAGCAGAATCATCAGAAAAAGTGCCTCATTTACTTGGATCGGGGGCAACCTGTTCAAGCTTGGCCCTGATTAGATCTTAAGGCGTTGTGTAAGGGAGGAGGAAGTCTTTGATATCCTCCTCACCTGTCATGATGGGCCTTGTGGAGGACATTTTGCAGCAAAGAGGACTGCCTTCAAAATCCTGCAGGCAGGCTACTATTGGCCCACACTTCATCAAGATGTCAGAAGGTATATCAGCCAATGTGACCGATGCCAAAGAATGGGGAAGCCGACTCAGAGGGATGAGATGCCTCTCCAACCTCAAGTGACTCTTGAGCCATTTGAGAAGTGGGGTATGGACTTTGTGGGGTCCAATCAACCCTCCTTCGAGGCAAAGGTCTTACATCATTGTGTGCACCGACTACCTGACAAAGTGGGCAGAGACTAAAGCAATCAAAGAAGCAACAAAAGAAAAGGTGGATGAGTTCTTAAGAGAGAAGATCTTCTACAAATTTGGCTACCCAAGAGAGCTGGTCACCGATCAAGGAAGCTAGTTCACATCCAACTTAATTGAAGACCTACTAGCTCATCACAAAATCAAGCATAAGACTTCCACCCCCTATCATCCACAGGCAAATGGGCAAGTGGAAGTCACCAACAGGGCATTGGAAGGGATTTTGACTAAGGTGGTGAGCAGCAGTAGGAAAGATTGGGCAGATCGCCTGGTTGAGGCCACATGCGCTTACAACACCACCTGGAAGACCACCACCGGCTTCACACCTTATGAGCTGGTCTATGGGAAGAAAGCTTTTCTGTCCATTGAATTTGAATACAACACTTTGAGGATGGCAACTCAGCTGGACCTAGATCTCAGCCATGCACAAAAAGAAAGGTTATTGCAGCTGAATGGACTGGACGAGCACCAAATGCAGGCCCTCCTTCACTCAGAAGTGGTTCAACTTCAGAGAAAGGTGTGGCATGACCAACACCTCAATGACAAACAATTCCAGCCAGGAGATTGGGCATTGTTGTATGACTCCAGGCACAAAGATTTCAAGGGGAAGTTGAGAACCAGATGGTTGGGACCATATGCAGTGGAAAAATGTCATGACAATGGATCTGTTCTTATTCGGACCATTGATGAGGAAGCCATCCCCATGCTTGTCAATGGGCATCGACTGAAGATCTACAAGAAACCTCTCTCAATACAAGAGTTCATCAAAACTATGGAGAAATCAGTGTTGGTCATAGAGAAGGGTTCTGCCTCTACTTTGGGCATACCCTGAAAGATATATAAAAAAAAAAAAAAGTAATAAAGATCCTTGGGTGAAAACCTTTCTGAGGCTCCCAAGGCAGGTGGTAGGGGTGAAAACCTCATTGAGGTGCCCCTATTGTCTTTCAAAAAAAAAAAAGAGATTTGAAAAAGATCCTTGAGTGAAAACCTCTCTGAGGCACTTAAGGCAGATGGCAAGGGTGAAAACCTCATTGAGGTGCCCCTACCATCTTTCAAAAAAAAAGAGAAAAAAAAGGAAAAAACAATAAGCAAAAAAGACAAGGACAACAAGTTATAATATGGAAATGCATGCAGGTTGCAAGTGTTCTATGAAGGAGAGGAGGTCTCTCAACTCAAAGTCAAGGATCCTTATCATGCTGCCAGGAGACCTCACCAGCACCTCCCCCAAGAATACTCATCTTCTCCAAGGTATGGGCACGATTTCATCACAGCTTAAGTCTTCTACAGGAAGATGCAGACTTTCTACAGGAAGGTGCAGACTTTCTACAGGAAGGTGCAAACTTTCTACATGAAGTTCTGTATTTCTACAGGAAACTTCCTGTAGAAGTTCGGGACGGCCCAGAATTCATTGTATGAGGAAATATAACGACCAAGGATCGGTTTGGGCGCATGCAAGCTACTATTGTCACCCTTACACACTATTGTCACCTCTTTCTACCACCCCTGTCGACATGCAATGAAGATACCTGCACAATCAAGGCAGATCATTGAGATTCAAGAGAAATCAATTTTTTGTTAATGAAATATGCTGAGATGCCGTGCCATACCCATCCCAGCTATCTAAGAGCCCTGTGAGCATGATCGTGGGGCCACCGTCTTCACCGTGCAGCATGCACCTGAGGAGGAAAAACTGCTACAGGACATCCTGCAGGAGTCCCGTAGCAGTTAAGCCAACTAGAGTGCACACCATTCCACCACCTGTAACATGCAAAGATCACGCGGGCGCATGCAGCTAAAGCATCAAATTCATTGTCAGCGGCCTATAAAGAGGAACCTCCGAACCTGTGCAATCACGCAGCAGCAAACAAATCCACTCATCATCATCCAAAAGCCTGAAGAATCGTGTCGCGGCCGCACAGGTAAGTGCCTCACCCTTTCTTCCGTCGAATTGCATGAATTTTACTTTGGAATGTTTGCGAGGTGTAAAGCGAATGGGTTGAGCGGTCGTATTGCCATTCGACTGGCCACGTCGACCAGTCAGTGGTCTAGTCGGATGTTTGAACGGTGGTCGTGGCAAAAAGGAACGGGCAGTGCACACGTGGGAGCCATCCAGTCGATAAAAACGAGTTTTAACAGAAGTGATGGCGGCGGATCTGCGGGGAATGATGCGGCAGTAAGGGAACTCGCAGACGAATGATGGAGTGATGTCGTCCAATGGTCTGGCAGGGACAGCTCACCCCCGTGCCACGGATTCCGCCGAATTCAAATCTAATCGGCTAGATTGCCACCCCACACATTTATCATTCACCGTTTGAAACTCGAGTGATCATCCGGATCGCTATGCAGCTCGACACTCCAAGTCTTTGGCCGTTCGAACGCCTGTTAAGCAGCACAGAGAGCGCAGACCCACTGCAATATCCTCTGGAATTCGCGCGCTGCTTCTACAGGAAAGTTGTTTCTACAGGAAATTGGGTCCTCACATCAAAAGGTGGCGGATTCAAAAGGTAAGCCTAAACCTTCCATGCAATTGGTTTTGAGGGTGGCAGAATCGACGTCTACAGTCTGGTCATAAGAAAATTTTGCAAATATTGTCTGTTGTTGCATGAATTGTTGTCCTACAGGATGTGAGTTATAGTTAAGCCGTGTTAAGGTCGTCGGGAGATAATTTTTGTGAATTGTATGCGTGGCAGAGGCGTAATTCTATGCTCTATCCCAGTTAGCCAATTTTCCTCCGCACCCGTCACCTCCAATTAACATCACAGGTTTTTCACCATGCCAGGTGGGTTCATCAGAAGGGAACCAACCGACTCCTCAAAGCTAAGAGAAAATCCTGAGGTGGTGAAGCTCTTCACGCGAGCGCAATGGATATCATTCTGTGACAAATTGCAAGGCTATGACGACGAGGTGGCAGAGGAGTTTTTGCAAGCTCTGAGGCCGAAATCCAAAACATTGGCCACCATTAACTTCAGAGGTTTGAGTCTCAAACTCACCCCACAATTCATCAGCCGAGTTACTGAGCTCCCAATGGGATTACCATGGGATAAAGAAGAAAGGAAGTTGGGCCAACAGGCTAAGAAAGACTTCTTTCCACTAGAGGAGGAATTCTCAGAAGATAAAAATGGGGTTCGTAGAACTAGTTTACTGCCACCGTGGAGTGAAGTTAGCCTGCAGATTATGAAGTACATCACCTGCGAAGGTCCGATTAGCATTGTATATGGGTACCATTTTCAGTTACTCACGGAATTAAGGCATCAGATGGACCTACCTGTAGAAAACAAACTCAGTCTCCCCTACTTTCTACTACAGTCTCTGATTGAGTGTGCCACCAAGTTGAAAGAAGGCACACCAGACCAGGTAGCCCACCATGGACTCATCAAACTCCTCGTGGAGGATGCGCTCCACACATACAAGGTTCCTCTCTCATAGGAAGCCTTCATAAATTTGACCAAGGATGGTGATATAAAGATGCTGACCGAAGAGCTCGGTTCATCTAGCAGTGAGGAGAAAGATTCAGTGCCCGCAGGGAAGAAAGACAAAGGCCAGAAGACCACGACCACGGAGTAGAAGAAAGAGCAAAAGAAGAAACAAGAGAAAAAGGGTTCCAAAGAGAAGGATGACACACCCATTTTGACGGCAAGAGAGAGAAGATTGCAAAGCAGAGTGGACAAGGCTGAGAAGGTCAACATCATCAAAAGTGCCTCAACAGCAACCGCAACCAAGTCAAAGAGTAAAACTCATGCAGCAAAACAAACCAAAACGGTGACACCTGTTTCTACAGGAAAACCGAAACCGGCTTCTACAGGAAGCCCGAAATTAACTGAAAAAGGGTCTTCTACAGGAAGCCCGAAATTAACTAAAACAGGGTCTTCTACAGGAAGCCCTGAAAAAGTGAAACCCAAGGAGAAGAAAGCTGACATTCTTGCAAGGGAGGCAGCAGCTGTGCTGGCCGCCCTTAGCACACCTCCTAAGCCAAAGGAGAAGAGAAAGAGGGAGACCCCTCTATATTTTAAAGCTAGGAGAAGTGTGAGAATAAAGACGGGCAAGCCACAGCCTCCGTCCAGCAGCCCAATCACTATAGATGATGCCCCTACTTCGCCCAAGGAGAGGTCCCCCTCAAGGATATCAGTCACCTATGAGAGGGGGAGCCTGAAGAAAACCACTTGGAAAGAAAGGTTAGACCAATTGACTACAAAAGCTCGGCTACAGGATGCTGAGGATGCTCTACAGGAAACCTTAGCCAGGCTTAAAGAAACTGAGAGAATGGAAGGAGAAGCACCCTCATCACCACTGAGGGAGGGCCAAGTAGAGCCACCAAAAGAAGTGGAGAAAGAACATATACCAGAGCCCAGCCCTCAGCCAAGTCTGAGTTCATATTACAACTTTTTAGAGGCTGGCAAAATTATACCTCAGAAATTTACTGTGCCACTGTTTTTTGCATTGGAGGAAGAAAGAGTCCGTACACACACGTGGATGAAAATAGCCAAGTCAAAGGGTGTGGCGGACATAGGTCCCTTGCAGGAGCAGCTCAAGGAGGCCAGAAGTGAATTATCCATGGCTAAACACGTGGCAAATTGCCAACGAGTGTTCCTACAGGAAGAAAACCAAAAGCTGAGATTGCAGTTACAGGAGCTGAGGGCAGGGACAGGTACATCCTCCAAGGACACCACAACAGAACAGCAAGGAAAAAAGGAACTGAACACCGGTCTTGGGGAGCCAACCACACATCTACAGGAAGCATAACAACAATCACAAATTGAGGTGCAAGCTCTCAGACAACAGCTGTAGCAGAAAGAGGCACAATTGGCCTGCATGGCCAGTTGGGCCATGGATGCTATACAATGCAGGCAGCCGGCCAAATCCTATGGCCTATACTTGAAAGACCAATGGCTGCAATTTCAAATCAATACCTTGGCGCAAAGAGGTATCTCTCAGCTCCAAGACCCGCAGCAATTCACTGAAGTATGCAGCACCAGCTCATCAGAGGATAAGGCCAAATTAGCGGAGTTCTACCTCCATAATTTGGCCCTGCCTAATGTAGTTTCATGGGATCCCAATACGGCCTTGGGAGATATGCAATTAATAGCATTTGCCTCATGGCTGAACCATGAGGACAAAAGAGCAGCAGAAGCCAAAGCGGTCATGAATCGAGAGCTGAATGATCCATTGCTCATCAGAACAGAACCAGGGGATCCAGTTGCACTAATCTCGGCACACCAACATTTGTCCACTGACCCTCAAGCTTCATTGAGATATATGGATCAATAGGCCCAAGCCATAGCTCATTATGAGGACATGGAGAGACTGTTAGGAGACAACGTTGTCCAAGCATGCACCCGCAAATGGAATACATTGGCCCACAGTCTGAAAATCTGAGAGTATCATACCCCAACTCGGATGAGGGAAGCTCTGGTACGGGTGGCCCTCTATAAGAAATCCATGCAAAACCTCCAGGCCAGTTGGATTGGCCTTAAGCTAAGCCCACCACTGCTGCTAGGATTGATGGAAGGCAGGACAGAGAAAGATGATAATGAACAGTGGGAAGAGGTGAACAGAAGGGCTGGGTTCCATATCAGCAAGGAGGACATTACTACAGAGGCTTGGGATGTAAGGGTGGCAGTAAAGGCAATGAAGGATGAGGAGTTGGACTAGTTGCTCAAGGATGAGCAAATATTTTAGCTGGGGAGTGATGATGAGCCCCAAACTTTGGTAACATTTTGGGCTCATTTGGCCTACTTACCTTGCTCAACCCTTCATTTTTTATCACTTATGCATCATTTCTTAGTATATTCATGTTATTTGTAGGAAGGAGGGCAGTCATTATGCCTATGTGGCTAATACATGTTTATTTCCGGTTTTTTTGACATTAAATGGAGTAAAACCACGCAGATGGAGGCAAGGAGACAGCCAAGGTGGCATTGCGGTTTTGTATGAAGGTTGTCCACAGCCTTGAATGACCTTCCTCGTGATCTCCACCCCAACTCTGAGCTCCAACAGCTATCACCACCGAGCTAGAAGGCAGCCAACGGATTCTACAGGAACAACAGTTTACTTTTAGTTTGACAGCCAAGCCCCACTAATTTCAGAGGCCAGCTTGGCCCTCATAATGTATAAATATTGAGGTTGTAGCCTTCGATGGAATCTTTTGAAAACTTTGTTATTTATCCTAGACTACGAGCTGATAGCTCTTTTTTTTGCTCTTTGTAAGCCATTTTTGGCATGTTGTTAGACTTTTGACTATGATCTATTAATAAAAGGCAGGCAGACTTGAGTTCAATTCTGAGTTCTTAGAGGAGCTATAGCTCTCAGGTTTGTGCCCAACCTGAGAGCAATAGGCCTCCTTTCTTTTTATTGTTACTTGTCTTTCCTTTCAGCATTTCATTTCTTTGCCTTGACATGCACGTAGAAAACACAGTTTGCTGATTCGAATTTCTTGATGTGATTAAGTAGGTTATTTTTATGGATAAAGTGCTTTCAGCAGTTTAGATTAGAGTAGGAGGATTAGAATTCATCAGAGTTCCGAGAAAAGATTGACCGTACACTCACTTCCACCTCTGTTTAGAGATTGGGAGTGTAGACCGTGCCAACCACCAAAAAATGCAGTTTTACATGTTCATGCAAGCTTTAAAGTAATATTTCCATTGGTAGAAGTGTCCATGCATTTAGATCTTGAGCAGTAACTCTTTGTTTCAGCAACATGCACGATTCTCCCTTAACTTCCATTGCTGTTCTTTGGCTTTTTATAAAACAGTTAGAATAGGTTGATGAATTCTCGGTTTTGTGCAAGACAGAGGTGATTTGTTTCATTTACACTGCGCAGCACCACTCTATCATTTCCTTATCCTTCTCAGCCATGCCTAAGCCATCTCCTTACCTCCCAGCTAGATCATTTGCCCACCAACTCTTCTATCATCCACGTTGTTTTATCTTTTCGGCCTTCCATTGCCGCTACCCTTCTATCGACCAGCCAGCTTTACACACCCCCTCTCCATCTCATCTCTCTGTCCATAAGCCATCACAAGCTCCCCTCTCATCCTACCTATCCACCCATACAGCTCATTCACTCCTCCATCACCCAAAACTCCGATTGCAGAACATCCTGTAGAAGTTAGCAGACTTCTTGTAGAAATCCCGAGCTTCCTGTAGGATCCCCTGCAGACATCCTGTAGAAGCTTGCAAACACGGTTGCCAGGCATCTGAACATTGTGAACTTCTGTGGAATGATGTTAGGGATCCCCTGGAACCTCTCAGAGTCCTCCTGACCTTTTCCAAGCCTTCCTCCCCTTGAACTACCCCTGCACAGTCAAGACCCAGTAAGAAGCACAATCATAATAACTCCAACCACTTGAGCAAAAATACAAAAACATGTTCTCTTTAGATGAAAGTAGTTTAAACTCATGCATCTCATCTCACTAGAAGTAATGACATCATTTTTAGAAGTTTCATTCCCACCATTGCATCGTAAGGATTAAGCTGGTCAGATTAGGGTTTACTAGGGTTTCCATGTTTTGTTGGCTTTCAGTTCATTCTTGAAAAGTAGGTTAGTTTCATTTGAGATAGCTTTCATTCATCACTTAAAAAGCTTCTTCTGAGAACATATAGAAGTTGACTTGAGCCCTAGCGGACTTGTGCCAGCTGACCAAGTGACAGCTGCGACAAGAGCTAGTACTTGTGCATACAGCACCGTCGCTTCCAAGTTTGTTACGAACTACCGGGTTGATAAAATTAGAGAAGGAAGCTCCAGGAGTTGTAGCATTATTGCTACAATACTGGAGCCCACCAGGTTGGAAAACCCAAAGCAAGCCAACATGACGCTGACATGATGTAGGTAGAAGCACCTTCGTCGATGACAATTCTGTGTATACCCTTACATTTCGAAAAGATTTGCACCTAAAATGCAAGCTGGTGAGAAAGGGGAGGTTTACACTTTTCCATGTCGAAAATTGAAAGCATGGAATCCTGTGGGTCAATATCACCAATGGCCGAAAGCAAATCTTTCCTTTGTGTTAGACATGTTTGTAATACTTCGAGCACTGACATAGCTGACGATGCTTGCGCCAAGTCTTCTACAATGCTATAGTTTTGGGCGACATGTGCATATGTATTGTGCATTATGTCTCAAAGTGCCCCTTTAGGAGGGCAAATCACAAGGTCAGCAACTAGCCTTTCGATATGCAAATCATTAGACGGCGATGGGATTTGAATTGAGGAAGGTTCCTTTGCATGAGTGATAGGAGGTCCATAGGATTTGGCTCTTGTTTGTAGATCTATCGTTTCAAAGGTGTAAACGGTAGAGGATCCTTCACCAGCTGAAGGATGTTGTGAACCACTGTTGCCCCATTGCAGGGGTTGGGGTTGGTTTGCAATGAGGTGTGGCTGCTGCTGAGTGGGGAAAGGATTATTAAGGACAATAGGGGTCCTACTAGTATCGTTTTTAGTAATGAAATCTATGCATTCCTGAAGATGCAGACACAGATATGTCATGTGGTCTTGCACATAGATTTTACAAGGGAATTAGATGGGTTTATCGTTTACATCGTCAGGAGGTGTAGTAGCCTTCTACTTTGGTTTTTGTTGCTTTTCTGACTGCTCCTTAGAAGGAGCGGTATTTTTCTTATTCTTCTTGTTCTTACCATTGGGTTTTTGCATAGATTGCACAGAGTTTATCGCGGTGGTAGGAAGAGCAGTCAATTTGGTAGAGGGATCCACTAACATCTGGGCAATGTGACCACTGAGTTGTTTTACAGTAGCCCTGGAGGTTGTGCCGATAATCCCATCGGCATGTTGTTATGAAACCAGCTCACAAAAAGATAGAAAATATAGATCAATGCCTTAGAATTCAGCCTCTTCGAGGGGGCAACCTCCTTTACATTACATAAATGAACAATTCTTGGATGATTCAAATGACAAAACCTCCTTTCTATATATAGGAGTCTAAGGAGTCACAATATAACCTAGCCGACCTAACAATAATAATATAAAGCCACAAAAATAAAAACAGAGGGATTCTATGGGGCACAGTAATAACAATATGGGGACAATAGGGGCACAACAATATTAATAAGCGATAAAACTACAATAGTAATGGGGTAATCACTAGTATTATATGGACCTAACATGACCCTCTCCTTTAAAAAAGTGTTGTCCTCAACGCTTGAGTAGATCTGGATGCTTCTATATAAAATTCTCATCCTCCCATGTGGAATATTTAGCGGATAAGTTCTTCCACTTGATGAGATACTCCGAAATTGATCGATTTCATAGCTATCGAGTTCTTGTTTCTGTGACTGCTTCCAGTTCCAATATAATTTTTCCTTCCTCATCAAGTTCTGGAAATATTGTTTGAACTGGGAGCTTGTCTCCTATAACCTTCTTTAAACATGAAACATGGAAAATTGGGTGCACTCAAGAAGTTACAGGAATCTCCAATTTGTATGCCATAGTACCAATCTTTTGTAACACCTTGTACAAACCATAATACTTTGGTGATAATTTATTATCCTTCTTAGCTTGCTTGAGGGACATTTGTTTATATGGTTGTATCCATAGGAATACCCAATCACCTACATCAAAACTTCTTTCGCTGCGATGTTGATCTGCCTATTGTTTCATTCTATTCTGTGCCAACACGAGGTTATCCTTTAAGAGTTGGAGGACTTGTTGTTGATGTTCGATGTGATGTTCCACTACTTGAACCTTAGAATTTTCTCTTAAATATGATGTGATGGATGGTGGATGATATCCATAAAGTGCCATAAATGGGGTGATTTTTGTTGCCGTATGGAAGGAAGTGTTATACCACCATTTAGCCAGAGGCAACCATTTGACCCATTGTGTCTGTTTATCAGATACAAAGCAATGAAGATATCCTTCCAAACATTTGTTTACTATCTCAGTTTTCCCATCAAATTGAGGATGGTAAGATGAGCTATGAGCTAAATGAGTACCAAGACAAGAAAATAATTCTGTCCAAAAATTTCCAGTGAAAATGGGAACTCTGTCACTTACAATAATCTTTGGGTTTCCATGTAGCTTTTGAATTGTTTCCATAAATGCAGTAGAAACTGTATTGGCTTTAAATGGATGTGATAATGCACAAAAGTGTGCATAATTGGTAAGTCTGTCAACTACAACCATGATGACACTCTTTCCCTCAGACTTGGGTAAACCTGTGATAAAATCCATTGAAACCTCCTCCAAACATTGGCTTGGAATGGATAAAGGTTGTAATAGACCTGGGGTCTTAATTGTTTCAACTTTATTTTGCTGGCAAACCAAACACTCTGCCACAAAATTTTGAATATCTGATTTAAGGCCATCCCAAAAAAATTCCTTCTTAACCCTGTGGTAAGTTTTTAAAAATCCTGAGTGCCCTCCTAAGGGAGAAGTGTGCAATTCCAAAAGAATATTTTGTTTGAGTTGGGAATTCTTACAGAGGTATAAGCGATCTTTGTACCATAGAAAATTGTTTCGCTAGCCAAATGTATCATATGTACTGGAATCTTTTTGTAACTTTCGAATAAGCTCCCACACTTCTTCATCATTCTTCCATTCCTCCCCTGCTTCGTTTATCCAATCTAGTTGGATAATAGAAATGGTGCACAACAATGCTTCCACATCCTCATCCTTTCTCGAGAGTGCATCTGCCACCACATTTTGCTTCCCTTTTTTGTAGATGATTTCAAAGTCATAACCCAACATCTTTGTGACATGTTTTTGTTGCTCTTCAGAGGATAATCTTTGTTCTAAAAAGTATTTAAGGCTATCATGATCCATTTTTACCTTGAAGTTTCTTCCCATTAGGTAGAGTCACCATTTCTTAAGTGCATGTAGTATTGCCAACATTTCCTTCTCATAAATAGCTTTGTGTAAAACCTTCCCTTGACTGGACGACATTGAAAAGCAATGGGTCTTTCATCTTGCATTAAAACAGCACCAATTCCATTTCATGAAGCATCACATTCCACAATAAAGTTTTTTGTGAAGTCTGGTGTAGCTAAGACCGGTGCTTGGTACATTGCCTCTTTAAGATGTTCGAAGGCCTTTGCTGCTTCTAGAGTCCATGAAAATGCATATTTCTTCAATAATGTTGTTAGAGTTGCTGCTATTCTCCCATAATTCTTAACAAATTTGTGATAAAACCTGGTCAACCCGAGAAATCCTCACAGATACTTTATGGATGTGGGGATTTTCCATTCCTTAATGGCTTTAATTTTGCTAGGGTCTACCTTAACTCCTTCATGAGATACAATATGACCCAGATATTCCACCTCTTCTACTCCAAATAAATATTTGGATCTTTTTGCATATAATTGTTTCTCCTCCAATAGTTGTAGCACCATGTCAACATGTTCAACATGATCCTTCCAAGACTTGCTGTAGATTAGTATATCATCAAAAAATACTAACACAAATTTTCTAAGGAAGGGTTTGAAAATGGAATTCATCAAAACTTGAAATGTAGAAGGTGGCAAAAAGCCATGACCAAAAATTCATAATAACCCTCATGAGTTCTAAATGTTTTTTTCGGAATACCTTCAGTCTTCATTCTGAATTGATGATATCCTGAATGAAGATTCAACTTGGTGAAGTAAATTGATCCATGCAATTCATCCAATAATTCACCAATGACAGGAATGGGAAACTTATCTTTAATAGTGAGCTTGTTGAGCTCCCTATAATCCAAACACATGCACCATGATCCATCCTTCTTGTGCACCAATACTACTGGAGCGAAGAAAGAACTTTGACTAGGTTGAATTATACTAGTCTCTAGCATTTCTACAACCATACATTCAATTTCACTCTTTTGGGCATAGGGATATCTGTACGTCTTGATGTTTTGAGAAACACTTCCTGGAATCATATGAATAGCATGATCATGATCACGAATAGGTGGGAGACCTTTGGGAGTCTCAAATACCTTGGAATGATTGTCCAAGACTTTTTGGAGATCTAGAGAAATAGATGATTCCAATGTGGAAACATCTAGCGAACATAATTGTGAAATTACACCTCTTTGTTCCTTTCTTAGAGGCTTTGTCATACCGTTAGAGTTGATTATCTTTCCTAGTTTCCCTGCAATACGCCTTAATTCAACTTCGTTTCCTTCCGAATAAAATTTCATGAAAAGTTCTTGTAAATTAAAAGCTATTGTACCCAAGGATTGTAGCCATTGGACTCCTAGTACAACATCAGCACCTCTCATTGTAATGGAAAGCATTGGGCTAGTCAATACATATTCTCCCATGGATAGCTTGATATTATGGCACTTTCAACGAAATTTATCATTCCTCCATTTGCAAACATAACTTAACACTCTGGTGTTGGATATACGAAGCAATTCAATTCTTTTGCTATCTTACACTGAATAAAATTGTGGGTACTTCTTGAATCAATCAACACTATTACCTTTCTCTTCTTGATTTTTCCTTCTATCTTGATGGTTTGAGGAGTGGTAATTCCAGCCAATGCGTTACAAGATATGGTCAAATTCATTTCTTCTTTATCTAGGCTTTGTTCTTGGAGTATATCCTCTTCTTTTGACCTTTCTTGCTCCTTTTCTTCTTCCTCATCACAATCTATGTAGAATAATTTCTTCTCAGCACACTTATGACCTTTAGTGTATTTGCTATCAAAACTATAACAAAGACCTTTTGCTCTTTTTTCTTCCAATTGTTGTGGTGTCAACCTTATAGGTTGCGGAAGACTAGGGGCAACAACACTTCAATCCTTATAGTTGTGAGTGCTATGCTTCCTGGTTGCCATAATTTTGCTTTCCATTTTTCTTGCTAACCTGAATGCCTTCTCTAATGAATCAAGTTCCCAGAGGCGAACATCATGTTGGATATTATCCTTTAAAGTCCCTATGAACACATCAATCCTATGCTCTTCTAGAATATTTTTTACCCTTATGTTCAATTTTTGGAATTCCTCAATGTGCTCCATTATTGAACCGTTTTGTTTGAGACTTATCAATTAGCTAAAAAAAGTGTTGCTTTTTATATCCTCATAATGTGCTATCAATTCTTTCGTAAAATTTTCCCAAGTGATAATTTTTTTGCTAGAGCAAAGCCATTGATACCATACAAACTTATTTGGTTCCAAATATAAAGTTTCAATATGTACTTTTTGTGTGTTTTTCACATTATTGAGATCAAAAAATTGCTCCATCTGTAATATCCATGTTGCGGGATCCTTGCCATCAAACTTCCTCATATCGTTTTTTGGAATATGGTGGGTCTTCGGTCCAACATTAAAGTCTATGAAATCATGATTAACATTTCTTTTGTTCTCATCATGAGTTTCCTTTACTACCCTTTCACCATTAGTAAGCAATACTTGTAGAAACTTTGTCAAATCTGTCTTCAAATATGTCTTCAAATCTATCTTCAAATCATCCATGTTAGCTTCCATGTCATTCATCTTAGCTTCTACGCCTTTCTTTAAACCATCCATCTTAGATTCTGTTACATTCTGTGCAAGCGACACTTGTTTCACTTGGTCTCGTAATTTTGATATATCATGTTGCATTTCTTCCTCTTCTTCATGTGTCATGCTAGAGCTTTCAGGTTGCTTTCTAGGTGTTTGTATTTTCTTTCCTTGGGGCATCAATTACCAATAATAATGCTTCACTATGCCCTTTGAATTCCTTCAAACTAATTTTTCAAACCAAGCTTATGCAAAAATTTAAAAAACTAAACACCTTTTTTCACTTTGTAGGAGCTTGATATTGAATTTGACGTATCTCTGTAATTTCGGATCATAGAGTTCTGAAATTGTGAATTGTAGTAGCCCACTACGTCCTCTTTCCAATGCCACCAGTCTAATCCAAAGTGGATTCTCCAGGGAAGAGTTATGCCAAATCTCCCACAGTGACCTGATTATAGACTAGTTCAGTAGAGCGAACTTGTACAACGTGTCACAAGTCACTATTTCGACCTATGGCTTTGAAAAACACATAAAAAAAACTATAGTCTATCCTCTTTTTGTACCTTCTTACAAAATTTCAATCAGATGCTCAGAGAGAAAGTTATGACGATTTTCCCCAGGTCACTTGTTGGAATGTAATTCAGGAGTCTGCAAAAAAACCAAATTCCTCAGACCATATCTCCACAAATATAGTGTAAAAAGCTTTGAAATTTGGATCCGACGTTCAGTGAAATTTCCTCTCAAATGGGTTTTTTATTTTAGCTTCTGAAACGTTGTAGAAAAAAAGTTATAGCGAAAATACCACGATGACCTATTTGGAGCAGCGAAACCCTAGAATCCAAAGCTCTGATACCAAATGTTATGAAACCAGCTCACAAAAAGATAGAAAAGATAGATAACCACCTTAGAATTCTGCCTCTTTGAGGGGGCAACCTCCTTTACATTACATAAATTAACAATTCTTGGATGATTCAAATGACAAAACCTTCTTTCTATATATAGGAGTCTAAGGAGTCACAATATAGCCCAGCCAACCTAACAATAATAATATAAAGCCTCAAAAATAACAATAGAGGGATTCTATGGGGCATAGTAATAACAATATGGGGACAATAGGGGCACAAAAATATTAATAAGGGATACAACTACAATAGTAATGGGGTGATCACTAGTATTATAGGGACCTAACACGTGTGCTCTGGGATGATGTGTAGCGAAAGAATTAAATTTGCGAGGGGCATCGGGGATTATGTCGTAAAGAGTGCCAGACTGTGAATATATCAGATCTAAATGCTGTGCACGACACATGGATTGGTCTTCTGTGATCGTACCACCTAAGGCAACATCTTTAATGATTTGGGGGAGTATGGACTTGCAGAACCAATCCGTTAAGAGATAGTCTGGGAAGGGAGCTTTGACTAACCTCTACCTATGTCTCCATTCATGTATATGATCAAATATGTGGGTGGCGATAGCCTGGCATAATGAAGTAAGGAGTTCTATGCCAGTCTCATAGTGGATGGGTAGCTGGAAGTACTTTAAGAATTCCATCGCCAGAGCATCAAAGGTATTTACTGGTGCACCTGGTAACTCGATGTACCAGTTGGTTGCGTTGCCAGTAAGGGTGCGGGAAAAAATATGTAACCAGACACTATCATCAACCATGGAGTTAGAAACACACCAAAGATGATAGGTGGTGTTATGGGTGCTCAGATCCTCCCCTTGGTTCCCTTTGAACTTGGGGATGGCTGTTGGTATTTAATGCGGGATTGGCGGCTAGAGTAAGTTATGATAGATGGGGTCATTTGTAAGCTTGTACAAGTCAGGGATATCTAACATTGCCAAGAAAGGTAGAGTGTGTAATGCCCCCAACTCGAACTAAGGCAATGACATATGACTTGAGGATCCTTGTTGTCCTCCCATTGTTTGAGTCCTGATATTATACATAGGTTGCATGGTATAGTAGTTGCCTTGGGGTATGCAATTGTAATGTTGATTTCCATGGGGATTGTGATGCTAGGGTATAGCATTTCCCCCAGGATAAGTAGTGCCCCCTTGACTCATTTGAGGTTGTGAGTAGGGTGCCCCCATGGATTGGTTGGGACCTCCTTGAGGATTCCCACCTCCCACAGAACTAACCATATTTCCTTGACTGACATAAGGAGTGCTCATGTCAATCAGTGACTAACCATGCATATCTAAAAATGGAGGGGGAACTGTTACATTCTCGACTGGTATATGCATATTGGGAGTGCCCCGAGATACTTGAATCTGGGGGTTAGAACTATACAATGGATGCCAACTATATTGTTGGTTGAAGGGACCCACACTAATTGTGCTATATTAAGCATTATAAGGAGCGTTGTATGTAGCACTTGTCGAAGGTATAGAGTTTGCACTAAGGGGGTGGAGCCTAGCATAGGCTAGGTTCCACTCATGGAGGGTGTCATGTGAGTGTTTGTACCTGGGACAAACGGGATAGTAGGGTTCGCCATCAATGGTGTGGTGGTGATTGTCGACTAGGGAAGTGGTGGGAGACAAAAAGTGTCCAAAAAGTTTCATGACCCATTAATAATTGACGGGATGGATGGAAATGTTCCAACTGAAGGCACAGGTGGTATAGGTGCCACGTGAACCAAGAGTGGGTCCAACAAATTCGTGATCAGAGGGTTGTAGGGAGGAAGAAATCCTACAGTGAATAAATCCTCCGATAAACTTGAATCGTCAGTTGTCCAAACTGATTCTATGTGAGATCTGGAGACTGATTTCCTAAAGATGGGGAATCCAGTTCACTGGATCTTGGCAGATCTTCCATTGGAGGAAGTCCTAACAATCATCTAGATTGAGGATGAGGGCTAGATGTAGCCACGATGACTGTTAATTTTTATCAATAAATTTTATTGTGCTATTTGTTAAAGTCTCAATGATAACACGTGGATGCCTAAAAAATAAAAAATAAAAGTAAAAAATACACTAAGTGAAACAATCAGCAAACAGAGGGAAATGACCATGTTTGATAAGCACTGATCACTGGAGATGAAACCTAGTATCACAATGAATAACATAGAGGGCCAGCCAAATGTACAGTTATGGTTATTCTAGAGCTTCACTCAAACCTCAGGTTGAGGGGCTAAGTACTCTTGTGAAGACAATCACCCTCCCAAAAATTGAAAACAAAGTAGGTACGTCTGTGTCAGGTACCAGGGCAGCTCTCCCCAGTCACCTTGTGTAAGTCCCTAAAAGTATGGCCACTAAGGATACCTCAGATCACAGACACTACTGGGAGGGACAGAATCGCAAATAGTACGTTGTGTGGGCAGGATACCTGAGTCCCTGACTCAGCTCCAAAATCCTTGAAGGGATCCCAAATACACAGAATACCCAAAGGAGTTGTAAACGAAAGAGGGCTACATGCACTTACAGTCCGATGTTGTCTCGTATCTAGCTTCACTTTAACTGGAGTGGTCTTGGTAGTATATGTGTAGAAGGAATTTTCTCTCTTTTAATGACACTAATTTTGGTTTCTGATCTTGGGTAGTTTACTCACACTACCTATCCCAAGATCCTAACCTGAACCAATGTTTGTTTGCTCTATCAAGAGTTGCTGATTGATTTTAGGTAAATTTTATGTGTACTTTTTTAGTGTCTTCGGTAGGGGTGTTAATGTATGATATGTGGTGGGACTCTGACTCAAAAATCATGCAAAATACAATGCTTGAAAATATTCAATTCGATGAACTAAGTTGTATTCTACAAGTGAGATTCTTTCATACATTCATATTTGTTCCATGCATCTTAGTCATTATAACACACTCATAGCCAACAGAAATATTTCCAATGATATCTAACAACTATTTGAAACCAAAATAAAGCATATTTTAACCAAATAAGTAGAAGAATGAATAAAAAAAATGTTGATTTTTATTTTATAAAAGATTTTTAAGAAAGAAAAAAAAACTATTTCCTAAACAAAAAAAACAAAAAAATCTTTTAGGACACAGATCTTGCTAACAAACTACAATTGTAGATCCTTTCTCAGTCCATGAGCATGTTTCCCATCCCTTTGAGCTCACAGACACAGCTTCATGTCAAAATTTGGGTGACTAACGCTCTGTAGCAGAGTCTACAGAGAGTTACTAGTCCACTAATGCACTATTTGTGCAGACACAGAGCTTTATAAAGCTCTGTTTGCTCTGCTAACTTGCGTTAGTGTGGGAAAAGGGTTCAAAACAGGGCTTTGGGGATCAGATCCAAGGCTGAATGTATGACGGAACAATGCAACAAGGTCTTGATGGGCCAGAAAAGGAATGTAGAAGTAAGGGGAGGTCTAGAAGGAGAAGGAAACTAAGAACTGTCCAGGTGAACTGGAAACTAAATGTATAGTCCCCAGCGGAGTCGCCAATTCTACTATATGATAAAATGCACGGTGTATGGAGAATGGGGATACCCTCAAAGGTCTTCCTGGGACCTTTAGCAGACTGTAAGATTATTTGTAATTGTCACAAAGTTACATGCATGTCCATAAACAATAACGAACTATCAAAGCAAGACAGATTGATTACCTCAAGCCTATGTGTATATTTGTTGGAGAGCGCAATGCAGCTAGGTGGAATTCCCCTAAGTCGGCTCCAGATCAAGTCCTGCACATAGAAGAGACAAACATAATCACATCATACAACCTTATTAACTAATACATGAATATATAAAGACATCTAGTTACACATAAATAAGCTACTCATGCTAAAAGGTATTGGACAAAAATGTAAATGAATGATAGTACCAACACCACGAAGTAGAGAGTACAACTACAGTTCTATATTAATGTTGGAAGAGTGATTACAACCATCTGTTGCAATATCCTTCCCTTACCCCTCCAGCTCCTCTCTCTCTCTCCCTTCTTACCAACTTCTTATGCATAGATTTGAGACTATGCTCGACACTGAAGTAAGCTGTCCTTTCAAATGATCCGACCCCCATCACCATAGCCCTAGCTTTGCTTATGTAGTAATTGAGTTAGGGTTTCAAAGTTCCTCCATGAGTCTCTTAAGGTAAAAGAAATGATGTTGCCATGCTTTTCAGCTCTTTCCCATTCGCTTCCTTCATTGTCGAACTTTAGATGTTTCCTTGCCTTTTTGAGTAGATTTAGGAGGGAATATAGAGATATTTATGAGTCAATTCACTCCTTTGACCTCTATATTCTCATTAGGATCCACTAACGCTATCCCTGAACCAACAAGTAGAGTTAGTAGGGTCACTAACGCTCCCTTAGGCTTACAGAGAAGCTTTATAAAGCATGTTGTCAGTGTATAGCCAATGTTAGCATGGAAGCAAGGCTTGGGATCATGGTCTTTGCTTCAGCTATTATGTCTTTCCCCTCTGAGCTGATGAGGGGGTCATTTTTCTATATAACATGTAGATTCATCTAGTTACATAGATTCATCTAGTTACCATATACAAGTGAGTTGTTCTGCTACAAGTGGGTTTCCATTAAGTACAACACATGTATCATAATGCCAATAATCACCCCTTTGGACTCGATGTCAACCATGTTGGTGTTGATTACTGCAAGTTGTAGAAATTGTTAGAGATAACAAGCAACATCAAAATACCTTCCCCCTTTGACATCAAGGGCAAAGGGTGGACCAAGATACTCTCCCCCTTTGATATCAAGGGTAAAGGGCTGATCAAAATGAAGACTTTCATATCTGGACAATTGAATATGAACATTGAGCATGCTTCCCCTAGGCACATGGTGAATTCTATGATTAAACTCCCCCTTTGTACATGATGATATGCACTATATCGTCCCTGCTACCCCTCATCACATATAGAGTCTTTAAAAATATTTTCCAAACGAATACCATGATTTTATAACTCCAATATTTGAGTATGACCTTCCTATCAACAATGACTCATACATACATCAATCTCCCAACCAAGTGGGGATATACAAAATTTGACTCATCTACCCAACCAAGTGGGGATACAACAATTGTTTATACATGACTAAAATATAGAAATTATTACATCATCCTTCCTATGCATAGTGGGAATTCAAATAACATCATATGAATAAGAAGGACTCATTAAAAAAAAACGACAGACAGAGACATATTATTACATCATGGTTCTTTATATGACCTTTACATCTAATGACATACTTGAAATTTATAGTAGAGACCAAAGATCTAAACAAGACCATAATAGTCATCAACAAATAGCATACACCATGTATGATTTACACCATAAGCATTTGTCAGCAACATCCAGACAACAACCTGTATATCTCCATCATCAGTTCCCAAGATATGACAATGTAATATCATCAAGCCTATGAAAAAGTATGTCAAATATAGATATCAACTCATCCTCTTGATCTCATCAAGATCAACTTGCTATGTTTCCTTAGTAAAGAGAGCCTTATCATAACCTTCCATGAATCAACTAAGAATATGTCATATCTCCAAGCAGTAACAAAAAATTATTCACATCATATCATATGAATGTGAAAACACCGTAGTCATTATTTATGATCATAACATCAACAAGAATTTCATGATATTTCCACAAGAACCCTCAGTATATCAACCCTGTATCATCATTAGGAAACATACCACATGTGATAAGCATCAACCATGATAATCGACATATGTGAGTATCAAACCTATTGTCATAAAGTAAGAAGGCATCATCATTATGTGACTAAGTAAGCCATGTATCTAAATATCTATGTCTTCAAATAGCTATGCCTGCAATAACACCATTCTCTTCACCAACCAACAATATTCATCAATACGCAATTTAAGTAATCATCCTTTATCTAGCATAATGTATATCCATCAAAGAGATAGCAATATGTATCTAGCAAACCATGAGCTCATAGTCATTTATCAAGCTTTCTTGAAACCATCAACAACAACAATCCACAAACATGTGAGAGCCAATAACTATAGGAATCCAGCATCATAACTACACCATATGAACTTTATGCATCTTTGAAGGCATGATGACAACAACATAAAAGAACTGAGTGGATCATCATCAAATAATGAAGTTGTGTACTCAATCTTTGTACTTCTCCTTGTCCTTATGAATATCACCATGTAAGAAACATATATGTATTGTATGCATCATCAAAATTCATCCACAATCACCCATAAATCTCATCTGAATAACAACTATGTATCCCCAAGCATTACAAGTATCATCCTCATAGGCAACTCATAACCGCAACATAGCATGATGTATCATTTAAACACTTTAGCCACATACACATCATTACCATTGATAATAATCATTAGGTACCAAAGACTTCTAAACATAATTCCAAGAATGAAATATTAGAAGCATAACATATTCTCCCCCTGAACCTGTGCCACTTTTTCACTATCAGATCTTATCGTTACAAATATCAAAGAAATATCAAGGCATCATGATCAATCAGGTATACATCAAGTTATCAACAACTTATGAGGATCAAAATAAATTCTAAATAACATCCATAGACTGTATCAATAAATCATCAAGATATAAAAGATAATTGATAATTGTCTGAACCATATCAGATCATTTTTATGAGTCTGTCCCACTACTTCTTCATCAAACCAACATATACACGACTATGAAACTTCGAACTCATGTATATACATGACTTGTCTTCATGATAACTGCATATGAGAATTAAAACACAAAAATTTCATACTATCAGTTTCTCTTGAGTCTATTCTATCTGTATACTAAGCTATGCCACATATTCTAACTGTACTTCCTTCTTCTTCCATACCTTGGAGTGTGATGATGTTTTCTCCTTTTGGTATGTTGGCCAAATTTTTCTCCTGCATTCTTTTGCTATATACCCAAACTTGTTACAAGCATAACATCTTATATGTTTCATATTCCCTTTATAGAAGTTAATGGCTTTATGAACAAACATATTACAGGAAAAACAATATCCCTTAAAGTACTTGGAAGCTTATGATATTTTTGTGTGATGGTTATTAGCTTGAATCATTCTACTTCTGCATCTAGTTGCAACATGTCCAAAATTATGACATATAAAACATTCAACATTGTTCATTAGAGGAAAGCACCAATTATCACTTCCATATTTAGGAGTAAATGATTTTATTTGAAGTATTTATTTCCTTGGTTGTTGATGGGGTTGACCTCTTATCTCCTTATTGATCATTTCAGATTTTTCATTAGAGTTCCTTACTTCAATTTGTGAGCAAGATTCACCTTTAACAGTTTCATGAAAACCAAGACCAGATTTGATGGCAAGAGACCTTTGACTACTAAGAATATCATCCAAAATCTTATTACTATCTTGAAATCGTAAAAGTTTATCCTTTTCTTCTAATTTACCTTTTAGGATTTTTACCTCAACTTGGTATTGTTCATCCTTTTCAAGATATTTCCTTTTCATGATTTCTTCTTCTTTTCTTCCTTCTTCCACTTGTTGCCTTAATTCAACAACTTCATTTTCTTGTTCTTAAAATGCTTGGAGTAGTTCTTCATTCTTCTTATTTGAATTTTTGAGATCTTCTTTTAGAGAAATGACCATAACTTCAAGACCTTCACAATAGCTACTTCTTTCTATAACTTCGTTGGTTGTTGTGTCCTTTTCATTCACTTCATTTCTCAATGATGTCACTTAATTTTGCAGCCTTTGACTTTGATCTTCCTTTTCTTTGTACTACTTCTTTATTTTGTTTCCTTCCTCCAACTAGGCCTTTAACCTGGTAACTTCTTCTTTGTAGGCACATTCCCTTTTATCAATTAGATATTTTTTATCTCTAACTGTGTCTATGAGCTTTTTAAATTCTACCTCTATTTGATTTCTTTCTCTTTCACCAATAAGAGAAAATTTAGTTGTTTCACTATCACTTTCATTATCTTCAATTGAATAGAGAAATGTATCACCAAAGGACAACAAATTTGTACCTGATAGTTCTTTTGCTTGTTCATCTTCATTCTGAGTTGATTCTGAATCTGAAGAGTTGCTTCCACATAAAGGCCAATCATCTCTCCCACTTTCACAGTTACTTTGAGATGTCTTCTTCTTTGAAGGTGCTTTATTCTTTAGCTTCTTTCCCATTGTTACTACAGATCTCCTTCAAGCGATCAAGCTTCTGCCAAAGGACCTACTCTGATACCAATTGTTGGGAATAATACTGAGAGGGGGAGGGGTGAATTAGTATTTTAAAATCAATAAATTTTTCATTTCCATAATGAGATTTAATATGCGTTACTTGAGTGGAGGTAACTCGCGTGTGTACGCAATTGTTCTTAAGGCAACCTACATATATTCAATGAACTTATGATTCAATTAATTCATCATATGTTAATCTTTAATCAGTGCATCAATAATTTATTAAACATGAAATAATAACCATGTGAAGTAATAATAGAATAAACCATCACACATAAGAAACACACATGAACACCAAGATTAAGGTAGAAACTTAATGTGGGTGAGAACCACCTAATGATGTCATCTTTGTCTTATTTTGATAATAATAAAATATGTTTACAATATTGCACTGGTGGAGACTCATACCAATACGTAGGCACCCACCTGGAGAAGGCTACATCCTTCTCTTGTTCACCAACTTCTTCTGGAAAGGAGCTACAGCCCCCTAGCTCTTGTACTATCTAATATGTTTACTAGTATGTAGGCTATGACCTACAAATGGCTACAACCTTCACTCATTCCTCAGATGCTACTGGAAGGGAGATCCAACCCCCTAATCAAATCCCAACCACTACTGGCAGGAAGCTTCGACTTCCTTACTAAAGGCTCCAACCCTCAGTATCCTCCAGGGACCACGTTTCATAAACTTTCAGACTAGATACTCCTGGTACACAATACTACAACATGAAGGCCACTTTTCATCAAATTTTCATACTAGACCCATTAGTAACATTGAAGCTCAAAATCAATCATCACTGCATTACATCCATCAACCAATTGCTGAAAATCAATCATCAATCTCTAAATCAACCATAAGTGAATCAATCAATCACCAAACCTCTGACATACTGAATCAAACCATCAATCGACCTCTGACATACTGAATCAAACAATCATTGAACCTCTGACAAAATTGAATCAATCATTCATTCAAACTTAATCAATTCCAACCAATCAACTGGAACAGACAAATCACTGTAACCAGTACACAGATCTAAACTCAGAACACTGCATCAAAGGCTAGAACCAACTGTAACCTCAAAAATCATGTGTCAAACTATATACACTTATTCAATGAAGCCAATCTATGTGTGTAAACAACTTTCTTTAGCCTAACCCGTGTATGCCTATAAATATAATGAATCATAAAACCTCTAAACTACAAACTATACCAATCAGTGACATTCTAAAGATCTGTTGTCAATTTACAGAGTTCTAAACAGATAGCAACAAGGATCACCCTTCTTACTCAGTTGATCAATCAATGAGACTCAATCTCCTTATACAATCAATTTTACTTTCATATCTAATGAAAACATCATTGACAAACAATAGTAAACCAACACCACTGACAAGATAGATCAATCATATTTGAACAACAGACTTTTATTCTGCATACGCTACTTGGAAATGTTGAACTAGTATGTATATGCACCTTCACCAAGGCAAACCAGCATGTCTATCTGCAATTACTTACTTATAACTTTGCAGCCATTCCAAACTTCAGGAATACCCATATCAATACATGTAAAGAATAAAACACTCGTTAGCATTTAGATCTAGTCTATCCATTATCATATCACATAATGATAAGTCGTTATGATCCCGATCCATTATTAGATCTCATCCATCATCAAGAACTCAGGTGCATACTTTGTCTAGATCAAGAAAAGCATCAAAAACCCATAACATGAATATTTGCTTTTTGATCTAGCACTTCATAAGATATTCATTACTGGTGGACTTATTCCTTTCATCTTATACTCCTTATATAGTTTTAACCTTTCTCAATACCTCAGACAAAAACAACACTTAGAGCCTGTGGTATTCTTAGACGGGATCAAATAGTCATTACTCCGCTCAATATTGTGGGCTAATACCATGGTATTGACCCTTGGTATTCTTTCACCTTAATTTCCTTAATTTTTCATCCCATACTCGCTTTTTCTTCTATGAAAGTGTATGCATACATATACACTCTTTTTGTATAGTGAACCCACGTGTACATGCTCTTTTTGTATAGTGAACCCACGTATACAACTTAACATACCTGAAAATGTCCTTTTTCTTCAACTTCTTGATTATGATCTGTAGTGCTTTGTTCCTTCATCCTATTATTTTGCACCATTAATTTGTTCCCTCTCAATAGACCTATTATAATGTGATTTTCCATTGTACATTACTTCTGAATTGATTACTTTGAACTACTCTACATTCTGTCACATCTGTAAACACAACTTCCATGCATTTTGTCACATTTGATATCTCTCTTGTAGATTCATCTAGTTACCATATACAAGTGAGTTGTTCTTCTACAAGAGGGTTTCCATCAAGTACAACACATGTATCATAATGGCAACAGTCCGTGGAGAAATAACCATGCTTACTTTTATATTATCGAACAAAATTAATAGATAAAACCTACAGCGTACCCGTTGTAATCTCATTTTTGATCTTACACAATCTCCTCTCTCTTTTTCGCTTAATATAATCATACATAGTCGCAATTCAATTCCATCATAGAAACTGAGGATTTCCTTCTTGAGAAAAAAAACCTAAATAAATGTACCTTCTACTATCATATCATCAACTGCATGAATGACCCAGATTGACTACGAAATTACAATATTTACAAGGAAAAATTTCATCTATTTTTAGCATCATGGGAAATGCCCCCAAACCCTAGTTAGCGGGGGGAGAGGTGTCATAAACCCTTATGGTGATCACATGAGCAATTTTTTTTCCCCATTAGGAATAGGGATCCAACCCAACCTAAATCAAAACCCTCTAAACAATCAGGAAGATAACGAGGAAGAAATAGTCCTCCTAGATGCTTCAAATGTGGGAAGTTAGGATATATGTCTTGGGGATCTTCTAAGAATGCACCAAAAATACAAAGAGGTGCTCATGTTGCATATGAAATGGAGGAAAATGGGAATCCAACCACAATTTAAGAAGTATTTAAAGTAGGGGAGTCCTTGCAGATGAAGAGGGTATTTATTAAAGTAGAGAACGAAGTGAAAGAACCAGCTCAAAGGAGAAGTCTATTCAGGACTATGTGAAAGTCTAGAGGTGGGTGCTGTAAAATCATAAGTGATAGTGGTACCATTGAAAACTTAGTATCCACTAAAATGGTAGATAAAATGAATTTGAAGAAAATAGTGCACCTTCATCCTTACAAGGTGTCTTCGTTACAAAAAATCCATCAAGTTTTAGTTAATTAATAAAATAAAGTGGATTTATGAATTGTTAGGTATGAGGATGAAGTTGTGTGTGACATGATGTCAATGGATGTTTTCCATGATTTCTTGTGTATACCATGTAAATACAATAGGAAAGTCATCCATCGTGGAGAAATAAATGTGTACACTCTTGAAAAGGATGGTAGAAAACATACCCTATTGTGTTTACCAAATGAGGAAGACACACATGAAGTAGGTCCAAATGTACTTCTCATGAGTAGGAATGAGTTGTTGCGATAAGAAAAAAATCAGGAGGTGCATTTTACTCTAATTGGGAAAACTTAGGTAATTCTTAGAAGAAATCATTTGAATGACTTTCTTGAAGAAATTTAGGTTATGCTAGATCAATTTTCTAACATTATTGTGGATGATATACCAAATAGTTAGCCTCCTGTTAGACACATTAGCCATTACATTGATTTGGTTCAAGGATCCACTCTTCCAAAAAAAGAAGCATATCAAATGGATCCATAGGAAAAACAAGTAAAGAGGGGTTTAGAAGTTGTTAGATGAATGCCTTATTAAAGAAATTTCAAGTCCATGTGTTGTACGAATAGTGCTCAATACAAGGAAATATGCTAGACAAAGAATGTGCAATGACTCAATATTCATATATATAATTACAATAAAGTATAAATTTCCTCATTTGTAAATTGATGATCTCATTTACATTTTAAGCAGCGCAAAGTATCTTTCCAAAATTGATTTAAAATGTGGATACCATAAAATTTGAATCATGGAGGGAAATGAATGGAAAAATTATTTTGAGACTAATCATGTATTATATGAATGGCTTGTGATTCCATTTGACATTAACAATGTGTTGAAGCCTCGAAAATTGGGTCTATAACAAGGGGGATAACCACCTAGTCCAGACCTTGAAAGCAGTTCCTTTTCCGTTTGGGATAGTGGCTCTGACTGGGGATAATGGGATCAATTTCCCAATATGTTTGTGATGATGCTAAGGGATGATGCTTTCTTTTCTAAAAGTTTCTAAAGATAATGTTTTTAATCTAAATCTAATCTAAAACATGCAATTTTATTCTAATGAATGTAAACGTGTAATTCTAAAAAACTATCCCGGGATTAACTCTTCACTTATGCGATCTAAAATAGTTTCCAACAGCAATTGGTAATAAAGATTATTCAATTGCTACGAGAAAAGAATCCATTAAAAGTAAATTGTTTTGTATAACAAATTAGCCGAAACAATTATGATAAGCATATCGCATAATACGTTATTCATACACTCAACATAAAAAGAATATTCACCACCGTACAAAAGTGCTGAATGATAACTGAACATTTAGGCCTTCATATATAAACAACTGAAAATAACATATCACTTGACGCATAAGCATAAATAATTGAGATAAAAGTACCATTGATAATAAGTCCTCCTCATGAGCTTCAGCAATATAGATTTATCTTATAATAATTCAATATCTATTAAGAGTATAGAAATACATTTCAGTAGTAGACACTAAACACAGATATAAATAAATCTCGTTCCATTCATTTATCAAAACCTCCTCAAGGGGGCAAAAGTGCATGCTGAAGAACTGTTTTAGATAAATTTCTGGACCCTCTCTAAATACATGAGAGGGGTTTAAATACTACTAACTAGAGACTAAACATAGTTATTACAAAAATATACGAGGAGGTTTAAATGACCATCTTCATCTAAAGAAAAAATAAATTGAAATGAAAATGAAACTGTATCTAAAGATCAACTATGCATATGTTCTCTTAAGTCACAAGCATCCAGCATCGGATTCAGGAGTGTTAGTTGGCTGACCTCTGATTTTAATTGTCCTGTGAAAATGGAATCAGCAAGTGTTGGTGCTATCTTCTTGGTGGAATTTGTAAGGCACTTCAGATTCATACACTGACTGTGTGGTTTCACCAAATATTTCCAGTAAGTGTCCCATTTTAACTTAGTTAACTTTTTTATTGACTCTGCCCTTTCTTCAACCTTCTATCTCCAACTTGTTTGCAGTTGCTGCATTTTTGTCAAAAATCATAGAGGGGTTTCCGATATTAGGTTGGCTCTATGCAAATTTTCATTGACCCAATCAATGACATTGCTTGCTACTGTCGTTGCTTCTTCCGCTGCATGTTCTATTTTTTTTATCTGTGCATCCCATTTATTAAACAACATTTCTTTGTGGGATTCATTGATCTTGGGCAACCCTATTTTCTTTCCTTCCTCTGATTCCTAGCAATCGAAATAGTCATAAAGTTTCTTATAAGTTAAATCATAATCAAGTCGCAAATCTACAACTTGACTTGTGATTTAGTCACTCATTTCGCAATGAGAGTTCCATTGCGATATTCTTGGCAAAGAGTTTCCTGCTATTGCAAGAGTTGATCATTCAAGGCAAGGGCTTCTATGAAAAATTCTGTGACTTTAGGGTCATCTTTGTGCAATTATAATGTGGCTTGTAATTGTTGTTCCTTTTCGGCTAGACTGCTTTGATAACCCAGCTACATTTGCTAAAATTCCTGTTGTAACTTTACCAATTTTTCTTCCACTTCCCAGCTAACGCTGGCCTGCTGTAACTGTTGCTGCAAAAAATAGGATTTTATCCTCTTTGTCTTTAAGCAATAGTTGAACTTTGGATGCTTTGTCAATAGTAGAAGAAGCATAAGCTCCTGTGATTTGGGATAATCTAGTCAAGTTCTCTATGAGATCAGTGGTAGGGTCTTACCAAAGGACATCCAGTGGCTCTACTTCAGGTGAGAGCATGTTGTCTAGTTTTCATTTCTTTCTCTGTCTCCTAACCACAACTTCGTGATGCGAACTATAAAACACATCTAGAGGATGGATTTACTCTATCATTAGCATGATTTCAGATGACAGAGTTATGGGAATGTGCTCGGTTTCTAGAACATTGACAACTATTTCAATCACCATTTCTTCGATTGTCTGTGCTAGATTCCTTGGTGTCTCCATGTTTTTCTCCTCCATGTTGATCAATTCATTAAATTTTTCCCATTCTTTCTCTAACTCTATTCTTAATGGCTTTGTTGGCTGGATGAGGGGAGCGGGAATTTCCACTTGTCTTGGCGACAACACTTGCTGCTTAGGATTCTCCTTGGATTGGGTAGTATCCCTGACTGATCCTTCACTCTTATTGTGATCACTCTCTAACTATCTAGACCTTTCTGGCAATTCTCTTTCAGACTTAGATTTATACTTGTCTGGCCCTGAGCTTCCACTCATGCTAATGCTGGGAGTGGGTTCCCTCATTGCTTCTAAGCGCAATTTATCCAAGGGGAGATTTGCCAATCTTCGTTCTCTATAGAGTTTAAAATCTTGGAATTATGCTGGGCCAAACTGGATTTGGGCCTGGAGTAAGATGTCTCTAAGTGTGATCTTCTACTGGAAAATGTCGTAGAAGAGATCATCTTCCTTAGTGAACACCTTTATTTTAACTGTCGTAGTAAAATTATTTATCACATCAAAGGGATCAAACTGTCTCCTTGGGAACTTAAGCAATCATAGACTCAACATGTTGTCTACTTCCTTGAAAGCGTGACCTAGATCAAACAGTGCAAAAGCCCCATAGACCACATGGAGTTGCTGCCATATTGCGTTTTTCTTGTCCTTAAGTTTTTTGCTCATTCCTCCAACCCCACAGGCTTGGTAGGCTATTTCCAGAGCCATCAATTTATCAGGAACATACAAGGGAAGTACATGAGGAGAGGAAATGCTTTCGAATACTCTTACATAAGTGAAAAATTCTTCTTCGAACCATCTTCCCACAGGGAGAATATCAATTTCGGTTTCAAGAGAAAATCTTGGGGCATCTGTATTTTAGAACATCTTGTGAATGGGTAGCATAACTCCATGGCAGATTTTATAAAAATATGGGGTGAACTTAGAATCCCATTGTTCCTTATGGTAGACTTGAATGGGTAAGGGATTTTTTACTGTCCATTTCCAATCCATGAGAGGAAATTTAGAAACAAAACATATAGCATCCATGACATAGACAGCTAGAAGGAAGGGAGGATAAATCATCTAAGAAGGACTCCTTTTAGTCCGATAATTCAAAATAGTGGAGGCTAAGTTATCATAAAATATTTGGACCCAGTCCATTATAGTGGCGTTAGTGGCCACATCCAGTAGGGGTAGCCACTCGGATTAAAACTCATTGATATCAGGTTTTCTGAATAGCCTAGATAACATTGCAGTAGCGAAACAATACGGAGAAGAGAGGGAACGAGTGTTGTACATACCATATTTGTCCTTCTTTAACGGCTCTTCCTTCGCTGACCATCTTTTGGTTCATTCCGCTAAATTTTCATTCTCCTTGGCAAATTTCTCCACAAACTGTTTGTTGTAGCTAGCCTACGGCTTTGGTAAATGATACGTGTGTCTTAAATTCTATGGAGTAAATGATCCTATATCTCCTAGTTCCGCGAATTGAATTGCCTATCCGTTATCTTAGCATCATCTATCACCCATTTGACCATATCTGTATACGGAAGTATTTTTGGCCTTGCTGCGATACGGTGCACGAATGACCATGCAAGCTCTATAAGTGATGCTTCGGATGACCCGCGTTCATCTGTTGTAGCTATAACCTCCATGGCCCTCGGATTTTCTTCCTCCAGCAGACTATACATGCCTTCCCAAGTAGATATCCCTACTTCTTTAGTACAGGTGGTGTTCGTGAATAATGGAGTCATCTCTGTTTTTTCAGATACTTAAGCTTTTCCTTACTTCCCCATCATGTTCTACGCATTGCTCTATGTATTGTTCTCCATACCGCTCCTGTAGGTTCACAACTAGAGAACTAAGACACAATAAGAAAGATAATGAATGATGGTAAGTAATAAGGTGACAGGAAAGTTGTTAATTTCAAAATCACATCAAATATATCACCCCACATGAAATAACCCTTTTGTTCAGACCTAAATCATAAATGACCATCAATAAACCACTAAGTTGACGTTAATTCCCATAACTCGATATCGGATGATGAGAAATATTTCATCGAACTGTGAACCCTTTTGATCTGTGATAAAGAGATTTTGTGATTTGCTCCGCAATATTGCAGATCGCAATATCGCTAATCCTTTTTCATTAACAATCTTTTGCTTCATTATGCGACTGCGAGATGCAATATGAAAGATGCTTTATCGCATTTTGCAATATCGAGACGTTTTATCTTAGGTGGCATTGCGATGTATGCGACTACGACATGCGATGAATCTGTGTGGCTTGCGATCTCACATCATCGTGTTTTCGCAATTCCGACAGTTTCTTTATATATGATGTCCTCCGTTACCTTTTTGCGATGCGATGTTCATTATTAAGAGAATGATTTTATTTGAGACTTTTCATAATACTTAAGATTTTGCGTTTGTGGATGTTTTTCCTAAGTTTATGATAGTGTGTTTTATTAAAAGGGAATTCTAAGTGCTAGTTTTTTATTTTTTTAGAAGGGTCCCCATTTATTTAGTTTTATTAGTAATACTAAATAAAAAGGGGGTTGTTGTTGGCCACAACAATTGGCGATTCACTAGAAAGAGCCTGTTATCTCTGATTATCTTTTGAATTTTCTAAAACTTCCAAAACAGAAAAGTTTTCTGGAAAATCAAACTTTATTACAGAAATATAAAGTGCATAATGCTCTTTTCCATTGATTAAAGTTTGTTCCTTCTGTGCTAATTCTGATTATTTTCTGCCCAAAGCTAGGCATTGCATTTACATCAGTCACTACTTGGTTTATAAGGATAAAAACAAAGACATCTTTGTAGATCAGTTTTAAGTATGCTCATTTATCGTAGGTAGAGCCTCTACTGCCAGCAGGCATTTATAGCCTCAACAGGGTTACCTGTTACCAAACAATAATCCAATATCCTACTTCAAGAAGTACTTATTGCTTTCGTTTTCTTTTAATTCTTAAAGAACAAAGTCTTGGTTTGGTGGCCAAATTTTGACAGTGCCATTAACTTGATTTATAACTTTACTGAACAAGCTGGCTCATGATGAGACCCCTTGTCTTTTGATTGCAACAATATTGAGTCATTTCCTTGTTTTGGTATACAGCGTGGCAATTTTAGCTAGTTAAAGAATTTATGTTCATGATAAGCTAGAGCTTGATGAGACCTCTTATTCTTTAAGTTCATAGTGCATAGGTGGATTACTCTTTGAAACTTGTAATTCCCTAAGTAGGGAGGAAGTCATTGGTTCCTTAAGAATAGCTCTAGACAACAATTATAGAGTTTTTGAAGACAACTTTTCTACAGAGAACCTTCATTTTGTTATTGATGCTTTTCATGACCGATATAAAACAAATTCCCACTAAAGGTTGTTTTTAATCGAAATTTGTAAGGTTGAAACTAGTAAAATTTTCAGCCTTGTAGCATTTGACTGTATTTTTCAATAATAATGATTAATTTTCCAAAGCAGCTCTATTTATAAAAGTGAAAAGACAAAATTTACAAGAAACACTAATCTTTTTCGTGAAATCCAAAAGTAACCATTTACAATCTATTTTATTATCAAAATAAAGGTATAAATAATAATTTACAAAAATAGAAGAGGCCATCTTCTAGGGAAAGTATTTTTTAAGGATCTTCCCATTAACAGGTAAAGATTCTCTTTTCCTTGCTAAATCTTGTAACATGAAAGTCGGTGGACCTATGATTTCAACAATTTGAAATGGTCCAAGCCACATTCATTGGAATTTAGAATGTTTTCCTTTTTCTTCGTGAGCCTTATCCCATTTCAATACTAAATTTCCAATTTGAAAATCCTTCCTAGATACCATGTTTGAATCGAAAGAAGCCTTTACTAATGCTTGATGATGCACATGGGTAATTTTAGCCTGTTCTCGTTGCTCTTCTAGCTTAAGGATCTGCAATTGTCTTAGTTGCAAGGATGAAGAAGGTGTTTCTTCAATAAATTGAACTAAGGCTAAAGAAGCTAGATGAGTTGGGAGAACTACTTCTTTCCGATAAACTAAATTAAAGAGAGAAGTGCCAATGGAAACCTTTTGAGTTATTCAATCTGCTCAAGGAGCATACATCAAAGATTTGTGCCAATTTTTATGATTCTGATCAATAGTTTGCTTAATGATTCTGATTAGGTTTTTATTTGTTGATTCAGCCAACCTATTCCATTGTGGGTAATAATTGGCAGAATACTTAAGTTTGAAACCTCTTTTAAGTGCAAATTCAGTCATAGCATTACCAGAAAAATATGATGCATTATCAAACATTAAAGCATAAGGTAAGCCAAACCTAGTAATTATGAAGTAATCTAAGAAATCGATGATATGTTCAGCATTAGTTGTCTTGAGAGGAACTGCTTCTACCAATTTAGTAAAATAATATGTAGTTGTAGGGATGTACCTATGCTGTTTAGAAGGGTGAGGAACAATCTCACCTATTATGTCCAATCCCCATTGCTCAAATGGTGGTCGATATTAACCAGTTGCAATGGCAATGATGGTTTCTTCTGTCTTCCAGTGGCAGTTTGACAAACTTGACATTTCCTTAAATAGCTATGTGCAACTTTAAATAAAGTAGGCTAATAGTATCCCGCACACAAAATTTTGTGTGCTCTTGCATCTCTTGCATAATGTCCACCTGCTGGTCCATCATGGAATTCCTGCAACACTTTTTCAGCTTCAGATTTCTCAAGACATCAAAGAAGAATAGAATCATAATTCATCCTAAAAAGCGCATTATTTACGAGTTGATATTGCCTAGCTTTCAATCTTAGGGCTCTTTTCTTTGTCTGATTCAGATTTGAAGGAGCATATCCATTTTTTAAATAAAACATGATATCAGCATATCTCGATTCAATATCGTTTAGGCTTACCTCATACATTTGTACCTCTTGATTGGGAGATGGTATTTCTGATATAAGCGATGCTCTAGCCAACATTCTGCAAAAGCCTTGACCTTTTACAATATTTGTTGGCTTGATCTCAGTGGCGTATTCTTGTAGGGCAGTGATCCAATTTGCTATCTTTTCACCCAAATCTTTCTGTACCAAGAGATTTCTTACTGCTGGAAACGGCACTATTATCTTTGTATGGGTCTTAAGAAGAAAGGGTCTAAAGTGTTTGATTGCTTTGAAAACTACATAAGCTTGTTTCTCAACATCAGAATAATTTAATTCAGCCCCTTGCAAATTTGAACTAAAGAAAGCAATTGGGGCTTTCTCTTTGTCTTGATTGGCTTGTGTGAGTATTGCAACATATGACTTCTCAGAGGTAAACGTATACAAAATGAAAGGATCGGAAAAATTTGGAGTCACTATGGATGGGGCATTAACAATCGCTTGCTTAATCAGATTGAATGCTTCATATTCTACCTGACCCCATTTAAAGAGTCAATTTTTCTTGATCATTGCTTGTAATGGTGACACAATTCTCTAGAAGTCTGGGTAAAAATCTTTTCACAAAATTAATTGACCAAGGAAAGATTGCATTGCTTTCTTATTATATGGTAAGGATATTTCAGAAATTTCCTTAATCCTATCTGGATCAATATGGATTCTATATTTAGACACTATAAAGGATTTTTTGGGATTAAGTGAAATCCCATACCTTTGACAACGTTGAAGGATCTGCTTTAAATATCTGAGGTGATTACTACGTTTTTTAGAATGTACTGTTATGTCATACACATAAATCACCATTGATTTGTTTACTAATCCCTTAAATGCAATATCCATGGCCCTTTGAAATGTGGCACCAGCATTAATCAACCCAAAAGGCATCTTTGGTATGCATATGTACCCCATTGGTTTTGAATGTGGTTTTTAGCTGATCATCTAGATGGACTAAGACTTGGTTGTAGCTAGAGAAACCATCTGAAAGGGACATAAATTTTGATCCTGCAACTGCTTGTAATATTTTCTCCATAGGAGGCAGGGGAAAATTATCCTTTTGGCAGGCTTTGTTAAGGTTTCAAAAGTCAATACAAATTTGAATGTCTCCATTTTTATTTTTTACTAGAACCATATTGGAAACCCATCTAGAATGTCGAATGGGAAAAATAATTTTGGCTTTCAACAATTTATTGAGCTCAAACTTAATTTGACTTTCCAAATTAGGATTGATCTTCCGCAGCTTTTGCTGGACTGGTCTTTCATCAGCTATCATCAGGATAGTATGTTGAATGATTGAAGTGTCGTAAGTCTTAAGGTCATCATAATTCCAGGCAAAGAAATTTTATACTGTTTCAGGAGTCGAACAAAGGCTAATTTTTATTTTGGGGCTATACCAAGACCTAAGTTGATATTCTATGGCTTAGTATCCATTCCTAGATTTACTACTTGATATTTCATAGTTGAACTCTGAAGTTCTGAATTGGTAAACCTTTTGAATCTGTCTTTTAAATCCTATAGGTCTTCTAACTTGAATATGGATTTTGGTATGGCATTATTGGTGCTCTCTTGTTGTAAATGCTTGTCATGTTGGTCCTCGTCAATTATTTGATTACTGTAAGATCCTTCTGAAGTCCGGAAACTTACAATGTCAGGGTCATCGTTAAAAATTCTCTAGTTGGTAACATTATCAAGGATGGAAGGCCTAAAGATCGATTTGATTGAGAATCTGTCTGGGCTATAGTAATCTGAGGGCATGAGCTTGGAAGCTATATTAGCTAGGAGGTCAGCACTAGCATTTTGGAGTTTGGGAATGGATGAAATATTGAATGCTATAAAATGTGCAGTCAGATCTTTTACTAAAGATTGATAATGCTTTAAATGAATTGATAGACAATGTATAGTATTCGTACCTGTTTAATAACAATCTCAGAATCTCCAAAGACTTGTAGATACTTGATGTACAGTCTGAATGCTTTGTACAACCCTTGCACTAAAGCTTCATATTCTGCAGTGTTGTTTGTGCAATAGAACTTGAGTCTAAAGGTTAGCATGGTTTTATTCCCTTCTGGACTAATTAATACACATCCTGCTCCTACTCCATCATTAGACTTAGAACCATCAAAAAATAATTTCCAAAACAAAGAGTTATTTATAGGGCTATCTACAAAACTAACGCATTTAGAACTATATGTTTGAGAAAAGTTTTCTACTTGAGACAAAACAAAATGTTCTAAATAAGGCGAAGTATGAGCATTAAAATTTCCTAAGCAAGAGTCAACAGAATGGTTCCCAATTATATTTTTGTTGTATGCTATAGGTTCATTTTCTCCTTCTATTTCTATCACTATGTATTTTTGATGTCTTTCTCACTCAACCTTTATCTCATTTGGTTTACCATTGTAAGGGAGCCACATGTATGACCAGTCAGTCGCAAAGTATCCATGAAGCTTTTTAGACCAATCCCTGCTAAGAATTAAACCATAAAATTCATGAACGTCTGCAACTAAAATATCAATGAATTGACATACCTTTGGATTCGATGATAGCCTTATGGTTACTTGATTTAGTTCACCAATTACTTCAACTTGCGATCGGTCTAGATGAACTATGCGTACTGCAAATTTTTGAGGTTGGACATTTAACTTTGCACAAATTTTTTTAGGAAAAATATTAGATGAAGCACCTGAATCTACCAAACAATTATGCAAATTTTTATTGAAAATTTCGAAAGCATGGAGGAATGGAGGAGTGTGGTATTTTGACCTACCTCCAATCAAAGCAATATCATTAGGGTCAACTTTATTTTCCATATTGGTTGGAGGTCTTCCCATTTCCTGAGAAGCTTGCGAGATTACAATGGCAAGAAGAGGTGCAATGGGTACTGCATGCAGCTCTTTCAAAAGTAGTTTATGTTGATGCTTTAATTTACTCAGTTCATGAAAGTAATGTTGGCCCTATTCTTCTTCATGTCTTCCACAATATTATACTCCATCTCATCGGAAATGATCAGTATTTTAGATGGAGTTGATGACTCGGATTGAACTGGACTTGTTTGATTTACTTTTGGTGATGATTTCTTACCAGCGAATTTATCCCTGGAAACTAAGCTTACGTTCTTCTGTTTAGAACTAGGTTGTGGAGGATCGAGTTGATTTCTACTTCTGGTACTGGCTAGTGATGCCTCTTGATCCTCTTCATCTGGAAGAATGAAATTCCACATTCCCTGTAGCTCTACAACCCCATTTTCATCAATAGGTTCTTCATTGGACACTTCTTCTTCTCCTTCAAATTCTACATTTGTTATAGCATTGGGAGGCTATGGATCAGTTGAAGGGTTTTTCCTATAAGGCTTGTAGGGTTTCTTAGAAGAAGTCTCTGCTACTTGTCTTTTAATGTCAACCATTTCGTTAGACATGGCTTTTAAAACTTTCTGTAATCCTTCCAAATCAAATGGGTCCTTTAATTGCTTTTTCTTAGGATCATCTCTAAAAGCAAGCTTCTTAGATTTTCTTTCATAAATAGTGTTTTTCTTTTCTAAAGCTAAGATATGATTTTCTACCGCTATTGCTTCCTTCATGTTTTCAACCAATGTTGGCTTGGAAGCCCTATCAGAAAAGATTGCTATATTCGATGGTAAAGCAGATATGTACCATTCACTTTGAACTTCTTCACTGGGCTTGGAAGCAGTAGGGATTTTATTCAAGAGTTTGTTGAAACACGAGTTGAAATCTTTGATAGGTTCTCTCGATTCGGTATTAAAATTTGATAGATCATCGATCAATGTTGCCATAGACCTATCATCATCGAACTTTGTCAAGAATTGCTCTTGGAAAATGTCCCAACTAGTAATGGATCTTGATGGTAATGAAAAATACTAGGACCTAGCTGCTCCTTGTAAAGTATATGGAAAAAGTCTAACAACAGTTTCTTCATTTGTAACTCCATTTAAAATTATTGATAACATAAAGTTATTTATGTGTTCTTCTGCTAGCATGCCTGTTTCAGGATTAAACTTCGGCAGCCATTTCTCAGGATGGGCTAGTAATTGACTCATGGGGGCAAGCATTGTGACTACCCCTAGATTGTTCCATGGGTTTTGAGCCATCGTTGAACTACTAATAGAGGAAAACGCATATGAAGTTCCTTGTGGTGGGGACAAATATGTCGAAGTTCCAGTACTCTGTTGAACAACGATATGAAGTGGAGGAGTGGATGGTTGACTTTGCAATGGAGAAGATGGAATGTATGATGATGGTGAAAGAGTCTCACTATCAGACCCTTGAGGTGTCTTCCTTGCTCTTTTCCTTTTAGGCAAAGGTAATTCGGTTGGTTCAATACCAAGCTTTTCACTCTGTAATCTGGTAAGAGGATGAGAAGGATTATATTGCAAAATCACACTACCTTGAGATAATTCAGATTTATATGGTGATATGGAAAATCCTTGAAGTTTATGGATCAAAGATTGAACTTCAGGGGGTTCGATAGTAGACTTATCGGAAATTTTGGGGTTTTCGGCAGCGGTTGTTTTTTTATCAACTTCTCGCTTAAGATTTAAAGACTCTGAATGTGATGGAGAAGTGGGGGGAGATGTTGAGGGTGATTTACTCTCAGAATGGGTTTTGGATTTAGATTTACTAGCCATTTACAGTTCGAGCCCTCCTTCTAGCACCAAATATGTTGAAGCCCCAAAAATTGGGTCTACCACAAGGGGGATAACCACCTAGTCCGAGCCTTGAAAGCAGCTCCTTTTCCATTTGGGATAGTGGCTCTGACTAGGGATAATGGGACCAATTTCCCATTTTGTTTGTGCTGATGCTAAGGGATAATGTTTTATTTTCTAAAAGTTTCTAAAGATAATGCTTTTAATCTAAATCTAATCTAACACATGCAATTTTATTCTAATGAACAGAAACATTTAATTCTAAGAAACTATCCCTGGATTAACTCTTCACTTATGCTATCTAAAATAGTTTCCAACAGCAATCGGTAATAAAGATTATTCAATTTCTATGAGAAAAGAATCCATTAAAAGTAAATTGTTTCATATAACAAATTAGCCGAAACGATTATTATAAGCATATTGCATAATAAGTTATTCATACACTCAGCATAAAAAGAATAGTTACCACCGTACAAAAGTGCCAAATGATAACTCAACATTCATGCCTTCATATATAAACAACTGAAAATAACATATCACTTGACACATATGCAGAAATCATTAAGAGATAAAAGTACCATTGATAATAAGTCCTAGTCATGAGCTTCAGCAATATAGATTTATCTTCTCATAATTCAATATCTACTAAGAGTACAGAAGTGCATTTCAGTAACAGACATTAAACACAAATATAAATAAATCTTGTTCCATTCATTTATCAAAACCTCCTCAGGGGGGCAAAAGCGCATGTTCTGAAGAACTATTTTTGATAAATTTATGGACCCCTCTCTAAATACATGAGAGGGGTTTAAATACTACTAACGACTAAAAATAGTTATTACAAAAATATAGGAGGAGGTTTAAATGACCATCCTCATGTAAAGCAAAAATAAATTGAAATTAAACTGAAACTGTATCTAAAGATCAAATACACATCTGTTCTCTTAAGTCACAAACATCTAGCATCAGCTTCAGGAGTTTCGGTTGGCCTTCCTCTGATTTTAATTGTCCTGCGAAAATGGAATTAGCAAGCACTGGCACTATCTTATCGGCGGAATTTGTAAGGCACTTCAGAGTCATACACTGATTTTTTGGTTTCACCAAATATTGCCAGTATGTGTCCCATTTTAACTTAGTTAACTTTTTGATTGACTTTACCCTTTCTTTAGCTTTCTAGGAGCGGTTTCCGATATTAGGTTGGCTTTGTGCAGATTTTCATTGACACAGTCAATGACATTGCTTGCTAATGTCACTGCTTCTTCCACTACCTATTCTGTTTTTTTGATCTGTGCATCCCATTTATTAAACAACATTTCTTTGTGGGGTTCATTGATCTTGGGCAACCCTACTTTCTTGTCCTCCTCTGATTCTTGTCAATCCAAATAGTCAGAAACTTTCTTATAAGTTAAATAATAATCAAGTCAAAAATCTATGACTTGACTTGTGATGTTGTCACTCATATTGCTGTGAGAGTTCCATTGCGATATTCTTTAGCAAAGCATTTCCTGCTGTTGCAAGAGTTGAACATTCATGGCAAGGGCTTCTGTGACAAATTCTGTGAATTTAGGGTCATCTTGTGCATTTCTAACATGGCTTGTAATTGCTATTCCTTTTCGGCCAGACTTCTTTGATAACCCAACTGCATTTGCTGGAAGTCCTGTTGTAACTTTACCAATTTTTCTTCTGCTTCCCAGCTAACGCTCGCCTGCTATAACTGTTGTTGCAAAAATAGGATTTTATCCTCTTTGTCTTTAAGCAATAGCTGAACTTCGGATGCTTTTTTAATAGTAGCAGAAGCATAAGCTCCTACGATTTGGGATAATCTAGTCAGGTTCTCTGTCGGATTAGTGGCAGGGTCTTGCTAAAGGACATCCAGCGGCTCTGCTTCAGGTGAGAGCATGTTGTCTAGTTTTCGCTTATTTCTCTATCTCTTGGCCACTTCTTTGTGCTTCGGACTATAAAAAACATCTAGAGGAGGGATTTCCTCTATATTTAGCATGATTTCAAATGACGGAGCTATGGGAATGTACTTAGTTTCTAGAAAATTGACAATTATTTCAATCACCATTTCTGTGGTTGTCTGTGCTAGATTCCTTGGTGTCTCCACATTTTTCTCCTCTGTGTTGGTCAATTCATTAAAGTTTTCCCATTCTTTCTCCAGCTCTATTCTTAATGGCTTTGTTGGCTGGATGAGGGGAGCGGGAATTTCCACCTGTGTTGGTGACAACACTTGTTGCTCAGGATTCTCCTTGGATTGGGTAGTATCGCTAACTGGTCCTTCACTCTTATTGTGATCGCTCTCTGACTGTCTAGACCTTTCTGGTGATTCTCTTTTAGACTTATATTTAGACTTGTCTAGCCCCGAGCTTCCACTCATGCTAATGTTAGGAGTGGGTTCCCTCATTGGTTCTACGCGCAATTTATCCAAGGGGAGATTTGCCAATCTTCGTTCTCTATAGATTTTAAACTCTTGGAATTTTGCTGGGCCAAACTGGATTTGGGCCCGGTGTAAGATGTCACTGAGTGTGCTCTTCTGTTGGAAAAAGTCATCGAAGAGATCATCTTCCTTAGTGAACACCTTTATTTTAACTACCATGGTAAAATTCTTGATCACATCAAAGGGATCAAACTATCTCCCTTGGAAATTAAGCAATCGTAGACTCAACATGTTGTCTACTTCCTTGAAGGTGTGACCCAGATCAAACAATGCAAAAGCCCCATAGACCACACGTAATTGTGGCCAGATTGCCTTTTTCTTGTCCTTAAGTTCTCTGCTTATTCCTCCAACCACACAGTTTTGGTAGACTATTTCCCGGGCCATCAATTTGTCACGAACGTACAAGGGAAGTACGTGAGGAGAGGCAATGCTTCCGAATACTCTGATATAAGTGAAAATTTCTTCTCCGAACCATCTTCCCACAGGAATAATATCATTTTCGGCTTCAAGAGAAAATCTTGGGGCATCTGTATTATACAACATCTTGTGAATGGGTAGCATAACTCCATGGCAGATTTTATAAAAATATGGGGTGAACCTAGAATCCCACAGTTCCTTATGGTAGACTTGAATGGGTAAGGGATTTTGTACCGTCCATTTCCAACCCGTGAGAGGAAATTTTGAAACAAAACAGATAGCATCCATGACATAGGTAGCTAGAAATAAGGGAGGATAAATCCTCTGAGAATGACCCCTTTTAGTCTGATAATTCCAAATAGCAGAGGCTAAGTTGTCAGAAAATATATGGGCCCATTCCATTATAGTGGCGTTGGTGGCCACATCCAGTAGGGGTAGCCACTCAGATGAAAACTTATTGATATCAAGTTTTTTGAATAGCCTACATAACATTGTAGTAGTGAAACAATACGGGGAAGACAGGGAACCATTGTTGTACATACCATATTTGTCCTTCTTTAATGGCTCTTTCTTCGCTGACCAGCTTTTGGTGCATTCCGCCAAATCTTCATTCTCCTTGTCGAATTTCTCCACGAACTGTTTGTTATAGCTAGCCTGTGGCTCTGGTAAATGAGACGTGCGTCTTAAATTGTATGAAGTAAATGATCCTATAACCTCCTGGTTCCGCGAATTGAATTTTCTGTCCGTTATCTCAGCATCGTCTATCACCCATTTGACCATATCTGTATAGGGAAGTATTTTTGGCCTTGCTGCGATGCAGTGTAGGAATGAGCATGCAAGCTCTGTAAGTGATACTTCGAATGACCTGCATTCATCTGCCGTAGCTATAACCTCCATGACCCTCAGGTTTTCTTCCTCCAACAGACTATACATGCCTTCCCAAGTAGATATCCCTTCTTCTCTAGTACATGTGGTGTCCCAGAATAATGGAGTCATCTCTGTTTTTTCAGATACTGAAGCTTTTCCTTTCTTCCCCATCACGTTCTGCACATTTCTCTGCATATTGCTCTATGTACCACTCCTGTAAGTTCACAAGTAGAGAACTAAGACACAATAAGAAAGATAACAAATGATGGTAAGTAATAAGGTGACGGGAAAGCTCTTAATTTCAAAATCACATCAAATATATCACCTTACATGAAATAACCCTTTTGTTCAGATCTAAATCATTTCTCATAAATAACCATCAATAAACCACTAAGTTGAAATTAGTGCCCATAAATCGGTATTGGATGACGAGAAATAGTTCATCGAACTATGAGCCCTTTTGATCCGCGATAAAGTGATTTTACGATTTTCTCCACAATATCGCAGATCACAATATCACTAATCCTTTATCGTTAACAAACTTTTGCTTCATTATGCAACTGCAAGATGTGATTTGTGAGATGCTTGATCACATTTCACCTTATCAGGATGTTTTATCTTAGGTGGCACTACAATGTATGCAGCTGTGATATGCGATGAATCTATGTGGCTTCTGATCTCGCACCATCGCGTTTTCGCAATTCTGACAGTTTCTTTATATATGATGTCCTCCGTTACCTTTTTGCGATGCAATGTTTATCATTAAGAGAACAATTTTATTTGAGACTTTTCATAATACTTAAGATTTTGCATTTACAGATGTTTTTCCTAAGTTTGTGATAGTGTGTTTTATTAAAAGGGAATTCTAAGTGCTAGTTCTTAATTTTTTTAGAAAGGTCCCCATTTATTTAGTGTTATTACTAATACGAAATAAAAAGGGGGGTTTTTGTTGGCCACAACACATTGCATCTAATAATTTTATGAGACTAATGAAAAAATTGTCGAAGGAATTTACAAATAATGTTTTTACTGCTTATCTATATTATCCTATAGTGTACAAGAAAACATAAGAAAATCATATCAAACACCTTAAGCTAGCTTTTTGTACTCTTTAATAATAGAAATTGCTCATAATTCTAAAGAAATGCGGCATCATGAAGAGTGAGTTATTGTGTTTGGGTTTTGTAATCATAGAGGAAGGATAGAAGATAGATCTAGACAAAGTGAAAGCAATCAATAATTGGCCAATTCCATGAAATGTTTGAGGTGATAAGCTTCCATATGCTTGCAAGTTTTTATAGAAAGTTTGATCAAGTTTCAATAGTGTGTGTGCACCCATTTTTGAAATCATTAAGGAGAATAATCAAATTTTAGTAGATTATAGCAGTAGGTCACAATTTCAAATTTCTCAAATAGAGTATTAAGAAATACCCATTGTTAGCATTGTAAAATTTTAAAATATCATTTCAAGTTGAAACAGATGCCAACAATATTGCCAATGTAGTGTTGAGTGAAAAAGGATTCCCAATTCCATACTTTAGGAAAAAGTTGAATGAATCCAAGAACAGGTATTGTTCTTATGGCAAGGAGATTTATGTTGTTGTATAGCCTTTGAATATATGGTGTTGTTATGCTAGGCCCAAAGAATTTATCCTATTGACTTATAGCCATGCTTTGAAATTTATAAATAACCAACCAAATTTAAATCAAGGACATGTCAAGTAGGTGGCATTTTTATAGAAATTCCCCTTGGTAATTAAGAATAGAATTATGTCATCAAATGTAGCAGATTCTTTATGTATGATTAATTTAATTATGCATGAATTTTAGTTTCATGCTGCAAGGTTTGTTGGACATAGAGAGATGTTCAAAACTGATGTAGATTTCTAGGAAGCCTATGTAGTGTGTGACAATGCAGAGGAAAAACATATATAAATGGTTGAGCTACATGATTCAATAATTGTTCATAGATAATAAACATTATAGGCATAGATGTTCTATTAGGGATAATTTGATACATGAAAAATGTATCAGAGGATTATTGGCCATGATTCCAAGCTAATATGAAAATATTTGTGGAAATATTTATAATATGTCAACACGAAAAAGGGAGGAGCTAGAATGCAGGATTATACCATCCATTTCCAATTCCTTCCAAGCCTTGGGATTCAGTCAATATGGCTTTGTTTTGTCTTTTCCTTACACACAAAAAGGTAATGCTTTCTTTTATGTTGTTGTGGACAAATTTTCTAAAATCGCACATTTCATTGATTATACAAGAACTAATGATGCACCTAGTGTGGAAACTTTATTCTTTAATTAAATTTTTACCTTACATGAATTGTCCAGAAGCATCATATTAAACAAGGATACAATATTCATGAGTCAATTTTGAAGAAACGTATGGAATAAACTAGGAACCATATTAAACATCAATTCACCTTATCATCCAAACATAGATGGGAAAATGAAAGTTGTAAAAAGAATTCTCAGAAACATTCTAAAAAGTTTTGCAAATGAGCATCCCATGAATTGGGATAAGGTGCTTGCTTGATCTCAATATGTCTGTAATGATTCACATAATAGAAGTACAGGGATGAGCCCATTCCAAATTTTATATGGAATGCGCACTAGGGGAGTGTATGAACTAAGTAGCTCAAGAAATCAAGACCATAGAAGTGCAGTATGTGAATATTTCGTAGTGATTATGAAAGAATTAGAAGAAGGGTTAAGTAGAAGATGTTGGTGAATGGAAGCAGGTATAAGAAAAGAGAAACCCTAAAGAGAAGATTGTTATATTTCAATGTTGGATATCTCGTAATTGAATATTTGAGGAACTAAATATTTCATGTAGGGACACATAACAAACTAAAACTCAAGAAAATTGGTCCATGTAATATTTTGAGGAAATTTTCTTCAAACTATAAGGATATAGAAAATCTAGAATACATTATAACGTTAGAATTTTTAAATGTAACATATCTATATCCCTTTAAGGAGTCAAACAATGTTACAGTAGATACACATGTAAGTGATGAATATTAGACTATCAAGTGCAAGAAATAGTTTGCTAAAGTAGCTAAGAAGACAATTGAATCAATATTACATTAGAAAATAATTAATAAGACCAAAGGTAAAAACTGTCAAGAATGTTCAGTCTAATGGAAGCATAAACGAGTGTAAAATGTTATATGGATGACATAAGCATTGGTGGGCTCCAGTATTGCAGAAATAATGCTGCAACTCCTAGGACTCCCTTCTTTACTTTTATCAACCCGGTAGTTCGTAACAAACTTGGAAGCGACGGTGCTGTATGCACAAGTACTAGCTCTTGCCGCAGCTATCACTTGGTCAGCTGGCACAAGTCCGCTAGGGGCTTAAGCCAACTTCTATGAGCTCTTAGAAGAAGCTTTGTAACTGATGGATGGAAGCTAACTCAAAGGAAGCTGATCTACTTGCAGAAAGAAACTGAAAGCCAAAAAGTAACATAAACCCTAGCAAACCCTAATTCTACCAGCTAGTCCTACTGATGCAAAGGAGAGAATGAAAATTATTAAAAGAGATGCCATTACTTCTATGAAGGTAAAATGCACATGTCTAGGCTACCTCTATCTGAAGGAAACATCTTTTTGTATTTTTGAATAAGTTATCAGAATTATCATGCATGTGTTTTAACTGGCTTTTTACTGTGCAAGGATGGATCAAGGAAGAGAAATGCTTGGAAAAGGTTGGGAAGGTTCAGAGAGGGTCTAAGGAGTCCCTAACACTCTTCCGGAGAGTTTCACAAAGTTTGGCTATCCAGCAACCTCATTTGTGAGCTTCTACAGGAAGTCTGCAGGGGTTCTACAGGATGTTTCAGGGATTTCTACAGGATGTTCAGAAATTTCTACAGGATGTTCTAAAATTGGATTTTAAAGGATGGGTGAGTGAAAGAGGATGCATGAATGGATAGAGAGGTAGGGTAGGGGTCTGAGATGGCCCAGTGACTGATGGATGAAGTGATGAGAGGGTGTGGACAGCTCACTTGGCTTAAAGGAGGCTAAGGTAAAGGAAGAGCAAGAAGGTAGGGTTACGTGGACAGAAGAGTAGTTGTGAGATGAGGAAGCTAGCTAGGAGATGGAGCAGCTGGCCTGGATGAAGTTTAGGTGGATGAGAGAAAGATGGATATGCCCTGCACGGTGTATACTCAACTGAATCAACCAAATCCTGCATACAATCAAAATCTTAGCTAATCTATCTGAACTGTCAATGAAACAAATGAACAACAGCTTTATTTCCAAAGAGAACCATGTACAACACCTAATCACAAAAACATCTAAAAAGGTCTGAACGCATGACTAACTTCTACAAATGAAGACATTACACCAAAGATTGCATGGTCAAGCAAACTATTGTTTTTGTTGAGCAGCACTGTTTCTACAATTCCAGCCCCTGATCCAATAAGGGAGAGGTGAAACTGAGAGTGCAGGCAACCCTTTTCTGGAGCTTTATCAATTCTTATCTTATCATTCTATTCTACACATCTGAAGCAATTCTATTCCTCAACAATGACCTATTTAACCAACACAACTGAATCTTGCTCAACAAAACTTCGTTTCAAATGCATAAAGAAAAGGAAAATCACAATGCTCAAAGGAAAGATAACAATACAAAGGAGGAGGCCCTAGGATCTCAGGTTGGGCCCAACCCCAAGAGCTATGGCTCCTATAAAAACTCAAAGCTGATATCAAATCTGACTGCTTGCCATTATCAAAAAAATAATCATAAGTCAAGAGTTATGCCAATAATGGCTACAAAAGAACAAAACAGAGCTAGCAGCCTGTAGTGCAGAATATGCAAGAGTTTTTCAAAAGTCCTTTTCGAAGCCTGAGGCCTTAACATTTATACACCATGTGGCCCTAGCTGGCCTCCTAAATCTATGGGACTTGGCTGCCCAAACTACGAGTGAACAGCTCCTTCCAAGAAATCTGTTTGGCTGCCTTCTAGATCCGGTTTTGGTGGCCTTTGGAGCTCGGAGTTGGGGGTGAAGATCCCGAGGGAGGCTATTTAATGCCATAGACAACCCCCCTACGAATCCTCAACCCAAGCTTGGCTGTCTCCTAGCCCATGTCTGCTCGGTTTTGCTCCAACATGTATCAAAAAATCCTGAAATGAGCACGTGTTAGCCACCTAGGAATATTGACTACCCTTATTCGTACAAATGACATAAACATACTAAAAAATAATGCATAAGTTATTAAAAATGAAGGATTGAACAAGGGTAGTTAAGCCAAATGAGCCCAAAATGTTACCAAATTTGGGGCTCATCATCACCCCCCTTCTAAAATGATTGCTCATCCCTGAGAAACTAATCCAGCTCCTCGTCCTTCATTGCTTTAACTGCCACTCTCACATCCCATGCTTCTGAAGTAGTATCCTCCTCACTATCGTGGAACCCGGCCTTCTTTTCCACCTCTTCCCATTGCTTATGCTCTTCTTTTTCTGTGCTTCCTTCTACCAATCCCAGAAGCAAAGGTGGGCTTAGCTTGAGGCCGATCCAGTTGGCCTGGAGGTTCTGCATGGACTTCTTGTAGAGAGGTACCTATACTAGCCCCTCCCTCATTCTAGTTGGAGTGTGATACCCCCTGATTTTGAGGCTGTGGGACAATGTGTTCCACCTTTGGGTGCAAGCATGAACACAATTGTCCCCTAATAGTCGCTCCATATCCTCGAAATGTGCTATAGTATTTTAGTAAATCCTAAGGGTGGGTTGCTAGGTGTTGGTGGGTGGATATCAATGCAGTAGTGTCCCCTGGCTCTTCTCTAATTAACAGTGGTTCATGTAACTCTCGGTTCATAACATCTTTGACCTCTGTCGCTCTCTTTTCTTCATGGTTTAACCATGAGGTAAATGCCATCAGCTACATATCTCCCACAACTGTGTTGGGATCCCATGAAGTTACATTAGGAAGGGCCAAATTATGGAGGTAGAACTCTGATAGCTTGGCCTTGTCCTCTGTGGAGCTATTGTTGCATAAATCTATGAACTTTTGGGGGTTTTGGATCTGGGAGATACCCCTCTGTGCTAATGAATTAATTTGGAATTGTAGCCACTAGTCACGTAGGTATAGGCCATAAGATTTGGCTGGCTGCCTACATTGTAGAGCATCGATAGCCCAACTGGCCATGCAGGTCAGTTGTGCCTCTTTTTCTTGCAAATGCTGTTTGAGAGCTTGTATCTCTATGTTTGCTTGCAATTCCCTTTCCTGTAGATGTTGGTTTAGTTCCTCAAGACCAACTTGCATTCCTTCTTTGCCTTGAGGTTCTGCTGTAGTGTCCTCTGATGTTGTGCCCCTTTCTTTCCTCTGTTCCTGTAGCTGCAGTTTGAGCTTCTCATTCTCTTCCTGTAGAAATACTCGCTGGCAGTTTCCCACGTGTTTTGCCATAGCTAATTCCCTTCTTGCCTCCTTGAGTTGTTCCTCCAAGGGGCCTATATCTGCTACTCCTTTAGATTTAGCTATCCTCATCCATGTGTGGGTCCACACTCTTTCTTCTTCCAATGCAAAGAAAAGCGGCACCGTGAATTTTTGTGGAATAATTTTCCCAGCCTCCAAAAAGTTATAATAAGAGCTCAAGTTGGGCTGGGGGCTAGGCTCCATAATGTGTTCTACCTCTTCTTCCCTTTGTGGTGAGGTGGCTGCCTCCCCCTCCATTCTTTCGGTCTCCTTGAGCCTGGCTAATGATTCCTGTAGGACTGCTTCAACATCCTGTAGAGGGGTTTTTGAAGCTAACCTTTCCATTCTCTCCCTCTAGGTAGTTGTCTTGGGGCTCCCCCGCTCATAAGTGACTGATACTTTGGAGGGGGACTTCTCCTTTGGTGAGGTAGGGGTGTCTTCGATGGTAATTGGGTCTTTAGATGGAGGTTGGGGCCTATCGGTTTTAATTCTTACACTTCTCCTCGCTTTGAAATACAGAGGAGTCTCCCTTTTGCGTTTCTCCTTTGGTTTGGGAGAGGTACTTAAGGTGGCCAGCACAGTTGCTGCCTCCCGAGCAAGAATTCCGGCCATATTCTCCTTCTGTTTTCTTTTCTCAGGACTTCCTGTAGAAAGCCCTGTAGTGGCTGATTTATGGCTTCCTGTAGAAGTTGTTTTTAATTTTCCTGTAGAAACAGATGGCACCATTTTAGCCTGCTTGGCTGAGGGTGATTTTTCTTTCAATTTTGCTGAGGCTTCCTTAGAGGTACCCTCACTGACATGGAATTTTTCAGTCCTTTCCACCCTGCTCTGTAGTCGTTTCTCCCTGGGTGTTAGTGTGGTTTTGTCACCCTCTGTTTTGGCGGCTTGGTTTTTCTCTTGTTTTCCCTTGTGTTCTTTCTTTGGTGCTTTGGCCATGGTTTCTTGGCCTTTTTCTTTCTTCTCTTTTTGAATTGGTTCCTTCTCCTCACTGCTGGAGGAGGTGAGCTCCTCAGCCAGCACTCAGATGTCATCATCCTTAGTCAAATTTCGAAAGGTTTTCCAAGAGAGAGGGACAGTGTATGTGTGGAGTTCATCTTCCACGAGGAGCTTAATGAGCCCATGATGGGCTATCTGATCTGGCGTTCCCTCTCTCAATTTAGTGGCACACTCAGTCATGGACTGCAGGAGGAAGTAAGGAATGCTCAACTTTGTCTCTGGGGGTAGGTCCATTTGGTGCCTAAGTTCTGTGAGCAGCCGGAAATGATATCCATACACGATGCTGAATCACCCCTCACACATGATATACTTCATAATTTGGAGGCTGACCTCACTCGAGAACGGCTGTAGGCTGGTTCTTCGAACTCCATTCTTGTCTTCTGAGAATTGCTCCTCCGGCAAAAAGAACTCCTTCTTAGCCTTCTGGCCCAGTTTTCTCTCCTAATGAACTGTGGGGTGAGTATGAGGGTCAAACCTCTGAAGTTGACAACAGCCAACGTTTTTGACTTTGGCTGCAAGGATCACAGGAATTCTTCTACAACCTCGTCATCGTGACCTTGAAGCTTGTCACAGAATGACATCCACCGTGCACGAGAAAATAGGTCCACCACCTCAGGGGTTTCCCATAGCTTCTTTGAGTCTGTAGGCTCTTTCCTAATGAACCCACCCGGCATGGTAAAATCTTGTTTTGTTGGCCTGAGCTTGCTTGCGCGTATAAAAAAAAATGGATCTTTGGGATTTCCTTAGACAGAGCGCAGAGTTACTCCTCTATTATGCACACAGTTTATAAATTCACAACTTTCTACAAGTGAGCCTTGACAGTGGCTCAATTATGAACCAAACCCTGGAGAAAATCCCGCATACGACGACAATTCTCATGCAAAAATAAGAAGACGCTTGCAATTCATGCACAGACTGTAATTTACGGCTTTCTACCCCTTTAATACGTCGACTTCACCACCTTTTGAACCAATTGCATGGGAGGACTATGTTCAGGCTTACCTCATTCTAGAATTTCCACCTTTGACGTGAACAGTTTAATTTCCTCCGTAACGTTGAGCTTCCTGTAGCGCAGCTTCATGTAGAAGTCGTGCACGGGTTCTGGGGAGTGCTTCAATGGTTCTGGGCCTTCTGTGCAACAACAGGATGTTTGAACAAGCTGAGAACTCAGAGTAACAGCCTTCAGGAAATTGCGGATGCATACTCGGCTGCAAAGCGGTTGAGAATAAATGAGTGTAGTGCGCCATACGTGATCTAGCCGGTGGATTTGAATCTCTGCGGAACTCGTGGCGCAGGGGTGAGCTGTCCCCGTCGACCCATTAGCCGTCGTCACCTGCTATCATTCCACTGCATGTCTTCCTGGCCGCCGAATCATTCCCTGCATATCTACCGCCACCACTCCTGTTAGATCGCCACTTCTCTCCGACTGGACGCTTCCCACGTGTCCATTTCCTGTCTCGTCGGCACACCCAAAGCTTTTTGGATCGGACGAGGCCGTTGGGCTGGTTGTGGTGGCCAGTTGAATGGCTACCCGACTTGCTCAACCCATTCATTTTCATATTTACACACATTTTAGAGCATTGTTCATGTAATTTGACGAAACAGGGTGAGGCACTTACCTGTGCGGCCGTGGACGTTATTTTTTTCATGCTTCAGGATGAGGGTGATGGATCTGCTTGCTGTCACTTCGTGCACAGGCATGGGAGCTCCTTTTCGCTGACTGCTGCTAGTTATGAGACCGGTTGCCTAGCTATGGATGGTGCATGGGCCGGCTCATGAGTTTCAGGTTTCTTCATGGTGTGTGCTCTAGCCGGATCAACTTCTACAGGATTCCTCTAGGACATCCTGTAGCCTTTTCTCCTCCTAGGGTGCATGCCGAAATGGAGGAGTCACGTTCACGGTTGCAGGGTCCTTGGATTGCCTTGACAGGTAGCGCATTGGGCCTCTGCATGCTTTATTTTCCATTTGAAAATTATTTCTTCTGAGAGTTCAACGTTCTGGTTTGACTGTGCAGGTATTTCAATCGTATGGCAGCAATGGTGGTGGAAGGAGGCGATAGCAGTGGGTGATGGAGAAAAACATTGGTTGCATGCCCCCTTATTGGACTTCGGGCTTCAAATTCTTCTACATAGTCGGTCCTGGCCCATCCCAAGATTCTACAGGAAGTTTCCTGTAGAAATACAGAACTTCCCGTAGAAAGTCATGTAGCTTCCTGTAGGAGGCTAACTATGACCAGATCGTGCCCAAACCTTGGAAGAGATGAGTGTTTCTAGAGGGAGTGCTGGTGAGGTCACCTGGTAGCATGGTAGGGACCCTTGTCCTTGAGTTGAGAGGCCTCTTTTTTTGCATGGAATTCCTACAACCTGCATTAATTTCAAAGCCTGAGCCTATTTTTCTGTTTCTACCTCCTTCTTTTTTCTTTTTCTTTGTTTTTTCTTCGTTTTTTTTTTTAGGAGACAGCAGGGGCGCCTCAATGAGGTTTTCACCCCTACTATCTTCCTTGGGCACCTTAGAGAGGTTTTCACCCAAGGGTCCTTTTCTCAATTTTTTAGAGAGACAGCAGGGGCGCCTCAATGAGGTTTTCACCCCTACCATCTGCCTTGGGAGCCTCAGAAATGTTTTCACCCAAGGATCTTTTTATTATGATTTTTTTTTTTTTGATGCTTAGGGTATGCCCAAAACAGAGGCAGAACCCTTCTCTATGACCAGCACTGATTTTTCCACAGTTTTGATGAACGCTTACCTCAAAAGATGTTTCTTGTAGATCTTTATTCGATACCCATTGACGAGCATGGGGATGGCTTCCTCATCAATGGTTCAAATAAGAACAGACCCATTATCATTACACTTCTCCACTGCATATGGTCCTAGCCATCTTGTCCTTAGCTTCCCCTTGAAATCCTTATGTCTGGAATCATACAACAGCGCCCAATCTCCTGGTTGGAATTTCTTGTCATTGAGGTGTCGGTCACGCCATATCTTCCTCTGAAGTTGAACCACTTCTGAGTGGAGAAGGGCCTGCATTCTGTGTTCATCTAGCCCATTCAGTTGCAATAACCTTTCTTGTTGGGCATGGCTGAGATCTAGGTCCAGCTGGGCTGTCATCCTCAATGTGTTGTACTCGAACTCAATTGACAGCAAAGCTCTCTTCCCATAGACCAATTCATAAGGTGTGAAGCCGGTTGTGGTCTTCCAAGTGGTGTTGTAAGCCCAAGTGGCCTCAACCAGGCAATCTGCCCAATCCTTTATGTTGTTGCTCACCACCTTAGTCAAAATTCCTTCTAATGCTATATTGGTGACTTCCACCTGCCCATTTGCTTGAGGATGATAGGGGGTGGAAGTCCTATGCTTGATCTTATGATGAGCAAGCAAGTATTCAATTAAGTTGGAGGTGAACTGGCTTCCTTGATCGGTGACTAGCTCCCTTGGGTAGCCAAATTTGTAGAAGATGTTTTCTCTTAAAAACTCAGCCACCTTCTCTTTTGTCGCTGCTCTGATTGCCTTGGTTTCTTCCCACTTTGTCAGATAGTCTGTGCACACAATGATGTAAGACCTTTGCCTTGAAGGAGGATTGATCGGACCCAAAAAATCCATGCCCCACTTCTCAAATGGTTCAAGATTCACTTGAGGTTGGAGAGGCATTTCGTCCCTTGGGGTTAGCTTCTCCATCCTTTGGCATCAGTCATATTGGCTGATATATATCTTGACATCTTGATGAAGCGTGGGCCAATAGTAGCCCGCCTGTAGAATTTTGAAGGTAGTCCTCTTGGCTGCAAAATATCCTCCACAAGGCCCGTCATGACAGGTTAGGAGGATGTCAAAGACTTCCTCCTCCCTTACACAATGCCTTAAGATCTGATCGGGGCCAAGTTTGAACAGGTTGCCCCCGATCCAAGTGAATGAGGCACTCTTCCTTTCAATTCTGCTTTTCTCTTTGGAAGATAGATGCAGAGGGAACTATGCTGAGACCAGATAGTTTGCTATATCAGCAAACCATGGAGAGAGTACTGAGATAGAAAATAGATGTTCATCTGGCATCTGGTCGTCCACTGTTCCATCTTCACCTGCAGGTAATCAGTCTAGACAAGAAGTCAGCAACAACATTTTCTTTACCTGGTTTGTCAACGATATTCAAATCAAACTGCTGCAATAGAAGTAACCATCTAATAATACGAGCATTCACATTTGGTTTATTCATTAAATATCTAATTGCAGCATGATCAGTATGTACAAATGTTTGATAGCCAGTGATGTAGTGTCAGAACTTGTTCAGGGCATGGACCACGGCCAAGAACTCTTTCTCAGTTACAGTATAATTTAGTTCTGTCTTGGATAAGTTTTTTCTGACAAAGTATATGGCATATGGGAGTTTTTGTTCAACCTGTCCTAAGGCTGCCCCTATGGCTTTGTTCGAGGCATCAGTGTGGATGTGGAAACGTAGGGCCCAGTTTGGACCTCTTAATATCGGGGCGGACACCAACTTATCCTTTAATTCATTCAGAGCCCTTTCACAGTCGTCCGTCCATTTGAACTCAACATCTTTTGCTAAGAGGTCAAATAGTGGCGAGGCTAGCTTACTGAAGTCTTTAATAAATCTTCTATAATATCGTGCTAATCCTAGGAAACTCCGAACATCTCTTACTTTCTGAGGAGGTGGAACCTTTTTGATGAGAGAAATTTTATTAGGATCCACCTGCAATCCTTGGCGAGAAATGGTATGTCCTAGCACGGTCCCTTCAGTCATCAAGAATTCACATTTTTCAGGACTAAGGGACAGGTTCATCTCAGTGCACTTGGTTAGGACTTTTCCCAGATTGGACAATGCTTCTTGGAAGTTGGACCCATAGAGAGTGAAGTCATCCATATAGATTTCCACCAAATCATGGACCAGCTCAGAAAAGATGCTCAATACTACTCTTTGGAAAGTGGCAGGAGCGTTGCATAGCCCAAAGGGAAGGACTCGGTAAGAAAAGGTACCCCAAGGACAAGTGAAGGTGGTCTTATCTTGGTCTTCCAAGCTAATTTGGATCTGGTTATACCCGCTGAACCCATCTAGGAAAGAGAAAAACTTCTTCCCCGCTAGTCCATCCAACACTTGATCTATGAAAGGCACAGGAAAGTGGTCTTTCTGGGTAGCTTTGTTCAGTTCTCGGTAGTCCACACAGATTCTCCACTTTCCATTTTTCTTGGGTACCAACACCAGAGGGGACACCCACTCGCTATCCGAGATGGGGTAGATGAATCCTGCATCCAACAATTTTTGCAGTTCTTCTTTGACAATGTCCTTAAGGGCTAGATTCATTCTCCTCTGAGGTTGCCTGACCGGTTTACAATCTTCTTTGATGTAGATGTGATGGGTACAGACCGAAGGATGGACTCCTTTCATCTCCTTATAGCTCCAAGCGAAAGCATCTAGATGACTGGCCAACAGACTATACAACTCCTTTTCCTGGGAAGGAGATAGGGAGGAGTAGATCTTTAACATTCTCTCGGGGCCAAACTCCACATTTTTGACTCTGCGAGAGAGTGGATCGGTCACACAAAGGTCCACTAAGGTGCTGGCTTGAGTATCTTCCACCAATTTCTCTAAGGACAATGCACTGGGAGGTGGATTCTGAATCAAGGTCTCAATCGAATCATCCTCAGTTTGAGGACCTCCCCTGGTGGTTTCTAAGGTTCACAAGGGTGGAGAGTACACATCATCCTCTTCTCCTTCTTCCAACCAAAGTGGTAATTCATGCTCTAATAGAGGTTGGGAAAGAGGGTATAGGACTAGCTGCTTGGACATAGGACCATTTTTTATGGTCATGTTTCCTGCTCGGCAGCTTATGTAAGCATCCGCAGTGGCTAACCAAGGTCTTCCCAAAATAAGGGGGTACCCGGTAAGCTTTGCCTTTGGCTGAAGAACCAAGAAGTCCACAGGATACTCCCAAGAGTCAACAGAGACCAAGACGTCCTCCACAATCCCTTCGGGAGTCACGGTGGAGCGATCTGCCAACTGCAGGACCTTCGAGGTCTTCCTTAAGGAACCCTAAAGGTTGAGTTTGAGCATGGTATCCCTGGTCATCACATTAATGGCAGCCCCTAAATCAATCAAAGTGTGGGGTATGATGGTGCCATTGATGTGGACATCAACTACAGGACTCCCGGGATCCAAATACTTTGGACAGATTACTTGCCCCAACATAAGATCAGACTGTTGTCCTATGACATTGATGGTTGAGGCATCTCTTTTTCACCTTCCTGGGTGCCTGAAACACTTTTCCTTAACCAATTTGTTGTATATCGGTACATCTTTGATGGCTTGGAGAAGTGGTATTCTCACACACAACTGTTTGAGTTCTCCCAGAAGCTCATTCTCCTCTGGGTCGGGTTGTGTGGTTACTGTTAGTCTCTCAGGAAAGGGTGGAGTGGTCTTGGGTTCACTTTCCTGTTTATCTTCCTCGTCCTCTAAGGGAGGAGGTTGGCGATCCAGAAGAGTCTTCCTGGATCACAGGTTGATCTCCTGGATCTCCACAGCATAGGTAGGGCATGTTGTTTCCCCGGTATATACCTGCTGGGCCTGTCGGTTGTTGGGGTTCGGGTTCAGTTGAGCAGGCATTTGGGGTTGTCTCGGAGGAGCAGGAGGTAATGGTTGTGGTTGAGCTGGTGGTGGAGGCAAAATGGCAGGAGGAGTGTTGTACTGGGGCCTCCACCCCGGTTGAGGTGCATTCCACTGAGGCTGTGGCTGGACATGTGAGTGAAACGAATGAGTAGTGGGTTGAGTATGGTATTGAGGTGGGTAAGACCATGGAGGAGGCACAGACCAGGGAGGATGAGCAGGGGGGGCCCAAGAAGGCATAGGAGCAGATTGGTTGGGGCTATAATAGGCTTGGGATGTCCCTTGCATCCCCTGCTGGTAAGGTCTAGGTCCATGCGGCCTCCTTTTGTTGAGGAAGTAGAGAGGTTCAGTGGATGCCTCAGTTCCTTAGTACATGGCCTTAAACCCAGGTAAGGTTGGGCATTGGTTTGTGGGGTGGTCCTCCTCACAAATGAAGCATACCTCTACCGAGTGTAATGGACACTCGTTCTTAGGGTGCTTCCTTGTACACCTAGGACAGAAGATGGCCAAAGCCCTCTCAGCTTCCTCTTTCTTTTGCTGGATTCGGAATGTATCAAGTTGCATGGCAATGGTCTGTCTCACCTCACTTTTGAGGTCCTCCAGCTGATTAACAAACTCATGCTTGGAGAAAGTAGCACTAGCTGAAAGGGGGTTTCCCCTACCTCTTTTCCGGGCTGCCCTACAGGGTTTCTAAACACAGTCTTTATATCCTCATAAGGTAGTTGGTAAATGTCTCGTTCAGCTAGCATGTGAAGGGTATCTAGAAGGTCTTTAGGGACTCCTTGGAGTAGGACCAACTTGAGAGATTCAGGGTCGAGTGTGCACCTGGCCCGTTTATAGCTAAGTTGGAATCTTTCCTCATAATCTTCTAAAGACTCATCATTTCCCATGGTCATCTGAAAGATCTCTCCCTTGGCTTCCTTGGACCTACAGTAGTCCCAGTATTTGGTATTGAAAGCTTGCTGCATCTGAGCCCAAGTGGTGATACTGTTTCCAGGTAATCCCATGAACCAACGTAATGTTGCATCCTTGAGGGTAGAGGGAAAGAGTTTCAGTTTTTGCTCATCTTCTGTATAGTCATAGGTTCGACAAAGGACAACAAACTCAAATAGGAAGGTATCAGGGTCGTCAGTAGTCAATCCATGGAAGTGAGGTAAAGCGGAGGGGCTTATGTTTTTCATTTTCATGTCTCCATTGATCTCTCAGACGGGAAAGGAACCTTCTATTATCTCATCTTCTCTTCCATTCTCAGCCATGGCTTCAGGTGGAGTGATTTCTAACTCTTCTTCTGGTATAGGATCTTCATATATCTCAGGAGGCTCACCTATAGGTTCTTCTGGGTCACTGTCACCAAAGAAGAGAGAAGGGTGACCCAGTGAAGTGGTGGGGGTGTTGGGTAAGAATTTTCCGGTTTTATCTCTGTTCCTATGAGGCATGAAATGGAAAGGCTTTTGATTTCTTTTTGCTTTTTCTGCTTGTACCTGCAAAACTAAAATAGATTGAACTGCAACTAGCTATCTTGTTGAAATGAAGATGCGGAATTGAAATGAAAGCAGGAAAGGACTAAGCTACGTTGCTCAAATGAAATTGCAGGAATGAAATGCTAGTCTACACTTGCAGAATTGAAATTGCTAATCTACGCTTGTAGAATTGAAATTGCTAATCTACGCTTGCAAAACTGAAATGCTAATCTATGAAAGCGGGAAATTCTAATCTACTTTTGTAAAATCGAAATTGCATAATGGAAATGAAATAAACTACTTAGTAGAAGGTTGTAGTGGAAAATAGAAGAAAAGCAGCAATCACCAATACTTTGACGCTTCCCTGGCAACGGCGCCAAAAAAAAAAATATGGTGCGCTCCAGTATTGCAGCAATAATGCTGCAACTCCTGGGACTCCCTTCTTTACTTTTATCAACCTGGTAGTTCATAACAAACTTGGAAGCGACGGTGTTGTATGCACAAGTACTAGCTCTTGCTGCAATTGTCACTTGGTCAGCTGGCACAAGTCCACTAGGGGCTTAAGCTAACTTCGATGAGCTCTTATAAGAAGCTTTGTAACTGATGGATGGAAGCTAACTCAAAGGAAGTTGATCTACTTGCAGAAAGAAACTGAAAGCCAAAAAGTAACATAAACCCTAGCAAACCCTAATTCTACCAGCTAGTCCTACTGATGCAAAGGAGAGAATGCAAACTATTAAAAGAGATGCCATTACTTCTATGAAGGTAAAATGCACATGTCTAGGCTACCTCTATCTGAAGGAAACATCTTTTTGTATTTTTGAATAAGTTATCAGAATTATCATGCATGTGTTTTAACTGGCTTTTTACTGTGCAGGGGTGGATCAAGGAAGAGAAATGCTTGGAAAAGGTTGGGAAGGTTCAGAGAGGGTCTAAGGAGTCCCTAACACTCTTCCGGAGAGTTTCACAAAGTTTGGCTATCCAGCAACCTCATTTGTGAGCTTCTACAGGAAGTTTGCAGGGGTTCTACAGGATGTTTCAGGGATTTCTACAAGATGTTCAGAAATTTCTACAGGATGTTCTAAAATTGGATTTTAAAGGATGGGTGAGTGAAAGAGGATGCATGAATGGATAGAGAGGTAGGGTAGGGTCTGAGATGGCCCAGTGACTTATGGATGAAGTGATGAGAGGGTGTGGACAGCTCACTTGGCTTAAAGGAGGCTAAGGTAAAGGAAGAGCAAGAAGGTAGGGTTACATGGACAGAAGGGTAGTTGTGAGACGAGGAAGCTAGCTAGGAGATGGAGCAGCTGGCCTCGACGAAGCTTAGGTGGATGAGAGAAAGATGGATATGACCTGCACGGTGTATACTCAACTGAATCAACCAAATCCTGCATACAATCAAAATCTTAGCTAATCTATCCGAACTGTCAACGAAACAAATAAACAACAGCTTTATTTCCAAAGAGAACCATGTACAACACCTAATCACAGAAACATCTAAAAAGGTCTGAACGCATGACTAACTTCTACAAATGAAGGCATTACATGAAAGATTGCATGGTCAATCAAACTAGTGTTTTTGTTGAGCGGCACTGTTTCTACAATTCCAGCCCTTGATCCAATAAGGGAGAGGTGAAACTGAGAGTGTAGGCAACCCTTTTCTAGAGCTTTATCAATTCTTATCTTATCAATCTATTCTACACATCTGAAGCAATTCTATTCCTCAACAATGACCTATTTAACCAACACAACTGAATCTTGCTCAACAAAACTTCGTTTCAAATGCATAAAAAAAAGGAAAATCACAGTGCTCAAAGGAAAGATAACAATACAAAGGAGGAGGCCCTAGGCTCTCAGGTTGGGCCCAACCCCGAGATCTATGGATCCTATAAAAACTCAGAGCTGATATCAAATCTGACTACTTCCCATTATCAAAAAAATAATCATAAGTCAAGAGTTATGCCAATAATGGCTACAAAAGAACAAAACAGAGCTAGCAGCCTGTAGTGCAGAATATGCAAGAGTTTTTCAAAAGTCCTTTTCGAAGGCTGAGGCCTTAACATTTATACACCACGAGGCCCTAGCTAGCCTCCTAAATCTATGGTACTTGGCTGCCCAAACTATGAGGGAACAGCTCCTTCCAAGAAATCTGTTTGGTTGCCTTCTAGATCCGGTCTTGGTGGCCTTTGGAGCTCGGAGTTGGGGGTGAAGATCCCGAGGGAGGCTATTTAATGCCATAGACAACCCCCCTACGAATCCTCAACACAAGCTTGGCTTTCTCCTAGCCCATGTCTGCTCGGTTTTGCTCCAACATGTGTCAAAAAATCCTGAAATGAGCACGTGTTAGCCACCTAGGAATAGTGACTACCCTTATTCGTACAAATGACATAAACATACTAAAAAATAATGCATAAGTTATGAAAAATGAAGGATTAAACAAGGGTAGTTAGGCCAAATGAGCCCAAAATGTTACCAAATTTGGGGCTCATCAAGCATACATGATGAAGTATGGCACTAGTGTTGAGGATATAATGAAGAGTTCTTTTCTTTCCTAGGAGTCTAATGGAGTAGTGTCTACAATTCAAAATTACGTATGAACTTATTAGTTCAAAAGCCCATTTATTAAGGGATTTGGTGCCAAAATATATCTCTAAGAGAAGATGGTTTCTCTAAATTTACAATATTTTCATTAGATATAGTCTAGAATGAATATGTTAGGAAGTTAAACAAGTGTTATTTACTTCCTATGTAAAAGGCGGAGCTAAATATTATTGGAATTTGTTAGAGAAGATAGGAAATATATTTGGATTATTAGATTGATTGAAAAAGAAACCTCTTAGAGAAAGGACTCATATGTAATTAAATAGAAGAATAAATGAATTATATAGATATTGGAGAGTTTGAAGAAGGAAAAGAAAGAGATTTGTGAGTGAAAAGGGATTCTGTTTGATTATAACTACTATTTTCCATTTTCATTCTATAATTGGTAGTGCTCTCTTAATTTTCTATGTATGCATTAGTGTGTATTTTAGTTCTAAGTTGTCACATTCTTAATTTTGTCAAAGTTATCACAAAATATAATTTTATTGCAAAAAGTATAATAAGATGAATGTGAAACTTATAGTTCTATGTATTCAACCTTAAAAGGATCTCGTGGTTGATGAATGAACTCAATGCTTAATTTTTCTGGACCTCAAGACTAATTTAGTAAATAATGCTAACACATATCCAAGATGGGACCCAACAAACAAATATTTGGGCAAATATCTCATTATACAAAGTAGCATTTGCAAAGTCCCCTATACCATCATATTGACCCAGATATCCATGTTGATCTAGTTTTGTATAGGAGCATTTGTTTTCAAATTTGTTAGACCCCAAAATAATCTTGGACTAGACACATATACCTTCTCGACACAATTGTAATAAAGGTAAGAGTTTATTTTATTTTATTAAAGTTTGACACAATTACCAAAATCTAGGCATACATACATCCAACCTAAAAAAAAATTATAAACCCCGTAATACAACAATGCTTTAGAAATGAATCCAACACGTAAAGAGATTTAGCTTTATGTAAAAGTTGTAAAAATCTCGAGATATTGAAAACAAACTAGATGATCCCCATGTGCAAAGCCAAAACAAGAGAAAAGAAAAGGATTTATGTGACTGTAGCGTCAGTATATCATATATTGGAGTGTATTATTTGAATATAGCATGATTAATTTTATTTTTAAATATCTTATCTTAAAATATAATAGTAATAATATTTCTTTATTTAAGCATGGAAATGGAAAGTGTATATTGTTAATATGAAATTCTATGATAAAGTATCAATATAAATGGCTTATTTAATAATTTTAAAAAAATGCATAATACAATTCACATGTAGAAAATATCCTTTTTACATATAAAGATTAACTTTGTTTGAATAAAATACTATTTATACAAATTTATGTTAAATAGTTGATATTTTTCATTAGAGTTTTGGGTGGGTTTAAGTGATAAATATTTGAAATAAATGTGAATTTTTATTTTGGAAAAAACCATCCTATCTTCATTTTGAATATTTTGCACGTGACACTACATTTTCACTCATTATAACACAAATTTATTTGTAATGAATTCTGATAAACATCAATCTTGTGTCGCCAATAAAGCAATGTATGAGTGTCAAGGGGAGTTTCACTGAGGCCAATCGCACTCATCAAATTTACCTACATGGTGTGCATTCTTGCATTTTTGGTAGGATAGGTATATGTAATTGTTATATTTGCATTAACAGTGAGGCACCAGAAGGTGCAATAGTGTGTCAAGGAGTCTCTTGCAAGGTCAACGTGGATTTTAGAATTGTTGGTGTATGGAAAGCAAGGCAATACTATCTCAGAATCTCACCCCAAGCCTGTGGTAGGTAATAGACACAAGAGAACCTATGCCACCATGCGAGGAATTACCTACATGAAGGTAGGGAAGGCCCACAAGATGGGAATACATCAATGAATTTATAACCCAAGCTTGAGATCAGTAACGTCATGGAACACCTTCAAATCACATTGTAAGAGTGACGAAATATTGATGTAGATATGGGAGTCAACCATAACTCTGAGATAGACCCGTGGATGAGAAGACTAGCTCGAGGATGCTTGTGTAGAAACAAAGCCTATCTTTGGGGAGATTGTAGAGGTCCTTATCTAAGACATCACATGAGGTAGAGATGAAGCCCCATGTCAGAGTCATGGTGGAAATGAAAGGAAAGGATTCATTGCAATACCAATGAGAAAAGACTTAATTTTATAGAAAATATCTGGATAGATTTACCCTTTGAATATAAAACCCTAGGTGGGAAGGCTTCTTGTTGGGTTAGATTTCGTAAATTATTTTAATTAATAACCAAGAAGCATGTCACTTGACGAACCTAATATTGTTAATAGATAGAGACCGTAACGACAAACTAATGTCAGAGAACTATTGTTTAGGCCGGACCCCAGAATCCTATAACTAATCATGAATTTTGAATTAAATTAGAGCACTAGGGTCTTAGATCTAGGAAACAAAATCTTGAAAGGTCGGAAGTTCCAAGATTCTCAAACACCAAAATCACGTAAATAAATGTGAACTTAATTTAATTGGAGAGTCAAGAACTTGGATTGAGGACTTCCACGAGGACATGTGATAATATATTATTGTCCAGAGGTGACATTAGCATGACTTGTCGATAGACACATGGCAAGTAGTTTTGGGCTTTTCAAGTACTCAAAGGACCATATGTGGGTGACACATGGACCTCTCACAGGTCGAGATGTGCCAAGGATGACGTCAGCATGATATCACCCTAGCACTTGGGAATTTCAGAGGTTGGAATCCTATAACATAGTATTAATTGATTTTTCTAGAGCACCGAGCACTAGCGATCGTTAATGAATGGAGCACAGGAGAATGAAAAATTTCTTTGTCATCTAAGATAGCTGAACCAGAAGCCTAAAGGGCCTGAAATCCTGGTATCCCATAACTAATTTAAAATTAATTGTTGAGAATTTTCTAAGAACATAGGAATGCGAGATTATAAGCTTGAACTGTTGTGACTATGTTTAAGTAGTAATCTCGCTACGATTCTGAGATTTATTTTGATATTTTTATCTCGATGGTTGGAGCGAAGCATTGAGTTACAACGTGTCAAAAAAGGAGACAAAAGAAAAAGAAGATGTATAGTACAGTTAGGTATGTTACATATCAGTATCGGAGTGGTACCTATCAGAGTGGTTTGGTACCCCATTTCTTCAATGTTAAAGGAGGGGTTGGGTATGTTATAAAAGGGAGAAGGTATAAAGGAACTTAAGCTACATGCTCTCATCATACTAGAATAAAATTGAATTTCATGACTTAAAAATGATGAATGAATTTATAATAAAAGAATGATTGTGCCATCAATAGTTTATTTAGAAGATAGAACAATGTAAACCATAGTCACTGAGAAAAAAGAGAGATCATATTTTAGAGGAAAGGGCTTCTAACCCCCATAATTTCATGCTAGGACGAAAAGTTTTCAAGGGAGTAATTATAGTATAAATTTCATTACCCCATTCAAACCTATCCCAAATCCCACATAATAAAAAAGCTTCAAAATGGAAAGTCAAATTTTACTAGGGAATCCCTAAAATACTAGGACTGTGGAGAACGTCATCTAACCTAAAATTGTCCAAATAGAAAGGGGAATGATAGATCAACCATACATCATGTCCAAGAAGCATCCATGGTGAAAGATGTAGCCCAAAAGTTTCAAAGCATCAATGCAGCCATAGATGCCTGATAGGCAGAGCATTAACCGTTAATGGTCAAAATAGGTTGTAAGATACACGTTTAAGCTATTATAATCATTTTAGACTTAATTTCTATTCAAAGTTATGTGTCACCTAAGTTAGTATAGTTTTTCCAATTAATCAAAAGAAAACATATAAGAACATGGTTAGTTCATCTAGCTACTGGGACATAAAGGAAGGTCACAAAATTTCTCTTAGATTATGTATTAGAAATGAATGGATTATGAATTGTTAAAAATTTGAATGTTGTACCATTGTGATCATAAATGTGTTTATCGACATGGATTGGATGGACAAGCACAGAGTGATTTTAAATTGTATAGATATGACCTTTAATTGCAATGATGATGAAAAGAATGCATGAACAATCAAGGGAATACACGGACCCATAATTTTAAGAAAAAGGTATTTTATGCAAATGAAGTAGTGTGCTAGGAAAGGCTATAAAATTAATGTTGTTTAGTTGGTTAATACAACATGAAATGAATGCATCCATGGGGTCTTGTGTAGTGGTTTGAGGATGCATCCAAGCTACTAGAGCCTAGGAAATAGAGTGGCATTGTTGCTTCCCTTCCCTAGTCATCATCCAAGGAATGAGGCTATTATTTCCCTACCATGAAAATGGTTAAGCCCTTGATACCCATCAATACCGCGCTACTAATCCTAGTGACATCCATATCCAACTCTTATGGCAATGATTCCCTAGCAAGGTTTTGTGGATTAATTTCTAGGAGACCTTCATTGTGCTGGAGCCCAAGGATACTCAAATGGCCCTTTCTTACCCTCATGACCCATTCTTAGTGCAAAAATCATCCTAATGATATACATATCTAATTGTCATGCCAAAAATTTCCTAGAGTGTGCCTACCTCATGGTTTGGATGCATTGTTCATGGAAATTAAGCCCCAGAAGCTTTTTTTGGGGCATATAACCCAAGGGGTTTCCTCTGCTTACCATGGCAATTGAGACTAAAAATACTTTTAATATTTAAGCCTTTTTACTTCCTTCCACAATCTTGTTTAGGCTACCTAAGTTCACTTTATTGACTAATACCTTTTCACATTTATTTATAAAATGGTTTTCAAACTTATATGAAATAAAATCAATATATTGTAAATATTAAGAAAACTTGAAATAAAAAATATTTATAAATATTAAAAATGGTAAAACTAATATTGAGTAAAAATCAAAACATCTCTTCAAAACAATAACTATTTTTATTGAAAAATGTACGAATAAAAAGAGCACATATGTGTGGTTAGATATTTGAACACTTTACAATATATAATGATATTTGAAAATATTAAATAAGGGAAAATTTTCCCTTTACCCATACTTTTATGTGATTAATAAAATACTTGTTTTACAAAAAGTGCATAGCCGACCACACATACATATGCATTCAAGAGAGCTCGCGGTCCATAACATATCCCCATGTATATATATAAATATGTACACATTACATTTCATGAATACAGATTAGAAATCATAAAAAAGGAAGTTCTTCGTTCCAGAGCTAAAGAAATAATAATCGTTGAGAATCCAGATTGTCAGTATAAAAAAATAGTATACGTCGACGTTCCCTGTCGAAGGAACTTCAAAATCATCGCCTGCAATTGCAATGGAAATGGGAACAGAAAGGCAGGAGGAGGCGAAGGTACGCAATGATCATGTTGTGAGAGTGGAGAGCTCCGATGGCAGAATATTCGACGTCCCAGAAGCGGGGGCGTTTGAGTCGGTGATAATAAAGAACGTAATGGAGGAGTTCGGCTCTGAAAATCCCATTCCACATACCATGTTCATCATCCCCTACGTACCCGGAAATTTAAAGAGGGCGTTGACCCATGGTATGTGGAATTCGTGAAAGTGGATCTTCCCACTCTGAATCAACTTGCACTGGCGACTCTTGTTGACTTGGTATGTCAATCTATTGCAGATACAGTTGCTGCGGAGTACACATCAGAAAATGTACGAGAGATGCTGAACATTGAAAAAGACCTCACTCCCGAAGAGGTGGAAAGAGTCAAGATCCTTGGGCTTTTCGATGACTGAATGACTACCTTGTATTATTATACAAATCAATGACTACCTTCTATTTCTTATTCTGCAGTTGAGAAATTTAAAATTAAATTAAAATTAAATCTTTAAAATATCATTTCATCTTATTATTTTAAAAATTCACATTACCATAGTTATTATTCAACTAATTATATTGGTATATATTTATATAATTATGAAAATAGTTAACACAATTATATATTATGAAAAAATATTATGTAAAAACTTAAATATACTAAGAAAATGTATTTTTTAAAATCTCATTTATATATTATATTCTTAAATATATGAATTTAGGATTTATGTGAAAAAGTTGTTATATTATTTTAGATGGAAAGAAATTCAAAGATGGATTATTTTTATTAGAAAGGATAAATATATTATACGTATGTTAATTGTAGGAAATATATTTGTTTGTTAGGTTAGAGAGTTTCAAGAACAAAAACAAAGAGGTTTGTGTGTGCAAAGGGACTATGCTTTATTGTAACTATTATTTTCCCTTTTAATCTAGAATTAATAGATTGTTTTTATGTATATACATTAATATTTATGGACTATTTGACTATCATAGTGAATTGTGCCAAGACATATACGTGTGACCTAGGAAGACATGATCTTTACATCTGCCCCATCATAGAAACTAACATTTATAAAGCCTCTCAAACCACTAGATTGAGCTAGATGTTGATACTTATAGGAGTTTCTCTTTTCAAGCTTCTCAAACCACACAATTATCCAAGAACAAGCTCAAATACATTATGGAACCCATCACGAGCAAGGTAAGAGACTTTTTTATTTTATTAAAATGTCACATGATTATGAAAATCTTCGCATTTAGACATTCGACTTCAAAACTTTGTGTAAACCACTAGATACAATAATGCTTAGAAATAAGTCCAACACCAAGAGAGATCTGACCCTAAGGAAAGTTTTCAAAAGTGTTTGAATATTGAACGAAAACTAAAGGATCTACCTATGTTAACATCCCTTGTCCAGCTGTAGCGACACTCTATCTCCCTCACTCCTTGCTACCGACATGCAATATCCAAATGTGAAGGTACTATATATGGAAAAAGTTTCAAATTTACTAGTAGAAGAATAGAATACTCCATTACAATATTGTTATATATATCCCAGATTTCCTCCTAGGTCTGTGAATGCTTATGATTATAATTTCTTAAAATTTGAACAAGAGTAATGTTGACTACTTCTATATACCCTTATATATATAAATGTAATGTTGTAGATCTCTTTAACATGGTGCCCATCTTCTCCCACTCTTTAGTCTATAATGCACTGATAAATCTTATTTTCCTTTTTGAAATGATGTTTCTCGGTATCCCAAGATGCACCTAATGTTTTACAAAGAAAATGTTTGTTACTTCTTTCATATTGATGGTATTCTTATAAGGCAACAAAACACACATCTTGTTAAACCTAGCAATAACCATGAACATGTAGTCATGCCCCTTCCTAATTTTTGGTAAACTTCCCATAAATTACATGGAAAGGCTTTCCCACAGATGAGTGGGTGCTGGTAAGGGATGATATCAACCATGTTTCCTATTAGTAGGTATGTTGATACAACAATGCATTCCTCCTCTCATGAGCATAGCTACTTGTTGTTGCATCTTCGGCCAATACACAAACCTTTGCAAGTTAGCTATTATCTTCCCTACGCCAAGTGCATTGCAACCTTGGAGGTTTGAGCCTCTCTAATAAGATGTAATCACTCACCTTTAGAAACATATAATCTATCTAGCTTGTACAGTAACCTATATTGGAGATGGTAGTCAAAAAAAATTTCGCCATCATGAATATGACTCTTACTTTGTAACCACTGAAACACCTCCTCAAAGTCTAGATCCTCTGAATGTGCTTTTTTGTATGCATCATGGGGGAATTGTTCCTTGTGCATTAAAGTGCTTAATATTGTGATATTTGATGTAGGTGGCCTTGAAATAATTTCAACGAACTTTGTTATACCACTCTTCTTGTACTTTATCACTAAAGGAAACTAGCCGAACTTTTTTTATTGGACATTTCATTATAATTTTTTTGGAAATGTTACTCACTAATGCTACTAGACACAATTGTGTTTTTCCTAGTGTTTCTTTTTGTTAATAATATCATATTTTTCATCTTCGTAGTGACTAGATTATTTGCTATTAAAATGTCAATAACAATTTTTTTTTCTCAAATATTCTGTAAAACATGGTCATCAAAGGAAACTTAATCAAAGCAATCCATAAAAATTCCATAATTATTTATAAAATTATGTAATTAATTGTTAATAATATATTTGGTTGTAAAAGGAAACCTATTAAAAAGATACCATAACTATTGATAAAATTATGCAATTAATTGTTAATAATATATTTGGTTATTAATGTTAATGGGTAATAATTATAGTTTTAGTTAGTGGGTGTTGTTTTCTTTCTATCGAGGAATTTTTTTGGAGATAGGTTAACACTGTTTTAAAATTATGAATATATATATATATATATATATATATATATATATATATATATATATATATATAATTTTAAAAACATTAGTGGTTAATAGGAAAAGGTAGAGGAGATGAAGACTGCGGCGCGCACTGAGGAAAGCCGCGAGGGTTTCGGTTAGGGCTGATCGAAACCCTATTCCGTCATTTTCCTGCAGACACCTACGATTATTCCCGATCCGGGCACGACTTTTCAGGGCCATCTGTCGCGGTCACTGTCAGCTATGGAGACGGTTAATGAAGTCATGGATACAGAGGAGGCTCTCGACTACTCTGAGGACCCTCAACCGTCACAGATTTTCCCTGAACACCCCGTTTTCGCTCCGCGGTCTGAGGCTCCGGTTACCTCCTTCTCTGGGTCGCTTTCCTTCCCTTCGGTTTCCATCCCGGTTCCACCCCCTGTTGGTACCCCCGAAGGCACCGTCAACACTGCCTCATCAGATCTGGACCTCCCCCCACTATCGCCAGGTACTCTCCGTTTTTTATCTTCCGTGATTCCCCCATCACCGCCTTTCGATTCGCGCCCTCCCTCCACTTCGATCCCGGTACCGCCCCCCTCTTCTCAGGCTCAGCCATCCGCTGCGGGTATATCCACCCTCCTGAGCTCTCCATCTGGGTGTTTTGAAACCCCAGCGGTGAAAGTCGGTGCCTCTAGGGATCCGCCGGATAGCCTCCCGGATCCTTTGCTTAATCACCCTTCTGCGCCTAGATCGGGGAAAAAGAGAACCAAATGTGTTAAATCTACATCGAAGGACATTGCTATTTGGTTTAGTGAAGCTACTACTATCTCGGAGACCGCAGCCATGGCAAATACTATTTTGGTGGGACATGTTCGGGGCCGTGCCTACTCTGCTACTAGGTTAACCCAATGGGTCAAAGAAATTTGGGGCGGGATCTTAATGGAACTCCCGGAAGTTCAGGTGCTCTCTCGTGGCTGGTTCTCGCTACATTTTGCAAAGGAAAATTACACGGACCTGGTTCTTGCAAAGTTTTGGCATATTGAGATGGCGCCTGTATTGCTAAAGCGCTGGAGCCCTCTGTTTGACCCAGAGAGAGAACAATTGGGTGCGGGTCCTCTTTGGGTTCGGCTGCCAGGCTTGCCCCTGCAGTACTGGAATGAAGAGACCTTTATCCGCATAGGCAACGCTCTGGGAACCTATCTCGATCACGATCGCACATTCGTGGAATCTAGGAACCGAGCCCTTGCTCGGATCCTTGTACATTTGGACACCAGGGATGGCCTGGAAGAAAAGATCACTCTACATTGGGGGAGATATACTCGCATCCAGATCCTTGATTATGAAGGTGTGCCCTTCAGATGCCGACGTTGTCACAGGGTTGGGCACGTATTCAAGGACTGCCCGCTAAATCAGAGATGTGCTGGTACAGCTGAGGCCAACATTCCCACTCCAAGGACTGCTTCACCGGCTGCTCAACCATTTCCTCCGGCGAACACCACTTGTGTATCTGCTGCACCGACTCAGGGTATCTCATCTGGGCGTCCTTCTGCTCCTGTCACCAGATCAAAGTCGGCAATTTCCACCGCTCCAGAGGGACACCCGGGTAACTCTCTATCTCCTCCATTGTCTTTATTCTCATCATCGACATTATCTGCACCATCTTTATCTGCTGTTGTTTGTTCGATGCCACAATCCTCTGTTGTTGCCCCTGTCATCACTTCCACGCTCCCCCCATCATCTCCTTCATCATCCCTCTCATCGCCCAGGGGCGCAAACCACCCTTACTTCCTGCGGTCTCGACAACATTCTCAGGGTACACACACCTCACATACGGGTTTGGGGATTATCACTCCCGGGTCATCCTCTCTACCCACCCGAGGGAGAAAATCTGATCTTACCAAGGCTATTCGGAGAGCTGGGGCAGAGGTTGCCACTGGAAGGCAATCCACCATTGATGGGGTACTTAGAGCGAAGAACACCCCGGGGATTTTTCCCCCATGAAGTGTCTTTCTTTTAACTGTCGAGGCTTGGCTAGTGCCTCTAAGAAACTAGCCCTCAAGAGGATGGTTGAGTCCTCTCCTGTAGACATCATGCTGCTTCAAGAAACCCTCGGGCCTGCAGATTCCATCACAGCAGCACTATCTTCTATCCTTCCTGGTTGGCAGTTTACTGCTCTGGACGCCTCTGGTAGATCTGGTGGTTTAGCCATTGGCTTCAATCCGGCCACCATCAAAGCACAAGGGACCTGGGGTGGACCTGGTTTTTTGGGGGTTGATCTTTTCTCAGCAGATTTGGGGATCCCCCTTAGGATCATCAATATATATGGGCCTTGCCAGCAACGTGAATCTTTCTGGAATAACCTCATGAGGTTATCTATCCTCTCTGTTGACCATCTGATTATTGGGGGGGATCTAAATTTCTCCCTGGGATATGGGGAATCTTGGGGAGCCTCGGCTCAAATTGATCCCATAACTGCATTCATGACAGACCTATTGGACAGGCATGATCTAAGTGATGTGTCCATGATCAAGCCTCTGCCCACCTGGAGGAACAGAAGGATTGGAGATGCTGCCCTAGCTCGCAGACTTGATCGCTTCCTGATGAAGGGGCCATTACTTCAAAGACTTCACCACTTCAGGCAATGGGTTGGGCATGGGGGTATATCTGATCACCTGCCCATCTATTTAGAAATAAATGGTCCAAATCAAAAGCCAAAGGCACCTTTTAAATTCAATCATGGGTGGCTTCAGGACCCTGCGTATATCAAACTTGTATCAGACTTCTGGCCCTCACACCCGATAGATCGAGCTGACTCTCTGGCTAGGGGATTTTGTGCGAACCTTTTACAGCTCAAGGAGCTGTCTATTGAATGGGCTAGGAACAAACACAAGCAGGAGACCTCGGATCTTATCCGTATTGAAGAGGAACTCTCCACTCTCACTGATGAAAGAGGGCTTGGATTTATATCGGCGACTGACAAGGCACATTTGGTGGAGCTTGAAAACCAGAAACAAAAAATCCTTAAGGAGAGGGAAGAATCTATTCGTCTTCGCAGTAGAGCCATATGGCTTAAGGCTGGGGATGACAATTCTCGCTTCTTTCATAATTATGCAAAAGGCAGGAGAGTCAGTAACACCATATGGAATCTACCTATGCCAGAGGGAGGTGTAGCAGACACATTCAATAAACTATCACAGTTGGGTACTGCTCATTTCAGGAATCTCTACAAACAGCCACCGGGCTCCAACCTTGCAGATATCATAAACATTGCTGGACATTTTCCCCGGTTTGTCAATGCTGAGGAAGCTGAGAGTCTTTTTGATCCTGTATCCCCGGAGGAGCTCGAAGCCACCATCAAATGGTTCAAAAAGGAGCGCAGTCCAGGTCCGGATGGATGGACCATTGAGTTCTACATAGCTTTCTATGAGATGATCAAGATGGATCTCCTTCGGGTGATTGAGGAGTGCAGAGTGACGGGCTCTATGTATAATGCCATCAACTCCACCTTCATAGCCCTGATTCCTAAAACAGACACTCCCTCCTCATTTGATGAGTACCGCCCCATCTCCCTCTGCAATGTCCTATATAAGATCATATCAAAGATCATTGCAAACCGCATGCGCCCCATCCTTTCCCGGCACATTGCCCCCCAACAATTTGCCTTCTTGGAGAATCGCCAGATTCATGAAGCCATTGGGGTAGCACAGGAAGCTTTCCATTCCATCTGGACAAAACAGCAAAAAGCTATCATCCTAAAAATTGATCTGGCAAAAGCTTTCGATAGGGTCAGCTGGTTATACATCAAAATGCTCCTCATTCACTTGGGTTTTCCTCATCCGTTCATTACTTGGATTATGGCTTGTATCTCCACCCCATCCTTCAGTGTGCTGATTAATGGGTCGGCTACTCCCTTCTTCCACTCTGAACGAGGCCTTCGGCAGGGATGTCCCCTATCTCCTCTCCTTTTCCTTATTGTCATGGACAGTCTCAGCCGCCTCATAGCATCAGCCAAGCGGAATGGAGACTTCGGTGGCCTCAAAGTATCCGATGATTGGTTCCTCACACATTTACTTTTCGTGGATGATGTCATGATCTTTTTAAATGGTAGCATCCGGGACTCGCATACATTCTCAAAGATCATCACACTCTTTTCCTCTGCCACTGGGATGTTGGCAAACCACTCTAAATCATCTATCATCCTTGCCAGAACTTCTGTAAATGAATCTCAGCTGGCTCGTCAGCTTTTTCCATATGGCATACATCCCCTTGATCAGGGTCTAAAGTATCTGGGTTTTTGGATCAAACCTATCAGTCCCAAAATAGCGGATTGGATTTGGCTAGTTGCAAAGCTGGAAAAGAGGCTTAGCATTTGGAGTCACCGCTATCTCTCCCGAGCAGGAAGGCTGGTCCTTATAAAGGCAGTTTTAGAAGCTACTCCGGTCTTCTGGATGGCCTTGGCATGGATCCCTCGAAGCATTCTATCCAGATTACAGCAAACTTGCAATAGATATCTATGGAATGGGGCAACTGAGAAACGCATATTTGCATGGATCGGATGGAAAAGGATTGCCATTCCCAAGAAATGGGGAGGTTGGGGACTCAAGGATCTCCCATCTTTTGCTCTGGCATTGGCTGCTAAGATGGGATGGACTCTTATCACGGGAGAAAATCTGTGGACCCACATGGTTTACCATAAATACATATGGCCACTTCAGATTATGGATTGGATTCGCCTCCCCTCCTGGCCTAAAACAGGGATCTCCTCTGTCTGGAAAGCACTTTTACATGCTATTCCTCTTATCCGGGATAATTTGACTTGGAGGATCAATGATGGCACACAGGTCAGGGTTGGGCGGGATCCCTGGAGTGATAGTGGGGGAAGACACATACTCCCGGAAGCGCTCATACAACACCTTCACTCTCAAGGGATCTCCTTCATTGCTGACATTGCAGACATGCAAAATTCTACTATCTTTGAACAGTGTTGGAAATCTGCGGATCAATTAAACATTCCACCACAGTGGCACCAAAATTGGAGAACATACACCACTGCTCTTTCAGAAGCTCACATCAGAATCAAACAAGGTCCGGACGAGCTCATCTGGTTCCCATCCAAGCATGGTTCCTATTCTCCAAAAGATGGATACCTCTCTCTTATCTCTCACAAGATCCCGGATCACATCTCCTTTTGGTGGAATTCCATCTGGAAACTCACGGCCCCTCCTAGACAAAAGTTATTCTTCTGGTGCATCCTGAGAGGTATTGTACCCACGGGTGAATATCTCATGCGACGTGCTGTACATGGGCCTTCCTGGTGCATCATTTGCAAACAGGCAGCTGAAACCAGCGTACATCTCTTCCTAAACTGCCCGATCCTGATGCACATTTGGCAATCCATATCCACGAACATACAATTCACGGGAAGATGGGAGGGTGCGGATATAAACCTCGTTTGGGAACTCTGGTACAACCAGCACCGCAATTCAAAACTTCAGAGCCTGCCAATCATCATCTGCTGGTATTACTGGCTTGCCCGAAATCGCCTGACGTTTGATGACAAAGTAATAATCTGGCCTCAGCTCACTGCTAAGATTATTGCTGCTTATAACGAAACACCCGAACCTGTGCAGCCTAAGACCCGTCGTCCGCACGATCCGCCCCATATTGATCAAAGCCAGCCATGGGCTTTTTTCGATGGAGCCGCACAGCAACAAGGCTGTGGGGGTGGTTTTCTCCTCTTTAAAAATACACAGCACATTTACAAAGCTAAGCTTGGTCTCGGGGCTGGTTCAAATAATTATGCCGAGCTTATCACATTACGCCACCTTCTACATTTTGCATTGAATCATGACTGCTTGCATCTGAATGTATATGGAGACTCAAAGATAATCATCGATTGGTTCAACAATATCACCACATGTCATACACATTCACTCAGCAGTATTTTGGATGAAATTAATATTTTGAAGGCTCAATTCACTGACATATCGTGCCATCACATTTACAGGGAACATAACAACTGTGCCGACCAACTTTCCAAGGAGGCCACGACACTTCCCAGAGGTGAGTGGATGATACAAGAACAGCGGGGCGAAAATGCATATCAGTACTACCACCGCCCATATATAGACGCACAGTATCATAGGGCAGAAAGCCCATGAATCACATGGTTATTTTTTATCAATATATTTTTGAACTGATTGTATATAGCTGATAAGGAACTCTACTGATAGCCCTGCGTGGCAACATATATATGACTACACAGAACATCCTAGAGATGTAATTTTTTGCTCTTTTTGAATATGTACAGCAAACTACTGATACTGCTATTGAAAAATATGCAGCATATGCTATCCGCATCTACAACATGTAATTTTTTCCAACTAATGAAAAGATTACGATTTTTCCAGGGGAGAAAAAAATAATTTTAAAATAAAATTAAAACACATCTTTAAAATAAAATTTCATCTTATTATTTTAAAAATTCAAATTTAATCATCTTAAAATACAATTCATATATCGAAATTACCATAGTTATTATTCAACTATATATATATATATATATATATATATGAAAATAGTTAACACAATTATATGGATTTTTAATATTATGAAAAAAATATTAGGTAAAAAATTAAACATACTAAAAAAATATCGTTTTTCTTTTAAATCTCATTTATATATTATATTCTTAAACATATGAATTTACCATTTATATGAAAAGAAATGGGATATTATTTTAGATTGAAAGAAATTCAAAGATAGCCCATGGGGCTTTGGATTGTCGTCAATGGGTGCACTGTTAAGGCACTCGTTGCGATAGGTCACTGGTTCAAATCCCTCGTGGGTGCTTACCTACCAAAAAAAAAAAGAAATTCAAAGATGAATTATTTTTAATAGAAAGGATAAATATATTATACAAATGTTAATTGTAGGAAATATATTTGTTTGTTATCTTAGATAATTTCGTGAACAAAAAAAAAGAGATTTGTTTGTGCAAAGGGATTATGGCATATTGTAACTATTATTTCCCTTTTCAATCTAGAATCAATAGATCTTTCTTATGTATATACATGAGTATCTATGGACTACCTCACTGTCATAGTGAATTGTACCAAGACATAGGTGTGCAACCTAGCAAAACAAGATCTTTAAATCTCCCCCATCTTAGAAACTAACATTTACAAAGCCTCTCAAACCACCAGATTGAGCTATATGTCCATATCTATATGATTTTTTATAGGAATTTATATTTTCAAGCTTCTCAAACCACCCAATTATCCAAGAACAAACTCAAATAGCTTATGGAACCCATCATGAGAAAGATAAGAGTTTTATTTTATTTTATTAAAATATCACATGATTACAAAAATCTTCACATTTAGACATTCAACCTCAAAACTTTGTGTCAACCACTAGATAGAATAATGCTTAGAAATGTGTCCAACACCAATAGAGATCTAACCCTAAGGAAAATTTGTGAAAGTGTTCAAATATTGAAGGAAAAATAAAGGATCTACCTATGTTAACATCCCTTGTTCAGCTGTAGCGATACTCTATCTCCCACCTTCAACGATTTGTCTATTATATGCTAATCATGACTAAACTTATAGTCTTCATATGACGTCTACAATTTCTATTGTACATGTATATGGATCTGCTTGATATCATCAACAAAATTTTTAGCCCTCAAGGTATCCCATATAATATCTTCCCTCACTCTTTGCTACCCACATGCAATATCCAAAGGTGAAGATACTAAATATCGAAAACAAGTTTCAAATTTACTAGTAGAAGAATGGTCTACTCCATTACAATATTGCTATATATATACCAGATTTCTTCCTACATATCTGAAAGCTTATGATTATAATTTCTTAAAATTTGAACCAATGTAATGTTGACTACTTCTATCTACCCTTATATATATAGGGAGGTAATGTTGTAGAGCTCTTTAGCATGGTGCCCATCTTCTCCCACTATTTAGTCTAAAATGCACTGATAAATCTTATTTTCCTTTTTGAAATGATGCTTCTCGATATCCCAAGGTGCACCGAATGTTTTACAAAGAACATGTTTGTTACTTCTTTCATATTGATGGTATTTTTATAAGGCAACAAAACACACATATTGTTAAACCTAGCAATAACCATGAACATGTAGTCATGTCCCTTCCCAATTTTTGGTAAACTTCCCATAAATTCCATGGAAAGGCTTTCCCACATATGAGTGGCTGTAGGTAAGGGATGATATCAACCATGTTTCCTATTACTAGGTATCTTGATACAACAATACATGCATCCTCTCATGAGCATATCTACTTGTTGTTGCATATTGGGCCAATACACAAACCTCTGCAAGTTACCCATTATCTTCCCTACACCAATTGTGTTGCAACCTTGGAGGTTTGACCCTCTCTAATAAGATGCAATCACTCACCTTTAGCAACACATAACGTATCTAGCCTATAGAGTAAACCATCTTGGAGATGGTAGTCAACAATTTTGTCGCCATCATGAATACGACTCTTACTCTTTAACCACAAAAACACCTCCTCGAAGTCTGGATCCTCTTAATATGATTTTCATTATGCATCATGGGGGGATTGTTCCTTGTGCATTAAAGTGCTCAATATTGTGATATTTGATGTTGGTGGCCTTGAAATAATTTCAACAAACTTTTTTAATAAGAAACAATTTGTTAGAAAGTGATTGCTTTTATATACCTGAATTTTTTTTATTGAACATTTCGTTATAATTTGTTTGGAAATGTTGCTCACTAATGCTACTAGGCACAATTGTGTTGTTCCTAGTGTTTCTTTTTGTTAATAATATCATATTATTGATATTCATAGTCACTAGATTATTTGTTATTAAAATGATATTAATTTTTTATTTCTTTTTCAAATATTTTGTAAAACATGATCATCAAAGGAAACTTAATAAAAAAATCTATAAAAATTCCATAATTATTTATAAATTTATGTAATCAATTCTTAATAATATATTTGGTTTTCAAAGGCAACCTCTTCAAAAAAATACCGTAACTATTTATAAATTTATGTAATTAATTGTTAATAATATATTTGGATATTAATGCTAATGCGTAATTATTAGAGTTTTAGTTAGTGGGTGTTATTTTCTTTCTATCGAGTATTTTTTTTGAGATAGATTAAGATTGTTTTAAACTTATAAATTAATTAGTTTATATATATATAGCATTTACAAAGGTTCTTCTCTTTTTTAGTGAAGGGCCCAAAATCGTAGAATATATATATATTAATTTTGAAAATTTTAAAATTAAATTAAAACACAATGTTTAAAATATATTTCATCTTATCATTTTAAAGATTTAAATATAATCATGTTAAAACACTAATCATATATCTAAATTACCATAGTTATTATTCAACTAATTATATTTATATATATTTAGATATTTATGAAAATAGTTAGTACAATTATATGGATTTTTAATATTATAAAAAAAGTATTATGTAAAAAATTAAATATATTAAGAAAATGACTTTTTTTAAATCTCATATATATATATATATATATATATATATATATATATATATATATTATTTTTAAACATATGAATTTACGATTTATATGAAAAAATTGTTATATAATTTTAGATTGAAAGAAATTCAAAGATGAATTATTTCTATTATAAAGGGTAAATATATTATACGTATGTTAACTGTAGGAAATATATTTGTTTGTTAGCTTAGAGAGTTTCAAGAACAAAAAGAAAGAGATGTGTGTGTGCAAAGGGACTATGTTTTATTGTAACTATTATTTTCCCTTTTTAATCTAGAATTAATAGATCGTTCTCATGTATATACATTAGTATCTATGGACTATTTGACTATCATGGTGAATTGTGCCAAGAAATATGTGTGCGACCTAGGAAGACATGATCTTTACATCTGCCCCATTATAGAAACTAACATTTACAAAGCCTCTCAAACCACTATATTCAGCTAGATGTCCATACTTATATGATTTTTTATAGGAGTTTCTCTTTTCAAGCTTCTCCAGCCACCCAATTATCCAAGAACAAGCTCAAACACCTTACAAAACACATCATAAGAAAGGTAAGAGATTTTTTTATTTCATTGAAATGTCACATGATTGCGAAAATCTTCGCATTTACACATTTGACCTCAAAACTTTATGTAAACCACTAGATACAATAATGCTTAGAAATATGTCCAACAGCAAGAGAGATCTGACCCTAAGGAAAGTTTGTGAAAGTGTTCAAATATTGAAGGAAAACTAAAGGATCTACCTATGTTAACATCCCTTGTTTAGTTGTAGCGATACTTTATCTCCCACCTTCAACAATTTATCTATTATATGCTAATCATGCATGAACTTATATTCTTCCTATGACTTCTACAATGTCTATTGTACATGTATATGGGTCTGCTCGATCTTCTCTACAAACGTTTTAGCCCTCAAGGAATCCCATATAATATCCTCCCTCACTCCTTGCTAACCATATGCAATATCCAAAGGTGAAGGTACTAATATCGAAAACAAGTTTCAAATTTACTAGTAGAAGAATGGACTACTCCATTACAATATTTCTATATGTATATTGGATTTCCTCCTAGCTCTGTGAACGCTTATGATTATAATTTCTTAAAATTTGAACCAAAGTAATGTTGACTACTTCTATCTACCCTATATATATATATATATATATATATATATATATATATATATATATATATATATATATATATATATATATATATATATATATAATGTTGTAGAGCAATTTAACTTTGTGTCAATCTTCTCCCACTATTTAGACTAAAATGCACTGAGAAATCTTATTTTCCTTTTTGAAATGAGGCTTCTCGGTATCCCAAAGTGCACCCAATGTTTTACAGATAACATGTTTGTTACTTCTTTCATATTGATGGTATTTTTATAAGTCAACAAAATACCCATCTTGTTAAACCTACAAATAACCATGGACATGTAGTCATGCCCCTTCCCAATTTTTGGTAAACTTCCCATAAATTCCATGGAAAGGCTTTCCCATAGATGAGTGGGTGCATGTTAGGGAAGATATCAACCATGTTTCCTATTACTAGGTTTGTTGACACAATAATGCATGCATCCTCTCATGAGCATAGCTACTTGTTGTTGCATCTTGGGCCAATACACAAACCTCTACAAGTTAGCCATTATCTTCCCTACGCCAAGTGCGTTGCAACCTTCGAGGTTTGAACCTCTCTAATAAGCTGCAATCAATTGCCTTTAGAAAACCAAAACTTATATTTCCTGTATAGCAACCTATCTGGGAGATCGTAGTCAACAATTTTGTCGCCACCATGAATATGACACTTACTCTGTGACCACTCAAACACCTCCTCAAAGTCTGGATCCTCTGAATATTCCTTTGTATATGCATCATGGGGGAATTGTTCCTTGTGCATTAAAGTGCTCAATACTGTGATATTTGAGGTGGGTGGCCTTGAAATAATTTGAAAAAACTTTTTTATACCACTATTCTTGTACTTGATCACTAAAGGAAACTAGTACATAATTTTTTAATAAGAAACAAATTGCTAGAAAGTGATGGCTTTTATATAGCTGAAATTTTTTTATTGAACATTTCGTTATAATTTTTTTGGAAATGTTACTCACTAATGCTACTAGGCACAATTGTGTTGTTCCTAGTGTTTCCTTTTGTTAATAATATCATATTATTCGTCTTCATAGTCACTAGATTTTTTGTTATTAAAATGTTAACACAATTTTTGCTTTTCAAATATTTTGTAAAACATGGTGATCAAAGGAAAGTTAATAAAAAAATCCAGAAAAAATCCACAATTATTTATAAAATTATGTAATTAATTGTTAATAATATATTTGGTTGTCAAAGGAAACATATTCAAAAAATACCATAACTATTTATAAAATTATGCAATTAATTGTTGTGTGTGTGTGTGTGTGTGTGTGAGAGAGAGAGAGAGAGAGAGAGAGAGAATTTTAAAATTAAATTAAAACACAATCTTTAAAATATTATTTCATTTTATTATTTTAAAAATTCAAATTTAATTATCTTAAAATACTAATCATATATCTAAATTACCGTAGTTATTATTCAACTAATTATATATATATATATATATATATATATATATATATATATGTGTGTGTGTGTGTGTGTGTGTGTGTGTGTGTGTGTGTGTATGTGTATGTGTATGTGTATGTGTATGTGTATGTGTATGTATATATGAAAATAGTTAAGCCAATTACATTGATTTGTAATATTATAAAAAAAAAAAAATTATCATGTAAAAAGTTAAATATATTAAGAAAATGTTTTTTTTTTTAATTTCATTTATATATTATATTCTTAACCATATGAATTTAATATTTATATGAAAAAAATTGTTATATTAGTTTAGATTGAAAGAAATTCAAGGATGGGGTGTTATTCGAAGAGTGGAAAACCAGGACTGCGAACTCGAGGATGCAAAGCTAGGGTTATAGAGGGGCTCCAAGGTTGCTCCCTATGGAGTGCAGAAGAGGAGGGAGCTCCACTCCCTCCTACAAGGAAGCGACTACCGGCAGAGGCAAGTCACTATTGGGTAAAGTCAAAGGTTTTGGTAAAGAAGGCAAAAAAAATAATGAAAAGGAGTCAGATGGGGCTAGGTCCAAGGAAAATAGTACCGCAAAGGACAAAGAGGAAGAAGACAAAAGCCAGGGAACAAGGGACAAATATCAAAAGGGACCGTGCAGACCCAAAACGAAGATTACTCCTAGAGTAGTGTTGAATGATCCTACTCTGCAGGAGCACAGGGAACATATGGGGACTTACGCCATAATCTACAAATTCATGGGAATTTGGCCCTTTGAAAAGGCATTACAGACATGGATCAAATACCACTGGAAACCCAAAGGTAGTATTGAACTCCATCTGGGTTCAAAGGGTTTTTTTACCGTGGTATTTACTAACGTTGAATATAAAGACAGAATATTTGAAGGAGGACCCTACTCTTTTGCAGCAACAGGCCTCTATATGAGGCCATGGAGGATGAACTTCATTCCAGAAAGGGAGACATTCACCTCGCTACCTATTTGGGTAAGGCTCTATTCCCTACCTCTCGATTATTGGCAACATGGGTCGCTTGTTGCCATTGGCAATAAGCTAGGTCGTTTTGTGAAAGCTTCCGAAGCAACAAGACGAGGTAAATATACTTCCTATTCTTTTGCATAGAAATGGATCTATTAGGCACTCTCCCAGATGAATTAATCCTGGAAGTTTTTGATGAGGAATGGATCCAAATGGTGGATTATGAACATATCCCGTTTAGATGTCATAAATGTCACAAACATGGTCACCTGATTAGAGACTGTCCTCTTATTAAAGTAGACAATAAAGGAAAACCTAATACTGTGAAGGATACTGAAAACTTTCAGAAAGTGGTAAGTAAAGGAAAAGGAGGCAGAAAGGGATCAAGGCAACAACGCAGCAAGGGGCAAGAGATCAACTTGAACAGGTTTCAAGTATCAGAAGAAAATGAAGAAATGACAAGTGGAGATCAAGCAATGGAGGAAGGACCTAAGGAAAAAGAGAAGGAGGAGAACTACAACATAACACAAGAGATTTGTAACAGGAAATAAACTATGAATAGTGAGACTGAAGCATAAATGGATATGGAAATGACCCAAAGTGAAACAGATCTGGAAGACCATGAACTGCAAGAAATTCTAGAAAAGGAACACCTAGATTTGGAAGGGTTCTTGATGCAGGGAACCATGGGAGGGATAGATTCACTACCCCAAGAGGACTGCAACAGAATACAACAGTTGTTTTTATGGAATTCTCAAGAAAGAGGGATAGAAACAGGAATAACCATTGACCAGCTGAAAACAAAGGAGTGAAAGCAATGAAACCAACCCCAGGACTAGCTCCTAGAAATGCTGAGAAGAAGAGAGGCTGGAAAAAGAAGAAGGAACTTTTGATGGAGTGTGGAAAGCTAATGATAGATTCGAGTAAGATGAACGACCTAACCAGTTACTCCTTTACAAGTATTTAAATATGAAATTTACATCTTGCAATATCAGAGGTCTAGGAAGTAAAAGAAAACAAATATTGCCTAGTTATAGAATGAAACAAGATATGTCGGACATGATTTTCATCCAGGAAACGAAATGTTCCATTCAGAAAATAAGACTCATACACATCAAATGGCTCATTAGATATGAGTTTCTAGAGGTGAAAGCTGAGAACACAGCGAGGGGTATTCTTACTCTTTGGAATCCCCAAAGGATCATCATTATAGATGAAAAGGCATCAAGAAATTATCTATCAGTGATCATTCAACCTGTCAAGGTTTCAGAAACATTCCTAGTAATAAATGTTTACGGTCCTAAAAAATTAGAGGATAAAATCAAATTGTTAGAAGCCCTCAGTGACCTCAGGAGCAGATAGACTGGAATGCCTTGGATCGTGGGAGGAGATTTTAACATCATCAAATCTCTCTCAGAAAAAAAGGAGGTACCAGAATGCTCAACAAAGACTCCTTAGCATTCCAATCATTTACAGACAATATGAATTTTGCTGAGTTAGATTCAAGCAATGGCCTTTTTACATGGAACAATAAAAGAGGAGGTGAGGCACTGGTAGCGTCTAAGTTAGACAGGTTCATGATATCAGAAGAAATAATGTTTCTAAATAGTGAAATAATAGCCAGAGTGCTTCCTTTGGGAGGTTCATATCACTGGTTGATTCAGTTGGAAATCATGGGTATAGATTCTCCTAGGAATAGACCCTTCAGATTCGAAAGCATCTAGCTCTCCCACCCGAATTTCATTAGTAACATTGAAAAATGGTGGGCTGAAGACTTGCAAATCCAAGGATCTAAGATGTACCTTCTTCATAAAAGACTAATGCACATTAAGTTCAGACTAAAGGAATGGAACCAGAAAAATTTTGGTAACATTTTTGAGGAAAAACAAGCAGTGGAAATCAAAATTATATAACTCAATAAGGCTCTGATAAACGATGGATTTGACAAGGCCAAAAGTGAGTATGCTAATAAATACCATCTAGTTTGGGAAAATTTATGCAAACAAGAGGAAATATTTTGGAGACAAAAATCCAGAATTCAATGGCTCAAGGAAGGAGAATAGAACACCAGATTTTTTTCACAGATCCACAATGGCTAATAGAGCTCACAATAGAATCTCCATGATTAAAGATGAGGGAGGGGAAATTCAGACCACTCATAAAGATATTGAAGCTGTGCTTGTTCAACATTTCCAGAACATCACTCGAGAAAATAATCCTGCCAGGGATCAGTTCATCAGGGGAATCACAGGGCATATCCCCAAACTGGTGTTCAGAGAGGACAATTTTAACTCAATAGACCAGTTGAGGAAGAGGAGGTCAGCGAGGTTCTCAGAGATATGCAGAATGGCAAAGCACCAGGCCCAGATGGTTTCAATGGATTTTTTTAAAGCGTGTAGGCATACTGTCAAAGAGAACATTATGAATGTGGTTTAGGATTCCAGGAGAAGAAAAACTATCCTGAAAGCTCTCAACACCTCCTTTATTTCCCTTATTCACAAACAGGACACAGCTCAAACTGTAGACAAGTACAGACCTATTACCTTATGTAATGTGGTTTACAAGATAATATCCAAAGTAGTGGCTAATAGACTCAACCTCTCCTCCCCTCGCTAGTGTCTGAAGAACAATCAGGTTTTGTGGAGGGAAGACAGATTCTAGACAACATTATTCAAGCACATGAGGTGGTACACACGCTAACCAGCAAAAAACAGGTGGTCATGATCATGCAATTGGACATTGCTAAAGCGTATGACAAGGTGAATTGGAATTATATCAAGAAGGTTCTCTCTGCCTTTGGGTTCAACCACAACTGGGTCAAATGGGTTATGGCATTGGTGACCTACTCCAGCTTTTCCATTCTGGTCAATGGCTCTCCCTCAGAAATCTTCAATCCTTCTAGAGGCCTCAAGCAGGGAGACCCTCTCTCTTCCTTCCTCTTTATTCTTATGATGGAAGGCTCGGGCGATCCATTAAGTAGGCCATGGTTATGGGTAAAATTATGGGTCTTCAAATTTCAAAGAACGGTTCTGTGCTGACTCATCAACAATTTGTTGATGATACCTTACTGCAAGGCGTTCCAACAGTCAAAGAGGCTTTGGCCTATAAACAAATTCTTAAAGATTTTGCCCTCGCTACAAGTATGGAAGTCAACCTCTCTAAATCAAAAATCTTCTTCTTTAACACTAACATTGCTATCCAAAGAAATATCTCAAGAATTATTGGCTTCCAACAAGATTCCCTCCACTCTAAATATTTAGGAATACCTCTTACTACCAAACCCATGCAAAAGAGTATTTGGGAACCAGTTCTTAATAAAATGCAGGACAGGGTAAAAAATTGGACCTCCCGAGCCTTAAACCTGGCCAGCAGGTTAGTTCTGACAACGGTTGTTATACAATCCATCCCAGTTTTCATGTTATCAGCTCTGCCAACACCAAAAGGTATCTTATAGCAAATTAGAGACATACAAAGAGACTTCCTGTGGGGAAAGGAGGAAACTAGAAAGAAATGGGCCCTGGTTTCCTGGGAAAAAATATGCAAACCCAAAAGTCAGGGGGGCCTTGGCTTAGACGATCAAGAGATTCTTTTTAAAGCTCCAGGAGCCAAACTCTGGTGGAGATGGGTGCAGGAGCCAAAAGCTCAGTGGGTTAGGATATGGAAAGAGAAATATGCCAGCTCGAGGCACAATAAGGATCTCATAAGAATGTCTGGAACTATAAAAGGCTCCTACATATGGAACAGAGCCTAGGAGAATAGAAGCCTAGTTCAAAATAACAATTTATGGGAAATTAGAGCAGGAGATATTGATCTTTTTTGCAAGGACAAATGGCAGCAAGAACCAACACTGTTAACAGAGAACTTTGTAAGCCTCAAGCAGGAAACATATGCCCAAGGGTTAATCAGAGTTAAGGATTTTTGGGATCTTTCTCATACCTCTGAAAAGTGGAGAAGCTAGAGAAACATTGAATGCGGAGAGGACAGCCCCCTAAAAACCAAAGTAGAGGCTCTTGGGGACTTTCTCAAGCAAAGGATGATCTTAATAACAGATGGGCAGGACCAATTGAGATGGGGTAATAATAAGTGAGGATCCCTTAATCTCAAGGAAGCTAAAGGTTTTCTACTTGGGCTGAATTATAGTGTTCCAAACAAGACCTGGACGCAGCTCTTGAGGAAGCAAGGTTGGATGAAGATCAATCTTTTTATGTGGGTGGTTCATCACAAGAAAATATTGACTTGGGAAAATATTAGGAGAAGAGGAATTATGGGGCCTTCTAGATGCCAGCTCTGTGAGGAGCAAGAGGAGACAATGGATCATATTCTCAATAGTTTCTCTTATACTGCCTGGCTGGGGATTCGTTCTCTTCAATTTTCCAGCAGTCTGATAGGGACAACTGGAGAAAAAACTTCAAGGAGAATGAAGTCCTAAATTTGGCCTGGGCTTTCACACCCTACTTTATTATCTGGAACGTTTGGAAAGAAAGAAATAAAAGAATTTCCAAGAATGGTAAGTCTTTATCACAACATCTTCTTGATCTTATCTTGAAACAGATCAGAGAGACAGTCAGTTCTATTGTTAACAATATACCCACGAATCCCCCCTCAGATGAAAAGCAGAGAATTCTCAGGCAACTGGGATTGCAAGGGATAACTCCTCAAGGTAGAAACAGAAAGGATAAAACCATGGTTATAGAGAAGGACTACTGGAAAACCCCATAGAAAGGCTTTCTGAAATTCAACATTGATGGTGCCTCCAAAGGCAGTCCGGGAATTGTTGGTTATGGAGGAGCTTTAAGGGATAACGGGGGAAATATTATATTTATCTTCCACTATCATTTAGGTAGAGCTACTAATAACATGGTGGAAGTGATGGCCCTGGAGCAGTTTCTAGAGTTTCTATCATAGAATCATCGCTCAAATATCATTGTGGAAGCAGACTTTGAGATAACCATCAACGCAGTGAGAAGAATCAGTTGTGGTTCCAGGCCGGAAAGAGTCTCGAATCATTGGAAACTTATCTAGGTTTATCAATGAATCCAACTGTATCTACAGGGCCTTCGAACCATAAGTTTCAACCATATCCGACGTAATGCCAACAAACTGGCCGACTTACTGGCCAATCAAGGTGTGAGCAGTGTAGAATGTGGAATAGTGAAAAGTGGCAAGAAATTCCTCCAAGTCGTCTAAAGGCTATCTGCGAGGATCAAGCTGTTGAGGATATGGAGGTTTTCCAATTTCGAGCTGGGTTGAATACCACGAATTGATGTCACCAGAGGGTACTAACTCAGCCCTGCAGGATGAAACAAAATGGTTGAGAGTACTAACTTAGCACTCTGCGGATTTATCTCCTAACTAAACTCAGGATCAGCTTCAGGTTTCATAGTATGAGTTGGAAAAATGGGCAATTAATGGGGTATAGCAGTAAGCATCCTCTTCATGCTTCCGGGTTAGTTGTTCTGGCTATAGGCGGGTTTCCAGTGATCGCACGTCCACATAGTGGTATGTGGTTTTTCACTTTTGAGAGAGATCCCATAGGGAGCACGACACGTGGCATGGTGGCAGTTATGGAAACTGCCCTTCATTGCATGATAAAGTGTAGGTGGGTTCAAGGTAGAGATATTGCTCCTAGCCATAGGATCTGGCAACTGGACTGGATGGTTGGGATGGTCTGCACTGTCTAGTGGGGCCCGTCAGGCCATCTGTCCATTTTTAGATGGTGCGTCTTGTCCTTTCCTTTCTTTATGTTCATTGGGAGGTCGAGTAAGACCACTGACACTGGTAGGCTCCAGGAGGTGATTTGACTGAATTTTTGTTGTCCTTTTGGGTTTTTCCTTGAGTTTTGTGCTTTCGTGAGGTAGTGGGAGGGTCCTAGTCCTTGGCAGGAGTACATGTTCTCCTGTGATCTTTGTTGACAGGTTTATGTAAACTTTTAAATTATCCTTTGAATTAATGAAATAGCAGGTTTGGCTCTTGCTTCAGTAAAAAAAAGAAAGAAATTCAAAGATGAAGTATTTTTATTAGAAAGGATAAATATATTATATGTATGTTAACTGTAGGAAGTATATTCATTTGTTAGCTTAGAGAGTTTCAAGAAAAAAAAAGAAAGAGGTTTGTGTGTGTAAAGGGACTATGCCTTATTGTAACTCTTATTTTCTCTTTTCAATCTAGAATCAATAGATCGTTCTTATGTATATATATTAGTCTCTATGAACTACTTGATTTTCATAGTGAAGTGTTCCAAGACATATGTGTGTGACCTAGCAAGACAAGATCTTTACATCTACCCCATCATAGAAACTAACATTTACAAAGCCTGTCAAACCAACAGATTGAGCTAGATGTACATACTTATATGATTTTTTATAGGAGTTTCTCTTTTCAAGCTTCTCAAACCACCCAATTATCCAAGAAAAAGCTCAAATACATTATGGAACCCATCATGAGCAAGGTAAGAGACTTTTTTATTTTATGAAAATCTCACATGATTATGAAAATCTTTGCATTTAAACATTTTACCTCAAAAGATTGTGTAAACCAATAAATACAATAATGCTTAGAAATATGCCCAACACTAAGAGAGATCTGAATCTAAGGAAATTTTGTGAAAGTGTTCAAATATTGAAGGAAAGATAAAGGATCTACCTATGTTAACATCCCTTGTTTAGCTGTAGTGATACTCTATCTCCCACCTTCAATGATTTGTCTATTATATGATAATCATGCCTAAACTTATAGTCTTCCTATGACTTCTATAATGTCTATTGTACATGTATATGGATCTATTTAACCTTCTCTACAAACTTTTTAGCCCTCAGGGAATCCCACATAATATCCTCCCTCACCCCTTGCTACCTACATGAAATATCCAAAGGTGAGGGTACTAAATATCGAAAACAAGTGTCAAATTTACTAGTAAAAGAATGGACTACTCCATTACAATATTTCTATATATATACTAGATTTCCTCCTAGGTCTGTGAATGCTTATGATTATAATTTCTTAAAATTTGAACGAAAGTAATGTTGACTACTTTTATCTACCCTTATATATATATAGATGTGATGTTGTAGAACTATTTAACATGGTGCCCATATTCTCCCACTATTTTGTCTAAAATGCACTCAGAAATCTTATTTTCCTTTTTGAAATGATGCTTCTCGGTATCACAAAGTCAACCCAATGCTTTACAAAGAACATGTTTGTTACTTCTTTCATATTGATGGTATTTTTATAAGGCAACAAAACACACATCTTATTAAACCTATCAATAACCATGATCATGTAGTCATGCCCCTTCCCAATTTTTGATAAACTTCCTATAAATTCCACGGAAAGGCTTTCCCACAAATGAGTGGGTGCACGTAAGGGATGATATCAACCATGTTTCCTATTAATAGGCTTGTTGATGCAATAATGCATGTATCCTCTCATCAGCACAACTACTAGTTGCTGCATCTTAGGCCAATACACAAACCTCTCAGGTTAGTCATTATCTTCCCAACACCAAGTGGATTGCAACCATGGAGGTTTGAGCCTCTTTAATAAGCTGCAATCACTCAACTTTAGTAACACATAGCATATCTAGCCTAGAGAGTAACCCATCTTGGAGATGGTAGTCAAAAAATTTGTACTCATCATGAATATGACTCTTACTCTGTAACCACTGAAACACCTCCTGCAAGTCTTGATCCTCCGAGTATGCTTTTTATCCGTGCATCATGGGCGAACTGTTCCTTGTGCATTAAAGTGCTCAATATTGTGATATTTGATGTGGGTGGCCTCAAAATAATTTCAATGAGCTTTATTATACCACTTTTACTGCACTTAATGACTAAAGGAAACTAGTATATAAATTATTAATAAGAAACAATTTGTTAGAAAGTGATGGCTTTTGTATCGCCAATTTCTTTTATTGAACATTTCCTTTCTTTTTCTTGGAAATGTTACTCGCTAATGATACTAGGCACAATTGTGTTGTTCCTAATGTTTCCTTTTGTTAATAATATCATATTTTTCATATTCATAGTAACTAGATTATTTGTTATTAAAATGTTAATAACAAATTATTTTTTTCAAATATTTTGTAAAACATGGTCATCAAAGGAAAGTTAATAAAAAAATCCATAAAAATTCCATAATTACTTATAAAATTATGTAACTAATTGCTAATAATATATTTAGTTGTCAAAGGAAACCTACTCAAAAAATACCATAACTATTTAGAAAATTATGCAATTAATTGTTAATAATATATTTGGTTATTAATGTTAACGGGTAATTATTCGAGTTTTACTTAGTGGGTGTTATTTTGTTTCTATCGAGGCCTTTTTTTTGGAGATAGGTTAAGATTGTTTTAAAATTATGAATTCATTAGTATATACATATACATATATATATATATATATATATATATATATAATATAATTTTGAGAATTTTAGAATTAAATTAAAACACTATCTTTAAAATATCGTTTCATCCTATTATTTTAAATATTCAAATTTAATCCTCTGAAAATACTAATCGTATATCTAAATTACCATAGTTATTATTCAACTAATTATATGTGTATCTATTTAGATATTTATGAAAATAGTTAACACAATTATATTAATTTTTAATATTATGGAAAAAATATTATGTAAAAAATAAACATATTAAGAATGTCTTTTTTTTTTTTTAATCTGATTTATATATCATATTCTTAAAAATATGAATTTACTATTTATATGAAAAAAATTGTTATAGTACTTTAGATTGAAGGAAATTCATATATCAATTATTTTTATTAGAAAGGATAAATATATTATACATATGTTAATTGTAGGAAATATATTTGTTTGTTAGCTTAGAGAGTTTCAAGAGAAAAAAAAAGAGATTTGTGTGTGCAAAGGGACTATGCCTTATTCTAACTATTATTTTCCCTTTATAATCTAGAATCAATAGGTCTTTCTTATGTATATACATTAGTCTCTATGGACTACTTGACTGTCATAGCGAAGTGTGCTAAGACATATGTGTACCTAGGAAGACAAGATCTTTACATCTACCACATCATAGAAACTAACATTTACAAAGCCTCTCAAACCACTAGATTGAGCGAGATGCCCATACTTATATGATTTTTTATAGGAGATTCTCTTTTCAAGCTTCTCAACCACCCAATTATCTAAGAAAAAACTCAAATACCTTATGTAACTCATCATGAGCAAGGTAAGAGAATTTTTTATTTTATTAAAATCTCACATGATTACGAAAATCTTCGCATTTAGACATTTTACCGCAAAACTTTTTGTAAACCACTAGATACAATAGTGCTTAGAAATACGTCCAACACCAATAGAGATCTGACCCTAAGGAAAGTTTGTGAAAGTGTTCAAATATTGAAGGAAAACTAAGGGATCTACCTATGTTAACATCCCTTGTTCAGTTGTAGCAATACTCTATCTCCCACCTTCAACGATTTGTTTATTATATGCTAATCATGCCTAAACTTATAGTATTCCTATGACTTCTACAATGTCTATTATAAATGTATATGGATCTGCTCGATCTTCTCTACAAACTTTTTAGCCCTCATGGAATCCAATATAATATCCTCCCTCACTACTTGCTACCCACATGCAATATCAAAAGGTGAAGGTACTAAATATCGAAAACAAGTTTCAAATTTACTAGTAGAAGAATGGACTACTCCATTACAATATTGTTGTATATATAGTAGATTTCCTCCTAGGTCTGTGAATGTTTATGATTATAATTTCTTAAAACTTGAACCAATGTAATGTTGTAGAGAAATTTAACTTTGTTTCAATATTCTCCCCCTATTTTGTCTAAAATTCACTTAGAAATATTTTTTTCCTTTCTGAAATGATGTTTATTGGTATCCCAAAGTGCACCCAATGTTTTAAAAAGAACATGTTTGTTAATTCTTTCATATTGATGGTATTTTTATAAGGCAAAAAAACACACATCTTGTTAAACCTATGAATAACCATGGACATGTAGTCATGCCCCTTCCCAATTTTTTGTAAACTTAAGATAAACCATGTAAAGGCTTTCCCATAGATGAGTGGTTGTAGGTAAGGGATGATATCAACCATATTTCCTATTACTAGGTTTGTTGATACAACAATGCATGCATCGTCTCATGAGCATAGCTACTTGTTGTTGCATTTTGGGCCAATACACGAACCTCTGCAAGTTAGCAATTATCTTCCGTACACAAAGTGCATTGCAACCTTGGAGGTTCGAGCCTCTCTAATAAGCTACAATCACTTACCTTTAGCAACACATATCTTATCTAACCTGTAGAGTAACCCATGCTGGAGATGGTATTTAACAATTTTGTCACCATCATGAATATGGCTCTTACTCTTTAACCACTGAAACACCTCCTCAAAGTCTGGTTCCTTTGAATATTCTTTTCTGTATGCATCATGGGGGAATTGTTTCTTGTGCATTAAAATGTTCAATATTGTGATACATTCTATGGGTGGCCTTGAAGTAATTGCAACAAACTTTTTTCTACCAATGTTTTTGTACTTAATCACTAAAGGAAACTAGTACATAATTTTTTAATAAGAAACAATTTATTAGAAAGTGATGACTTTTATATAGCAAAACCTTTTTTTATTGAACATTTGATTATATTTCTTTTGGAATGTTACTCACTAATGCTACTAGGCAGAATTGTGTTGTTCCTAGTGTTTTTTGTTAATGATATCATATTTTTCATATCCATAGTCACTAGATTACTTTTATTAAAATGTTAATAGCAAATATTTTTTTTCAAATATTTTGTACACCATGGTATTAAAATGAAACTTAATCAAAACAAGCCATAAAAATTCCATAATTATTTATAAAAGTATGTAATTAATTGTTAATGACATATTTGGTTGTCAAAGGAAACCTATTCAAAAAATACCATGACTATTTATAAAATTATGCAGTTAATTGTTAATAATATATTTGGTTATTAATGTTAATAGGAAATTATTACAATTTTAATTAGTGGGTGTTATTTTGTTTCTATCGAGGTTTTTTTTTCGGAGATAGGTTAACATTGTTTAAAATTATGAATTGATTAGTTTATATATATATATATATATATATATATATATATATATATATATATATATAGATATAGATATATATATATATATATGAGAATTTTAAAATTAATTTGAAACACAATCTTTAAAATAACATTTCATCTTATTATTTTAAAAATTCAAATTTAAACATTTTAAAATACAAATCATATATCTAAATTACCATAGTTATTATTCAACTAATTATATATATATATATATAACACAATTATATGGATTTTTAATATTATCAAAAAAATATTACGTAAAAAATTAAAAATGTTAAGAAAATGTATTTTTTAAATCTCATTTGTATATTATATTCTTAAACATATGAATTTACCATTTATATGAAAAGAAATGTTATATTATTTTATATGAAAGAAATTCAATGATGAATTATTTTTATTAGAAAGGATAAATATAATATACATATGTTAATCGTAGGAAATATATTTGTTTGTTATTTTAGAGAGTTTCAAGAAAAAATAGAAAGAGATTTGTTTGTGCAAAGGGACTATGTCATATCATAACTATTATTTTCCCCTCTTAATTTAGAATCAATAGATATTTCTTATGTATATACATGAATCTCTATGGACTACTTGACTCTCATAGTGAATTGTGCCAAGACATAGGTATGCAACCTAGCAAAACAAGATCTTTAAATCACCACCATCATAGAAACTAACATTTACAAGCCTCTCAAACCACTAGATTAAGTTATATATCCATACTTCTATGAATTTTTATAGGAGTTTCTCTTCTCAAGCTTCTCAAACCACCTAATTATCCAAGAACAAACTCAAATACCTTATGGAACCCATCATGGGCAAGGTAAGAGTTTGTTTTATTTTATTAAAATGTCACATGATTACGAAAATCTTTGCATTTAGACATTCGACCTCAAAACTTTGTGTAAACCACTAGGTAAAATAATGCTTAGAAATACGTCCAAAACCAAGAGAGATCTGACCCTAAGGAAAATTTGTGAAAGTGTTCAAATATTGAAGGAAAACTAAAGGATCTAACTATGTTAACATCCTTTGTTAAACTATAGTGATACTCTATCTCCCACCTTCAACGATTTGTATATTATATGCTAATCATGCCTAAACTTATAGTCTTCCTATGACATCTACAATGTCTATTGTACATGTATATGGATCTACTTTATCTTCTCTACAAACTTTTTAGCCGTCAAGGAATCCCATATAATATCCTCCCTCACTCCTTGCTACCCACATGCAATATTCAAAGGTGAAGGTACTAAATATCGAAAACAAGTTTCAAATTTACTAGCAAAAGAATGGACTACTCCATTACACTATTGCTCTATATATATATATATATATATATATATATATATATATATACCAGATTTCCTCCTATGTCTCTAAGTGTTTAGGATTATAATTTCTTAAAATTTGAACCAATGTAAGGTTGATTACTTGTATCTACTCTTATATATATATATATATATATATATATATATATATATATATATAACGTTGTAGAGCTCTTTAGGTTGGTGCCCATATTTTCCCATTACTTAGTCTAAAATGCACTAAGAAATCTTATTTTCCTTTTCGAAATGATGCTTCTCGATATCCCAAAGTGCACCCAATGTTTTACAAAGAACATGTTTGTTACTTCTTTCATATTGATGGTATTTTTGTAAGGCGACGAAACACACATCTTGTTAAACCTATCAATAACCATGAACATGTATTCATGTCCCTTCCCAATTTTTGGTAAACTTCACATAAATTCCATGGAAAGGCTTTCCCACAGATGAGTGGATGCAGGTAAGGGATGATATCAACCACGTTTCCTATTACTAGGTATGTTGATACAACAACACATGCATCCTTTCATGAGCATATCTACTTTTTGTCACATCTTGGGCCAAGACACAAACCTCTGCAAGTTAGAAATTATCTTCCCGACACCATGTGCATTGCGACCTTGGACGTTTGAGCCTCTCTAATAAGATGCAATCACTCACCAAGTTAGCAATGCATAGCTTATCCAGCCTATAGAGTAACCCATCTTGGAGATGATAGTCAAAAATTTTATCGCCATCATGAATATGACTCTTACTCTATAACCACTAAACCACATCCTCAAAGTCTGGATCCTCTGAATATGCTTTTCTGTATGCATCACGGGGGAATCGTTCCTTGTGCATTAAAGTGCTCAATATTGTGATATTTAATGAGGGTGATCTTGAAATAATTTCAACGAACTTTGTTATACCACTCTTCTTGTACTTAATCACTAAAGGAAACTAGTAAATAATTTTTTGATAAGAAATAATTGGTTAGAAAATGATTGCTTTTATACAACCGAGATTTTTTTATTGAACATTTCATTATAATGTTTTTGGAAATGTTACTCCCTAATGCTACTAGGCACAATTGTGTTGTTCGTAGTGTTTCTTTTTGTTAATAATATCATATTATTCATCCATAGTCACTAGATTTTTTGTTGTTAAAATGTTAATAACAATTTTTTTTTTCAAATATTTTGTAAACATGGTCATCAAAGGAAACTTAATAATAAAAAAATCCATAAAAATCCATAATTATTTATAAAATTATGTATTTAATTGTTAATAATAAATTTTCTTGTCAAAGGAAATGTATTCAAAAAATACCATAATTATTTATAAAATTATGGAATTAATTGCTAATAATATATTTGGTTATTAATGTTAATGGGTAATTATTAGAGTTTTAGTTAGTGGGTGTTGTTTTCTTTCTATCGAGGATTTTTTTTTGCAGATAGGTTAAGATTGTTTTAAAATTATTGATTCATTAGTTTATATATATATATATAGAGAGAGAGAGAGAGAGAGAGAGAGAGAGAGAGAGAGAGAGAGAGAGAGAGAGAGAGAGAGAGAGAGAGAGAGATTTTAAAATTAAATTAAAACATAATCTTTAAAATATCATTTCATCTTATTATTTTAAAAATTCAAATTTAATCATCTTAAAATACTAATCATATATCTAAATTAGCATAGTTATTATTTAACTAATTATATGTATATATATTTAGATATTTATGAAAATAGTTAACACAATTATATTGATTTTTAATATTATGAAAAAAAAATATTATTTAAAAATTTAAATATATAAAATGTCCTTTTTTAAATCTCATTTATATATTATATTATTAAACAAATGAATATACAATTTATATGAAAAAAATGTTATATTATTTTATATTGAAGAAATTCAAAGATGAATTATGTTTATTACAAAGGATAAATATATTATACGTATGTTAACTATAGGAAATATAATTTTTTGTTAGCTTTAGAGAGTTTCAAGAACAAAAAGAAAGAGATTTGTGTGTGCAAAGGGACTATGCCTTATTGTAACTGTTATTTTCCCTTTTCAATCTATAATCAATAGATATTTCTTATGTATATACATTAGTCTCTATGAACTACTTGACTGTCTTAGTGAAGTGTGCCAAGACATATGTGTGTGACCTAGCAAGACAATATCTTTACATCTACCCCATCATAGAAACTGACATTTACAAATCCTCTCAAACCCCTAGTTTAAGCTAGATGTACATACTTATATGATTTTTTTTAGGAGTTTCTCTTTTCAAACTTATCAAACCACCCAATTATCCAAGAACAGGCTCAAATACCTTATGGAACCCATCATGATGAAGGTAAGTGATTTTTTTATTTTATTAAAATCTCACATGATTACAAAAATCTTTGCATTTAGAAATTTGACCTCAAAAATTTATGTAAACAACTAGATACAATAATGCTTAGAAATATGTCCAACACCAAGAGAGGTCTAACCCTAAGGAAAGTTTGTGGAAGTGTTCAAATATTGAAGGAAAACTAAAGGATCTACCTATATTAACATCCATTGTTCAGCTATACTGATACTCTCTCTCTCCCACCTTCAACGATTTTTCTATTATATCCTAATCATGCCCAAACTTATAGTCTTCCTATGACTTCTACAATGTCTATTGTACAAGTATATGGATCTGCTGATCTTCTCTACAAACTTTTCAGCCCTCAAGGAATACCATTTAATATCCTCCTTCACTCCTTGATACCCAATTAGAATATCCAAAGGTGAAGGTACTAAATATCAAAAACAAGTTTCAAATTTACTAGTATAAGAATGGACTACTCCGTTACAACATTGCTATATATATATACCATATTTCCTCCTATGTCTCTAAATGCTTATGATTATAATTTTTTTTAAATTTGAACTAAATTAACATTAACTACTTCTATATACCCTTATATATATAAATTTAATGTTGTAGAGATATTTAACATGGTGCCCATATTCTCCCACTATTTAGTCTAAAATGCACTGAAAAATCTTATTTTTCTTTTTGAAATGATGCTTCTCGGTATCCCAAAGTGCATCCAATGTTTTACAAAGAACATGCTTGTTACTTCTTTCATATTGAGGGTATTTTTATAAGGCAACAAAACACATCTTGTTAAACCTATCAATAACCATGAACATCTAGTCATGCCACTTCCCAATTTTTGGTAAACTTCCCATAAATTCCATGGAAAGGATTTCCCACAAATGACTAGGTGAAGGTAAGGGATGATATCAACCATGTTTCCTATTACTAGGTTTGTTGATACAACAATGCATGCATCATGTCATGAGCATAGCTACATGTTGTTGCATCTTGGGCCAATACACAAACCTTTTCGAGTTAGCCATTATCCTGCTGACACCAAGTGCATTGCAACATTGGAGGTTTGAGCCTCTCTAATAAGTTGTAATCACTCACCTTTAGTAAAGTAACCCATATTGGAGATGGTAGTCAACAATTTTTTCACCATCATGAATATGACACTTTATAACCACTAAAACACCTCCTCAAAGTCTCAATCCTCTAAATATTCTTTTATGTATGCATCATGGGGGAATTGTTCCTTGTGCATTAAAGTGATCAATATTGTGATATTTCATGTGGGTGGCCTCGAAATATTTTCAATGAACTTTTTTGTACGACTTTTCTTGTACTTAATCACTAAAGGAAACTAATATATTAATTTTGAGAATTTCAAAATTAAATTAAAATACAATCTTTAAAATATCATTTCATATTATTGTTTTAAAAATTCAAATTTAATCATCTTAAAATACTAATCATATATCTAAATTACCACATTTATTATTCAAATAATTATATGTATATATATTTAGATATTTATGAAAATAGTTAACACAATTATATTTATTTTTAATATTATGTAAAAATTTAAATATATTTAGAAAATGTCTTTTTTTTAATCTCATTTGTATATTATATTCTTAAACATATGAATTTACCGTTTATGTGCAAAAAAAATGTTATATTATTTTAGATTGAAAGAAATTCAAAGATGAATTATTTTTATTAGAAAGGATAAATATATTATACATATGTTAACTATATGAAATATACTTGTTTGTTTGCTTAGGTATTTTCAAGAACAAAAAGAAAGAGATTTGAGTGTGCAACGGGACTATGCCTTATTGTAACTATTATTTTCCCTTTTCAATCTACAATCAATAGATCTTTCTTATGTATATACATTAGTCTCTATGGACCACTTGACTGTCATAGTGAGTTGTGCTAAGACATATGTGTGCAACCTAGCAAAACAAGATCTTTACATCTTCCCCATCATAGAAACTAGCATTTACAAAGCCTCTCAAATCACTAGATTGAGCTACATGTCCATACTTGTATGATTTTTTATATGAGTTTGTGTTTTCAAGCTTCTCAAACCACCTAATTATCCAATAAGAAACTCGAATACCTTATGTAACCCATCATGAGCAATGTAAGAGATTTTTTTATTCTATTAAAATTTCACATGATTACGAAAATCTTTGCATTTAGACATTTGACCTCAAAACTTTGTGTAAACCACTAGATACAATAATGCATAGAAATACGTCCAACACCAAGAAACATCTAACCCAAAGGAAAGTTTGTGAAAGTGTTCAAATATTGAAGGAAAACTAAAGTATCTACCTATGCTAACATCCCTTGTTCAGTTGTAGTGATACTCTATCTCCCACCTTCAACGATTTTTCTATTATATGCTAATCATGCCTGAACTTATAGTCTTCCTATGACTTCTACAATGTCTATTATACATGTATATGGATCTGCTCGATCTTCTCTACAAACCTTTTAGCCCTCAAGGAATCCCATATAATATCCTCCCTCACTCCTTACTACCCACATGAAATATCCAAAGGTGAAGTTACTAAATATCAAAAACAAGTTTCAAATTTACTATTAGAAGAATGGACTACTCCATTACAATATTGCTATATATATACTAGATTTCTTCCTAGGTCTGTGAATGCTTATGATTATAATTTCTTAAAATTTGAACAAGAGTAATGTTGACTACTTCTATATACCCTTATATATATAAATGTAATGTTGTAGAGCTATTTACCATGGAGCCCATCTTTTCCCACTATTTAGTCTAAAATGCACTAAGAAATCTTATTTTCCTTTTTGAAATGATGCTTCTCGGTATCCTAAAGTGCACCCAATGTTTTGCAAAGAACGTGTTTTTTACTTGTTTCATATTGATGGTATCTTTATAAGGAAACAAAACACACATCTTGTTAAACCTATGAATAACCATGGACATGTAGTCATGCCCCTTCCCAATTTTTGGTAAACTTCCCATAAATTCCATGGAAATGCTTTCCCACATATGAGTGGTTGAAGGTAAGGGATGACATCAACCATGTTTCCTATTACTAGGTTTGTTGATACAACAATGCATGCATCCTCTCATGAGCATAGCTACTTGTTGTTGCATCTTGGGGCAAAACAAAAACCTCTGCAAGTTAGCCATTGTCTTCCCTACACCAAGTGCATTGCGACCTTGGAGGTTTGAGCCTCTCTAGTAAGCTACAATCACTCACCTTTAGCAACACATAGCTTATCTAGCTTGTAGAGTAACCCATTGTGGGGATGGTACTCAACAATTTTGTCTCCATCATGAATATGACTCTTACTTCGTAACCACTAAAACACCTCCTCAAATTCTTGATCCTCTAAATATGCTTTTCTGTATGCATCACGGGGGAAATGTTCCTTGTGCATTAAAGTGCTCAATATCGTGATATTTGATGTGGGTGGCCTCGAAATAGTTTCAACAAACTTTTTTGTACCACTCTTCTTGTACTTAATCACTAGAGGAAACTAGTATATAATCTATTAATAAGAAACAATTTGTTAGAAAGTGATGGGTTTTATATAGCCGAATTTTTTTAATTGAACATTTCATTCTAATTTTTTTGGAAATGTTACTCACTAATGCTAGTAGGAAAAATTGTGTTGTAAGTGTTTCTTTTTGTTAATAATATCATATTTTTCATCTTCATAGTCACTAGATTATTTGTTATTAAAATGTTACTAACAAATTATTATTTTTCAAATATTTTATAAAACATGGCCATAAAAGGAAACTTAATAAAAAAATCCATAAAAATTACATAATTATTTATAAACTTATGTAATTAATTGTTAATAATATATTTGTTTTTCAAAGGAAACCTATTCAAAAAATACCATAACTATTTATAAAATTATGCAATTAATTGTTAATAATATATTTGGTTATTAATGTTAATGGGTAATTATCAATCAAAACTCATCTAGGGATTCCAAAAGCAATCCACCCATTGAAGGCTTGAAATTCTCTCTCTAAAACAATATAAAGGAGACCACCTTGTTTGAACTTTAAAGAAACTCCTTTTCCATTGAAATGGTGGTTTGAACTAGTTAAACTAAGTCAAGCTACCTGTTCCATATTTCTATCACATTAATATGAGCCTTTATTTACCAATAGATAGGGACATCAGATTGATTTTTGTTGCTAATCAGGCATAAGAATGACCCCTAAGCTATTTTAACGGCAAATCCAAACCACTCTAAAGTTTTTCCTCTTAGAAAGAGGACTTCTAAAATGCAAAAGGTATGATAACACATGCAAGATCTAATCTAAGATGAAATTAATCTAACCTATCTCGATTGAAGGAAAGGGAAATCATTCTCTCAATCAAGAACTAATTAACTTATCAAGGAAAAGAAGCTTTAAATAATTGGAATTAATATGGAAGAATTAGATCAATGAGATCTCTCACAAGATCTGATTCCCCATTAACATAAATACTAAAGATTAATCACTTAGTAAATAGTTACATAAGAGGTTATTGAAAATGTATCTAATTCCTTATTTATCATATGCATAAGAAATACAAAGATTCATGATGAATTAGTGAATTAGTTCAAATAAGACATCATGTATGCAAGCAAATAATTATTATCCTAAAGTGTAAGATAGCTTGCTAATCTAAGATTTTAATTATTTTTTCATATACAAACATCAATTCTCATATTATATCTAAAATTAACACTGTAGAATAGTGTAAGTAGACTTTTAAATGAATTAATGTTCATGATTCAACAATAGTGCATGAATTTGATTATTAACTCATACATTTGAAATATAAATTGAAATACTGAAATAATAATTCATTTCAATCGAATTATGTAAACAATATTGTTAAACATCATTAACTGAAATAAACATTTATTAATAAATGAAATCAAATTACAAATCCTCATAGTACGACAATAGTGCACAATCCTATGGGCCCGCAATCAGTCACTGCTTGAAGAAATGACCTCCTCCTTATAGCAGTAATACATAATAAAAAGGAGTTTCTCCACAAACAAATGAAAACACTCAAATATAGAACCTTCTTCCCCCTAGATTCCTATCACCTATAGCTCTAAATCCTCATTATAATAATGCTTTTAGGAATTCGATAATTGCAGAGTAGAGAAGCCCCTAATACATTCTATAATCTATTATTCATAATTTCTACAAAAATAATTCTTAATAAGAATGTTGTTGAATAATAGATCTACTCCATCAATTTATGTTCAACCAAAATCTCATTCTTCTGTTGCTAAAGCATTCCCATTGATTCAGATCTTCTTCTTCTCATCTCTTCAATTTTTTCCCTATAGAAAACAAATCCAAATTAAATTGAAATACAAAATCAAATCAAAATACCAAATCAAAATAAAATATCTTCACTCAAACTTAATTAAATAATTAAATGAGAAGGAAATATGAGCTTTTTTTTATTCCTCTAATGAACTAATTGATCAAGTCGAACATATATGAATGGATCTGCACTCAGTAGAGGCTATAAGCAAATGAAAATCTAGAAAATAAAACTCAAAAAAATTATTTTGTTTAAAGATTCGGAGCTTAATCTTTTTCTGAATTTTAAACCCGCGAAATAATCAAATATGGTTTTTCAACCACCCCAGAAATAATATCCATGATTTTATCTATCCAACAAGCTATCTCGGGCCTCATTTGGCCAAGTAAAACTCAATTTAGGAGCTTCTAAAGATGGGGAATTAAAACTACCAAAATTCTGGAAATTCTCTTGCATGGGCTAAAATGAAAATTTTAAATTAAATTCTAATTCTAAATTAGATGACAATTATTAGTTAATTGTAATATAAACTAAAAGTAATTATTTACAAATTAATTATAAACAGAGTTAAATTAATTTTTAAAAAAATATAATTTAATTAAAATATAAGTATCGCTAGTAGAAAATGAGCAATTAGTGACTAGGTGACTAAAAACGTTAGTCACCACAAGTGAAATACTACCAAAAATGAGCAATATTAAATGAGCGAACTAAAAACGACTAACATAAACCACTAATTTAGTCACAGGTTAAAATATGTGACTAGCTAATAAGTAATACAACTAAAAATGACTAAAATGAATGACTAATTTAGTCTAAGAACAAAAACACAACTACCTAACAAGCACTACAATAATATGAATCAGTTTTTTATGCTAGTCATCTTAATTGTGTCAAGCAATCTAAACTTACAAGTGATAAGGGATTGAAAGGTTGTTAAATATTGGTTGAAAGGTTATCATTCCTTAATCACTTCTTCATCCTCACATGGTGTATAGGTGAGCCAACTTTGCACTATGTATCTCTAATAATTTGTAATTTTAAAAATATATTTTTTTTAATAAAAAAATTATTTTACGAATTTTTTAAAAATCTATTCATTGAATCTAATCCAATCTAGTTCTAATTTGAAATTAATTTAAAGGCAAATTTTAATTTTTAAGACTATAATATCAAATAAAACCTACGTTAATTTCATATTAACCAACCTACATCCATCTTAACCCCGGATCTATTAAGCGTTGAGAGGGGTCAAATCTCTCGAGGTGCAAACTTCTTTTTTCCTATTGCAAAACTTGAGGAAATGTTTTCACCTCGAGATATTGGATCCCTCTTGGCACTTGATAGTTATAGGGTTAATATCGATCTAGGTTGGTTATATAATACTATATAATATCTATATTTGTATTTGTGTCTCTTTGTTATTCCCTCTCTCTATCTCACCCCCCAAACATACACACACTCTCTCTCAGTCTCTTCCCCTTCTCTATCCTTCTCTCTATTCCCTCTCGCTCTCCTCTCTCAATCACTCTCTCTCCATGACTCCCTTGTCACTCCCTCTCTCTCTCTCCACATTTATTCCTCTATATTTTTCTTGTTCCCTTCCTCTCCTACCTCCTCCAATTCCATCTCTTTGTCCTCATCTCTATCTTCCTTCCTCTCTATCCCTTATCTCCCACCTCCTCCTACCTCTCCTCCCAAAATCACTCTCCCCTTCTCTCTCCCTCTTCCATCCAACTCTATCACTATCTCCCCCCCTCCATGTCCTTCTCCATCTCTCGCCCTTCCCCTTCTCTCCCTATCTCTATCCTCTCCTCTTATTTCTCTTCCCTCCTCTCCTCTCTCCCTCACTCTCTCTCCATCCCTCGCTTCTAAATCCTTCCTCTCTCTAGCTCTATATATCTATGTCTTTGTTCTTTCCTCCCTCTCTCTCCCACTCCAACTCAAGCTCTCTCTCTCTCTCTCTCTCTCTTCCTTCCTCTTGCTCCCGCTTTCCCACCTCACTCTCTCCCCTCCCGTCACTTTCTCTTTCTCTTTTTCTATCCTCCAACTTTTTCACCGTCTAACTCCCTCTCTCCACCCCCTCCCCAACTCTCTCTTAAATTTGATCACATTATATTGTGTTTAACAAATTATCTAAATTAGAAAAACTTAGTTGGTTGTAAAATATTAAACCTATATTTTGGATCAATCATGTCAAACAAAATAAAATAATAAAAAAATTTAAAAAATCATGCACTATATTTAATCTATTATAATTTTCCTATGAAACATGTTATGGCTTTTTGGCTGTGGTATTGATAAGCCATGGTATTGGCCCATGGTATTCTAACAAAGCAGATTTACAAGTTAATATCCATGGTAAAGTGACGGTGAATATCCATGGTTAACAATCTTGTCGTATTGTTATAAAATATTTGATTGTGAAATAATTTATGTTTTTTGGGCATGTGGCATTGTTATAAAAAAATTTGATTGTGAAAGAATTTATGTTTTTTGGTCATGTGGTATTGATAATCCATGGTATTATAACAAAGGCTATTGTTTACAAGGTAGTAATATCTACCGTAATGTGGGGGTGAATATCCACGGTTAAGAATCTTGTCATATTGTTGTAAAATATTTTAGTTGTGAAATAAGTTACGGGTTTTGGACTTGTAGTATTGATAAGCCATGGTATTGGCCCATGGTAATGGTTGTAAAATATTAAACCTATATTTTGGATCAATCATGTCAAAGAAAATAAAATAATGAAAAACTTAAAAAAAATCATGCACTATATTTAATCTATTATAATTAGTCAATTTGCTTGCTCTCATCCCTTGGATCCTTAGCTAAGATGGATCTATGTCGATTCTTTATATATATATATATATATATATGGGAATATTTTTAGTAGTAGGGAGGATAGAGGGTTTAGATATATCTCAAATTCTAACATTTTCCCTTTTAGATTCAATTAAAAAAAAGTTGTAAAATTAAATTAAAAGAAAATATTTTTACTATGAAATAAATTATGGTTTTTTGGCATATGGCATTGATAAGCCTTGGCATTGGCCCATGGTATTGTGACAAAGTGGATTTACAAGTTAATATCCATGGTAAAGTGAGGGTGAATATCCATGGTTAACAATCTTGTCATATTGTTATAAAATATTTGCTTGTGAAATATTTTATGTTATTTGGGCATGTGGTATTGATAATCCATGGTACTGTAACAAAGGCTATTTTTTACAAGTTAATAATATGTACCATAATGTGGCAGTGAATATCCATGGTTAAGAATCTTGTCATATTGCTGTAAAATATTTGTCATATTGTTGTAAAATATTTTGCTTGTGAAATAAGTTATGTTTTTTGACTTGTAGTATTGATAAGCCATGGAATTGGCCCATGATATTGTAACAAAGCTTATTCACAAATAACAAATTAAATTTTATTAATTTAACTTTTTATTATTAATTGAAGTCATATTTAAATGTTTACACTCATCCCAATATCATTTTTAACTTCTTCTTCTTCTTTTTTTAATTTAGCGTCTTATGAAAATATAAAAAATTCTTATTAAAAATAAATCATTTAACCCAATTGAAATTTATATATTTTATTTTATATTATAAATATTTCTTTTATTTTTTCTATTATAAAATATTCACAGATTACAACAATATGTACCATAATGTGGCAGTGAATATCCATGGTTAAGAATCTTGTCATATTGTTGTAAAATATTTGTCATATTGTTGTAAAATATTTTGCTTGTGAAATAAGTTATGTTTTTTGACTTGTAGTATTGATAAGCCATGGAATTGGCCCATGATATTGTAACAAAGCTTATTCACAAATAACAAATTAAATTTTATTAATTTAACTTTTTATTATTAATTGAAGTCATATTTAAATGTTTACACTCATCCCAATATCATTTTTAACTTCTTCTTCTTCTTTTTTTAATTTAGCGTCTTATGAAAATATAAAAAATTCTTATTAAAAATAAATCATTTAACCCAATTGAAATTTATATATTTTATTTTATATTATAAATATTTCTTTTATTTTTTCTATTATAAAATATTCACAGATTACAACATCGCATTGTAGCACTGTATTTTTCTTTGCCTTTTCTATATCTACGTGGAATTATAGAAGAAGGAAGATCATCAATGTGATCTATGGATTTCATGGGATTCGAACCCCAGATGGAGTTTTCATGGGAAACACCTTAGGAGAGCATCAACAATTAGATGGAGCAAGGGAAAGTTCACTAGGCATGGATATTTTGGTAATTTGTACCTGGCTATGAATTTGGACTCCATTCTTCCTTTTTACTAAAGAGGAATTTTTGTTTGTATGGGTAAATAATTTTGAGGGCTTATATGATCAAAGCACAAATTTTATCTAGAGTTCAGGGTTTAATGATTATGATAAGGGAAAGGTCATTATGTGTGGATATTTTGGTCATTTGTACATGGGTATGAATTTGAACTTTGTTCTTCTCCTTCACTAAAGAGGATTTTTGTTCTTATGGGTAAATAATTTCAAGGGTTTATATGATCAAAGCATAAATTTTATTTAGAGTTGAGGGTTTAATGATTATGATATTTTGGTAATTTGTACATGAGTATGAATTTGGACTCCATTCTTCCTTTTTACTAAAGAGGATTTTTGTTCTTATGGGTATATAATTTTGATGGTTTATAGGATCAAATCATAAATTTTATCTAGAGTTGAAAGTTTAATGATTATGATAATGGAGATCTTGATTGTGACCAACAATTCATCAAAAGACAATGCACAAGTAAGCATTTTGAATGTCCTTATTGTACAAAGGGTTTAATGATTATGATAATGCAAATCTTGATTGTAGCCAACAATTCACCAAAAGACAATGGACAAGTAAGAATTTTGCACGTCCTTATTGTACAAATGAGTTCGCTCCTCCCTAACTTTTCTAGGGTCAGAATGCATGAAATTTTATTTTTTCTTTTCACCTCTTTTTTAGTGGTTGATTGTTTGTGTAATGGACTCTACCATGTCCAAATTAAAAGGGCTCAAGTGCTGCAAGAAAATTTTCTAGTAGGATGCAAATGTTGGACCTTCCTCAAAATTTGTTACATGAAATTAAAATTTCTTGTAATCATGAACATAAAATCTTTTATGTTTCATCCTTAGATTCTTATCTCAATGCCTATAGTTTTAACCCATGTTTTTATATTTTAAGTAGAATATACTTAGATCCATTAAACCTTACAACTCTCCAAAGCTTAGGTTAATTTTAGCTAAAAATAAGGAACCTAAATGACTTTTGCAATTTAGATTTAATTCTTACAAACAATGCTTAGAAATGGAAGAACTCAAAGGTCTAATAACTTTTACCCACCCATAAATTTCAAATACCTTTGGTAGTATTATGAACCTAAACAAAGAGAGTATAAGAAGAAGAGGAGCCTAGATGAGGTGGACCCTGACCTGCTTGATACTTTTCAAAAGTTGGGCATGCCCTTGACTAGAAGAAGAGATTGACCAATGCTGTTGTAGATGTTGTTTTCAACAATTTTTTCATTTCTACCATGCATAGGTGACTCTATAGGTAGTTGAGGTTATCTTTTGTTCATTATAAGAGGTAATTCAGGAATATCTTTATCTAGTTAGGAAGTAGCTTGGCATGGTTGTTTCTCCTGTTGATAACTATTATGCTACATTGTATTTTTATTTTTTTAGTAATAGCTCCTTCTATTAAATCTCCAAGCACACTTTGTCACCCATGGAAATATCCACTTATTTCAAGATGAATGAGATGGAGACCAGGCATTTTGAGAGGACTCTTATTTTTTTATATGAGAGGAGTTTTGTGAGGTGAGAGGAGTTCTGTGACATATACTGAAGGATGAACTATACCATTTTATGACACCAATCATCTCCATGCCACAGTAGTGGATCTCTAGTGCACTGAGGGAGAAATGATAAAGTGTTCCACTTTAAAGAATTGGTATGTTGGGGACAATGAATGCAAATGTGGGATTTATAATTTTATTATGAAAAGATGTTTTTGTGATGGAGACAAATCAAGGATTTCATGGACCTGAGTAGAGACTCATTCAACGGTCACCTGGAACTCAAGCATTGTTTTGAAAGGAAATGATGCAATTGGAGAGTTCTATTATGTTGCCTTGAAAAATAACTATCAATAGGGGGGACAAAGATGATCCATATAGGGAAGAATTTTAGGAGTAGTATTTTTACTAAAATTATATATATATGCAAGTCAAGGGATGACTACAGAGGATTAGTGCAGGTGCAACCAAATTATCATAATGCAAGGAACTTTTCACAGTTGTTATTTGATGCTCATTAGTGACCAGGAAGCTACAAATACTTATCTTTACATTTAGGTACGATTGAGTTGCATTCTAAAGTCTCTAATTTCATTTATTTATAGTCCTTCTTGTGTCCTTGTCTCTCTTATTTTCATTGTGGTAGGATTGGAATGGGTTAAAAATTCAAGCATATCATTGAGTCAAATAGACATGCACATGTCACTACATGTCATTGTGCATACTCTTTGTTTTTGATACAATTAGAAGTGAGAAATATAATGTGTGCACACACAAAAAATCCTAACATGCATGATGAATCCCCCTCCAATTCCATTTTCTATGGTGACATTTTATTTTATTTGTTTATACAGGTCATCTAGCCACATAGTGGCCACTATCGAATGTTGAGGTATATGTCATATAAATATTTTATAGTCTACTTTATTTTATATTCAAGTATTCATCGTCTTTCATGTTTTATACTCTGCATTGTATCTTATTTCATTTTTAGGAGAGGAACTCAATATTGATGGTAAGAAGAAACAATTGAAGAAAAAGGAGAACAATAACACTGGAGTGACAAATGCAAAATGAGAGAGAAGTGAATCTATCTAGTGATACCCTTAGAGCCAATATCTTGCATAAGACACACTCATAGAGACTGATGGTCAAGCTTTCAGAGTTGGTGAATTCACTTGTAATGCTTTGGCAACACAGTGATAATGTTTTGAAATGATGAAACAATATTTCATGAGTAACTTGTAGTTCAACCCATATTAAGTTGGAAACTCATATTGTAATACTTGATATTTTATATAATAAAATTTATATTGTTGAAATTATTTTTATTTGCACTTGATATTATTTAGTATTGTAATTAACATATGTAACTTTGTGTTATCATATTAGATAAACATGCACATTGTATGACATTTTCTTAGAATTTAGTCGCAAAATCATACTAATTAATCTATGGTGATTAATAATAAACACATAAAATCAATATAAAACTACTAAATTAGTAGTTTATATTAATTAATGATGAACATGAACAAATGAAATGAATAAAAATTATTAAATCATTCGTTTATATAATGAAAATGAAAATACCAAAAAAAGATAACTGACTACTGCAAATGATAAATTCTTTAATACTAAATGATGACTAAAATTTGCATATATATGACTATTAGTAGCTAATTTACATTATCTTATAACACGACCAACGTTTTGGTCATATTTTTTTCGTCATTAATTGCAACAATTAATTACTAAACCAATGAAAAATTAATGACCAAATTTATGACTATATATACTACTATATGGTAAAATTGAGGAAACCAATTAATGACTAAGCTAAAAATGACTAAAAGTTGGTTACGTTATAAGATACTGTAAACTAGCTACTATTAGTCACCAACTGAAAAACAGTCGTTTATATGTAAATTTTAGGTTTTTTTAGTAACTAATTAGTCATTTTGTACTATTGTATATTATATTAATATTAATATTTATTTATATTATAATTATAATATAACATAATTATAATAAAAATATAATTATAATATAGTTAAAATTTTAAAACCAAATCATGTTAATTCAAATATAAAAACCAAAACATTAAGCATATGCCATGAGTGTTAAATGGAAATGGAGTTAACTCTAGCATGGTTCACATATTTGTTTTACCACACAAATATGTGAAGCATGCTATAGTGATTCAATTGAGTTGCAATTTGTGCCATGAGAAAATTGGACTATGTGTGCAAAACTATAGAACATATGAAACGCTCCCATGTTTCCTTGTCTGAAGCTTTTACTTTGCTTTGAATTTGTGTGGACTAAAGGATGTATGGAAGGGTATTCTATTTAACGAATTTAAACTCTTTTGGATTTATTTCATGTCCAATCTGATATTACTAGATTTTGTGCGTAGTTATTTTATTATTAATAGATTGTGCGGAGTGTAGAGGTTCATACAATGAAAGCTTGAGAGCTTCTTCTGCACATATGAATTTGTGTTATTTTGAAAGTATACTTTAGTATTAATATTTTAATGCTTTGAAAATCATGCTTCTATCTTTAATATCATGAGAGCTTCTACATCTTGTGTGGTTATTTTATTATTAATAGATTGCGTGCAATGTGGAGGTTTTTATAGTGAAGGCTTCAAAGCTTCTTTCGCGTAATGGGTTTCCTTTACAGTCCCAGATATATGAATTTGTGTTATTTTGAAATTATACACTAGTTTTCATATTTTAATGCTTTGAAAATTATGCCTCTAGATTTTATATTTTAATTCTTGTTTGGATTTCTCATTTAATCTATGTGTGGGAACATTGACTGAATATGTGGGTAGGTGCATAATCAGTGCATTAAGTGCTAAGATGACTATATTTACATACAATGGAGTTTTCTATTAATTAGGGGACAAACATTGGGATGGTAAAAAGTCTAGATAGAGGATTTATCTATGTCGCATGTTTCAAACACAAAATAGAGGAAAGTGGTGATTTCTAGGGAAATGAGTCTACAATCATTTGGAATAGCTAGTATAGTGATGGAAAAACACTATTTGCAATGATACAAAAAATAATTGATTTCCTCTCGACTGTTACATTTTTTAATTAATAAATAATAATGATGGGACAAACATTGGAATGATAAAAATATCTCAAGGTTAGCTTTATCTCTGACATTGAGACTTCATGACATATGTCAAATGCAAAAATGTAATGAGTGGCGATTTATAGGGAAACAAATCGATAAGAATTTTGAAATTGTTGATGTATAAAGTAAAGAAGCTATTTGTTGGTATCGATAAGATCCATTTCCAATCATTTACATATTTTGAGTAGTAGATTGTGTAACATTTTCTCTTTGCAATTTGCATTTAAAAGCTTGGAGTATTGTTCGAGCTTATGTTTCCCTACACAAATTGTTATCTTTGAAGCTGAGGTGGTGTTATAGACATTTTTGGACACTGCAACCCCAATCATACAAATCCATAAACCAAGGGCTCCTAAGTCCCTAAAAGTCTTGATTCACACCCTAAAGGAATAAGGTCAGCTGATTACATCATCTCCTAGAAGTTCTCCACAAAAAATTGCTCAGAACTGGTCAAAGCTGGACCATATAGACTGCCCAGTGTAGAGGGTGCAATGCATCTCACCTACCCAATGTAAAGGGTGCGATGCATACTGGAAAGCCCTTCTATAGGGTGCGATGGGCGAGAGTAGACAAATGGCAGAGACAGTTTGCAAGGTGGATCGTCATGGAATCTTCCAGAAACTTCTCTTGTGACACTTGCCTCTCTGAATTCGTCTAGGGATGAGTAAGAAGTCATCAATCTCCAAGTGGAATCAAGAACTATCAGAGAGAGGACACTAATCAAAATCCCAGAAGCTGATTCACCCCCCTACAATCATTTATATATGGATCCCTCGTCCCAGAGATCCAGAGGCTAGAATTTTGTATCTTGTAAGGAAGTGTTGTTGGTTTCTTGGTGGAATATCATAGTGTTGGGTGATCTAAGCTTTTCATGAGGTGAAGAAGGGCTTTCATGCTGGGAGGATGATGTTGGGTCAGAACAATTGGTTGTAATCCTCTTTGCTATTCTTGATATTAATAAAGTTATTCAAGTTTTCCTCCACATTCTTGTATGTTTGATGATATATGCATTTCTGTGGTCAAGATATATCTGGTCCTATATTGTTTATGATTGTAGATCTTTGTTCTTCGATAGTATTATGCTGCTTTGATCCCACAGGTGCTCTTTGAAGCTGGGTAGACAAAGGAAAGCGGCAAAGATCTGTCAGAAGGGAGAGGAACCAAGCAAGGAACCAAGCGCAAGACTGAGGTTGGTGTCCTTTGTTCCCCTCTTATCTACTTCTCATAAAGGAAAACGAAATTAGTTTTAGTTTGTTTGTTTCTAAGATAGCTACCAGTCTTAGTGGGACTAGCAGCTCCGAGTGGACACTAGATTTCCTGATAACAAAATGGCAACTCCATTGGAAAACGAATAGATTGTTTGCTTGTCTATATTTGTTTGTTTTATAAACTTACAAACGGAGCCTCAAGTCAAGCCAGCTAGCCTTCGAACTACATTTTCTATGCAAGTGAAAAGTAGATCAATGTTGCTTCAGTCTATCTCTGGGTTTTGTTTATAAATTGAACAATCGATTTGCAAACCTTCTAATTGCCCTAGTGGTGGCTCTAGTATCCTCATTAGAATAGCCCCTGTGATTTCTATTTACTAACTATCATTAGCTCGGCCTAAATCCCTGAACTAAGCTGCAAACTGTGACCTGGAACAAAGTTGAAGTATTTTCCCTAGACCATCACACTTTCTCCTCTTGGGAATCTGGATGCATCGCACCTCCCGTGCGCAGTAGGTGCGCTAAATCTCACTTTCCCTGTGTTGCAGGTGCGCTAATCAGTCAAGACCTCTTCTGCTCTTAGATTTTGGTTTCTGTGTTCACTCTCTTCAGCTTTATTCAGGAGTTTTGTTGTCTTTGATCAGTATACCACTGTGGAAAATCCCTTCCTTTACATGATTCCGCCTCCATAGTACAAATAATTGTGAATGTTTTTATGTATTGTGCATCATTTACAGTTCTCTTTTACAAAAGAGTAGCATAATCAAACTGTCATCTTTTGATTTGAATGTGTCGCACGTGTCGCTTTCAGTCAAAGAAAAGAATTCTATTGTTCTTGGTGGTCGATTATACAATTACATTTGTATTTGATTTGAATTAGTAGTTTTTCAAAGTGTCAAAAGCAGTTTTCAATTCAAAATAGCAAAGTGTCGTCATTATCTTCCTTTCATTTTTGAAGAGAAATTTGTTAGTATTGTCACTTTGAAAAGACAATTCAGATTTATACATAGCATTCTTCTTGTCATTCACACATTAAGAAAGCTGAAAACAAATACATGCATGTGCATTTGCATTTAGACTACTTGTTGGTTTGATTTAGGACAGTGCATCTACTGTGTGCTCTCTGCTCTATGTTGAAAGAATATCATCTCTCTTTCTTTAGTAGCTAGGATTTTCATTGCAAAAATAAGATTAAATGATTGTTTATCATCTTAAATTGCATTTTAGGAATTGTATATCTACATCACGCAGTGAACCTGAAAGGAAAATTTCTTAAGAAAGATCAACTGTAAAATAAATTCAATGAACATAAAAACACTTTGGAACCTAACACACAACATTTAGAAGTCTAGGCTAGAGACGTATTCCTGCTCGTAAAGCCCGGTAACGATCGCTCTCATTGTTGGTTGGGTGATTCCTCCTCTTTGAGACGACAAGTGCTAGTACGGACTTGCGCTCCCATGTACCATCAATTATATATTGGGAGACCACAATAGGCTATATCCTTTATCCATAGGAAGTTGTGCATGTCGCCCTATCGATCAAAATGCACTGAACACAACATTTAGGAAGATAGACTGCCGTACCGTAAAAGGTATTCTGCAGTTTTGTGATTGGTTTGGTAATCCCTCTGTCTAGATTTCCAGAGTAATCTCTTTCATTCCTTTTCAGACTCCTTAAAGGAAAAGATCAATCTGAGGACTTGTCACTTCAGGCTCATTAAAAATCGAAGGAGACTAGAGTCATATTTTGTTTTTTCTCGACTCTTAAAAATTGAAAAAACAAGTTGTGTCAAAGCGTCTAAAATTTATTTTAATTGGAATAATATCACCATTCCCGTATTGGTCTTAGGTTGAGAAAAATGGAGTCCACCAACCAAGGATTTCCCCTTGGAGGAAATCCTAGTCCTTTCTCCTCTTGGGGAGATGTTGGTGCACCTCATATGGCCACATTGTCACTTCCAGGATTGACGATTGGCTTGCCAATATGGCTCTTCTCGACCTTCGTCATTCAGAACACCGTGATTCCTGAACAATCGAGTCAACAACTGGATGATACTAAAGTTACCCCCAACCTTCTGCTTCGTCTGATTCTCCCTCTCCTCCTCGTTCTTTACTTGATAAAGCTACTAAAGCCAAAAGTCAAGTAACTAAGAAGGAGAAGAAGGGAAAAGAGAAGAAAGAGAAGAAGAAGAAGGAGCCAAAGGCGAAAAAGGGTAACCGAGCATTGTCTAGTGAAAATACGCACACTGCACCGTCGAAGCCTAAATCTCCATGTGTCATTTGCAAAGGAGACCACTATCATCGAGATTGTCCTTGCATCCCTCGGATCTTAAGGGATTGGTCTCCTCATTTGCACAACCCGGTGTCATCAACCTCTGAAGATCATGTTGAAAGTACAACATCAACTAGTGAAAGCGAAGCATTTGGACAGAAAAGGAAATGTAAATTTCCTTGTAAAATGTGTGAAGGTGATCACGTCGTCCACCATTTTCCCTTCCTAGATGAAGCTAAAAGAGTCTTGGATAACTATCTTGCTTCACTACTATGACTTCCTCCTGGATACAAGAAACTCTTGCCGAGTCCATCGCTACTTGAAAATCCAACTGACACGCCATTTTGGTCGGTCGAAGAATTTGTCATTGAAGATAAACCCATTGAATCCATACCAGACAAAAGTCAAAAGGTTGAGGCAGTAGTCGACCCGGTCTTGTCTTCGGAAGGTCCATCTTCAGATGATGCAATCACTGAAGAGAATGAGAATGACATCGTTCAAATTCTTTTCGTAAACACAGAATTTGATGAACATGGGGGCAATCTACCTATTCCTTTACCATAGGAAGGAAGTTCCTCAGAGTCATATCCGGTCATCTATTCGGTCCCACCTCCAAGCAACCTAGTCGTTTCCTTCGATTGGAATCTGCTAGGAAGACCCTGTTTATCAGCTAATGTACCATTCCGAATCATTGTACGAGCTTACAAAATGATCACGGTCGGTACCATCATATATGAAGGGGCTTCTGTGAGTATCCTTTCCTCAACTGCTTGGGAAGCACTTGGTTCGCCATTGCTTCTGCCTGAAATGAGCAATCTGACAGTCTTCGACAAAGGAACCAGTCGACCGTTAGGGATCCTTCCCAATGTGCCCATAACGTTGAGAAGGAAAACCATTTATATGAACATAATGGTAGTCCGAGGACATCTAGATTATAATCTACTCCTTGGGCGCGACTATATTTATAGCATGGGAGCCATTGTCTCCTCACTCTTTAGAGTAATGTGTTTCCCGCATGAAGACTGAGTGGTCTAGATTGTAGACTAGCTTTCATTCCCCGGCTCACACATAGCTAATAGTCGAATGTCATCCCTAAATGGTCTTCTCAAGCAAGGAATGTCTCATCAATTTCCATTCCGTCCACCTGAAGAGCATGAGTGATTCGGGAGGACATGACTGAAACCCAGGGAGCATGCACCCTAGTCTGTTTCGGCAGGAAAACCTTGGGCATAGGGTAGGTTTCCGCGGAGGATATATGACTAATCTGACACACCCGTCCATTTAGGAAAATTGGATTAGATTGGAATAAGATTCCCTCATCAAAGTTATGTGAGTGGAGGTGACCGCGCCACTCACCTTTGTCTATTTCGGTAAACGTCGCCAAGGAAGTGTTTTGTCTGCAACGTGGATGGAGCAATCTTGAAAATGCGAGAAATTTCATATGGTAACCTGGAAACTCTACTTCGCTATGCCTGGGGGCATGCAAACCTTTTTTCCTAAAAGTAAAGAGTGACCATTTATTTTCTTAGTTTGTAGTTTTTCAACCCTTTAAACTCGTAGGATTCGTCGTTCCTAGCTTGCATAATGAAAGGATCTAGAGCAAAGTTTTGAATGGTGCAAGCTCCCTAAAAATTGAACCTATCGATGAGACGTCATTGTTATACGATTGGCACGAGTAGTTTTTATGCGAAGTTCAAGCTCATTAAAAATTAAACCTTAGCAATGAGCAAATGTTTCCCCCGGAGTTTAAGCTCATTAAAAATGAACCAATCCTTGGTAAATAACCATTATGAATGCATTATCATCAGCTTTTGAGCTTTGGTCGTGTTCTCATCATCACCTCCACTCTGTTTTAGCTGATCATTCACCTCCATTTGATTGTTTACCCCTTTTGAGGAACAACTGTGAAGAGTGATCCTGTTAGCCATCCTTGTGACACTGCCATGATTGGAAAATTCCAAGCCTTACCTGGAATTAGCAGCTACCCGAGAATATCACTCGTTCCTAAAAAACGAGTCTCGTTTAAGCTCTTTTCACCTGACTCTTAAAATATGAGAATATTTCTGAGCAGTTGGCCTCTCCAGCTCATTAAAGCTACCGGGAGTGTTATCCCTCCTCTAGATTTTAATCTTTTTGGACCTCAGGGATTATTACACAAAAAGATCGAGCGCTTGTTTTGTTCAGCTCATAAAACTTACCGAAAATTCATCCCCTTCGTATTATTTTATACTTTTTCGGACTTAAGGGATTATATGATGAAAAATGATTATTGAAGTCTCCTTTACGTCCCTTTCAGACTCTCTAAAATCGAAAAGGACCGAGTTATCTTTGTCGTTAAACTCGTTAAAACCAAATAGGGACAAACTTGTCCATACAGACAAGAAAGAGTTTCACTGTCGCTAGGCTCGTTAAAACATAGCGACGGGTTTGAACGAAGGGAAAATTATAGAACAAGCATATGATATCCTCCTCAAGCTTGACAAAAATAAAGAGGTACTGGTCAACAATGACTGAGGAAAAATTGGGAAGAAAACTTGAAGAAACTTTATTGGTAGCAAGTTGCTCTTGAACATGACACTTTCACTCCACGTCCGAGTCGGGTTGGGTTATTCCGTTCACCAGTCATATCACCATTGGTCCATCGCACCATCCATATTTGCAGTTAACGCTACCAATCCATTTCAGTGTCGCCGGTATGTTCAAGAGAAGTCACTCAAAGAATTCACCTATGTCTCATCCGCTGCAATACATTCATGCTCCATTCTTTCATGACCGCCACCCTGAACCCTGTATCATCAGATCATTTTCACCTCCAAAAATCATTTACTATGTTCCATGTCGTAGATGTGGGATTCATTAATGCCCTCCTACGACGGGTCGCTTCTTGTCGACATCAGCTCATTATCCAAGAAGTCAACTTAGGAACAACCCTTTCAGTACTTTGAAGCTTGCATGGCTAAATGGCAAGTTTCTCACTTCCGGTGACAAGTTTACATCAATGGCCTTTGACCAAAAGATTTTGGATGGTGTTACATGCCAAGTCCCTTTTCACACCACGGGAATTGTACTTTAGTACCTTGTGGGTCATCATCATTATCGGTGATTCCTCTCGCACTTGTTAACAACTTACATCATTGGCTGGTAATCAGGCGATGTCTTTCCATGTTCGATTCCAGAACATCTTTCACATGGATCAACTTGTACTCCGAGTGAAGATTGGACGAGTTTGAAGACCCTGAATCTAGTTTCATCCATCCGGTCTATGATATATTCAGGAAAACAAAGACATCAAATGTACATCATTACTGCACAGATGATCATCTGAATCAAAGGATGATGGCTCTACCAGAATCATCAGTCTGCCACATAGACGATTGTCTGTCTCATGTACATGAAAATGAATTTATAAAGCTGAGCATGGGAATGCCCACCTCAGCTAGATCATGAAAAATATTATGAAGATAATGTATTGTATTGTATCTTATTACAGGTCACCTTCCACCTCGAAAAAACTTTGGATCCTCATGATAAAGCATTTCACCTGACAACAAAATATTAACGACCTCATGCTTTAGGGGACAACCATTATAGACATTTTTGGGCACTGCAAACCCAATCATACATGTCCATAAACCAAGGGCTCCTAAGTCCCTAAAAGTGTTGCTTCACACCCTAAAGGAACAAGGTCAACTGATTACATCATCTCCCAGAAGTTCACCACAGAAAATTGCTCAGAACTGGTCAAAGATGGACCATATAGACTACCCAGTGCAAAGGGTGTGATGCATCTCACCTGCCCAGTGTAAAGGGTGCGATGCATACTAGAAAGCCCTTCTATAGGGTGCAAAGGGCGAGAGTAGACAAATGGCAGAGACAGTTTGCAAGGTGGATCGTCATGGAATCTTCCAGAAACTTCTCCTGTGACACTTGCCTCTCTGAATTCGCCCAGGGATGAGTAAGAGATCATCTATCTCCAAGTGGAATCAAGAACTATTAGAGAGAGGACACTAATCAAAATCCCAGAAGCTGACTCACCCCCCTGCAATCATCTATATATGGATCCCTCATCCCAGAGATCCAGAGGCTAGAATTTTGTCTCTTGTAAGGAAGTGCTATTGGTTTCTTAGTGGAATATCATAGTGTTGGGTGATCTAATATTTTCATGAGGTGAAGAAGGGCTTTCATGCTGGGAGGATGGTGTTGGGTTAGAACAATTGGTTGTAATCCTCTTTGCTATTCTTGATATTAATAAAGCTATTCAAGTTTTCCTCCACATTCTTGTATGTTTGATGATATATGCATTTGTGTGGTCAATATATATCTGGTCCTATATTGTTTATGATTGTAGATCTCTATTCTTCGATAGTATTATGTTGCTTTGATCCCACAGGTGCTCTTTGAAGCTGGGTAGATGAAGGAAAGCGGCAAAGATCTGTCAGAAGGGAGAGGAACCAACCAAGGAACCAAGCACAAGACTGAGGTTGGTGTCCTTTGTTCCCCTCTTATCTACTTCTCATAAAGGAAAACGAAAGTAGTTTTAGTTTGTTTTTATCGAAGATAGCTACCAGTCTTAGTGGGACTAGTAGCTCCAAGTGGACACTGTAGAAATTTTGAATAATAAACACATATTCAATAGAGATTATCCCGATTATACACTATTGCGGAATACATGCATAATACATAACCTCCTCTACGTTGATCATCAATTGAGCAGCATTAAAAACAATGAAACATCAATCGCATGCACACATTAACACAGTATGTAACCTGAGGAAAGCTTACAGCTGAAAACCCCACACTATCTGTATATTAATGATTGAGAACATGTAACGATACATAGTAAAATACTCCTCACAAGTACTCAGTACTATCTCCACCTGTTACACACAAAACTAGCTCAGATCCGAATAAGTCACAGGTTCAAATCTTCTCCACTGCTTTGCCTCCCTCTATTGCACAATACGAAGCGAAAATCACTCACTCTGGAAATCACGTGAGCATAGGCTATTTCAATGGACATATATTGCACAATCCTCATGGGCATACTCAATCCATTGATTGTGCAAGATCTCATGCACAACTATAGTCACAATTGTTAGCAATCTCAACCTCTAACACTTGTCTCCACTAAACTATACATTCACTGAGTTAACTGATGTATTCTTCAGTTGCATTATGAGTTTATAATTATTGAATTAATTTAATCAATTAATTCACATCACTCATCACTAGTCTATTTGTAGTTAGACTAATTACAACTATTTTAAAAAATTCAAACTGAACACAACTCCATCAACTCCACATCCAACTCCACAGAACTCACATGCATGAGTTCTAACTGATGTCATGCATGCAATAGCTCAACTGACCCATAAGAAAAGTGCATTTCCTTCTGACAGATACATGTGCCACATCTAGCTCAAACTGAAGTGCTCCAAGAGGATAAGATAATTTTTATAGTCTAAATATTATTATGAGACAATAATATTTGACTTTTCTATTTTTAGCCTGGTAGTCTAAAAATAGACTTTGATCACACCACTATGAACCACAAATAGAAGTCCATCTATTTTTCCCAACATGACCAATCATCCATAAACAACATCCTGCAACTCATAGACCATGATCCATATGTCTAAAAATAGACATAGTCTAAAAATAGACTTTGCACCATAATTTGCTTGTGGGTCCACTTAGTGAAGGCGACTCCTTTCCACTAAGCTCCATCATCTTGTTGCATTCTCAACACTCCCTCTCAACAAGATATGGATTATCAGCAACCTCTATCCTTCCTCAATGGTATTCGAATTTGCTCCTAGTGAGCGCCTTCATCAAGATATCATCATCCTGATCCTCCATTGGAATGTATGAAAGTAACATGATTCTCCGCTCCACACAATCTCTGATATGATGCTACCTGATGTCAATCTGCTTAGATCTATCATGAAATATAGGATTAGCTAAGAGTTTAATGCAACTCTGGTTATCATAGTAAATCACAGTAGGCTCCAATTGAGAACCGAACAAACTGACCGGGATCTTCCTCATCCATATAGCCTCGCATGCAGCCAAACTTGCTGCCATATACTCGGCCTCTGCTGAACTGAGTGCCGTGGATCTCTGCTTCTTGTTGTACCAAGAAACTACTGTCGACCCGATACTGAAAACCCCTCTTGATGTGCTCTTTCTGTCTGTTGGGCTCCCTGCCCAATCTGCATCCCTGAAGCCACATAGCTTCACCTCATCCTCCTGTCAATACCAAAAACCATATCCCGATGTGCCTCTCAAATAATGCAATACATGATTGCCCGCCTTCCAGAAGAGCTTGGTAGGCTTAACCATAGCTTGTGAAAGCTGGTTAACAACATAGCATATATCGGGTCGTGTATTGACCAGATACATAAGTGACCCCACCAACTGTCGATAAACAGTGGCATCCACTTCTTCTACTGATGTGGCATCCTCCTTCCCCCAACCTCCAGGAAGAGGAGTATCAACAAGCTTGCATCCATGCATGTTGAACTTCTCCAATATCTCCCGAGCATACTTACCCTGAGAAACAAATAGTCCATCACTGCGCTGCCAAATTTCCAATCCCAGGAAATAATGAAGGAGGCCCAAGTCGTTCATCTCAAACTCCTTAGCAAGATCATCCTTGCATGAATGTATCAACAGCTCATCACCCGTTAGAATAAAATCATCTACATAAAGTACAATGATAAGCAACTTACCCTCCACCACAATCTAGTATAGGTTAGGATCCGCCTCACTCTTGGAGAATCCAAGTCCAATGAAATAACTATCTATCTGTGTGTACCAAGCACGTGGTGCTTGTTTCAACCCATACAACGCTCTCTTGAGCCTGCACACATGCGACTTGTTGCTGAAGATCTCAAAACCTTTGCGTTGCTCAATGTACACCTCCTCCTCAATGACTCCGTTTAGGAACACAGTCTTCACATCCATCTGATGAATGTGCCATCCCATCTGTGCTGAGAGAGCAATAATTGTCCGTATGGAAGAATACCTTGCAACAGGTGCAAAGGTCTCCTCATAATCGATCCCCTCTATCTGTGAAAAGCCACGGGCAACAAATCTTGCATTGTACTTCTCCACACTCCCGCCAGCTACCTGCTTAACTTTATAGATCCATCTCAAACCCACTATTGATTTCCCTTCCAGTTTAGGAACAATATCCCATGCACTATTTCTGACAATCGAATCATACTCTTCCACCATGGCGTCTACCCATGTAGGATCCTCCACAACTTCCTCGAAAGAGGATGGCTCAGTCACAACACATTTGCTCATAAGAGCCATGTATCCAGTGTACCGATCAGGTGATTGTCTCTGCCTGTGTTGGGCTATAGGTGGTCCTACAACTTTCTCTGCATCTTGAGCCAGTCTCTCAGCTTTTGTCAAGCTCTTTCGCCCTCTGATGGTTGGCGCTGCATGAGTGGTCTCTTCCACTCCATGAACCTCGTCCTGTGGCTTATCCACGTCCTGAAGCTCATCCTTAGGAACTAATAGCTCCTCATCTACATGCAAGTGTGGCTCCCTCTCAAGTGAACAATTCATAGCTCTCTCCTCCTGAAATTTTATATCTCGTCACACAACAGTCTTGCCACTATCTGGAAAATACACACGATAGTTGTGGGGAGTATCAGTGTACCCCACAAATATCCCAACCTCTATGGTCAACTCCAACTTCTTCTTGGCATCCTTCATCACATGCATGTAAACGTTAGCACAAAAATCCTCAAATGAGAAAGATCAGGCTTCTTACCAGAATAAGCCTCCTCGGGTGTACTCATGCCAAGTATCCTTTGAGGAAAACGATTCTGCACATAAACTGTTATATTGCATACTTCTGCCCACAAGTGAAGGGGTAGGCCCTGATCATGCAACATCCCCCGTGCAGCACCCACGATCATTCTGTTCTTCTGCTTAATAACCTCGTTCTGTTGTGGGTTATGGGGAGCTATGAGATCTCTTCGAATCCCTTCTGCCTTGCAGAAATCCTTGAACTCAACAGAGATGTATTCACCACCATTATCGCTCCTAAGAGCCTTCACCTTCTTCCTCGACTCCTTCTCGACCAGTGCTTTGAACTCACAGAACTTTGAGTATGTCTTGCTCTTATTCTGCATGAAGAAGATCCAGCACTTATGAGAGAAATCATCAACAAAAATCACATAATACCTGTGTTTTTCTATCGAAGCTACTGAGAAAGGTCCACACACGTCTGTGTGAATTCTCTCAAGGATCATCGTGGCACGAATATCCTTCTCGTTCAAGGTGGCTTTCACAAACTTTCCCAAAGTACACCCCTTTCACTGATCTGACTACGCAAGAGTGCCTTTAGGAAGCCCTGTAGTGATCTGCTGCAGTATCTTCAAGGCTCCATGGTGAAGGTGACCCAATCTCCTATGCCACAGCTCGTCATCATCCTGGCTCACCAATCCTTCTACCTTGCATGCCATTACTTTGCATCCATCTACATGCAATTGATAAAGGTTCCTCACTCAAAGCCCTATCTTCTAGGTTTCTCCAGTTGTCTTGCTGCGTAGGAAAGCCTTTCCCTCGCTGAAAACAACATCATATCCCTTGTCTTCTAACATCGCCACAGAGATAAGATTCTTCTTCAATCCTGGAACATGCATCACTTCCTTCAATACGAAGGGTTTACCAGACTCCCTCTCAAAGGAAATGGTACCAATACCGGTCGCACTGTATCTACCATCATTGCCCATCTCGACGTGCACCCCAAGATCTTTGTCCTCCAGATCAGAAAACAAATCTCGATCTCTTGTCATGTGAAAATACGCACCACTATCCAAGAACCACACCGATCCCATCACACTTGAAACCAAGCATGCGATCAATGAAAAATCAAGCTCAAACTGCGAAGCTAGAGCCTCTCCTGCTGCAGATCTAGCAACTTGCTTGTTCTTCTTCTTCTGTGGACAATTAGTGGCATATTTTCCATGCTGGTGACAGTGAAAGCATTTCACCTTGAACATGTCCTGCTTCTTGCCTTTCGCACCAGACTGAGAAGCTTTCTTGTTCTTCCCCTTCTTTGCTTTGGCAGCCAAAGCATAATTTTCTTCATCAGGTCCCTTCGATGAAGATTTGTCCTTGGTATTCTACCTAATCTCCTCCTGCACAAGATCTGACCAAATTCTCTCCCATCCTGGAAATTTCTCCCGACCATTGACAGAGTCCTAATAGGAATGCCAACTCTTTGGAAGACCAAGGAGAGCCAAGTTCACCAAGTCCTCATCGTCGACAGTCACCCCCACACTTCCCAGCTCATCCTTGCACTGAGTGAATTTTGTGAGATACTTGGGCATACTATCTCCCTTCTCACATTTTATGTTTATAAGTTTATCTCTGAGTGCCAACTTCCTCTGATCACTCTTTCTTTGGAATAGATCTGTCAACGCTTTCCACATCAAGTATGGAGAAGCCTTTCCATGCAGGTTGGACACAATGTGATCCTTCACGCCCTCGAATAGAATCCTTCAACACTTTGCTGTCTTCTTTTTCCAAGCATCAACCTGTGCAGCATCAGTAGGCTTTGGGACATCATCCTCTATGAAATCCTTCAGCCCATTATCATCCAACACTGCCTCCATCTTGTCCTTCCATGCAATATAGTTCGAGCTACCCTCAAGAGCATACTCCAAACGCAATCCGTTGAAAGACATTGCCACGTTGATACCAAGAAAACACTACTGCAAATTCGAATTCCACCAGCTCCAAATTCAACTGCCTCTGATCTAGAATTCATGAGAACAAAGTATTTCTCATACAGAGATTGATTGTATGGGTTTTTACCGAATATCTCACCTTCCAAAGGAAGGATGAATCCAGAGGCTACCTGGCCCGATTACGGACTTTGCCTGAAGAAATAAAATGTAAACACTTTCTGAATAGTAGATCTGATGATCAACAGCTCTGATACCATGTAGAAATTTTGAATAATAAACACATATTCAACAGAGATTATCCTGATTATACACTATTGTGGAATACATTCATAATACATAACCTCCTCTACGTTGATCATCAATTGAGCAACATTAAAAACAATGAAACATCAATCGCATGCACACATTAACACAGTATGTAACCTGGGGAAAGTTTACAGCTAAAAAACCCACACTATCTGTATATTAATGATTGAGAATATGTAACAATACATAGTAAAATACTCCTCACAAGTACTTAGTACTATCTCCACCTGTTACACACAAAACCAGCTCAGATCCGAACAAGTCCCAGGTTCAAATCTTCTCCGCTACTTTGCTTGCCTCTATTGCACAATACGAAGTGAAAATCACTCACTCTGGAAATCACATGAGCACAGGCTATTTCACTGGGCATATACTGCACAATCCTCATGGGCATACTCAATCCATTGATTGTGCAAGATATCATGCACAACTATAGTCACAACTGATAGCAATCTCAACCTCTAACACCTGTCTCCACTGAACTGTACATGCACTGAGTTAACTAATGTATTCTTCAGTTGCATTATGAGTTTATAATTTGTGAATTAATTTAATCAATTAATTCACATCACTCTGCACTAGTCTATTTGCAGTTAGACTAATTACAACTAGTTTAACAAAGTCAAACTGAACACAACTCCATCAACTCCACATCCAACTCCACAGAACTCACATGCATGAGTTCTAACTGATCTCATGCATGCAATAGCTCAACTGACCCATAATAAAAGCGTATTTCCTTCTAACAGATGCATGTGCCACATTTGTAGCTCAAACTGAAGTGCTCCAAGAGGATAAGGTAATGTTTATAGTATAAATATTATTATGAGACAATAATATTTGACTTTTCTATTTTTAGCCTGGCAGTCTAAAAATAGACTTTGATCACACCGCTATGAACCAGAAATAGAAGTCCATCTATTTTTCCCAACATGACCAATCATCCATAAACAACATCCTGCAACTCATAGACCATGATCCATATGTCTAAAAATAGACTTTGCGCCATAATTTTCCTGTGGGCCCACTTAGTGAAGGCCACTCCTTTCCACTAAACTCCATCATCTTACTGTATTCTCAACAGACACTAGATTTCCCGATAACAGGTGGCAACCTCAATTGTGTCTCAATGGAATATGTATTAAATCGTTGATGATAGCAGTCATGCAAAAATACCAAAGCTCTAGAATACTACAAGCTTTTAACCTATTCACCTTTACCAGTCTTTTATTCGTATTTTACAATTTCTTAGTTGATTATCATGAGCATAGCTAGTTTGAACTTATTTTGTAAGGTAAATTTATTTTTCTTATGACATGTATAATTGTGATATTAAAGTAGTGGAAAAGTGGAAAGAAAATGTACAAGGTTGTCATTAGCATTGGCATGTTTAGTTGCTAGTTATTGAGCATGTCATGTGTAACAATTTTGACACGGGTAATAACTTAATAGTGGTAGGAGAACGAATGTGTAAATAAAGGAATATCTTTCATATGTGTATTATTGAATTTCATAGAAAGAGTATGTTATTAAAGGTTAACATTCACATACTGGAGACATTATGTTTTTTAAAAAGTCTGTAAACATAATACTGATAGGAGCTTTTTCTTATGTGGAACTTATGATGAAAGTATATATGTGGGGTTTGGATTCATTGTAAATGATGGATAAATATTTAGCGTAATGTATGCACATGTACAAAGCATTTGTTTTTGTTCATTGAGTTGTCCAATTTACATGAAGCCGTCGATTTTTTTTCGAATGAATTCTAGATTTTTTTATCATTCTGATGTTTGTTTTCTTATTAATAAAAAACATCATCATGGATAAATATTAGTTCTTTAAGCATTCAATTTATTGAGTACAGTTGTGCATATTTCTTTATTCAATATATTGATGTATGCACGGTATCAACTTTTTACATCTTTGTTGTGCACATATGTTGTCTCGTATAACAATACTTATTCACATTCATTAAAAACACACTTAATTTAATATTGCACAATAGTAATAAGTATTTAATCCAAATATTCATTATTTCTAGTTTACAAATTACTTTCTTGTAGTTGTGTGTTATGATACAAATTAGGGTTTTAGATTTGTCCTCTATGCATCTTTCATTTAGAAAAATCAAAGAGTTAAAAAAAATCTATTTATGTGGAATAAGGTCCCCATTGCATCAAAAATGTGTCAAGTTTTGCAAGAAAGAGGTGGCAAGTCATTCCAAAATCAAATTTGGTTTAGTTTTATATAACAATGGGAACAATTGTCAAGTAAATTCATCATCGAAGATAGATGAATACATGTTCACATAATATTTATTTGTGAATATCCTTGCACACTTTACTATTTTCACCTATTATTGGTGGTTTTATGATACTTGAAATTTGACTAAAAAATAATGGAGATTCTGATACGTTCCTCATACAATATGATGGAATCTTTTGTAGCACCATGTTACAGTTCTTAAAAAAAAGTTAACTCTATGCTAACTTTTGTTGTTAGATTTTTATTGAAAATACAAAAAATGCAAGATTACAATGACTCTTCACCATGCAGGAAAATTCACTACCTCGGTACACAACATCTATTATTCTATATCATAAATTTCTAGTTGTTATGACACATATATCAATAATATTGAAGTTGGAGAAAAGTGCCAAGTAAATGAACATGATGCTTTTGGAGTTTCAAAACTTTTTCCCATTACTTTATGTAAACATTTGCTTTAGTATATTTTATTGCAATTTATTTAGGGTTCCTTGTCTAACATTTTTTCACAATTAATAGTAACATTAAATATTTATGAAGAAAACAAAGAATTGTAAAGTTAAATAGGATTTGAAAACGTTATCATTGACAAAAAAAATTTTACTACAAAGAGAAAATGGGTGGCATGCGAAGGAAAGAAGCTATTTGTAATGATACAATTAACTCACTTCTTGATATTGATGATATATTTGACTAGTTGACAAAGTATGAAGGATACATGTATCTATTTATGGAAGAGAAAATGGGCAATAAGATTTGGAGTACTAGATTAACGAAAGATGGGTGTGTTTCAAAGGTCTTTGATTTCAAACAAATTGTTTATCCTTGTGCAAACAATTTTGATTTAAGAATGATGACAATTATGCTAGGAGAAGAAAAGGTTGTTTTGAATACTAAGGAATTTGGATGGTTACTCCAGTTACTGCAATTGAACAAGCGTTTAGAATTTTCCATTGAAAATAATTTTCTGATGCGAGAAGAAGGTAAGATTGACATTCTGCGAGAATTCGTTTCTCCAACCTGTGAGGTTCCTTCCAATATTTCTCTTGTATATATTTATTTATTTAGGAAACTGTTTAGGGATTTCTAATTGCCCCTCATAACACTACTTTCCAAAAAGAAATCTAAGAGGGTAATGATGAACCTAAGGTGGGAAGAAGGAAAGAAGACCGCGGAAATCTAAAAAATTGACTATTACTAAAGGATTTCATAATTGGTTGGCGAGTGGAGTCCAATTGATGCTTGAGTGCTCAAATTAGAAAATGCTGACAAAGTCTAGTAGGAATCAAAAGGTTTGAAATAATTAGTTTAGACTGATCACTATTGTGGAACTATACTATGTGTGAAGTAGGCTTACGGGGAGACATAATGATCAGACTGGTCTTGTTTGTTGGGAGGATCATTTTTCTCCCAATTATTTTATGGTCACTAAATAATTAGAGTTGAACAAAGGAAAAACATAATTATTGTTAGTTTATTTCTTACCACTTAAAATATCTATATCTAGTTAAAGAGCATCAATAATAGTATGAGATTAAGAGACTGAAATTGGATGAATTGTAGTGATTGTAGTTGGTTGTATATGTCATGAGAAGTAAAGAAAGAATGAGGTTCATCTCTTTATTCTCTTATTAAAGGGCTTAGGTTTAGTTCTCAGGCCGAGTCAACTTAGTCGAGAGCCTCTGTACAGTCCCGATTTCCTTAGGAAGTAAAGAAGAACAAGTGAAATGTGAATTAACTATGTGCTCTAAAATAAATTCAGAATGGTCGTGAATTTGGTGGAAGCCGAGAATCAGAATCAAGTAACTGAATATGAACCAAAAGACTACATTGTAACCCTTACAACATAGGTTTTAGACATGCTCATTAGAGGAAATTTCAGCTGAAAACTTCCCATGTAATATCCATGTTACAATATGTAAACCAATCAAAATCCTTTAAATTTAAAGAGAGGTACAGGTAAATATTCTGGAGGGAAAAGAAGAAAAGATATTTTTTTAATTGTATTTTTGGCTAATATCCTTATAGGTTTACTCAAATTTCAAGTGTAGCCACTAATTGGATTCACGGTTAAGTTCCACATCCAACAAGTTCCCATTATGCATACATTTGAGAATACCCAATGATGGTGGTAAAACCTATCTATGGTTTTATGCATGGGTTCTGCACATGGTTTTGGGCTTGATGGTTTTGTGCCCATGGTATTATGTAGATGCAGTCAAGGGAACTATGATTATGTTCTAATACATGGTTAATGATAGACATTTCATTAAACACGTCATGAACATGTACTCTACAGGCTTCCTCAGGCGTTATCACAATCCACCAAGGGATTCCTAGGCCCAAGCCCTCATCTATACAAGCAAGATTTACCGCAATCTTGCCAAGGGATTCCTAGGTCCAAAGAAGAAACATACACTATGAGGCTTTACCACAATCCCACCATATACTAGACCAAGGATCACTAGGCCTATACAAGCATGAATGCCTCTAGATCTCTCCACCTAAATAATGAGGAATTTATTTTCCTGCACCTCTAGGATTTTTTGTATATCCCATTATTCACTGGTCGAGGATTCTTAGGCCCAACAAGGCTCCACTCTCTAGGCTTTACCATATATCCCACCATTCATAAGTCGAGGATTCCTAGGCTCAACAAGGGTATACATAATTAGGCTTTACCACAATCCCACGTTCACCGATCCAATGATTCCTAGATAACGTGTTTCTCCCTTGAGACCACCCCACTCAGTTTCGAAACCATCCGACAATCCAGCTCAACCAAATAAGAGAAACCCCATCACACCATGATCATCCTGAAATGAAAAGGCAAGGTTGAATATCCACTGTCCAACATGGTAAGACCCATGCCAATGACAACAAGAGAACCAAAAGCACACATGCATGTATCATGCATGCGAAAACTATCATGGAAATCATATATGCAACTGGATACCTGCAAGTGAATCCCCCTCTTCCTTTCTTGATCATTGCTTCCTCTTGCTTTATTGTCCTTCCTTTGCCTTCTTTTCCCAATGCTAGAATGTTCCAAGAATACTCAAGTGTCCAATAATATGGGAGAGGGAGAGAGCTAAAAAACTGAACTGACAAAAGGTTGTGAACTGATCCTCATAAGCCTTTTTATTAGTGAGGCCTCTATTTTCTTCATTTTCCATTAGTTTCCCTCATTTTCCTCCTCCCATGCAACCTATGACCTTTCATCCTCTTTTTCTCCTAATTTCCATTATTTTCATAAATAAATTGCCAATTAATGCCTCTTTGCCTTATCAATGTCTTTCCCAATTTCCTTAGCCATAATAAACCAAATGAACACCCACACTAGGATTTTTTTCCCAACATTCAACGTGGAATACGTGTCCCATGACCTTGGTCTTATAATTTTTTACATGGAAATCAACCATGGGTTGTTACAATAACATCATGCAATAGCTTTGGTGCTTTCCTAAGCACACACCCATGGATGAGGGTCTTTGCATCCAAAACTTTGACGAGGAGGAATGACAACCTTGTGTGACATGTTGCAATAACGACTAATACTTGGGAGTGATAAGGTCCACAAGAGGGAGCAACTTTGAAGGACTAGGTAGAGAAGAGAGGGAGACCAAAATTATTAGGGGAGTTAGAGGATGGGAAAGGGACCAAGAGGGTGATAGAAATGTTGGAGACAAATATGAAACATAGTCAAAATTGGGAAAGAAGGAAGCAAGGAAGTGTAAGGGGGAATTAGCAAGGGACTGTACGATTTATAGAGGCGGAAAATGAAACTACCATGGAGTTAAAACAAAACTATTGTCATCTCTGCAAGGTAGAGAAAAAAACCTAGTAAGAGAAAATGGAAACCATAACAATAAAACTCAATTAATATAGAGGACAAAATAAAGCTCACTAGGGGAAGGAGATGCCACATGGAAGTATGATTTAAAGATACCATGATCGAGTACCGAACTAAGGATTGAAATTCCCAAGGAGGGTAGCCATTGAACTACCCATAATTGAACTATGATTAATAACAACAATTAAAGTGTTCATCACAAGGTGATGTCCCTGATTGAGGTGATGACCACCTTCTCAAAAAAATAAACCAAGAGTACTTACCCTCATTTACATGATGAATATCTAACAGTCACTAAAAGGTAGATACGATAAATGGTGATCAAGCTTCAAAGATGGCTACAATGGTCATCCCACATTGGGGATGATTTAAATAAACTATGAATTGATAATTTAAACAAATAGATTCTAAAGTATTAAATTTGTTTATATTAAAAATATTAAATTTGTTTATATTAAAAATAATATTATTAATAATAGATTGCAATTTTAACATATATTACTTAATCAATAATATTAAATTTAAAAATCATATGTAATTAAGGTATTTTAAGGTGTTAAATATATCTATATTAAGTAATAATACTATTAATAATAAATTGCAAATTAGATATCATCTTTTTGGGATTCAATTGCGTTAAGTAAGTCATTCATCTGTAACCATTTCGATGAGAGGTAGTCGTAACTGACTAATTTCTCATGGTTTTTGAATAGTCCACTATGTACTCATTGCAGCGAGTGATACTCACAAGAGTGATTAATATTACAAACATATTATAAATTTGCAAATATTACTTTATCAATAATATTAAATTAAATATGATTTAAAAAATTATATTTAAGTTTTTTTTTTATTTTTTATTTTCTAAATACAAATAAATATATATCAATTTCTTTTCTATTTTAATTCATATATTCAAAAATTTAATATTAAAATACATTTTGATTAATATATAATTCGCATATCTGTATTAATAGTGGATGGTGAATATTTATAGAGATTATTATTTATTAGTTGATTAAATATGTTTTTTTAATAATTGTATAAATATTTCTATTTTTGTAATTAATAGTCAATAACCAAAAATTTATATATATATATATATATTGTAAGGTTAGGCATTCTTCATTCCAGATGACAAAACAAAATTACAGCATGCTAAAGTTCAGGCGGCAGGTCTGCCCACAGGAAACCAAACCGCCACCTTTCGGCTTTGAAGCCTGACCAAAATTTGAAAATGTTTTGCTCCTTTTTCCTGTCATAACCATGTTTTTGCCTATTACTAACTAAGCTAACTACAGGACACAATCAGACACAGTTCTGATTTATCAACATTTAAAACAAAAAGAAAAGACTCAGCTCAGCTAGTCCTCATCCGACGAGTTGACCGGGGCAGGCGTTGAGGCGCTGGTGCCAGGCTTCAGCTGCTTCTGCTCCATGGCCCATTTTAGGTCCAGCAACATTTGTTCCATGTTCTACAGCAGCGGATGGTTTCTTGCTGCTTGGACTTGGACGACAACAATCTCATTCAGGTGAGTGGTCTTGATATTATCCGATTCTTTCGCCAGCTGGCTTTTGAGTTGCTCCTCTGCCTGCTTGTGTTCCTCGTCCTCCTCTTCGCGGATGGCCTGATTCACCTCCATAGTCCGGCCAACCACATGCTTCATTATCCAGTACTGCTGAAGCATTTTATTGAACAGGGAGTTTCTGCCTCTTGTAGTTCCTGGGTCTAGGATCAGATCCTCCCAGTCTTCACGGGGATTTCTTTGTTATCGTTGATATCACGCAGCTCACGCTCCCACCCATTGATTTGGGAGCGGACCTCCATAGGGAACCCAGCCATGTACGCGTTTATCGTGTGCATGGTCTTTTCAAACTCTAGCTTCCTGCCCCTTTTGCTTGGTTGGCTACTAGTGCCCTCGTCCCGATTCTTTACAAGTTTAGCCTTCCTCGGAGCCATCTTGCCACGGGCTTGGGGCTTTGAAATTGTATGAGCTTGCCTACCTATCACAATAGAAAACCATAAGTCAGAGCTATTGGGGTGAGACACTGTCGGGTGAGACACTGTCTTAGTCCGCTCGCTAGCCAGCCCAGCTTCAGCATGGCTGGTGCTCGGCACCCTCGAACAGAGGAGGCCGAGGTTGTGATACCAATCATGGGGCACGACAAGACTCAACAAAGCCCCCCTCACCTCCCTTCTCTCTGAATAATAACCAGAACTAGCGCCATGCAAAGCCTCCCCTACTCGAGAGAGGAAGAGGAGATTCGACTGAGTGTCGGGAAGGCCACTATCAGTTCTACTACTGATAGTCTGCTCACTGGAGTGGAACATTTCTGGTCGAACAAGGATAACATAGTTGCTAGCTAACATAATGCCTAGAGGACAGGGATGATAGAATACATAGCACCTTTTCTTTCCGGAGCCTGAGAAGGAGCCAGGTCGCAGGGTCATGCTGTCACCTTTCCGTTTTTTTCTTGGTTCTTACTTAGCTGAATGAGCATTCCTTCTATCCCCTCAGGCATATGTTTGTTATCAACCTGTTGTCCTGCCAATCGGGCCTCCACTTGGCCATTTAATTTTCTGACTGACAGCCCTGGATCCCTACCTCGGGATGGGGCGTGACTTGACTGCCCTGCTTTATTCGTCATTACTCCAATATGCTCCTGTCGTAACTGCTCTGTACTCTTTGAGCCACCTGGCGTCCTGCCTCTGTCATTTATCCCGACTTCCCAAGCTGACTCCAGATCTTTCCTTGGTGGTGTATCGTGGCTTGCTTCTCCTCTGTTTCCGCGACCTATCCTACCTTGCCCCGTCATCTGTCTGAGTTTATCATTCCGATGACTATCGTCCTTTCCCACGGATGTGTTGTCCATTCCTATCCACTGTGATCTTTCCCCACAACTGCTGCGTTCCGTCTGATCCTGGCCATTCACCTCAGGCCTGTCTTTACCACCTTTGTCGACGTCTAGCAATTGTTGAAGGTTGGCTCACTCCTCCGGGAGCAGTTGAGACAGACCTTCACTGTCGATCTCTTTGCCTCTGTTCCGACTGCCCCAGTTCGCGAGCCAGTTCGCCGGTTTGTTTCTAGAGCGTCTAATGTGAGAAGGAATTAGGTAGTCGATTTTAGGTAGGAGCTTCCCGATTTCTCCCACAAGCCATGCCGTTCTCCAGGTCTTGCTGATTTTTTCCACTGGTTGTTGCCGCTGAAGCTTCCTGACAATGTTGACCACCAACTTCGAGTCCCCCTCAATTTGGAGTCGCTTGAAATTAGCCCGTAGAGAAATTTCCAGGCCACGTTTCAAGGCATGCAGTTCGGCTTCGTTATTTGAGGCTTCCCCGAAGTCCATCGTGAAGGTTCGTAGAGTTTTGCCACCAACGTCTCTAAAAACTCCCCCAATGCCAGCGTCTAATGGGTTATGTTTTGCGGCGCCATCGAAATTAAGCTTAATGAATCCCTACGGGGGGTTCCGATACTGGTTGCTTTCCGCCTCTTCCCTGGCCTGGTCTGATCCTTTGACACACCCATTTATCATACTCCGGTTTACCTCAAATTTTTTCAGGATTGCCTCCTCCATTTGCGACGACTGCCAGTCTTCTTCTTTCCAGCTTTCTGTTAGGATTGTTTCACGTATGTTCCTGGTGGTTTGTTCCCATATGGTTGCTGGGGTTCTAGATTCTGCTTTGAAGATTGCCCTATTTTGTGCTTTCTAAATGTTCTAGAGCAGGAAGCCGACAGAAAGGAGCCATGCACGATTGACGACCAGCTTTTGGTAAGGTTTTTTCGGCCAGTTTGTTATGGTGTTTACAATGTTCCTGTAGTTTCTGTGGCGGCGCTCAAACAATCTGAAGTGACTTTCCCATAGGGAGTTGCTGATTGGGCAACGGTTCATCAAATGTTCCATTGTCTCTTCTTGGGAGTTGCAGAGCACGCAGCGGGATGGACCTTGACGCCCTTTCCTCTGCATCTGGTCCCAGGTAAGCGCTCTGCCATGTAGTAAAGTCCAAACAAAGAATGAAACTTTCAGCCAGTGTTTGATTTTCCAAAGATTCTTCCATTGTTTGATTTCTGGCTGTTGATTTTGATTAACTTTTTGGTAGTAGGCTTCTGCTATTGAGAGATTGCCTTGAATTCATTTACCCATCTGAGAATGTCAGATCCTATTTTCCTTGCTACCTTACGACATGCCATCTCTGTGTAATACTCCCTCCATCTATCAGTTTCTGGGGCCCCTTCCCAATCCTCTTTTTGTTTCCAATTGCACCAATATCCTTCTTTGTCTGGTTTCTAGAAGTTGCCGACAGTTGTTGCCTCAGCCTAGGACGTGAAAGCGTGGATGTCGTGAAGGTTGTCCTTTTGGACGAGTCTTTCGCGTTGCTGCCATGATTCCTCCCAGAACCTGGCCTTGTCCCCGACTCGTATTTCCCAAAAGCTGTGATTTCTTATCAGGTCTTTGTTGCCCCTCACCAGGTTCCAAATCGTGGAACCTCTAATCTCTGTGTCACTTCTTAGTCTTCCTTCAGGTTCCGCTATCACATCGTATTTTCTTTTCCATATCACCTTCCATAGGTCAGGGCCTCCCTGAGTCCACCTCCACCAGAGCTTTGCACCCATGACCTGGTTGAGGACGAAGGGGTCTCGGAACCCTAAACCGCCATCTTTGGGGAGTCGACTTAGCCACTGCCAAGAAATTAAGGCCCACTTTCTGGATTTGATGGTGCCTTGCCATAGGAATTTTTTGAACATGGCGACCAACTTTTGGCTTGCTGTCTTTGGGATGGCTTGGCACGAAATCTGGTAAAGTGGCATAGCCTGCAGAATAGTTTTCAAAAGGATTAGCCGGCTTGGGGCATTCAACGAGCGAAAGGTCCAATTTTCCATCTTTTTTCATATTTTTTTTATTAGAAGTTCCCAGTTGGTCGTCCTATATTGATGCTCATGCAACATAATGCCCAGGTATTTTGACAGGAAGGTTCCGATGTTGAAGCCCAGAGTGCGTGCTAAGAACCTTTGGGTAGCCTGCGAGGTGTTGAAGAAAAACATTTTCGATTTGTCCTTATTAATCTCCATCCCAGAAGCTTTGCTAAAATCAGATAGAGTTTTGATGAGGCCTTGGGCCTCTCTCAGCCTGGCTTGACCATACATCATCACATCGTCTATGAATTGCTAGTGCGAAACTGGTGTGTCATTGCCACAGATTCGAAGACCCTTGAGCTGATCCCTGGACACTTGAGCCTTAACCAACCTACCCAGGCCTTCCGCAGCTAGTATGAAGAGAAAAGGAGACAGGGGGTCTCCCTGCCTGAGCCCGCGGGAGGGAGTGAAGGCTTCGGAGGGGGTGCCATTTAACAGTATTGACATCATAGGAGTGCCAACCATGGATAAGATATAGTTTATCCATATTTGGTCAAAGCCATAGGCTTTTAGAATGCCTTCCGAATATCCCCGGCTAAGGCGATCAAATGCCTTAGTCAAATCAAGTTTAATAAGCATACATGGGGTGCGGGAGTTTTTTAAGGAATGAATCACTTCTTGGGCCATGATGATGCCATCTGTGATCTGGCGCCCTTTGACAAAGCCTGTTTTCTCGGGGCAATGAGATCCGGCAGGATCGGCTTTAGCCTGTTAACCATGACTGTTGCTAAAATTTTATAAACAACATTGCAAAGGGAGATGGGTCTGAAGCCCTGCGATTCCTCCGAGTAGCCATTCTTCGGGATTAGAGCCAGGAATGTGGCATTCAGGCCCTGGTGCATGTGCTTTGAACACCTGGATTCCTCCACTATGTCTAGCAGGTCATTCCCCATAAAACTCCACGCCGCTTAGTAGAACTCAATGGTGAAGCCATCAGGACCCGGGGCCTTATTTTTCGGCATTTTGTTAACTACCTCTTCAAGTTCTTCCTTGGTGATTACCCTGAGCAGAGCCAGGTTTTGGTCTCTGGAGACTTTCTTAGGGATATGATGGAAAACCTTGTCTATGTCCTCAAATCTGTTGACATTTGGCTCAGTGAGAATGCCTTTGAAGTGATTCACCAAGAGTTGTTCTATTCTGTCTGCGGCGTTACTCTGTTTCCCTTACTATCTTTCAAGGAGAAGATTTTGTTGTGCTGGCGGTGACTCAGCATTGCTTTATGGAAGAATTTGGAGTTTTTCCCCTTCTTTTAGCCATTGGACCCGAGATTTTTGCTTCCGCAAAATTTCCTCCTGCTTTCTTCTTTCTTCCAGTTGAGTGATTACTCTGCCTTCCTCTTCAGACAGCTCTTCATTTCGGCCTTCCGAGATGATTTGTTGTTGTATTCTTTCCAATCTGGACTGAAGTTTGCCTTGCTCCTGTTGGATATTGCTGAATTCTTCCCTGTTCCACTTCTTGATTTTTCTCTTGATTTCTTTGAGTCTGAGCTGAAAAGAGTGCATTTTGTTGCGGCCTTCCTTTCCACTCTTTCTACCTGCCACCAGCTCCTTACTTTGTCTATGAAATTAGGGGCTCTAAGCCAGAAGGACTCGAACTGGAAGGGCCTCTTTTTATTCGGATTGTTCAGGGCTATTTCAAGCTTTATTGGCCAGTGGTCGGACCCTATTGAGGGTAGGATGGAGGCTTCGTAGAAGATGTCTAGCCCAATTATGTGTTCTGAGACTAAGAATCTATCTAGTCTTGAAGCAATTTGTTTGGTCCCGCCTCTTCTATTATTCCAGGTGAATTTCCCGTTTATGGTTGGGATATCAACCACTCTTAATTCTGTTTGAACGTCTCTGAATCTTTCCATCTCCGGGTCTTCTCTGTTTATGCCACCTTTTTTCTCTTCTCTAGAAGTGATTAAGTTAAAGTCGCCATCCAGGATCCATCTCTGCTCCTGGTGCATATTTCTGAGCTTTGCGAACTGGTTGAGGAACAGGCCTCTATCAACACGGGTATGAGGCTCGTAGACAACCGATATTGCACCCATTCGCTTTGCCCTATTAGCCTGAATCTCCCTGTCAGGATTCTTGGCATACCTATCCACCAGTCGATTAGGACTTTTGCTAGATTCCAAATAATTGCCATCCCTCCTGCACTCCCTTTGGCATCTATAGTTACATGTTCATATCTCGGTTTTATTTTATTGAGAATTTCCTCCATCTTTTGGCTTGAGATTTTAGTTTCTTATATAATCATAATTTGGGGTGTGTCCTTCTTCAGTCTTGCTGCAAGATGTCTCTGTTTTCCTTCGTTCTTTAAGCCTCTAATATTCCAAGATGTCAAGATCATTGGTTAACTTGGGATACATTTTGGAAAACCGTTGATAGCGGGACTACTCTTCCTGTGTTGACTAACATTTCTCCCATGAGTTGGATGGAGTCCTTAAGGTTTTTTCTTCCTCTTTTTTTACCCCCTTTACCTTGGCCTTGCTGATCAAGTCTGCTTTCTTGTTGGGTCTCTTGGAGTTCTTTTGTGGAGGCTTTGCCTTTTTCAAGTTTTTCTTTGTATTGCTGGAAGATTTCCGCGTATAGCCTCTTTTGTTCTTCCGGGATAAACCTCTCATCCAGGTTCTTCCATTCGTTCAATAGTTTTCTCAAGACTACTTCCTCTTGCCTTAGGTCTTGTCTGCTATTCTCTTGGTCTGTATCCATCTATTCGGCTTGTTCTTCTTGTTCTTTACCTTTCTCTGTTGGCTCGCTTGGGGCTTTTCTTTTTGAGTGGTTTCTTTTGCTGCTCTCACTACTGTCCGACCCCTTATCCTCTTGATTTTCCATGGGTTGATCTTCCTCTTCATCATCTACCTATAGAACTGCAAAGCTGTTTGGTTTTTCTAGGGTTGGTTGTTTTTCCTGCCTTCCTTTCAGGGGGTTTCTTTGTTTAATCTCTTTTTGTTTTTCACCTCTTGGTATTCCTCCTAATATGTTGGCTCTCTTTTTTTCAGGGAACTTCTACTTTCTTCTTCCTCCCGTGTTATCGGGCATTCCTTTGCCAGATGGCCATGGACATGTCACCTACGGCACCTAAACGGGATGTGTTCGTAGTCTATGTTCTGCTGCCAAACATCCTCATGATATTCAAGTTCTATGGTGTCTGGGATAGGGTTTGCTAGGTTCATGTAAACACAGATCCTTGTGTACGAGGTGTATCGTCCTTCCTTCGTGGTTTCTGATATTTTCACGAAACTACCTATTGAGTTTCCTATCCCCTCCAAGATTTCCAGGTCCCAGAAGTCTATGGGGAGCCCGAATAAGTGAACTGAGATAGGCACATCTAGAAAGGTTTCTTTATCAGGGTTGTAACATTCTTCCCAGAAACACATGAACAAACCGACATTGTAGTAAAAATATGGGCCATTTTCAAATAACTTTTCCTTATCTTGTAGGTTAAAGAATACTATTGTGAAGAAGCCTTTCGCTCCTAGCTTGAGCTCGATGTGGCCTTGGCGCTGCCATTTTTGTTTGATCCACTTGGATAGATCTCTTTCCAACGGCTAGACTCCTACGAACTTGCAGATGAGGGCATGATCCCTCATATAGATTCTGTACTTTTCCAGTTTATTCGCTGGAATCACGAATCTGGGTCTCTTCGCTGCACATGGTAGACACTTTGCTCTGGGGCCTGTTTGCCAGGCAGTTCCTAGCACTGGTCCTGCGCTCTTCCATTCCTCTGTCTCCTGGCTGCTATGTGCCTCTCCTGCCACTGTTTCTCGATAGGAGGGGATCTCTTCCCTCCTGACATCTTCTGTCATACCGTTGTTGCCCGGTTCGCTGCCGATTTCTGCTGGTCTAGGTTGTTGTCGGCCTTCTGGACCTTCCTTCGCGCCACGCCAAGGGTTTCACCGCCTTGTTTCCATTAGGTTTTTTGTTGCAGAGCTCGCAATTTCTTATATTTATTTATGGCTAGTAAATATTTATATTTTTAATTAATAATCCAATAACTATTATTAAACCATAAAAATTTAAATATTTTTTTTAATTAATAATCCAATAACTATTTTTTTTTTCTAAGTCAGGCTATGCTATTATATTACAAAAAGTCAAAAATTACAACAGTTTTACAACAGGGTCGTGGCCCTGCGTCTCCAGAGAGATTGGCATTTTCTCATATTTGGACATATCCAGAGTGGAACAGGTACAAAAATTGGATTGTATGACGAACATTACTAACATTGCGACCCTTGACTTTGCATATTTCCGACACAGAGAACATATGGACCAACATAAAGACGAACAGAAACAGAGAGAAGCTTTCCTTTCCAGGCAGCGAAGAGCAAACTATTGGCGGAGTTATTCATCGTCTGTGGTGTATGGCTCATCCTCCACTTTGCATTTGAATTTTTGAGATTCTTCCGAGTCGGAGAGCAGAGTCCTCTGAGTCGGTTCACCGGGACCTGCGCAGGCAGCCTGAGTGGCTGGGGGGATGCTTTCTCTAGTAGGGCACTGCATATCAACAATTGGCACCTGCATATATACTATGGGTGCCATCCTTTGAACCTGAGGAGGGTTACCATGCGTGTCTTCCAATTGTCCTCTGAAATTGCTACAATGTTCAACAGAAACAGAAACGATGAGAGTAGTATTCGCCATAGTGCAAGGAATTCTGTATTTGACTGTAGGATGCTCTGTATGGCCGCAGTCCATTATTTCTCCCCACCCATGCCCATTTCCACGGCCTGCTGGTCTGCCTTGGCTCTGGTTCTGGTCGGAGGTTGCTTCCACTGAGGAGGAGGGCGAGATGGCAGGCTGGTGAGTTGAGGCACGACCCCGTGAACTTCCTCGGCGGCTACTCATTCTGAGCCATTCACGCTACATTGTCCAATTCACAACCAAGAAGGAATTCCTCTGAGAAGTCTGCCACAGAACCAGAGAATGTTCCTTCTCTGCCAGCGTTTTCCCCGACACTTCAAGGGAATACCGGGAAGCGGCAGGGGTATCGATCTTATGAAGCGCCATCACTCCAAGTTTCAGGTAAATAATGAATGCAGACAAGACTTGCATCAAACCTTGCTTGAGTTCACCTTCCGGCGTCTTAATGAAACCAACGGCCAGGTACTGCGTGGCTCGTCCGGGCTGACACCTGCCCATGTGACGAGCCACTGGTCTTCTACGCGTGGAGAGCACCCGCATCCGGGAGAGAGAGATCTTTTTGCACCAAAGAGATGCAGTCCTTTTTGAGTTGATCATCATCTACCATATCCAGTGAGCCGGAGAAGTATGGTGGTGACTGAGATACGCCTTGATTTGCCATTCTGTCTGCTACCTGGTTTGTTGTTCTTCTTACATGATGGAAGGTTATGCTTTGGGGATTTTTGAGCTTTTCCTCCAGGGATTCCATTCTGCTGAGCAGTCTCCAACTTGTTGCGATCTTGACTGCCGTGGCCCCAGCCTGTATTCTTTTAGCCGCGGCTATAAGAATAAGAGAGTCTCCTTCAACTTCAAGAGGGAAGAAGTGTTTTTGTTCAGCTATACAAATTCCTTTCCAGAGTCCTTCCAGTTCTGCTGCATTGTTGGTATCTTTGCCTATTGATCCATAATATATGTGCACTATTGCTCCTGTGTGGCTTCTGAAGATTCCCCCAAATCCTGCAGGTCCAGGATTACCTTTGGCCGCCCCATCGAAGTTCAGCTTGAATGAGTTGGATGGTGGTGGGGACCAGGATGATTAGGAGGTGGATCTGATTGTGGGACTGGCGATAACCTTGGTTAAGGCGGTGAGATCTAGATTCCATTCTTTCAAGATATTGCGCTCCTGCTGAGATTCTGGCATGTCTGTGTCTTGCCAGGTTCTTATGGCCAAGGTTTCCTGTATTTTTTTTTTAAGATGAGCAACAGAGCATCTATAGACCTGTAGGTTTTGTTGAAGATTCTATGGTTTCGCTCTTTCCAGAGGGTCCAGTACAGGAATCCGGGTATAATACTCCACAGGGAATTGAGAATCAGGCTTTTGAACGGCTTCTTGGTCCAGTTCCTGATGTTTTCCGTTACATCCTCCAATCTTTGGTTTATTCTCATATTGCATTTCTCAACTTTCTCCCAGAGTTGCTTTGCTAGCGGGCATGTTTCCATTAAGTGACTGATAGTTTCAGAGGTGAGATTGCAATTTGGGCATCTGGATGGCCCGACGAATCCTCTTTTTATCAGATTATCCCATGTGAGAATGCGTTTCTTACTTAGAAGCCATAAGAAGGTTGAGATCTTGGGCCATAGCCCCGGTAGCCAAACTTGTCCCCAAATTTGATCTTTGTCCGCCTGGAGATCTGAGTAGCGTAATTGGTGGGGTTCTTTTGTGGTAAATGTTACTTTGGGTGTGTAGCCCCATCTGAGCTTGTCCGGCTGGTTGGAGTGGCAAATTTTCCGGTTTGTGAGTTCCTGATCAATATCAGAATATTGTTCTCCCTGCCAGTCTATTTGCCAGAGGCGCGCTGGTTTCCATGTTTGGAAGTCATGATGTGTGGATTGTTGCCAGAATTGGTGAACATGGGTGAGGCTCTCTTGCTGCATATGAGTTTTCCAAAGAGGCTTTTGAAATAAATCTGCGAGTTTGGGGAGTTGCTGCCATGAGTCCTCCCAAAATCTTGCAGTCGTGCCTAAGTGAATTTCCTAGAAGTTGTGTTCTTGAATGAAGTTGCTGTGAATTTTTGCGGTATTCCAAATGAGTGATCCCTGAGTTGTGGAGTTGATTCTTATAAGATCGCTCCATTGACTGCCTGTAGCATATTTTTCTTGCCACAATCGAGCCCATGGTGAATTTGGCTTGGAGACCCAGTTCCACCATGTTCGAGCTCCCATTGTGTTGTTGCTTTGAAGCGGATCCCGTAATCCTAGTCCTCCTTCTGATTTGGTTTTGCAAACTTCTTTCCAGTTAACGAGAGCCCATTTCCGATTCAGACCAGTGGAGCCCCATAGGAAGTTGCGTTAGAGATTGCGTATGGCTTTCAAGACCCATTTTGGAGCTGCCAAGATAGAAAAAAGATATAGTGGCATTGCTTGTAATACTGATTTGATTAGGACGAGTCTGCCTGCCATGTTTAGAGCCCGGAAGGTCCAAGATGAGAGCTTTGATTCTAGTTTATCAAGGAGAGACCTCCAGGAAGCATGCTTGATGGCTGAGTCCGAAAGGGGAGCTCCCAGGTATTTAGAAGGCAAGTGGGATATGGTGAATCCTAGAATTCTAGCAATATTCCTTTGCGTGGTGGGGGGGGTGTTGAAGAAAAAGAGCTGAGATTTAGCAGTGTTAATGGAAGTGCCAGAGGCATCGGAGAAGATGGAGAGTAAAGATTTGAAAACAGAGGCTTCTCTTGAGGAAGGATGACCGAAAAGCATAGTATCATCAACGAATTGCTGATGGGTCTGAGGATTGAGGCCATGGAGGGAGATACCTTAAAGAGCTTGGGACGAAACTGCAGATTTGAGAAGCCTGCTGAGCCCCTCGGCCATCAAAACGAAAAGAAAGGGTGAGAGTGGATCCCCTTGCCTGATGCCACGCGAGGGACGAAAAGGAGATGAGGGAGAACCATTCAGCAAAACGGAGAAACTGGGAGATGTGATTAGGTTCATGATCCATCTGGTCCAGATTGCGTTAAAGCCAAAAGCCAAGAGCATTTTGTGAATGTAATTCCAACTAAGCTTATCAAACGCTTTAGAAAGGTCTAGTTTTAGAAGCATACCTGGTTTTTTGAGAATCTTTAATGAGTGAATTACTTCATTTGATAGAATTATTCCATCCATGATCTGTCGGCCCTCTACATATCCCGTCTATTCTGGAGAGATGAGCAGGGGAAGGAGCGGTTTAAGCCGGTTTGCGATGACCTTTGAGATGAGCTTATATATTACATTGCATAGCGCTATTGGTCTATACTTCTCTGGTTTGTTTGATGCTTCTTCTTTGGGTACCAAAGCTATGAAGGTGGAGTTGAGGGCCGGGAGGACCCAGTGCATGCTTCGGGATTCCTCAACTAAATCCCAGACCTCAGCTTTGATTAGCTCCCAAAATTCATGAAAGAAATTGGCTGTAAATCCGTCAGGCCCGGGTGCTTTGCCGTCTTTAAGCTGAGCCATGGCTTCTTCAACTTCCTTTAGTGACGTGGGCTGGAGCAGTTTATTGTTGTGATCCTCATTTATGATTCTTGGAATGTGCTGCGTGATGGCTCTGATTGCCTCATCCCTATTACCTTCAGGCTCCTTGAGAATATCCTTGAAGTATCCTGTGAATTCCTTCTCCATGTCTTCATGTGCTTCAATTCTTTCACCTTGTTGATTATTGATGAAGGTAATGTTATTGTGCATTCGCCTTTGGATAGTAGTTTTGTGGAAGAATTTTGTATTTTTCTCCCCCTCTTTTAGCCAGCTGATTCAGGATTTTTGCCGCCATAGAATTTCCTCTTGTTTTTGACATTCTTCAATTTGATTCCAGAGGATCTGCTCCTGTTGAGTTTGTTCTTCTGTTCGGCCATCTAAAATGAAAGTTTGTTGAAGTGCCTTCATTTGCTGCTCCAGTTTTTGGCGGTTTTCCTGTATATTGCCAAAATGTGTGCGGTTCCAGACTTTGAGAACTTGTTTCAAATTTTTCAGCTTTTGTTGGAATTGATACATCTTAGCCCCCTCTGGCGGAATATAGGATGTCCATGCTTTGTTGACCACTGCCCTGAAATTGGTATTTGTGAGCCAAAAGGCTTCGAATCGAAAGGGTCTGTTGCTGCAATTGCCTGGCCTGGACCATTGAAGCAAAATTGGCCAGTGATCTGATCCTCCTTGGGGAATAATGGAGGCGTTAAAATCCCCTCCTAGGTGGATCGCATTGTCTGAAATGAAGAATCTATCAAGCCTTGAGGCAATATGGTGAATGCCTCGGCGCTTGTTAGTCCAAGTGAAAATTCCATTGGAGGTTGGAATATCCATGAGCCGATTGGTCTGTAAGAATTGCTTGAGGCCACTGCTGTCACTATCGAGCCTGATTCTGCCCCCTTGTTTCTCTTCCATGGATTTTATTATGTTGAAGTCGCCGCCGCCAATCCATAAGGGAAAATGTCTATTTTCATTGAGGATGGAGATCGTGTCCAGAAGATCCAGTTTTTGCTGAATTGTCTGCGGAAAGTATACATTGGTGAGATGCCCATGGATATTGGTACCTATGAGGTGGAAGGTAGCTTGAATAAGGTGAAGAGTGGCATGAAAGTCATCTAGTGAAACGATCTGCGGGTTCCACAGAATGGCTAGACCACCTGAAGCCCCAGAGGCGTCTACTGATATTGAGCTGCTACCTGCCCAGATCTTATTTCTAATTCTGTCTATCGCTGTGCTGCTGCTTTTTGTTTCTTGAAGAAAAACTATTGCTGGTTTTTCTTGTAAAATCAGGTTTTTGATCATTCTATGTTTTGAGGGACTGTTGAGTCCTCTCACATTCCAGGAGATGAGCTTCATGTAAACTGAGGTTTGGGTTTGTAAAACTTTGTCAACTTAGGAAATCGCCCCGATTCCATAAGTATTTCCCCTACTATTATGGTTCTCTGAAGGTCTGTCTTTCTTCCCCTTCTCTTAGTTTCTTTTAGGGCCTTTTTTCCATCCCAATGGCTGCCTCCTTGTATGCCCAGGCTTTTATTGTGCTGCACCTTGGTCAGGACTCCTTCAAGTCTGTCTATTTGCCAGGGGGGAATTGAGTTGTATTCTTTTTTCTTGCATGCTGTTTCAAGTTTGAAGATGTCAAGACCATCTAGGCTTACATCTTCCTGGTCTTCCTCCATGACAATAGGTGGGTTGTGGTCCTCCTCAGCTGCTTCTTCATGTAGACTAAGGGCTAGAGCTGCATCGAGATCCATGTCTGAGGCTTGTTGTTTATCGTTCAACATGGTTTTCCCCTGAGATGAGAATAGGGGACTGAGATCTGAAACTAATTTTTCTTTCTCCGAGGAGGGAAAAGGAGCGGGGTTGGAAGAGGCGGGGTCTGAGGGTTGCATGGGGGCGGAGTGGATGTGGGGGGGGGGAGGGTGGGAAAGGCTTTTCCTGGGAGTCAGAGCTGGGATGGTCTAGCATATCTTGCGCGGCCAGAACAGAGAATCTGTTCTGGGAGTCTGCTTTGAAGGCCGGATCCGCAGCTTCTTGGCTTTTCTTGGCATGCCTGCGGCGGGTGGGGATTCTGGTGAAACCTTCTGAGTCCTTATTAGAATCATTAGATGAGGCTTTGGATTGCGCATTTAAAGGACAATCTCTGAATAGGTGGCCATGCTCATGGCATTTTCGACAGCGGAAGGGGATGTGCTCATAATCTAAAGGCTGTATCCATTCAAAGTCATCGTGAAAGAGACTTACCGAATCAGCTAAAGCTTTGGTTAGGTGCATCTGGACGCAGATCCTGGCATACGAGGTGTATTTGCGTGTTTTTGTTTCGGTTGCAACTTTGATGAAGGTCCCAAGTTTGTTGCCTATGTCTGCCAGCGTTTCTTCTTTCCAATATTCCACTGGGAGGGAATACATTCTTATCCAGACAGGAGCCCAACTGAAATCTTCTTTGTCAGGGTTGAATCTGGGTTTCCATTCCGTGAGATACAAGCCTGAAGAGTTGAAGAAGTATGGGCCGCCTTCGAATATCCTCATTTTGTCCTCCACACAGTGAAAGATGGCTGTGAAGAAGCCTTTTGGACCAAGCTGCAGGGTAACTTGTCCTTTGGGCTTCCATTTAGAGGCGATCCATCCTTGTAAGGCCTTTTCTGTGGGCCAGAATCCCAGGAACTTTCCTATAAGCGCATGATCCTGCATGTGTTGGATCTCACCATTGATGCGGTGGCTTGGCAGATCGACCTTGATCCGTTCTGCAGCTTTTGGTATACATGTGGCCGAGGTCGCCTTTGGCTGTGACGACGAAGCATTGTTGTGCATATCTTTGCCTGTGTTGTCCTCTGCAGTCTGGGCTGTGTGCAGCTTTTCCTCATTCGTCCTTTGTTCTTCCTGCACAAGTTCAGGGCCTGTGCCAGCGGGGTTCAGGGGCACAGTATTCTGTGCCTTGTCAGAGATTGGTGTGTCCAATGGAGGGGAGGCGGAGCTCTCCCCTCCTGCAGTTTTTGCCATGATTGGCTTCCAGTAGAAGAACCTGCGGCAGCGATGGCTTGAACCTTCAAAGGCGGCTAGGGTTCTGAAACGAATTGCAGGTGAATCGCATCAGAGTAGTTTCTCCTTGTCCAAGTTTATCCAATAACTATTAATAAACAATAAAAAAAAATTTAAATAAAACACAACTACTCGGTATATTCTCATTATCTTTTCGACAAATTTCAATAAATTGATAACTAACCGAAATTATATTTTTAACAAAATTTCAATAAATTGACAACTAACCAAAATTATTCAACATAACTTAAGTTCAAATTTAAATTTAACTAATTACCATTATAATTCTCGTGCTAATACCAACTGCCCACAGTAAATATCTAACAAAAAACTTACAAAAGCATACCCACAAACAAAATCCCATTCATAAAATAATTTTAACTTGATCATGATGAATCAAAAATCTTTTTTAACTGGATCATAATAAATCAAAACATTATTTCTAATTATATTCAAACCCTGCAACCTTACACCCTTTATTCTCCTATTTCCAAAATAAAAGACATAACAATTATCAACATCACAATTATCAAAGGTAATAGTTAAGACCCATCTTACTACCATCCCTTTCAATACGATAAAATATCTTATGATCCCCCTTGCGGAATCGAATCGACCTTTGTTGTCATTGAGGGTTAAGAATATCATTCTGCAAAACCGCGGGGACCCCGGCCGACTTCAGTAAACCACACCGACTAGGCGCGCATGCCATATCTAGCCGGCAAGGCGCGTGGCCCAATGTTTGCGCACAATCCTAGCCAAGTGTTCATTCTCCACTCGCTCCAAGTGTACTCCCCGATCTATGCTTACTCGCCCATAATCTTTGGTCAGATCATCCCATCCTGAATTTAGAAGAGTTGATCTTTTTTAAGCTAATCGTTTCCTGCGCTCAGGGATTTTTTGCTTCGATTTCGTTGGCTATCGCAGTGGCATTTTACACAATTGAGAAGGATAAAATGATGGATCAAGAACCCCGGCAGCAGAGCTGTGCAGAGATTGTCTACGAGCCGCCAGTGAGATTCGAACCGCACCCATCTCCAAATCCCGTGAAGGACGAGAGGACTGAGAAGCCCGTCAGGGTCTATGCGGATGGAATTTATGATTTGTTTCACTTTGGGCATGCGCGATCACTGGAACAGGCCAAGAAACTGTAAGTATTTGTTTGAGAATCTTGCGCCAATGTTTTTGTTATGGTTTTAATTATGTCTTAAGCTCGGGCAATATATTTATGGTGTGACCATTAAGTTAAACTATGCTTCATTCAGAAATTGGGGAACTGCTGGATATTGCTCATTCGGTTTAAGCCCTTGGTAGAATATGTTGCCCTGTGCTCAGATTTCTAATACTATGCGAGGCGGTGATGTGACAAAATCCATAGGATTGAAACCTTGAATTCTCTATTGTAAGCCTCTTTCTGTTGGTTTATAAGCCATTGAAGGCACCAAAACCCACATACAATTCTGTGATAAAGGGAATTTACATGGCATTAACTGCACCAAAAGCTTTCCAAGTCTGGAAATTAATGCACGAAAAGCTTCTTGGAAGTTGGTTTTGAGGTGCAAGTAATCAAGTTGATATTAGATCATCCTTCCCTCTGCTGCTACTTATATAAATGGGGATTTCTGTATGATGCCTTTTGTATTGCTTTGGCCTGTGATTGTTATCTATAGACTGTGGTGCTGCAGTGAATCTAAGTAGATATTATCACAGACTGCAGTGGCATATCCCTATGCTGATATTTGGTTCCACATATATACTCCCCCTTCCAGATCTGCTATAGCAAATCCCATCTGTCCAAAATTATGTGTGGCTCTTTCACTGCTCTTGTACTTCTGAATACAATAAAACTCTGCTTTTATCTGCATATCAAAAGTAGATCCCAAAAATTAACAATAGATCGGACACATTTATGAATATCATGGCAATTATTTGAGTCAGTCAAACACATTCACTTTTGTACTGAAACTGTTAAATCTCTTTCAATAAACTACAAACAATTCACTTAGATTTCGTCATTTACTTTGAAATTTAGTGAATACAATTTGCTCATATCCTCCTGGATCTACCTGGGCCCAACTAACTTGGGCATTTGTCACTTTTGTGAGTGAGCTTGCTTTGAGAACTCTAGTTTTACTGGAGTAATCAAGTTTTATATCACATCGACATAGGCCCACTGGTGCAGTGGGTGGATCTACCTCAGATCAATGAACATTAATATTTGTCACCTTTAGGCATTGTGGTTTTTGAGCATACTATGAGAACCCTACATATTTCTGAAACAACAAGTAAGGTTTTCTCAGTACTTATTGATGAATTTGTTCTCACATCTGGCAGGTTTCCAAACACATACCTCCTTGTGGGTTGCTGCAATGATGAAGTCACTCACAGGTATAAGGGAAAAACTGTAATGACTGCGGCTGAGCGCTATGAATCCCTTCGCCATTGCAGGTCTGGATTGATTTTGGTTTCTTTTTCTTCTGAAACAACATTTTCATGCTTTTTTTTCTATTTAGAATCTATGTCATCGGTCAGCTATCCATCACTAAGAATTATAACCATTTTTTTCATTGCAATAAAACAAAAGTTAGCATGATTATCTTTTGCAGTTCATCTTTATGTTTAGTTCAACGTTGCAAAGTATTATCTCATGATTGGATGAAGGCATCCTTTTTAGATGACACCCTATTGATTTGTGTTTATGGCACTTTATGCAGGTGGGTTGACGAAGTTATCCCAGATGCTCCATGGGTGATCAATCAAGAATTCTTAGACAAGCATAAGATTGACTATGTAGCCCATGATGCCCTTCCGTAAGTCACCACTACATAAACTCCACTAGTAATGTGTTAATTATTTTGCTTATAGAAAAGAGGAGAAAGAACAGAAAATCTAGGCTAAGGTAGGTGAAATTACAAAAACTGTAATTTGTCTTAAAGAATTCGGTTTTAGTAAGACTATGGAAACCATAAAATATAATACCGGGAATCCGGCTGGCTAATATTTGCTAACAGGCTATGTTTTTTAAATTTTTGTTCTTCTGGAAGGGCTATCTTTTGAGCTTAAAAAGAAAAATTATTGCTGGGCTGAAGAGTTAGGACCACAAGTGGCTCACTTATGTAGGTGAAACGATCCTCAAGGGAGAACCCACTGAACACAATTAATTCCATTTGGCTAAGCTGCCTTGGCAGGGGGCTCCTCCTTTGAAATCACCTAGGATTTGCACTTGGCACCAATTGTTTGCTTGTTAATATGGGGGAATTCAACATTCGTGGCTGGCTTGTTCAGTTTTGAAATTTCTTATGAACCTGTTTGTAAATAGGAAAAGACTGCCAAAGTTAGAAGAATCACTTTTCTTGCAGTAACTATTAGCAGAGCTTAGCAATACATTTTTAGTTTTTTCCAAGAAAAACCTTTGTCAAACCCAAGGTTGAGTCCCCACATCTCTAGATACTATCCCTAGCAAACCTGTTGCAATAACTATTAGCAGAGATTAGCAATATATTTTTAGTGTTTTCCAAGAAAAACCTTTGTCAAACCCAAGGTTTGCGTCCCCACGTCTCTAGATACTATCCCTAGCAAACCTGTTGGCATAGATTAGTATGTCTCAACCAAGGGGATTCAAACTGGGCACCTAGCTGCATGGAACTAGTTAAAAGCCAAGTAATATGGGTAACAACCAGTTGAGCTAACCCTTTGGTCTAGAGATTGGCAATAACTATATTATGTAGTGAATGATTTTTCTCACAAGATAAACAATGCATAGATCGTTGACATGATGTTAAACGCTAACATTTTTATGCCTTTGCAGGTATGCCGATACCAGTGGAGCTGGCAACGATGTCTATGCATTTGTGAGCATTAGGGCATTTGTAAATTGTGGTTATGTATTGAGTATTATGATTGAAGTATGTCTATTGCACAAGAGAAGGTTGAAAGAATATATTCTTCCAGGTCAAGTCAGCTGGAAAATTTAAGGAAACAAAGCGGACCGATGGCATCTCAACATCGGATGTTATAATGAGGATACTTAAAGGCTACAATGACTATGTTATGCGCAACCTTGATCGTGGATACACAAGGAAAGACCTTGGAGTTAGCTATGTGAAGGTAAGAGGAAACTCGTGTGTATGCTGTTTCAATGCTTGTCAGGTGTGGTTCCTTGGTCAACTGGGCTGAAGTTTGTCCTGGCACAAAATCTCTATCTTTTGCTTAAGGGAACTTGTTTACAGACAAAATGTCATAAGTTCTATCTCAAGTAACATTGCAAGGAAGCACGTCGTCCCATTACAACACAGCTACTTGAATTGTTAGAAAATTAGAAATGGTCTAAACATTGAAAGTTAATTCAGAAAATCTCTAATTCTAGACAAAGATAACAGTTGAGTTGTGGATGTCTATTGTTTTTAGGAAAAGCAATTGAGGGTCAACATGGGAATAACAAAACTACGTCAAAAAGTGAAGGAACAAGAAGGGCAAATGGGGGAAAAGGTGAGCTATGCCATTTGTTTTTTAGATCCATTTGTATTTAGTTAAAAGTATTTGGACTATTTCTTTTGAGATTTATATATTTACATTGCCTGTTGTTGCAGTTAGATACGGTTGCCAAGACAGCTGGCATGCATCACAGTGAATGGGTTGAGAATGCTGATCGTTGGGTGGCTGGCTTTTTAGAAAAGTTTGAAGAGGGGTGTCATATCATGGTGAAATTTTTACTTGCCATAAACTTAAGTTACACCACGATTTTTACTTGCCATACACTTGAGTTAGACCACGATTTTTACTTCGCGTACGCTAAAGTTAGACAACGGTTTCCTGATTATGAGATATCGATCATGGACCTAGGGCATGAGAATTATTGTTATCATTCCATCTGAAGCATTTCCATTTTTTTTGGAGTTCTCTCCGTGTAAATTACTAGCCATTTCATTTTTTTTTTGGGAAGTATTATCCGTGTAAAATATAAATTAATAGCCATACCATTGTTTTTTGGAGTATTCTTCGTGTAAAATAATAAATTACTATCCATTCTTAATATCCAGCGGTATTTTGACTGTGATTTCAACCATATATTCCTACAGCATTTGCAGACTTAACATGGACTTGTGAAAATTGCTTCCAGGAAACAGCAATTAAAGACAAAATACAAGAGAGCCTGAAGAGGCAGAACTCAAGAAGCCCATTACCTTCAGAAATGCTGGAGAACGCAGTGCAGTAGCATAAACTTGTGCTCTCTGCGAAGCCATACATTGATTCTTACTAGACAATTTTTGTATGTCTCCTACATTTTGCTCAGGAAACTGATGTAATTTTGCTTAGAGTTCATTGCTCAGGAAACTGATGTAATTTTTGTATGTCTCCTACATTTTGACATTTTGTTCAATCGCTGGTTGTTTATATCGTTTCTCCTTCATCATATGTTAACCGTTTCAAGCCCTATGGTGTTTACGGTCAAGCACCGTGATGCTCATAAGCTATGTAATAAATATTACAGCCATATTTTCAAATATTGAAACGACATCCTTTAAGTGGTTTTCATCCAAATTCCAAATTCATGAATCTATCTATAAGAGTATTTGTAGTTTTCATCCAAATTCCAAATTCATGAATCTATCTAAGTTTTATATATTTATACATGTATCTGTATCTGTATCTATATCTATATCTATATATATATATATATATTTAAATTTGGAGAGGATATTATCAAAGAATATAAATATTCACTAGTAAGCGATGATTACAATGGGTTTTGTTACTCTGTATTCATATACGATTAGTGTTCATGATGTGAAATTGTGTACTTTTATACATGAGAGGAATGGGATTTGATTTGTTTAAGGAGACTTCTTTGACTATGGGAGAGGGTTTCAGGTGCCATTCAGCACAAGGGTTTCCGGTGGCATTCAGCACAAGGGTTTACGGAGGCAGGTGTATGATGGCGGATTTTTAGGAACGCTGTTACGTAGCGGAGTCCAGGTGGTATTGCACACGTATTTGTCCTTCTCACGAATTGATTGACTGAGGGTAGGTGGTTTTGACGGTCTGAGTAAACTAATGGATGCACGGCAGGGGAGGGGAGAGATCCCCTCCTTTAGCAATGTAACAGCTGGTAATTCTGGAAATAGCAGTGGGAATGGGAGAGCGACGGAAATGAAACAGGGCATACCGGTAATGGGAAATCAATGGCAGGCACGGCTGGTGAACAAATGCCTTCCCAGAGCCCAGAAAAAACCCAGGTATGTCATCCCAAACAATACGTTGGAAGATTATCGGTGCTACATGAGGGATCACGCGTTAATATGTAAGTTTATAGGATACTGGCCATCTGAAAGGGACCTCACGAGATGGATTCAGCAGCGATGGAAGCCAAGGGGACATATAGATCTGAAATTGGGAGCTAAGGGATTTTTTACCGTCATTTTTACAAATTTACAGGACAAGGAAAGGGTTTTTGAGGAAGGCCCATACTTTATGAATAATGCGGGGTTGTTTATACGCTACTGGGAGGATCGATACAATCCTAATGACGAGAAAATCATGGCAGCCCCACTATGGGTCCGCCTATTTGGGCTACCGGATGAATTTTGGAATCCTGAAATATTGGAAGGAATTGGCAATTCAATTGGTACTTTTGTGAAGGTGGCTGAATCCACGAAAAGGGGCAAATATAATTCTTATGCCCGGATTTGTGTATATATGAATATCTCAGCCCCCCTACCAGAATCTATCGAGCTTGAATATCAGGATGAAATTTGGCAGCAACCTATTGATTACGAGCATATACCGTTTCGTTGTCGGCGCTGTCATGTATATGGTCATCTAGCAAGGGATTGTCCACAAGTAAACGTAGGAGCAGGTGAACGGGAATCGAAGGAGGATAGTCGAACACGAGAAGGGAGGGAAGGAGAAGAACAAGAATTCCAAGAGGTCCAGCGGAAAAGGAAACAAAATCTTGGGGATCCTGTCAAGCAAACCAAGGTAGGGAACTCATCAATTGGGAGTAAAAACAAGTTCAATATCCTCCAAATGTCAGAAGAGCAGAGAGAAAACGGAAAACAGGATAATGAATGTAATGAGCCCTCTCCAATGGAACCGGAAGAACAGATCAACGTGATCGCCCCCATGGAAATTATAAAGGATGGTAAGAGGAAAAGCAGAAGCCCAAGCAGAGAGCCGGAAGGGGAGGTAGGAGTACGAGATGAGGTAATTATTGATCAATCAAAGAAAGGTAAGGAGATTGTAAAAGAAGTAGGAACAGAGGAAGAAAACATACTGAAGAAGTTACTCACTGATTGGAAAAAACTGGATGAATGGTTTATTCCAGAAAAAGAGAAGCAGTTATACAAGGAGATCTTTCAGCGCTATAAAGAGAAGAGGGCCGGTGGCATAGACATTCAGGACTCACAAACTCTCGAAGGAGACAGTCCAGGTAAAAGCGGTAGGAAAAAAGGTAGAAGAACGTTAAATGAATCAATCCAAGCCGTGGGAGAGACTCTTGTAAACTCAGGAAGGGTGATACCTCTGTCAGAGGTATTTTTACCAACTCCTAAAAAGTTATAAATGATTGTTCTAAGTTGGAATATTAGGGGTCTAAATAGTCAAGGGAAACAGAGATATTTGAAGGAAAGAATGCAAAAAGATAAGCCAAGTATTATGGTAATACAGGAAACGAAAATGGAAAGTCAAGTGTTGACAGAAACTATTCGGAAGCTGAAAATAGGTTATGAGGTTATGGCCTTAGATGCAATTGCGACAGCAGGAGGATTGGCTATTTTGTGGAACCCGGAAGAGGTCATTTTTGAACACTGGTTTACTCTGCCCAGAATGCTTTCAGGTTTGTTTAGATTAGTAGGGATGGGGGAACGAATTTTGTTCACTGGAGTGTATGGGCCTCATAATTATAGAGACCGGCGAGATTTTTTGAAGAACTTTCATATAATGAGAAGTTTAATTCCCAACATCCCGTGGATAATAGGTGGGGATTTTAATATGATCAGGACTCTAGGCGAAAAGAGAGGGGGACTAAGGAGAGAGGATGCGTCTATGGAGGAATTCAATGATATGATTAGGGATCTCCGGTTAGTGGATATACATACAACGAATGGGATCCATACCTGGAACAATCGACGAGGAGGACAGAACCAAATTGCATCCAGATTAGATAGATTTTTGCTATCGGAGCAAATTTTAAACAGTGATGTGTTTATTGAAGCGCAAATCCTACCTAGCCTGGGGTCTGATCATTGGCCCATACGGTTAGAGATTGACATAAAACAGGTAAAAGGGAAAAAACCTTTTCGATTTGAATCCTTCTGGCTGAGAGACCCGAAGTTTATCAGGAATTTGGAAGATTGGTGGAAACAATGTAACATTATAGGCAAAGGAAAAATGCATACTATACAATTGAAGCTCAAGACAATTAAACAAAAAATCAAAGATTGGAACAGAAAAGAATTTGGTAATATTATGGAGGCAAAGCAGAAATTAGAAGGAGAAATGGAGGACATCCAACAAAAGATAATCTTGGAGGGTAGAGATGAAGGAAAGAGTAGAGAGGAAGGACGAATTCTCAGTCTGCTAGAGGAGAGAAGAAAACAAGAGGAGATTTTGTGGAGACAAAAATCAAGGGTACGCTGGTTGAGGGAAGGTGAACGAAATACAAAATTCTTCCATCAAGCCATGATTCAACATCGACAGAAGAATAGGATTTTTTCACTTAAGAACGCAGAAGGAGAAAGAGTGATAGAACAGATGGATATTGAAAAGACCTTAGTTGACTATTTTAAAGGGATTCTAACGGAAGATCAACATGATAGAGGGGCGGCTATTAATAATATCTGTAGGGAGATACCGAGATTAGTAACAGAGGATCAAAATAAGGCATTAATGCGGGTAGTAACTATGGAAGAATTAGAAGAAGTGGTGATGAATATGAGTAAGAACAAGGCTCCAGGTCCGGATGGCTATACAGTTGAATTTTTCCAGGCAAGCTGGCATTTTATAGGCAAAGAGGTATTGGAGGCGGTTGAAGAATCAAGAATGAGACAGCGTATATGGCCAGGTATCAACTCAACTTTTTTGACCCTGATTCCTAAAAGCAATACCTCGGATGAACCACAGGGCTTTAGGCCCATCGCGCTGTGCAATGTCATCTATAAGATTATCTCTACCATGATTGTGAAAAGGCTGAAACATATTCTACCCAATTTAATATCGCCTGAGCAGACTGGTTTTGTGGAAGGACGACAAATATTAGATGGTATAGTGGTCTCTCAGGAAGTGATACACTCTCTAAAGGTGCGGAAAAAGCAAGGAATGCTTATGAAGTTGGATTTATCTAAGGCCTATGATCGATTGAACTGGCAGTATCTCAGAGAGGTTTTGGGAGCTTTTGGATTTGATAACAGATGGATAGTATGGATAACTAGCATGATTTCTACTCCCAATTTCTCAATCTTGGTCAATGGTATCCCAACAGATCCCTTTAACGCCACCAGGGGCATTCGGCAGGGAGATCCAATCTCTCCGTTTTTATTCATCTTAGCTATGGAAGGATTAAGTCGAAAGCTCAAGATGGAAGTACGTGAAAGAAGAATCAAAGGTATTAGATTGTGGGGGCCTAATTTAGTTATCACACATCAACAGTTTGTTGATGATTTGATGCTATTCGGAGAAGCGTCGCTTAGAGAGGTGAGAAGTTTCAAGCATGTTCTAGCAGTTTTTATGAATGCTTCAGGTATGGCGATAAATAGTGATAAGTCTTGTACTTTTATTTTTAATACACCTGCAATTGTCAAAGCTCATTTAACTCGAGTATTAGGCTTTAGACAGGGTGAATTACCGACTAAATATCTGGGTATCCAACTGGATATAAACTCACACCGCATAAAGAATTGGCAGAGCTTGTTGGAAAGGATTAGAAAACGATTGGCTAATTGGTCGTTCAGGTTGTTGAATTTAGCCAGTCGTGTTGTCCTCTTAAAATCGGTTTTACTGTCTATTCCCATCTATTCATTGTCTATTATGGCTGCTCCCAAAGGCGTTCTCTCTAAATTGAGGGAACTATTTGGAAAATTCCTTTGGGGAGGTCCTCAACAACAGAAAAAATGGACTCTAGTTTCATGGAAGAAGGTAACCCAACGGAAAGAGGAAGGAGGTTTAGGAGTTCGAGATCCGGAAGTCATAAATCAGGTTTTAGGGGCGAAATTATGGTGGCGATGGGTGCAGGGGGGTACTGATCTGTGGAAAAGAATCTGGAACCAAAAATATGACATGCCAGGTACAATTGAAGAACGCCTACGAATAGCAGAAACTCCTCGAGGATCACAAATATGGGACTTTGCAAGCAGTAATAAAGATATAGTTGGGGACCTAGCATTCTGGGAAATCCGTGAGGGTAGTACAGCAAGATTTTGGGAAGAGGGGTGGCAGCAACGTGATAAGCTCAATGGGAACCAATCTCTTCATGAGGTTCAAGTGTTAGCGCAAAGAGCAGGAATGGTATATGTGAGAGATTATTGGCATAGAGGGGCTGTAAATGATATCTGGCGAGTGTGGAAACAGCCTCGGGAATGGGCAGATCGAATCAGCTTGGAGACAGGGCACCGGTATTCCCAGGAAATTGAATCAAGGAAAATTAAGATCAGAGATGGTAAGGACATCCTCAGATGGGGTAAAACGATGAAGGGAATGTTTACAGTCAAAGAAGCATATTATTGGAAATCGAAAGAGGAAAGGGTCGATGATCTAATGGACTGGAAAAAGATTTGGGAAGGAAAATGGTGGCCTAAAATAACATATTTTGCGTGGTTGGTTTGCAGAGGACGGATCTTGACTTGGGAAAATATTCAGAAACGAGGTATGCATGGACCTTCACGATGTTATTTGTGTAGTAAAGAGGCAGAGAATCAGGAGCACTTACTCAATCGATGTCTCTACGCTCAGAGTATATGGGAAGAAATTAGGGTACTCTTTGGTCAAACGAATAGGGACCCAACTAGTCTTCGGAATACCTTATTTCATTGGGGCAAGGGGAATTTTCAGAGTAAAGTTGTAAGGAGACTATGGAATTTGGTGGTTGGTTTCGCAATATGGGAAGTTTGGAAGGAGCGCAATCGAAGGATCTTTAGGGATAAAAGCTCCCAAGAATCAAGAATTTGGGAAGTAATATGTAAATCGATAAAGGAAACGGTTTTGTCTGAAGCATGGGATGAGGATGATTGGAAACTGACCCCGGAGGAGCAACGAATAGTCTCAAAGCTGAATATAGATTATACAATGATCTTCCCTAATCTTGACAGGCGTAATAGATATCATGTGCAAAGTCCAAACCATTTCAGATTTCCAGGGGACAGGCGAATCAAACTGAATTTCGATGGGGCATCAAAGGGTAATCCTGGACGAGCAGGTTGGGGAGGCATTTTTAGAGATAATACAGGGAGTACACGATGGGTGTATGCGGAATGGGGAGGAGACATGACAAATAATGAAGCGGAATTATGGGGAGTGTATAATGGACTTCGAATTGCAGTTCGAAATGGATACCGGAATCTTGAAGTTGAAGGCGACTCCAAAATTACGATTGATATGCTCAGAAAATTACGAAATGGCAAACGGTGGGATCACGTGGCGACGAGTTGGCGGACAACAGCGATCATACAAGACATAGAAGGGCTGCTTAGTAGGATAGAGTATACAATGATTAATCATGTCCTGCGGAATGGCAACCAGGCAGCGGATTTATTAGCCAATTGGGGCAGCGAAGCGTCGAACAGAGTAATTGATGGGAGCTGGGTATCATATCAGGATGACCCAAGGTGGAACGCACTACAAACTATACTTCGACAGGATTATGATGAGGCCATGGCATCACACGGAAATGATTAATTGCTTCCTTATTATGGATAGGAGGAGATATGACATGATAATTAATGCTGGACAGGGGATTACGAAGCGCGTGGATGGAATTAACCTTAGGGGCGGCGAGGTTAATCAAGAAACGAGCGGAATGTTCATCCCAAGGACGGATATGGGTACGCTTTCGAGGACGAGAGGTAGCTGCGTCAGAGAGATTGGGTACATCTCACATCATGACCCAGCAGATGAGGCAAGTGTTAATGAAGGCGACAGGCGGACACGAAGCTTTAAGAAGAAAGGGTGGCGGATTAGGGAGTTATTATGTTTTGCATGCGATCGAGCGGAGAGAAGGGAGAAATTCGGGGTCAATTGCTGTAAACAGAGGAAGCGAGATATGAGTATGCAGCAGTCGACAATGCCAAGCATGGCTGGGAGTCACGAGCAGGGGGACGGTCGCTGGACACGGAGCAAGGGGAGGCCTGTAGATCCGAAAGGAAAGGGTCTAGCAGAGGTTGATGCAAAAGGAAAGCGTGTTGCAGAGGAATCTTTACCGTGGATTTATCTGGATATTATGGATGAATCAGAGAAGGAGTTTGATATAAGAGACTATTTGGTAGAGGAACTGCGTCGGACGACACGAGGGAAGGTAGGTAAGTGGAGGCGTCGGAGTAATGAAACGGAGGATTCGGAGGACCAGCTTGAGGAGCAGGAGGATACTGACGAGGACGCGGGTGGAAGGCGCGGAAGAGGCCGACGAGCGAGAGGACGTGGGAAACAGTGGGGTCGAGGAAGGAACAGTGGAGGAGGCAGTAGAGGGAGCAGGCATCAAAGAACCGACGTGGAGGACGGAGTAGCTTGTGAACGCAGAGGCAGGAAAAAAGGGAAGCGGGACATGAGGAGGAAATTGAATGAAGCAGAGGATGCATATATACAAGAGACAAACCCTCATATCAGGAAAATTATAGATCACTTAGAAGAGGAGGCCATGCAGGCAGCTTCGGACCCGGAAATGGAGGACTGGGAGAGTTTTCTCCCCGATCCAGGACACACTAGAGGGAGAATGTCGCTCTACAAACAGTCTCTACATGCTTACTGGGGCATGAAGCGACTATTGGCTAAAGCCATGGAGCAGGTAGCTGTTGAAATGGTGGAATTAGCTCAAGGTTTCCCCACCTTTAAGAGGGAACTAAGGAACATCCAGATGACTCTGATTATGCAGGATAGAAAGATGGATAAAATTTTGCAGTTTTTCAAAGAAAATGGAATGGAGATCAAGACAGAAAGCGGACCCAAGCCAGACACCCTGAATAAGTAGGATATGGACACTGTTGTAAAGAGGTTTTTATCATTTTCAGTTTTGAATTTTTGTAATCCTGAATGGTAATGGCTCAAAGACGAAACAGTTTGCTTGTAGAACATATAGCTGGAATTTTTGTATGGTTAGATAGACTGGATATGTATTTTTTGTGGATGGCTGTTAAAAACTATCGATGGTACCCGGTTTCCCTTAAGGGCGGGTAGTGACCTGCCTCTGTTTGTATATTCTCCCTATTTGAAGTAATAGAATTTTGCCCTAGTTTACAAAAAAAAAGAAATTGTGTACTTTTATTTTTTTATTACTTTTATTTGGAAATTAAAGCATTTACATGACGATTTATTTAGCATTATATTAGTTTTGATAAATTAAAAAACACAAGAAACTAATATAATAAATTTACTAGGTTAATTCATTGTTATTATAGGTGGCAAAGTTAATGGCAAATATAAAATAGGGTTGATTCTAAAACTAGTCTAGATCCATCTTAACCTTGCATCTATCAAGGGCGAGATATCAAATCTCTCAAGGTGCATACTTCTCGATCCCTCGGTGCTTGATAGATCGAGGGCTAAGATGAATCTAGGTTGGTTTCACTCATCATACAAAATTTGTTGAACATCTAATTATTTTGATCATTTTAAATATGCTAAATATGTCTCAATTCAATTTTAAATTTGTTTAGTTACCTCATTTTGTTGAGATGTGAGAGATTGAATGATGAAATAAAAGATTTGAGTGCACACTGACAATGTAACAATGTTGATTGATAGAAAATGTGAATAATAAGAATATAGTCAATTACAAACAATCTCATTGCAATCAATTAGAAACTATTCTATTCTATTGCTCTTATTGTCACACCTATTAGTTGTCATTTTTTCATATGGATCATATAAAAAGGGTGGTTGAAATCACAGACCTTTCAAATATTTAAATCTAGCTACTGTAGTAAACATCATACCTTGTCTATGTTGCTCTCCGATATTAATAGTAGTTTTCTCCAAAGTAAATCATTGTGACTTATGGAGTGTTAAACGCCAAATAATTTTCAATGCAAAGTCATTAATAATGTTGAATGATGGACAATATTAATAATCAGAATGTAGCGAATTATAAATATTTTGAAGTTTCAAGAAGCAAACATTTCAGGTAAGCGAACATTTTATTTATGATGAAAATTCAAGTCTTGTGTGTGTTTTGGGGGTGAGAAGGAGAAACAAGGGGAGATAGAGATATAGATGGAGGGGGGAGAGAGGGAGGAAGAGATATAAATATGGAGAGAGAAATGTTAGAGAGAGAGGGAGGGGAAATAGAATGAGGGAGGGAGAGAGAGATAGGTAGATATGGAGAGAGAGTGTGTATGTTTAGGGGGGAAGATAGAGAGATAAAGGAGAGACAATGGAAGATAGATATATAGATGGAGGTGGCAAAGATGTGCTTACACTGAAACAAATACACACTTAATCTAATTACTTTGAAATTAATGTGCATCATACATTTAGTTGCATAAAATCAGAAATCAACATCTACCCTAAAATCAATGCATATAGTGAAACAATCAAATAGGATTAGAAATTAACATTTACACTGAAATCAATGCATCTAGTCCAAGCAATCAAATAGGAGTAGAAATCAACATTTACATTGAAATCAACGCATTCAGTGTAAGGTATTAAATAAGATTATAAAATGACATCTACACTGAAATAATTGCATATAGTGCAAGTTATCAAATAGGAAAACAACATTGAAATCAATACATCTATTTTAGTGAAAAAACCAAAATATTCATGACTTTCTAGATTTAACTTCCACCTTCCATTCTGTGTCTATCATCCACCCTCTCTCCCTCGTCTCTCTCTCTCTCTCTGCCTCTCCCTCCCTTTCTCTATCTTTCTCTTCTTCCCTCTTCCCCCTACCATCTATATTTATACCTCCTCCCATCTCTCTTCTTCTCTCTCTCTCTCCATATCCATCTATATATCTTTCTCTCCCTCTTCCTCTCCCTCTCTTTCTCTTCCCCTTCTCTCTCTCTCTCTCTCTCTCTCTCTCTCTCTCTCCATCTATCTTCCTCCGTCTATATCTCTATCCTCCATTTATCTCTCTTCCTCCCTCCCTCTCTTTTCCCCTCTCTTCTGCTCTCTGCCTCTCCTCCCCGCCCAACCCTCCATCAATTTCCCCTTGTCTTTCCTTTTTACCCCCAAAACATGAAAACTCTCTCTACATATATATCTATCTCTTGCTCCCTCCATCTTTGTCTCCTTCTGCCTCTTTGCCTTCTTTGTCTCTCTCTCTTCCCTCTTTCTTTCATATCCCCCTCATTGTCTCTCCATCTCTCCCTTGTCACTCCCTCTCCTTCTCCACGTTTCTCTCTCGGTGTCTTTCTTCCCTTTCCAACTCCATCTTTCTCGCCCCCTCTCTCCCTTTCTCTCCCACCTCCCTTTGTGTCTCTCCCCATCACACAAACTCTCTCTCTCCACCCTCCAATTATGTCACTATCTCCCTCCCTCTCTCCTTCTCCCTCTCCCACTCCCCCCTCCATATCTATGTCTTCCTGTCTCTCTCTTCCCATTCTTTCTGTATCTTTATCCTCTCCTTTTCTCTCTCTTCCCCGGCTCCTCTCTCCCTCATTCCATCTTATCTCTCCCTTGTCACTCCCTCTCTCTATCCATCTCTTTATCTCTCAACATCTTTGTTCTTCCCTCCCTCTCTTTCCCCTTCCAAATCCATCTCTCCCTCCCTCTCTCCTCCTCTCTCCCCCTCCTCTTTGTCTTCCTTCCTCTCTTTCACTGTCTCTCCCACCTCTGTCTTTGCCCCCCCATTCCATCCCCCCTCCATCTCACTCTCTTTCTTAAATATGATCCTGTTATCTTGTGTTTAAGAAAGTATCTAAATTAAAAAAAACATAATTGGTTGTAAAATATTAAACCTATATTTTAGATCAATCATGCCAAAGAAAATACAATATTAAATAAATTTCACCTATGTATATATAAAAGTATTATTATTTTTAATTTATTAAAACCTTGATTTAATATTTGTGGAAATATTGTTAATAGTGGTGAGGATATGGAGGGTTTAGCTATCCCTCAAAAGTAATTATAACCTTTTTGCTCTTACATTTAACTAAAATGTTATAAAATTTAATTAAAATAAAGTATTTGTAATATATTTTGATTTTGAAATAAGTTATGGTTTTTGTGCATGTGGTATTGATAAGCGATGGTATTGGCCCATGTCATTGTAACAAAATAATTAAAAGCCTAGATCCATAACATAATAATCAAAAGCATAGATGGCCCATGGTATTAATCGACCATGGTATTATGATTTTTCTTCCCTCCTCTCCATCTCTCCCTCACTCTCTCTATCTTTCTACATAATAATCAAAAGCATAGATGGCCCATGGTATTAATCAACCATGGTATTATGATTTTTCTTCCCTCCTCTCCACCTCTCCCTCACTCTCTCTATCTTTCTCTCTCTATCTTTCTCTTTTGGGTATTGGCTGATGGTATTGTAAAAAAACTTAGAAGTTAATAATATCCATTGTAAATTTCCATGATTAAAAATCTTGTCATATTGTAAATATTAAGTTTTTATGCGCTTATTAATTAAATTTATAGATGGTTATGGAATCATTATTTTAATGGGATATGTATATTATATTTTATTTTATTTAAAAAGTTGTTCCTAATTTTATTAATAAAAAACAAAATTACAATATAAAAAATTGAATTTAAAAAGTATCTAACATCTCACATATCACATCTAACGGCTACACATCTAATGTCTAACACATCTAACATCTAACACTCACACATCCATATTAATTATTAGAATAATATTGATTATAATTGAGGTGACATTACAAATGTTTACTTACATTACATATACACATGTGCCCTATACGGGGTTGTAGAGGGCGTCTCAATGCAATAAAAAATCAAAATGGAAGAATCAAACAACTAATTATCAGCGGATTCCCATGTCATCATCATCCAAATCAACATCATTGTCATTGCTCTCGCCTCCATCCTCCTCTCCTATTTTCAATCTAATCGTTGCATTCACTAGTGTGGTGTAAAGGATGAGCCTTGAGGATCACCATCATCAAAAGTGGTTGTCTATAGTGTTGGTTCATTTATATTCCAAATTGGCCAATGTCAGTGGAACATTGTTGTCTAAATCCATATCATTAGGAAACACATTCCAAAACTTTGTCTTTCCTTTCAACCATTCCTTTTAGCTATATTGAATACTTAGGGCACTAATTCTGTAAAATAATGGTCTTCACAATCTTAATCATGGAATCCCAACCCTCATAATCCTCTGTTAAACACACATGGGCAGCAAGAGAATCTGAAGGATAAAACATGAGAATTCATTTTTATTTAACAAGTGATATACATTTATGGTACATATTGTGATCGTTGGGTTCCACATCCCAAGGTCTCTTGGACTCCTTTTGTCTATTCGGCTTCCATACTAACCCATTGAGGATTAGATGTCCAACATTCCCCCCCCTTAATCTGAAGGGTTATGTATGAGTCCACGAAGAGCACTGTAATACAAAATGTGCAAAAATTCATGGCAGCACTAGGTTGAATGTGCTCTCTGAAATGTTGGTATAAAGGGCAGTGGTTTAAGGATGACCACCAACACTAGAACGCTTAGTGCAGTTCCCAGAACTCTTCCAAAACTAGCAAGAAGCTGAAGTCTTCTGCTAGAGGAAGTGCTCCTATTGTTTTGAAGAGGGAAACCTTCAACCATGAAAGGGAGGTCTCACCCCACATAAAAGGGAGAACAACCTGAAAAGGGAAGTCTCAACCTATGATGGTTTAAGGATGACCAACAACTCTAGAATGCTTAATGCAACTCCTGGAACTCTTCCAAAATTGGCAAGAAGTTGAAGTCTTCTATTAGAGGAAGTGTCCTCAATTTTCTTCCTGGAATTCTTCTGAAGTTGGCAAGAAGCTGAAGTCTTTTGCTAGAGGAAGTGCCCCAGATTAACAGCTGAAGGCATGCTGAGGGGTATCTTTGTCTCTGGCTACAACTCTGAATCCGGTGTGACGGGTTGTGGCTCAGGCTCGCTTGATGTGGCTTTGAAGCTTGTAGATGACCATCATTTCCCCCCTTGTCAGATATAAGGTGAGATGATGGAGAAAACTCAACTGCAAGACTGTTGAATACTCTGGAACAAGTTCTAACATGTGATTGGAATATCTTCTTGGCTGTTGATGCCTATTGCCAAGAAGCAATCCATCCAAGATGAATCTTTGTTCTTGCAGGACGTCTGTTTATGAAGCATCTGTGTGAAGAATGGGTGGTTTTATGACAGTGCTTACATGGATGAAGATCAAAACAATGATCTTTCAAATGGCCAGCTCATTCATAGTGTTGGAATTTCACAATCTGTTGTTGTTGCTGTGGAAGAGGGGCAGAATATGGAACAGCTGGAGATGAACTGTCATGAAGAGCAGGTGAACTGCCACGAATGAATCCAACACTATGAAACTGAATGGGCTTTGAGTAGTCTAGAATATGAAAGGACAAGTCCTTGTCATATCTAAGACTAGGTCTGTGCTTGTTATGGACAAGCTATTCCCAAGGTCTGATGATGGGCTTGGGAAGTGCAGACTAAGTTTTTTCATCTGAATGTATAACTACTACTTTATTGGGCACTGGATCCGAATTAAGTTTAACAATATTGTTTTGTTGTTTATGGGAGTTTGTTTCATTGTTTTGAATAGAAACAGGTTCAGAATGATGACTCCTCTGTTTTAATTCTTCTTGTTATAGTTGAGTTTCGAGCTACAAAAATTCTGTCTTCTCTTGTGCATTTTCTAGAGAGACCTGAATGTCTAAAAGAGAGGCTTTGTTAATTTTAACTGTGTTGTCAGTAGTAGAACTAATTAGAGTTTTCAATAACTCTAATAAGCCATGAATTTTCACCATTATTCAACCAAATCAAGACCTCAAGAAATGACCGCAAATGTAGATAGCTAAAAACTTACATTTTTTTAGTTTTTTTTAACGTTGCTACACAAACTTCTACAATGAATGGGTTGGATATGCATATAAGGAGGAAAAACTATGGCATCCAACCATTTCAAACTTTTATATTCCTTTGACCAGTGTACATATATGACTCATGCATACAATGTAGAGGGACTGAACTTCAATGCTCTTCAAACACAAATTACTTGCAAGAATTAGAGGTGTTACTCATAGAGATGAACTGACTAACATATACCACGACCAGGCCAACCTTACGTAGCTACATTGTAGATGTATTTTATTATCTCTTCAATTAGCATTGTATTTATAATACAGTCCTTTTCTTTTTCTTCTCCAGCATCTATCTCTGGAACTATAAGTGATAGTGCAGCTCCACTCTAGCTATTAATAAAATGAGTTCTAATTCAAATGCAAAGTCCATTCTCTAAGAGTTATATCCAACGATTCCAAGCTCTAGAGTCAAGTTACCTTCTACCAAATTCTAAGAGAATTTTATGAGAAAAGTCCCCTCGAGCTGGAACTTCTGCTGCAAGATGTTGCAAATAGGAAAATCCATTACGTTGATATTGAACTCGATGGCATTAGTTGCTACAAGGGGTTGGATGAGGAGTTCTTGGATAGAGTAAGAACAAATACTCATCGGTACTCCTCTGATACCTTCTATCAAGAAAGCCTGCACTGTTCACATGTAGGTAGACGGGTAGATTTTTGTCAAGAAAGTTGTTGTTGTTCACATCCAGGTAGACAGGGGTATATTTCTGTCAAGAAAACCCGTTTTGTTCACATCCAAGTTATGACAATTTGCGAAGAAGATGAGCATCTTGGTGAAGATTTAATGGAGAGCGTGAATCCGAAGGACAGGTTTGTGTTTTTCCCAATCGCGCCGCATATGAAGGACATGTAATAAGTGGCAAGCACACTCCTGGAACGTTTACAAATCAGATGCAGACTTTGCTTAACGAACCTCTTTTGTTGATCCTCACTAATCCAAGGACCGACCATTAGCCCATAAGAGAAGCGGCCCTATTTCTGCACAAACACAATGTCCATGATGTTGAGATTGATGAAGAAGTCGCTTATGTTGATTTCCCGATATAGACTGTGGCCAAATATTCACATGGAGGGTCGATGAAGTCCTAGAGAATTGATCTCATGTTCTCCCACTGAGAAGAAATCCTTCCAAAACATCCTAGAAAATGCTGATTTTGCACTTTTATCTTGTATGCAAAATGGAGTTCCAAAGCACCCGATCACCAGGCTTCTGGATGAGGTTGAATGGAGAGCAATGGGAGTTGGAAGAGGTGTAGCTAATCAAACTCATCACATATTTATGGCTAGAATTATATTAAGGCAGGGAGCAATACACATATGGTGGTATGAGTGTCGTTAACCAAGGAATAACGTATTATAAGCAGAGAGGGAAGGTATTATAACCTGAGCATATGGGATCATTCAATGTAACAGGCCAAGAGTCAATGTAATATATGTCAGAGTGGTATGCGGAGTGTTATGATTATTGTAGTAGTTGAGTATGGAGGAAGATCACATATGACTGGTGATTGCATTGTTTAACACAACGTTGAACGTAGTGGACTGATGGTATACGAGAGGAGAAACTAGTGATATGCTCCAACTGTAACACATGGTACAATGGGGAGAGCGGATAACCAGTGGTATGACAGATATGTATCAATTCAAGAGATTACACAACATTCAACACATAACCAACTCCTATACATATGCATTCAATACAACACACTGAAACTGTATGTAATAAACACAAAGAGTGAAGACATATGAACTTCTAGATTCTAATTCTCCTCTGTAATCGTTGAATTGAATGTTGGAGATATATGTTTATTTTACCTATTCACTGCAAATAAAATTACATCGTGAATTTAATAGGAAATTCTTAATAGCTCGGCCTTTACAGATATGCCCATTAAGGAATCCGCTTATCAACTGATGTTTGATAGAGCAATTGGGTTTGCTCCATATAGTGAGTACTGGAAAAATCTCAGGCGAATTGCTGCTCTACACCTCTTCTTTGTATGAAGAATCTCTGCCTCTGATTCCCATAGACGACACCAACTGTTAGGAGCAAAGATACCAAGCGAAGAGAAAATGCAGTCAAACAATTATGTGCCTAGGGAGCGCAGAGGGCGCAGACAATGATTAACAATACCATATGGCATAGAGCCCAGAGAGAAAATATGGTAGAAAAACTAATACAAGGAGTTGCAACTAATTTTAGGAATGCTAGAAATATGGCTGGAGAAATCACAGAGGTTGTAGCTAGAATTTAGCTGAGAAAATATTTATGAAATGCAGAAGTCATGGCAGAAATAACCTGCACAGAAAGGCCATAAAACAAATGGATCAAATTAATTGGGTGTCCAACATCCTCTTCTGGGATGGATTGTTTTGTGAATACAAATCACAACAAAGAAATGATAGGGTCTAAGATCTTAGTGATAATATGTACTCCAATTAACCATTGTTGAATATCGTATACTTGACCTTTTGTGAGGTTGCTTGATCTATCTTCTCCAAAAGACCAAAATTTGAAATAACAATAGCCTCAAGAGTAGTCTTGTCCCCGTTCAACCTCTTAAGCTTCATGAATGAGGAGGCAACATTTGTATATGCAATCTTCAACGCTGATACATGTTGCACTCTTTGTATATTGTGAGGGCATTGGTATGGTTTGGAACAAAATTATGGATACTGTATGCATACTCAATAAGACTTATGATGTATGACACATCTAAGTAATAGATTTAAGTGCACAATTCAAAGAATAAACAATGCAAGGTGTCAAAAATATTTGTGGATATTTAGCATCCACAAACATGCCAACAACATTGAAAATAGAGCATTATTTGTAATAATTTTCACACAAATCAACACCTTATCTTCAATAACTTTAATGAACAACTCACCCATATATTGTGCATTCTTGTTGAAAGAGAGTTTTGAGAAATGGAAACAAGAAATTCCAGTTTAACTTTTACTTGAACTAAACTAAGAATTAAAATTGAATTCTACTCTCATAGCAACTTGTAAATAGTTAATTAAGTTTAAATAACTTAATTAGCTTAGGAATTTCGAGTTGGAAGTCTTTCTGTAGTCATGTATATGTTCTCCTTAAGTGTTAGAGGTCTAATATGAGTTTAAATTGAGTTGGAAATTAGATCACTCAGTTTACTGAGTTAAGTTAAGTTAAATTAGTTCTATGTTTGGATTGTGAAGTTTTGGAATCATGAATTCCCTTTAAATACGGGTTATTCATCCGAGAAATTATGTAAGAGATTAGGGACTTAGAGAGCTGATAAATAGGATGAGGATTTGTCTTAAGCTAGCTTGTGAGTTGAGAGAAGTGAGCATACTTGTGCAAAATTGCTTTAGTGAGAACAATCTTTGTATCTTCACTCATATTTATGATATATGCAATACATATAGCAAGGTTGAGTAGTGGATTTCCCTTGATATATCTTCTGTTATGTTCCATTGATTTATCTCTTTCTTGTTCTTATTTCTTTCATCGATCTATCTGCTTCTGCTCGTTGAAAGTAGAAGTAGATTGTAATCATGTCCTTTAGTACATTGCAAGAGCTTGTGAATCTACAGGATTTTCTACAGGAACTACGTATTGCGCAATCACTATCATTTCGGGCAGTTTCACTATGCAATTATAGAGCTGAGGAGACTTCCTTCCTCCCCAGAACTGCATAGTAGCTTTTTCAAGCCCGACATGAACTGCACATTTTGTAAGACCAATCACCAAGCTTCCCCCTACCTACTTGAACCCTGTAATGCATAGCCACCCAAGCTTTCCTTGCGTCCGATAACTACACAGAACTTTCTCCCAATGTCCTCCCTCAGTTGGGACTCACTAATTCCAAAAAATGCATAGCTTTGTCCTTTGAGGTCCCTCTGTTGCTCAGTGCTACCTTATCTCTGAAAATGGCTTAGACCTACCTCTTAGGGTCCCTCCTTGCAACAACCATTGATGGTCTCAGATGCGCGAACCCGCCTCCGAATGGCGTCTACGAAATTTTTCCTACTAGTCAAGAGTGTGCTTAGGAGTTCCTTAGCGAAGCCTGAGCTACACTCTGCATAGTCTCAGTAGCTAATCTCCCTCCGTGTCACCTGGAATTACGTAATGCGCAGTTACTGCGCCCTCTTTCCCATATTTTCAACTATCCTAGGCCCAATCCTTGGATAACAATGCATCATCGTAGACTAGGAGGATTTTGGATTTGATGTCGTCTTGTCACTATTAGATCATGGCAAGATGATGAGGAAGATAAGGAAGGAGCGAACATTCTATAATACTTACTTACAAATACATGGAAAAATAATCTTATCAAAAAGAAGCAAAGAAACCACATTCATGGAACCACCTCTAGAGATGAAAGATAATTGAAGATCCCACATCATCAAGCTATGCGGAGGAGAAGATAGAGCACATCTATCACTCAGCAGAAACAATTACTTGACATTGCCACCTCAGCAAGAAAATCCATGTCAGCAGTGGCATGTCAAGTCGTGTCATGAGTTGTCAAAGGCCACATGACTATTATGGGCCATATCTGTTGTAAATCGAATGTAATGTAAAGTGGAAGTCCAATGGACACACATGAATATGAGGAGTCATGTTAGTTGAAAAGTCATAGGAAATTGAACAATCATGAGGGAAGTCCAAGAGTCACAAGGGTCAAGCATCACCCTTGGTTATATATACCCCCATCATTGTATGAGAACATACTTTTTAGCTTGGCTCCTCCCACAAATTATAGAGAGTTCGATCAGTTCTTTGAGGAGCAAGTAGTCGCTCCAATGTCTCACTACTAGGGCTAGTGGTGTATGATGTAAATATGTGTCTTGGAACTTTTGCTTAATATAGAAGCCTGTTCAGGCCAGCACATTTCCATGCATAACTTGTAGATTCTTGTAAATTTGAGCATTTTTAATTCACCTTTGTGTCACATTTACTAAGATAGTTGAACTATTTCAATTGTTTTAGTGCTTACCTTGTTGGGAATGTGATGTATTGGTTATCATTGTTGTCTCATCCTTATGGAATACTCCACACGAAACTAGACAGACCATCCCCACTTATTGCTTATAACTATCGTCACATCCATTATGGACTACTCCGCTGGATGGTGGACATGTCATCCCCTTCAATTTGTTTTTAACAATTACTGCATCCTCTGTGGACTATTTTGTTTCATGCTAGATAGACCATTCTTGGTTAACGTGTGTCTCTTCCTGGGTGGTACTATTACCTCTCACTTAAAGGCTCATTTGCCCCCCTTTTTCAGTAATTGAGCCTAGACATAGTTACATTACACACCACCAGGCACACACCTTGCTTTTCAAAGGTACTAGCGTAACACCAGTAAGAGCTGAGGAAAATTTCTACGTAAATGGCAACCAAGCCATCATTCCAAATGGGACTCCTACACCAAAGGATGTGAGGTCTAATTGGAACCTTATACTAGGGATATCCCCTGATTGTTGGTGGATCGACCATCATCAACAAGTCCTCAGCAGGCCAAATTTATGACCCCAAATTTTCGAAGGATTGTCATATCAAAACCCTAGAGGAGAAAAAGGTTGGAGGTCAGAGCCTAGGGGCTTCAAAATGTCAGATATTGGAAGGTAAAAAAATCAAGACCTCGATGATTTATTTCCTTGGTGTTTCATTTGAAAGGAACCCCATATCGGAAGGGTTGAGTAAGCAGAATACATAAACCTCGGCATATTGAGACCTCAAAGGAATGAATATCATAGCAAGATGGAACCTCAGAGGTTATTAACTTTGAAACCTTGGAGCCTAATAAACACTTGATTATTGAATTCTTTTGAAAGTGCCAAGGGATGCAAAGCATATATTTACAAAGGAATTTTGTGCAAAACCAAAGAATCAAGGACCCTTTCTGTCTCCTCTGACAAGACACAAGGTAGCCATTGATTGGTCCTCAGGAGTTGATGATGGGAGTACATGTAGCAGCCACATTTGGAAATATCGGGTGGCCCAATGGGGAGAATACAGGTGACACATGTTACCACTAAGGAGACACCACTTGGAGTTGATGACATCAATATGATGTCATCTCGGAGGTCAAAATTTTGGAGGTTGGAGTTTTTATAACTCTTGTTTGATTGTTTTATGGGAAAGTTTTGATACGATGTGTGGAGATACGATGTGGCTTAAGTTTGGCTGTAGAGACCTAAAGAACCAAGGGCACAGAGTGGGGTTAAAACCTAAGTGCTATGGAGTATATCGAAGGCAAAGGAAATCATAACTCTGTCTAATTGCAATTTGAAAAATTTACGATATAAGGGGCTTCCGATGTGTTGGCATTTAGTCTTGAATGCCAAAATAACCAAGGAAAAGAGCGAATACACAAGGAGGTATTTTGTTTTTTAATGTACCTTGGACAAGTGGTTTCCCATGGGTTAGTCTCTACCTAGGGAAAAGTGTCTAAAATAATTATTTTCCTAAGTGTGACTTTATAAGTGGTAAATTCAATGTTAAATGATAAAGTGAAAAGTGACTTTAGACATAAAATACAATGTGGGTACTTTATTTAATGGGTGAGTTAAAAAATAGAAAGTGAGAATTAAATGCACATTAATTCTCATCCATTGATCTAAATGAATATGATCCATTAGATCCTAGGGTTTCCCAAAAGTCATTTAGGGAAACAAAAGGTAGAAAAGAAAAGAGAGACTACATTCATTCTTCATGAGAAGATTGGAGAAAGGAGGATGAGAGTTGGAGAAAAGTTATGAAGGAGAAATTTGTTTGCCATTAAAATTATCGCACATGAACCATCAAGGCATGTTATTGTTAATGACTTATGTTTACTTATATGTATCAGTAATCATATATAAATGTGAAATATAAGTTTTGAAATGGAACTCCTTGCAAACAAAGGTTTTTTTTTGCTAAAGCAAGTATGGATCCTTATAATTCATTAAGCCGAACAGGTAGAGTACAATTTTTACAAGTCTGGAGCCAACGATAGCCAAGTCAAAATCAATGAGCCTCCCAAAGAAACCCAAACCCAAGTAAAAGCAAACAAAAAAGAAGCCCGGCTTCTAGAAAGCTCACAAACTTTCCCGCATAATCACTGTCAGAAAAGCCTGAACCGTTTGCGCCATCTACAAAAAAGGTCTGAAGGTCGACGTCTAAAGAAGAGATTGCATCGTCAAAAAGACTGAAGATTAATGGTCCTGCCCCCCAAGTTGCACGAGCCCACTCAACCATTGATCTCCATAAACTACATCCAACGGCTGATATTGATATTGCATTGGATAAGTTGGCTTGACATTAGTGAGCGAGGAAGGGTGGTTTTCAGCACTCTCTCCCTGCCACGTGTCGGATATTGTATGGTATTGCAGCGATATCTCTAAAACCATTTTCCCATTAAAAGCGGTGTGATCCACCTGAAACTGCCTAGGGGGCGGTATTCCATGCTGAGACCCCGAATTCTTAACAATCCGGCAATCGGAAACAACAGGGCTCTTCCTGCGCAAGTGGATTGCCCTCGCCTAAACCTAGAACCCTGAAAAGAAAAGAGGTTTGTCACTGAACAAAAACCTGAGGGACTCATTTCATTCCCCACGATATGCAGAGAACATCCTCTCTCTTGCTCTGGGAATATGAGTGAGCAGACAAAGTTTTCTCCACTGCACAGAACTGCTTATCCGAAATTGATGACCCATGTAGGTGACAAAAGCAAAGGTCGAGTCAATTTGATTCCTGGTCCAGGGCTCTGTCACTAAACTCCAACTTATCATTTTCTGCCTGTTCCTGTAGAGCTGCCTTTAACCTACTCTGTGGCAGCTCATGCCATTTTGATGCCACTCTATTCTCTATGTTGATAACACCTTGGTTGGCTAGCAAATATGCTAATTTGTTTGCCGACCTACGGACATGCTTAAAGCCTACTGTACGGAGGCTTTGAAGGTGGTGTTGAATCCATTGAAAGCCTTGAATTAGTCTCCAATTTTTTGAGACTTTTTCTGGCTTAGTGCCCCCGCTAATTTTCTTGACTGAATTGATAATAAGTTCAGAGTTAGCCTCCACAATCATATTTTTCCTGTTTTCCTCTCTCAGGAAATCCAAACATTTCTCCATTGCCATCAATTCCGCCAAGTTATTAGTAGCATGTCCCAAATGACAGTGGAAGATGAAGAGGACACTACCATTCTCATCTCTAAGCACCCCTCCATAACTAGTTGTACCCGGGTTACCTTTTGAAGCTCCATCTATGTTGTATTTCAGATAACCCTTTGGAGGAGGATGCCAGAAATCATTTGCATCCCTCAGGGAGGTTATATTCCTATCCAAACCCTGAGGAGAGATGCTTTGCAGTCCCAGTTTATAGAGAATTCTTAGGTCAGAAGCCGAAGGAGGGTTCTTGGGGAGGTTTCACACAATGGTGCTAACCATATCCTTGAGTTGTTTTAAGATCTGCTCAAAAATGCAATGGGAAGTTCTCCTGACTTCTTTGAAGATTTGATTGTTCCTCTATTTCCAAACATTCCAAACAATGAAGCTCGGAAAGAGGGCCCAAGCTGTGGCTAGAACTTCATTTTCTGAAAAATCTTTTCTCTAGTTGGTCAGGGTGTTGTAGATGTTATTTTTGTCTCTATCCGTCTGATGGAAAATAAAAGCAAAAGAGTCCCACAGACTAGAGGAGAACATACAACTGTTGAGAAGGTGCTCCATAGTTTCCTCATGCTCTTCACACAGTTGGCATCTGGAAGGTCCCATAATGCCCCTCTTCCTAATATTGTCCTAGGTCGGAATTTTCTTGTGCTGAACGAGCCACATGAAAAGTTTAATCTTCATCCAGCCCTGTTGTCCCCACAGGTTAAGCAAGGTTTTGTCTGGAAATTGAGAATTAAGGTGAAGGAGAATGAGCTTTGCTTCCTTGAGATTAAAAACCCCATCATTATTGTTGCCCCATCTCAGCTGATCATGGCCCTCAGATTTCAGAATCTTCCTCTGATCTAACATTTCCTTAAGAGTTTCTGCTTTAGCCTTCAGGGTGTTGTTATCCCTAAAATCAAAATTCCTCCAGATTCTCCATTTATCATTGCTATTGGTTTGCTCCCAAATTGTATTTCACTTTAGAAAGTCTATTTATATCAGTGTTGTCCTTGAGATCCCTTAGGTCTTCATTTAATAATATAGGTTTTGGTTGCCATCTGTCCTCCTAGAACAAGCTGAGATTTCCTTCTCTGATTTCCTAGAAGCTGTTTCCTTGGACCAAACCCCGGTTATCCCAGGCTTTGTTCCAAATGTGCGAGCCCTTTCTGTGACCTGACATACTTATTAGATCATGGTTATGCCAGGTGCTAGCATACTTTTCTTTCCAAGTGGTTGCCCACTACACCTCTGGCTCTTTAACTCATCGCCACCATAATTTGGCACCTAGAACCTTGCTAAGTAAGTCAGGGTCATCCAAACCTAGCCCACCAAATCTCTTAGGTTTGGATATCTTATCCCAAGCTACCAAGGTCCATTTCTTATGATCCTCCCCCTTGCCCCAAAGGAAGTCTCTTTAGATGGATCTGAGCTGATGTAGGACACTTTGAGGAGCTAGTAGAACAGATAGCATAAACATAGGTATGGATTGAAGGATAGCTTTGGTTAGCACTAACCTACCAGCCAAATTTAGAGATACAAAGGTCCATTTCTTGACCTTGTCTTGTAATTTATTAATAACAGGTTCCCATATGCTCTTGTGTAAGGGTTTGGCAGTGAGAGGAACTCCCAAATATTTCGAGGGGAGGAGCTCCCTTTGGAAGCCCAGAATTCTAGCAATATTTCTTTGAATAGCAATGTGAGTATTAAAGAAAAAAAAATTAGATTTAGAGAGATTTACCTCCAAACCTGAAGCCATGGCAAAGTCTTTCAGGATTTTCTTATAGGCAAGAGCTTCCTTGACCATGGGGATCCCTTGTAGCATAGTATCATCCACAAATTGTTGATGAGTTAAAGCACGACCCTCTTCAGAAAGTTGGAGACCTTTGATTGAACCCACTACCTTGGCATGTCTGATCTTTCTCCCCAGCCCTTCCATCATGATAATAAAAAGAAAGGGAGAGAGTGGATCTCCCTGCCTTAAGCCTCTTGAAGGAGTGAAAGTCTCTGAGGGTGAACCATTAACCAGGATTGAAAAGCTGGGTGAAGTGACTAGGGCCATAACCCATCTGATCCAGCTATGATCAAACCCAAAAGTAGCAAGAAATTTTCTGATGTATGTCCAGTTTAGCTTATCATAGGCTTTGGCTATGTCCAGTTGCATGATCATACCAGCTTTCTTATTGTTTTTCAATGAGTGAACCACCTCTTGAGCTTGAATGATGTTGTCGAGGATTTGTCTGCCTTCCACATATCCTGACCTTTCCACTGCCACCAGGGTAGGAAGAAGGGGTTTGAGTCTATTGACAACCACTTTGGAGATAATTTTATAGAAAACATTGCACAAGGCAATGGGTCTAAACCTATCAGGAGTTAGGGCTACATCCCTTTTAGGGATCAGGGCGATAAAGGTGGTGTTAAGCACCTTCAGGATAGTTTTATCCCTCCTCGAGTCTTCCACCACGCTCAGAATATCCTATTTTACTATATTCCAGCGGGCTTTAAGGAAGTCTACATTGAACCCATCAGGACCTGATGCCTTGCCATTCTGCATCTCTTTAAGGACCTCCTTGACCTCCTCTTCCGACATTGGTCTGTTGAGGTTGAAATTGTCTTCTGAGGAAACTAGCTTAGGTATATGCCTAGTAATCTCCCTGATAGATTGAGCTCTGTTAGTGCATGTTTCCTGAGCAATGCCCCGAAAGTGTTGAACTAGTTCAGCTTCGATTTCCTCGTGCGTGCTGAGCATGTTACCTTTCCTATCCTTAATAGTAGAAATCCCGTTGTGAGCTCTATTCGCCATAGTGGTCTTGTGGAAGAATGTGGTGTTGAGATCTCCTTCTTTTAGCCATTGCACTCTGGATTTCTGCCTCCAAAAAATTTCCTCTTGCTTACATAATTTTTCCTAATCTTGATGATATTTAGTTGCCAATTCATTCTGTTCCTTATTAAAACCCTATGTAATCAGGTTTTGGTTGAGTTTATGCATTTTTCCTTCCACAATTTCTTTCTCTACAAAAATGTTGCCATAATCCTTCTTATTCCACTCCTTGAGCTGGAGTTTAATGTGTTTGAGTCTTTTTTGAAGAAGGAACATTCTTGTGCCTTGAATATCCAAATCTTCAGTCCACCAAATAACAATGTTTTTATAGAAGTCTTGGTGGGAGAGCTAGATATTTTCAAATCTAAAAGGTCTGTTGTTGGGTTTGCCAATACCCTGAATGTCTAGTTGAACCGACTAGTGATCCGAGCCTCCAAAGGGAAGAACACTCGCAACTATGTCCTTGTCCTTGACCATAAGATCTTTTGAAATTATAAATCTGTCCAATTTGGATGCTACTTGAGACTCTCCTCCTCTTTTATTGTTCCAAGTAAAGGTACCATTATTCATGGTGATATCCACGAGCTTCATACTATCTATGAAGGTTTGAAAAGCACAAGAATCTTTTGTTAGAATTCTAGTTCCTCCTTTTTTTTCCGACAACATTTTTATCATATTGAAATCACCCCCCAGGATCCAGTGGATTTTTGCATGACGTTCCCTGAGTTTCTTCTGTGTGTCAAGAAACAAGAGTTTACCCTCCATCCTTTCGGGGTTGTACACATTCGTAACCAAGTACATTTCCTTATCTCCCACTGGCTGAATGACCAATGATAGATAATTTCTAGATGCTTCTGCATCTATCATGTCAATCTTTTGAGGGTTCTAGAGCGTGAGAATACCTCCAGCTGTATTCTCTGCTTTGAGCTCAAAAAACTCAAATCTGTTGAGCCATCCATTGTGAATCTCTTTTATCTTTTGAATGGAACATTTAGTCTCCTGAATGAAGATCACATCTGGGGCCGCTTGTTTCATTTTGTTACTTAATAATCTTTGTTTTCTTTTACTGCCTAGACCTCTTATATTCCAAGAAGTGAACTTCATTATCAAAGATTTTTAAAGGAGTAGCTGGATAGGTCTTTCATCTTACCTAAATCTATCATTAGCTTCCCACATTCCATCAGCAGCTCATTCTATTTTTTCCAGCCTCTTTTCTTTCCTGGGATTCTTGGTGCTAATCCTGGTGTGGCTTTCATAGCTTTCACTCCTTCGTTACCTTGTTTTTCATTCTTCCTAAGTTTTTCGGATCCTTTGTTCTGAGTTTTCTAGATGAACAACTGTTGTACTCTATGGAACTCCTCTTGAGGTAACGAATCCACTCCCTCTTTGGTTCCTTGTTCCAGGAAACCTTCTAGATCTAGATTCTCTTTCTCCAAAATTTCTTGTAGTTCATGATCCTCCATCTCCATGTCACTCTGGGTTATTTCATGGTCCATTTCTTTTTCAAGATCACTCATGGTGGCTTCTTTCTGGTACTCATCATTTTGTGTTTGTATTTAATGGCAGAAGTGTCCTCAGACACGTAATTTTATTAATCAGAAAAAAACAATTACATAATTGATTTTGCAAGAGTTTACACCCGAACAACACAAACACTCTTGCAATGAGCTATATATAAGCTCCATGTCCTAACTACCTCTAATTATGGATCACTTATTAAATAACAAGTGTCCATTTACAATAAATGCTATTCAAACCAACTAGCTAACTAATCTCCTAAAATAGAGCCTAAGATACGACATATTTGGAGAGTCATATCTAGTTACAACAATATGCTAATTATAAAAGTCTCCATTAAATAATTAAACATTCTAGAATAATAATTATTAATTTAATATCTTAAATTAATAATTATTTTATTCTAATTTTATAACCTATGATAAAATTGTATTTTTGGATCATCTAACATTCCCCCCTATGATCCAAAGATACATTACAACAGATACCAAGTTCATCCCTGAACTTAGTAAATTTTATTTGGCCAAGCGGTTTCGTGAAAATGTCGGAGGTCTGATCTTCGGAAGGACAATAAACTGGCTTGAGGACATCTTTGGCAATGAGAGATCTGATATGATGATACTTGGTGTCCACATGCTTTGTCTTTGAATGAAAAACTGGGTTCTTGTCAAGTTTGATGGCTGACTGGCTGTCAATGAATAACGATGTAGCTTCTGCCTGAGAAATGCCCAAGTCCTGCAAAATTCGGCGCAACCAAACAATTTCACATGCTGCTTCCCATGCTGAAATGTACTCTGCTTCTGCTGAAGAAGTGGCCACTGTAGCTTGTTTCTTACAACTCCAAGATACTGCTGCTAATCCCATGTGCATTAAAAAACTTGGTGTTGATGCTCGATCATCAATACTCCCAGCAAAGTCGGCATCAGAATATCCACCAAGTACAAAATTTTTAGTCTTTGTGTAAAGAAGACCAAAATCTTTTGTTCCTTGGATATATCGAAGAACTCTTTTGGCTGCATTCCAGTGGCTGTCTCGTGGTTGCTACATAAAACGTGAAAGAATATTGACTGCATAAGATAGATCAGGACGAGTATTTGTCAAATAAATCAAGTTGCCAATCAACTGTCTGTAAGTTGTACTGTCCACCTTTTCCCCCCCTTCAAATTTTGAAAGTTTCAAATTTTGCTCCATGGGGGTGAGAACGGGCTTGCAATATTGCATACCAAATCGCTGGAGAATCTCTGCTGCATACTTATTCTGAGAAATGAAAATATGATGTGGACGTTGGAAGACTTCAACTCCAAGATAGTAGTGAAGTAATCCCAAATCTGTCATCTTAAAACCTGCATGTAACTCCTTTTTCACCTGTGCAATATGATCATCATGGTTGCCAGTAATGATCAAATCATCTACATACATAACAAGAATTACCAGATATTTTCCATGTTGTCGCACATACAAAGTATCATCAGATTCACTTCGTTGAAAACCAACTTTCTTAAGGTATTCATCCATCTTTGCATACCAAGCTCGGGGAGCTTGTTTTAATCCATATAAAGCCTTGATCAATTTGCAGACTTTATGTTCTTGTCCTTCAACTTCAAAACCTGGTGGTTGGGTCATATACACTTCCTCCTGTAAATCCCCGTTGAGAAAAGCACTTTTCACATCCATTTGATGAACTTTCCATCCTTTTTGAGCGGCCAATGCAAGTGTTAATCGGATGGTGTTCCATTTAGCTGTAGGAGCAAAAGTTTCCTCATAATCAATGCCTTCTTGCTGCGCAAAACATTTTGTGACAAGTCGTGCTTTATACTTTTCAAGTTCTCCCTTTTGATTATACTTAATTCTGTAAACCTATTTGCATCCTATGGGTTTAACATTTGTTGGACAATCAACAAGTTTCCAAGTGTTGTTATCAATTACTGCTTGATATTCTTCAACCATAGCCTGTTGCCATTATTTATGTTTTACTGCTTCTTTGTATGTGGAAGGTTCAGTAAAATCTTTTGCTATCAAGGCAAAATTGCCTTCACTTCTATGTGCCCTTCTGGTGCCAGTTTTATTCTGTTCATCAGGCTTTACATCTTTCAAAAGTTGAACTACCCATTTCGGAAGTTGGTGCTCACTTGTTTGCGCTTCTGTAAAGTCCCCATCATTGTAAAGAGGATTAATATAAACGGATGTTCGTCGTTCAGGTGAAGAATGTGGAGAATCACTGTCAGAAGAACTGCTGCTGCTTGGAGATGCGGATGAACTGCTAGAAGACCCAGATGATGTTGTTGATGTAGATGGACTGGATGACTCATCTTCAGAGGAAGGAAAATCAAGTTCATACCAATTTGGTGAAGTTGGTTGACTTTTCATTTTTCCATTTCTTTTACTTCCTTTAGTTTCTAACTTGTGAAGAAGATTTTCAATTTCTTTAGCACTCTTACTCTCTGTTTCATAAAAAATGACATCCCTGCTCACAATGAATTTTCCATTGGTCAAAAGATGATACCCTTTATTCTCATCAGAATAACCAATCATTGTGCATTTTAAACTTCTTGAGTCAAGCTTAGTTCGTTTTTCTTTCGGAACTAAGGCATAACACACTGACCTAAAAACTATAAGATGTTTAACTCGAGGTTTGAAACCAAACCAAGCTTCATAAGGTGTGATTTCATCTAAAGAAGCAGTTGGAGATCTGTTTCTTAGGTAGACAGCCGTATGGATTGCTTCTGCCCAATATGTTGGACTTAACCTTTTGAAAGTTAACATGGATCTCGCCATGCCTAACAAAGTGTGATTCATTCTTTCGACTACTCCATTTTGCTGTGGAGTGTAAACATTAGTAAGATGTCGTTTGATGCCATTTTCACTGCAATAATTTTTGAATTCATTTGAAGTGAATTCTCCCCCATTATCTGTCCTGAGAGTACCTATCTTTTCTTTGACTTCATTTTCAACAAGTTGGTGATAAATTTTTAACTTATCAAATGCTTCTGACTTGTTCTTCAAGAAGTAAACCCAAGTCATTCTGCTGAAATCATCAATGAATAGTAAGAAATATTTGCAACCACCAAATGAAGTTTGTAGTGGACCAAAAACATCACTGTGAACTAGTTGTAGCCGCCTGTTTGCACGCCATGAACTTGTTGGAAAACTTTCTTGATTTTGTTTGCCATAAATGCAAGCTTCACATTTTGCATTTTCCCTTTTGAATGTGGGAATTCCTTTAACCATTCCTTGTTTCTGCAATTGAGAAAGACTCTCAAAATTCAAATGTCCATATCTTACATGCCATAGTCTTATAGGTGAAATACCTGTAGTCACTGCCCCTGCAAAATCAGAATGCCTTGGAATAACTGTCCCTTTCATCCGTAACAGTTTTCCATCTTCATAACTTGTCATGACTGTTTTCAAGTTCTGTTTCACTGAATTAATCTTCACTAAACCATCTTCCATAATCACCTGATGTCCTGCTTGTCGAATCGTGACTAAAGAGAGCAAATTTTTCTTGAAACTGGGTACATACCATACATTGGAAATCATTTTTTCTCCAATGCCAGGGAGAAAAACTTTTACTACTCCTTTTCCATAAGGAGTATGTTTTGTATCATCAGCAAGAAAAATGGAATTAAGTTGGCAATCTTGAAAATTCCAAAAAAAATCACGTCGACAAGTCATGTGCTGAGTTGCCCCAGAATCCAAGATCCAAGCATCTTCATAGTCACTTCTAAGATGGGATGAAAGTTGTGATGCTGGTGAGGAAGTAAAAACATATTTTGAGTTATCTTCATCTTGATCATTTGCAAATTGTGTTGAATGCTGCTGAAACTTGGGAATTTTATTAAGTGATGTTCGACAATCTTCAGCATAATGGCCAAATTTGTTACATCTCCGACACACAATTTGACTTAAGTATCTTCCTCTTCCTGTAGATTGTCCTCTGCCTCTACTTTGACTTCTATTTTGAGATTGTCCTCTACCTTGATTATTATATCCTTGTCCTTGAAAATTGCCTCTTCCTTGGTTGTTTCCTCTACCTTGAAAATTATTTCTTCCTCCTCTGTTAAAATTGTTTCCTTTGCTTTGGCTTCGACCTCGATTATGTGCTGCTTGACTCTGATTCCATCTGCCTCTGCCTCGAGAACTATCGGCTGATGAATTACTAGTGCTGGCCTCTGTGAGAAAAACATCTTCACCAACTTTCTTCTTCTTCTCAAAAGTTTTATCATGTTGAGTTAACATTTCACAGAGTTCATCAAACTTTAATTTCTCTAATTTCCCTGTTACTTGTAGAGTCTCCAAAAAATGCGTATAGGAAGAAGGAAGCCCAGCAATTACAATTGTGACCATAAAGCTATCATCAATTGCGGGAAAAATAGCATTAATAATTTCTTGCCTGATTCTTAAGTCTTGAGATATATTCAAGAACATCACCGCCTTCAGTTAATTTTTGTTGCAACAATTTTAATTGTAGATCGACTTTCTTTGATTCAGGCTGAGTATCAAAGAGGTCTTTAAAAGTTTTCAAAGCAGTCCATGCATCTAAAGCATTTTCTATATGGACATACATTTCATCATTCACAAACGATTTAATAAGAGCTAAGGCTTTAGCATTCTTGATTTCCCATTTTGCTAGTGCAGCTGCATCTGTGGGTTTATTCGGCTTAACATCTCCATCACATATTCCCTGCCATAATTCATTGTAAATGAGTGTGCTTTCGATGAGACGATGCCATGTTTTATAAGATTTGGTGCCTTCAAGTTTGTCGGAATCAGAAAACAAATTAATCAACTTAGACATTTTAGCGTTGAAGCGTCGCACCAAGAATCAGAACTGAAATGACAAGATAGTCAACACAACACACCACGCAAAAACAACACGATTTATCGGGGCTTGGCCTTGACCCTTGAATAGTCGTCAAAACAGGAGAAAATTGACTGAGCTTTGCACTTGGCTCTAGTCAATATCTCAAATTTTTACAAGGCAACTTTCAGAATTTGACTTTTTACAATGGTGCTTTTGCACAATATGCTAAAAAAAAGAAATTACCCCCCCTCAAAGTAAAATTACTTTGAGTTACAACGTTATGATACCAAAGAACTTCTTAAAAACAAATTGCCCAACACACCTTATCTCTCCAATTTACAAATTACAAATAAAACTCCTTATTACTCCAAAAATTTACAAAACACCTTATTACTCCACAAACAATAAATTCCCAAAATTAAAAAAATCACCAAATCTCCCCAAAAATATAATATTCCTTATCTCTCAAAAAAAATTACAAACAACCCAAAAACCTTATCACTCCATTAATGTTACAAAATTAAAAAATATTTCTTATTGCTGGCATGCTGGCGTGTTGCTGGTAGGCTGGCTCACACTGGCTTGACGTTGGGTTTGCTAGCTTTCTCATTTATTTTGTAGACCTTGCACATGCTATCCCCGTAAATTTCTTGCAAAAGTGGTAATGCCTTTTGATTTCTAAACCACAAGAAATTTACCACAAAAAAGTTGTTCTGACCTTTCACTTATAAGGCCCCTTTATCCCGAGCGATAACTATGTCCATTGTGGAAGTTTGGAGGGGTACGTATCAGGACTTGATTTACTTGCATTTCTAGAATGCAAAGATGATTTACAATGTGAACTCACCATGCTTTAGGTCCTTCCTCGGCCAGAAGGGAGGAGATGCTGCTGGTTCTAAACAGATTGAAATAGGAACAAAGTTATCTGAAGATTTCCGTAAGTACGGGGGGATGCTTGTAATTCGTTCAGAGTCTGGACAAGTCTTATATGGCGATATCCTAGTATGCAGTCATACATCAGGCCCCATGCTCAGATTCTCTTTCCCGACCAACATCCAAAACTTCGAAAATGCACCCATTAGTACCACTGCACTGACTAGTCCAGCTAGTGGGAAAATTCTGTCTCTAGTTTTTCCTCTATAAAAAAAAACGATTCTCACATCCGATTTATGGATCAAGACACCTTTTTCGTTGAAGAAGGAGTCACCTGGAAAACCCTTGGCGTATCAGAAGAACTTGAAAATTCTTTACTCGCAGCTGGTTTGAGCAGACCTTCGCTGGTACAGGCTGCTGCTATTCCGTCTATTCTATCAGGCAAAGATGTTATAGTGGCGGCAGAAACTGGAAGTGGTAAAACACATGGATATCTGGTACCTATTATTCAGAATCTACGTGGCATGTATGGACTCCTTGAAAATGGTATAAAGAAAGGTAGATCAGGGGCTCGAAAGTTTGCACTTGTTTTGTGCCCAAATGCAATGTTATGTGAGCAGGCAGTTCGCATGGCTAGCAATCTCCATGGTCCTTATGGTGATCCTTTGTTGAAAGTGATGGCAGTCAGTGGGAGTCAGGGGTGGCCTGTTGTTCAACCTGATGTTTTGATTTCAACACCAGGTACTCTGCTTAATTGGCTTTTTGCTTTTGATCCCAGGAGATGGCGCCGCACAACATTTGTTCGAGATGTAAAATATGTGGTATTTGACGAGGCAGAAGTTTGGCAGAAGTTGAAGCCGAGAAAATAATAGAAATTCAAGACCCAACGATTTTGATTATAATTCAAAAAATTGATTTTCAGATTTCAAAATCTAAAATCAATAAAATAATAAAATTTCTTCTCTTTTAAACAAAAATTTGACAAATTTCTTACCCAACATTCACTGAACAATTCAATGGAGTTTTCCAAAAATTTGTACAGCTGGAATCTCCTCCTCACATCCACTACAGCATTACTGGAGCTCTGGTACCACAATAATGGCAGAAGTGTCCTCAGACACATAATTTTATTAATCAGAAAAAAACAATTACATAAATGATTTTGCAAGAGTTTACACCCGAACAACACAAACACTCTTGCAATGAGCTATATATAAGCTCCATGTCCTAACTACCTCTAACTATGGTTCTCTTATTAAATAACAAGTGTCCATTTACAATAAATGCTATTCAAACCAACTAGCTAACTAATCTCCTAAAATAGAGCCTAAGATACGACACATTTGGAGAGTCATATCTAGTTACAACAATATGCTAATTCTAAAAGTCTCCATTAAATAATTAAACATTCTAGAATAATAATTATTAATTTAATATCTTAAATTAATAATTATTTTATTCTAATTTTATAACCTATGATAAAATTGTATTTTTGGATCATCTAACAGTATTGGATTTTTTCCTTCCTCCTTTTCTGCCGAGCTCCCTTCCATTTCTTGTTCTTCTTTGGTATTCTCTTCCTCTTCCTAAAGCCCCTGGAAACTATTTTTCCTGAACTATTGTTCTTCTCACTACTTATTTTTCGGACATCTCTTAAATCCTTTACTTCAGTTAACCACTTTCTGAAAGCTATCTGCTTCTTTCACTGTATTGCTTCTGCTTTTGTTTGTTTCTTTGTTGAGCGGACAATCTCTAAAAAGTTGTCCATGTTCATGGAATTTGTGACATCTGAATGGAATGTGTTCGTAATCTACTGTTTGTACCCATTCTTCATCAAAAAATTCCAATATTATCTCCTCTGGTAGAGCCCCTGATAGGTCCATTTCCACACAAATTTTGGCAAAGGAAGTATATTTTTCCCTTCTAGTGGCTTCAGAGGCTTTCACATAGCATCCTAATTTATTGCCTATGGCCTCTAACAATTCATTTTTCCTGTAATAAAGAGGTAGATACTAGAGTCTTACCCAAACCGGAACTGAAGTAAAAGTTTCCTTTTCTGGAACAAAGTGTTAGGGTTCAAGAGAAATAAATATAACAATCAAGAAATACACATTCAAATTATGTACACCATGATTATCTGGAAAACCCCAATTGGGGGAAAAACCAACCAACAATAGATCTATTATTGTCCTTGGCTAAAACACAGCCAAGCCCGCCAACAACATGAGCTTTCACCGCTCAACCATGGCTACTTACAATGGAGAATACACAAGCCCTTTAAAGGCTTCAACTACGTGTAATACCATGAGCTCAATACCATGAGTCACCAATACTAGGTTCCCAAAACCACAACTGTTAACCATAACTATTGACATAACCTCAACTCCACCATAGGGTCAAGTTTATCTAACAATCCCCCTTTAAACTTGACTTTGGGTTTTCCTTGACCAAATTTGCCAAGTGAGCCAGCCACCACTCACCTCCAGGCCCTACCCAGTCAATGTTAGGGTATTTGATAATCTCACACACTATACTAGTTCAGCATGCTTCATCATACCACCACATGCGTCCCCATATCACCCAAGTGGACGTTCAGACTTTACCAATAATTTACCGGGGTACACATGCCTTACCAGGTCTTACAGTCATATACCTATGTACATGAAAATCTCCACCTTCAACAGAGATTAGATTTGGCATACTCTTCATGCTCTGCTCATGCAGAGCTTCACGCAGAGATGGGGTTTGGTCTTCTTTCATAGAACACACGGCACCTTCACGCAGCAAAGGGTACTCCTCCTCAAATAGTCAACGCAGAGAAGGAAAAACAATCTGTGTGCAGGCCCTGTTCATCCACGCTCCACATGAATGGTTGAGAGCGGATAGGTCATCTCAATCTTAATCCTCGTTTGCGAGGAGCCATAGGAAGCAGCAGCCCAGTATTGTATTTTTTTTATGTGTATGTAATGGCAATGCCAATAGGGGCAACTGCATCATCATGTTCAAATTCTCGGCACATTCAATATTTAACTTCAATCTAGAGACCACCTTCTTAAAAGTTCCTCTGCAGAACTCAATAAAAATATGTTTCGGGCATGCATGGCTTACACGCTCCTCCTCCTCAGCACGCAGCAACTCACGGTCTAACACACAGAAAAACGCGCTCTAGTCTCCTCCTTGCAAACTGTGTCACCTCTAGTTTGATGGTTTTTTTCCACGCAGAACGCAGATCACACCGCAGGGGTTGCCCTCCTCAGGCAGGGCAGACCCCGCACACGCTCACCTCTGGTTCGATGGCTCTGGAGATGAAATTCGTCCGACAGAGATAAAATTCAGCGCTCACAACTTCACCAAAAATGGATAACCATAAAGCAAAAAGATAAAATTCAGCGCTCACAACTTCACCAACAATGGATAACCATAAAGCAAAAAACCCTCATTCGGTCTAAACTTGTAGCTTCGTGTACTGTGGTTTTTGGCTCTTTTAGACTTGTTCGTTTCAAAAAAAAAAACACAACGTCTTTCTCTTCGAGGGCTCCTAGGTAGAGTCACGGGCTCTGATCTTCACGCAGGGTAGAGCTGGGCAAACCTTCGCTCCTCCTCCTTGCATACAGTCTCCGATATCTTCAGGCAACAAACCGCTCGCTTCTGTAGAGAATTCACCAGCAATGAATCTCCCTTCAGAGAATAGACACAGAGCCTCTGAACCAGCACACAGAGACAATAAGTGGCAGAGCGTTTGGCAATAGCTCCACGCAGGCAGATGGCTTTCATTCACGCAGCAAAGCCCACGCACGCCTCTTTTCGCTCCTCACGCCAAGCAGCAGCGTCCTTTCTACCACTCAGCAGCAAGTCTTCCTCTCTTACACGCAGGCAACAACATGAAGTACACGCAGGGCGCAGCGACGGTGGTCTGACAGCCTCTCTTGCACGCAGAGCTCTCTGGTCACGCGTCTCTGGTCACACAACACTCATACAAGTGGTCTTGCACATAGCACAGTCCTCCTTCAAGCTTTGGCAATATGCCACGCTGGTCTTTTAAAAGGCAACACCTCAACTTTCAAAATTTAATTTAAATTTCCAAAAAATATTCTCAGGGCTTGCATTTTCTTCTTGCTCCTCATCGAACCATCACTTAACGGACATTGCTGGTTTGTGCAACGAGCTATTGCTTCAACCAGCGCCACCACTTCGTGGATGGGAACATTTCGAACAACTATCCCAGGCTCTTGCCAACCAGAGCTTTGATACCACTTGTTAGGGTTCAAGAGAAATAAATATAACAATCAATAAATACACATTCAAATTATGTACACCATGATTATCTGGAAAACCCCAATTGGGGGAAAAACCAACCAACAATAGATCTATTATTGTCCTTGGCTAAAACACAGCCAAGCTCGCCAACAACATGAGCTTTCACCGCTCAACCATGGCTACTTACAATGGAGAATACACAAACCCTTTAAAGGCTTCAACTACATGTAATACCGTGAGCTCAATACCATGAGTCACCAAAACTAGGTGCCCAAAACCACAACTGTTAACCATAACTGTTGACATAACCTCAACTCCACCACAGGGTCAAGTTTATCTAACACAAAGTTCATAATCCAAGGTCTCCTGTAGAGTCCTGTAGCAGCATAAAAGTAGGGCCCTCCTTCAAATATTATGTCCTTGTCTTCAATATTTGTCAACACCACCGTAAAGAAACCCTTAGACCCAAGGTGAAGATCTATGCTCCCTATAGGTTTCCAGTGGTATCTGATCCATGATTGTATAGCTTTCTTAGTGGGCCATAGTCCCATAAACTTGCAAATGATGGCATATGTCCCCATATGTTCCCTGTACGCCTACAGCTCCGGATTATTTAAAATCACCCTGCGAGTTATATCAGATTTGGGTTTGTAGAGTCCCTTGTGCTTCTTGTCTTTAGTTTCCTATTGTTTGTCCTCAACCTCCTTGTCTTTTGTGCGATATTGATGTTTTTATGTGGGTTCTTCTATTCCTGCTTCCGTGCTCTTCTTTCCTTCCACCCTCATTTCCCTAACATCTTCTAGAGGCTTCTTCCCCCTACTGGCCAGGGCCTCCTTATAGAAGGGAGTGGAGCCCCCTCCTCGTCCACCCTTCATGGGTATTCGGATGACCCCTGCGCGTGTTGAGCTTTGATCGTTCGTCCCTGCTCCCACGCCCTTCGCCCTCGAAGCATCTTGCAAACAAAGGTGTTATTCTTACTAAAGAAATTACAATAATTTACTTGATAAATGTTATGTGCATTATTCAATATTCACAATGCATTATTCACTATTAAGGCTAATGATAAATGTGTCATAGGTAAATGATTTGATCTTTTTGAAGCATAAGATATGTGATTTCTCAATCGATAGTTTTCATAAATTTATATTCTTATATCAACTAATGGTTGTAACTGCAATCATATCATATTGAAAATCAGCAAGGTACAAAGTCAATTATTCATTGTTTACATATAAAATGCACTAATATAAGTGCATAAATGTGATATGTAATTTTTGAGATAAAAAAATATGTTTTAAATAATTTTGCATTTCTTAAAAAAACATATACATGATGATAATTATTGATAAGTGGATTATCAAGGTTTGATTAGACACTATCATGGATGAATTATGTCATTGAACTTCTTGAACTGTAAGGCATCTAATTTCATTATTTAAAGTCATTTTTTTTATAAATTTGTATTTTAAATAAATTGAAATCATATCGCTTGAGCTAGAATTATATTATTGACTTGTACTTAGTTATGTCCATCAATATGAGTATACTATGATGCATTTTTTCGAAAATTACATCTTTTAATTTCTTGATAATAATTATTAAGTGGACTATTTAAGCTTAATGGTTGATGGCTCATAAGTGAATACTACTCGTTAAATTGTAGGGCATTCAATTATTGACCCATATCTTTTTTCATATATTCTTAAATCAACTATTTGTATATGCAATCATCTCATCTCATTTAATTTAATAAGGAATCCATTTATTGACTTTTATTTGTCTATCATGGAATTTATTAAGATTGTATTAATCTCATATTGTATTGCTTTGAAACAAAAGTCCATGAAAAACAAAATTCTCTTCTTCATAAAACATGGAATAATTAATTAACAATGTGTTAAGTGGACCATCTAGACTCATTAAAGAGTTGGGTAAAAAACGGTTGTATTTAAACTTTTTACACCATAAGACATTGATTTTCTAATCCATATTAGCATTTTTTCATTTTCATTTCTTGAATATTTTATTTGTGGTTTAAATAATTTCATAGAATCCAATATGAGTTGAAGAATTCTATTTGGCTATATGCATTGATAGAAGTTCATAAATGTGATGCATTTTCTAAATGTAACTCTTAATGTAATTAAATATATATATTTTACAAAACAAATTATAATTAATTGATAATGAGTTTTAAGTGGTCTATATAAAGCCATATATCTAAGTGTGTAAATGTGACACCTTTTTTTAAAATAAAACTCCATGTAATATAAAATGTTATTCCTAACAACACATGGAATAATTAATTGGTAATGAATGTTAAGTAGATTGTTAAAGTTATTTCAAGGTACAAGTCATAAATAAATGCATTTAAACTTTATGCAACATATGGCATTTGATTTTCCCACCTTTATTAACATTTTGTAAATTTCAATTCTTAAATAAATTATTTGTAATTGAAATAATCTCATAGAAACCAACAAGACGAGCATGTATTAAATTATATTTAGTATGTATGTATGTATAAATGGAATTTATTTTTGAAATAAAGATCTCAATGTAAGTAAAAATATATATTTTTAGAAAATTAATAATTTAAAATCAATTATTTATGAGTTCTAACTAGTTTATTCTATTTTGAATTGACAATTTTTTCTAACTATGCATTATTAAATCAATTATTCCTATATGCAATCATGTCATATAAGTCAATAAATCATTAATTGATTTTTATTTAACTATCATGTAGTTTAATATGAATGTATAAATGTGAAATTGCTATTTCTAGAATAAAAAACCATGTAAAGAAAATGAATTTTCTAATAAAAAATGGATTAATGACTTCACCATAAGCATTAAGTAGACTATTTAAGCTCATTCAAGAGATGGGCCATAAATGGATGCCTTTAAACTTTTTTTACCATATGACATGCTTTTCCCATCAATATTAACATTTTGTAGATTTCGACTCTTAAATAAACTATTGGTACTTAAAATAATCTCATAGAATCCAACAAGACTTAGAAGTTATTTATTGAATTTCATTTAGTTATATGTATTCATATAAGTTTATAATTGTAATTTATTTTTGAAACACAGCTATTAATGTAAGTAAAGATATATCATATACAAAACTAATTTGAAATAATTAATAATAAACTTTAAGTGGTTTATTCTGAGTACATGAAAAATCAAGTGTCATAGATGAATGCCTTTTAATACATATTTAATCTTCAAAATCAATATCTTAATGATAATTTATTTGTATTTACATTAAGTATTTAATAATTAAAGAACACGGGGAATTATATAAATTTCAACTAAAATACACGAGTTATGTTTAACACTTATTTCTTCCCTATTAAAAATGCTTATCATTTTCTCTTCTTAGTGAAAGTAATGATCAATCATGGCTTTCCATACAGTTGGTTGACACTAAATTTACATAGAGACTATTATTGGTTTTGACAATGTTGACAAGGAGAGATCAATATCCACACTACCTTCAATTGTGCTAATATTTGAAAGCCCTTGCCTTCACTACTTACAAGAAGTCACCACTAAAGTTTCTTGTTTACTTCAATCTGTGACATTGTCCATAATAATGAAATGACTTGAATACCCATTTAAGAACTCTCATTTGATGTACTTGGATTTGAGTGGAGATAGATCAATGGTGCCTAACCTTCTCGAAATACCTAGATCAACAATGTATAACTTTTATAGTGGATGTTTGCATGCTATGAAGATGAACAATAACCCCCTCATTAGTGCTTCATAAAGGCACATAGGGATCGTAGGAAATTGAGCACAAGAACATCTTACTAAGGTTTTAGTAGACTAGTTTCAAAGAAATGCAAGGGGCACTTATTGTTGTCATTTACAATAAGATCTTCACTCACCATCATTCAATCAACAAATCCCCGGTAGGTTGGGGGAAAGGGGGTTAGAGTTGCCATACTAATATGATCTAGCTTAAATCAATTTATTCTAAGAGTTTGATTTCACACTCCTTTTGTGTATTGATACTATTGTACATAACAACCCCATGTTTGACCTGTTCATGATCTCTAATTTCTTCGAAATTACTAAAATTATTTTAATGTTGAATCAAGTTAATATGACGATTTAAAAATGTGCTATTCTTACTAAAGAAATTATAATAATTTACTTGATAAACGTTACGTGCAATATTCACTATTCACAATGCATACTTCACTAGTAATGCTAATGAGAAATGTGTCATAAGTAAATGATTTGATATTTTTGAAGCATAAGATATATGATTTCTCAATCGTTAGTTTTCATAAATTTATATGCTTGAATCAATTAATGGTTGTAACTGCAATCATATCATATTGAAAATCAACAAGGTACAAAGTGAGTTATACATTGTTTACATATAAAATTCACTAATATGAGTGCATAAATGTGATATGTAATTTTTGGCGTAAAAATGTATTCTAAATAATTTTACATTTCTTAAAAAAACATATATATGATGATAATAATTGATAAGTGGATTATCAGGGTTTGATTAGACACAATCATGGATGAATTATGTCATTGAACTTTTTGAATTGTAAGGCATCTAATTTGATTATTTAAAGTCATTTTTTCGTAAATTTGTATTTTAGATAAACTGAAATCATCACTTGAGCTAGAATTATATTATTGACTTGTACTTAGTTATGTCCATTAATATGAGTATATAAATGTGATTTATAATATCCATATATTATGATGCATTTTTTTGAAAAATAAGTCTTTTAATTTCTTGATAACAAGTATTAAGTGGACTATTTAGGCTAATGGGTGATGGCTCATAAGTGAATACTACTCATTAAATTGTGGTGCATTCAATTTTTAATGCATAATTTTTTTTTTCATGTATTCTTAAAACAACTATTTGTATATGCAATCATCTCATCTCATTTAATTTAATAAGGAATCCATTTATTGAATTTTACTTGTATATCACGTAATTTATTAAGACTGTATTAATCTCATATTGTATTGTTTTGAAACAAACTCTATGTAAAACAAAATTCTCTTCTTAATAAAACATGGAATAATTAGTTAACAAATTATGTGTTAAGTGGACCATCTAGACTCATTAAAGAGATAGGTGAAAAATGGCTATATTTAAACTTTTTGCACCATAGGACATTGGTTTTCCAATCCATATTAGCATTTTGTCATTTTCAATTCTTAAATAGTTTATTTGTGGTTTAAATAATTTCATTATTAGAATCTAATATGACTTGAAGACAAAATCACTACTGATACTGGACATGAATGGGAAGTTATTTATTGAATTTCATTTAGTTATACGTATTCATATAAGTTTATAAATGTAATTTATTTTTGATTTCACACTCCTATTGTGTATTGATGCTATTGTACATAACAACCCCATGTTTGACATATTCACAATTTCTAATTGGTTTGGGATTACTAAAATTATTTTAATGTTGAATCAAGTTAATATGGCAATTTACAAAAGAATGATTGGTGTTGAAGGCCTTGTAATAAAAAACTTCCAAATTTAATGAAATATGTGTTATATCCAAGATGGGACCCAACAAACAAATATTTGGGCAAATATCTCATTATACAAAGTAGCATTTGAAAATTCCCCTATACCATCAGATTGAACCAGATATCCATATTAATCTAGTTCTGTATAGGAGCATTTGTAGTCAAAATTCTTGGACCCCAAAATAATCCTGGACCCATATACCTTATGGTCACAATTCTAATCAAAGTAAGAGTTTATTTTATTTTATTAAAGTTTGACACAATTACCAAAATATAGGCATACATACATCCAACCTAAGAAAATTTATAAACCTTGTAATACAACAATTCTTTAGAAATGCATCCAACACGGAAAGTGATCTAGCTCTATGTAAAAGTTGTAAAAATCTCTAGATATTGAATACAAACTAGATGATCCCCATGTGCAAAACCAAAACAAGAGAAAAGAAAAGGATTTATGTGACTGTAGCGTCAGTATATCATCTACCGAAGTGTATTATTTGAACATAGCATGATTAATTTAATTTTTAAATATTTACGTTAAAATATAATAGTAATAATATTTCTTTATCTAACAATGGAAATGGAAAGTGTATATTGTTAATATGAGGCACCAGAGGTGCGGTATAGTGCCAAGGAGTCTCTCACAAAGTCAACGTGGATTTTGGAATTGTTGGTGTATGGAAAGCAAGGCAGGAATGTCTCAAAATCTCACCCCAAGCCTGTGGTAGGTAATAGACACAAGAGCACCTATACCACCATGCGAGGAATTCCCTACAAGAATGTAGGGAAGGCCCACGAGATGGGAATACATCAATAAAGCTATCACCCAAGCTTGAGACCAGTAATGCCATGGAACACGTTCAAGTCACACTGGAAGAGTGATGAAATATTGATGTAGATACAGGAGTCAACCATAAATCTGAGATAGACCTATGGATGAGAAGACCAGCTCGAGGATGCTTGTGTAGAAACAAAGCCTATCTTTGGGGAGATTGCAGAGATCCTTATCTAAGACATCGCATGAGGTAGAGATGAAGCCCCATGTCAGAGTCATGGTGGAAATGAAAGGAAATGATTCATTGCAATACCAATGAGAAAAGACATAATTTTATAGAAATTATTTGGATAAATTTACCCTTTGAATATCAAAACCCTAGGTGGGAAGGGTCCTATTGGTGGAGCTAGATTTTACATTCATGCGATCCAACGAGCAAATAATTATGTGGCTAAAAAAGTCTTGCAAGGGTTAGATTCCATAAATTATTTTAATTAATAACCAAGAATTATGTCGCTTGATGCACCTGCGATTGTCAATAGATAAAGCCCATAACGACAAACTAATGTTAGAGAACTATTGTTTAGGTCGGACCCTAGAATCTTGTAACTAATCATGAATTTGGAATTAAATTAGAGCACTGGGGTCTCAGATCTAGGAAACGAAATCCTGAAAGGTCAAAAGTCCTAGGCTTCTCAAACACCAAAATCACATAAATAAATGTGAAGTTAATTTAATTGGAGAGTCAGGAACTTAGATTGAGCACTTCCACGGGGACAGTTGATAATATATTATTGTCCAGAGGTGAAATCAACATGACTTGTGGATAAAAATGTGGCAAGTAGTTTTGGGTTTTTCAGGTAGTCAAAGGCCCATATGCCAGTGACACATGGACCTCTCATAGGTCAATATGTGCCAAGGATGACATCATCATGATGTCAGCCTAGCACTCTGGAATTTTGGAGGTTGGAATCATATAACATAGTATTAATTAATTTTTTTAGAGTAGCGAGCACTAGCAATCATTAATTAATGGCACACAGGATGATGAAAAATTTCTCTGTCATTCAAGATAGCTGACCCAGAAGCCTGGAGGGCCTAAAATCCTGATATCCCATAATCAATTTAAAATTAATTTTTGAGCATTTTTCAAGAACGCAAGAATGTGGGATTATAAGCTTAAACTGTTATGACTACGTTTAAGCAGTAATCTGACTACAATTCTGAGATTTTGTTTGAGATTTTTATCTCGATGGGTGGAGCAAAGCATCAAGTTACAACGTGTCGAAAAAGGAGACAAAATAAAAATAAGATGTATACTACAGTCAGGTATGTTACATATCGGTATCAAAGTGGTACCTATCAGAGTGGTTTGGTACCCCATTTCTGCAATGTTAAAGGAGAGGTTGGGTATGGTACAAAAAGGAGAAGGTATAAAGGAACTTAAGCTACATTTCCTCACCATACTAGAATAAAATTGAATTTGATTACTTAAAAATGATGAATGAATTTATAATAAAAGAATAATTAAGCCATCAATAGTTTATTTAGAAGATAGAACAATGTAAATCATAATCACTAAGAAAAAAGAGAGATCATATTTCAGAGGAAAGGGCTTCTAACCCCCATAATTTCATGCGAGGACCAAAATTTTTCAAGGGATAATTATAGTAGAAATTTCATTACCCCATTCAAACCTATCCCAAATCCCACATAATAAAAAATATTGAAAATGGAAAGTGAAATTTTACTAGGGAATCCCTAAAATACTAGGACTGTGGAGAACGTCATCTAGCCTCAAATTGTGCAAATAGAAAGGGGAATGATAGAGCAACCATACATCATATCCAAGAAGAATCCATGCTGAAAGATGTAGCCCAAAAGTTTCAAAGCATCAATGTAGCCATAGATGCCTGATAGGCAGAGCATTAACCCTTAATGGTCAAAATAGGTTGTGAGATAAATGCTTAAACTATTATAGTCATTATAGACATAATTTCTATTCAAAGTTATGTGTCAACTAAGTTAATAGAATATTTTCAATTAATCAAAACAAAACATATAAAAACATGGTTAGTGCATCTAGCTAATGGGACATAAAGCAAGGTCACAAAATTTCTCTTAGATTATGTATTAGAAATGAATGGATTACGAATTATTCGAAATTTGAATGTCCTACAATTGTGATCATAAATGCTTTTATCAACATGGATTGGATGGACAAGGACAGAGTGATTTTAAATTGTATAGATATGACCTTTAATTGCAACGATGATGACAGGAATGCACGAAAAATCAAGGGAATACACAGACCCATAATTTTAAGAAAAAAGTATTTTATGCAAATGAAGTCGTGTGCTAGGAAAGGCTATAAAATTAATGTTGTTTAGTTGATTAATACAACATGAAATGGATGCATCCATGGTACTAGAGCCTAGGAAGCAACCCGACATTGTTGCTTCCCTCCTTTAGTCATCATCCAAGGCATGAGGCTATTATTTCCCTACCCTGACAATGGTTAAGCCCTTGATACCCATCAATACCGTTCTACTAATCCTAGTGACATCCATATCCAACTCTTATGGCAATGATTCCCTAGCAAGATTTTGTGGATTAATTTCTAGGAGACCGTCATCGTGCTTAAGCCCAAGGATACTCAAATGGCCATTTCTTACCCTCATGGCCCATTCTTAGTGCAAAAATCATCCTAATGATATACATATCTAATTGTCATGCCAAAAAATTTAGATGCATTGTTCATGGAAATTAAGCCCAAGAAGCTTTTTTTGGAGCATATAGCCCAAGGAGTTTCCTCTCCTTACCATGGCAATTGAGACCAAAAATGCTTTTCATATTTAGGCCTTTTTACTTCCTTCCACAATCTTGTTTAGGCTACGTAAGTACACTTTATTGACCAATACCTTATCACATTTATTTATAAAAAAGTTTTCAAACTTACATGAAATAAAGTCAATATATTGTAAATATTAAGAAAACTTGACATTAAAAAGATTTATAAGTATTAAAAATGGTAGAAATAATATTGAGTAAAAATCAAAACATCTATTCAAAACAATAGCTATTTTTATTGAAAAATGTACGGATAAAAGAGCACATATGTGTGGTTAGATATTTGAACAATTTACAATATATAATGATATTTGAAAATATTATAATAAGGGAAAATTTTATTTGATTAATAAAATAATTGTTTTACAAAAAGTGCCTAGCCGACCACACATACGTATGCATTCAAGAGAGCTAGGGATCCATAACATCTCCCCACACATATATTTATGCACACCTTACATTACAAATCATAACAAAAAGAAGTTCTTCATTCCAGAGCGAAAGAAATAATAATGGTTAAGAATACAGATTGTCAGTATAAAAAAAATAGTATACGTCCACGTTCCCGGTTGAAGGAACTTCAAAATCATCGCCTGCAATTGCAATGGAAATGGAAATGGAAACAGAAAGGCAACAGGATGCGAAGGTATGTAATGATCATGTTGTGAGAGTGAAGAGCTTCGATGGCGGAATATTCGATGTCCCAGAAGCAGCGGTGTTTCAGTCGGTGATAATAAAGAACGTAATGGAGGAGTTCGGCTCTGAAAATCCCATTCCTCTACCGTCTGTGTCCAGCGACATTTTAGAAAAGATTATCAAGTATTGCACATACCATGTTCATCATCCCCTACGTACCCGGAAATTTAAAGATGACGTTGACCCATGTTATGTGGAATTCGTGAAAGTGGATCTTCCCACTCCGAATCAACTTGCACTGGCAGCCCAGCATCTGGATATCGCGACTCTTCTTGACTTGGTATGCCAAAAACTATAGCGGATACAGTTGTTGCGGAGTACACATCAGAAAATGTACGAGAGATGCTGAACATTGAAAATGACCTTACTCCTGAAGAGGTGGAGGCCATCAATAGTCAAGATCCTTGGGCTTTTCGATGACTGAACTCACTCATTGAAATTTATTATTAAACAAATCAATGACTACCTTCTATTTCTTATTCTGCACATTTTGTAATTATGAAAAGCCTCTCAAACCACTAGATTGAGCTACATGTCCATAACGTGATTTTTTTATAGGAGTTTCTCTTTTCAAGCTTCTCAAACCACCCAATTATCCAAGAACAAGCTCAAATACCTTATGGAACCCATCATGAGCAATGTAAGTGATTTTTTTATTTTATTAAAATCTCACATGATTAGGAAAATCTTAGCATTTAGAAATTTGACCTCAAAATTTATGTAAATAACTAGATACAATAATTCTTTGAAATACATCCAACACCAAGAGAGATCTAGCGCTAAGGAAAGTTTGTGAAAGTGTTCTGATATTGAAGGAAAACTAAAGGAGCTACCTATGTTAACATCCCTTGTTCAGTCGCACCCATACTCTATCTCCCACCTTCAACAATTTGTCTATCATATCCTAATCATGCCTGAACTTATAGTCTTCCTATGACTTCTACAATGTCTATTGTACATGTATATGGATTTGTTGATCTTCTCTACAAACTTTGAGCCCTCAAGGAATACCATATAATATCCTCCCTTACTCCTTGATACCCACATGCAATATCCAAAGGTTAAGGTACTAAATATCAAAAACAAGTTTCAAATTGATTAGTAGAAGAATGAACTACCACATTACAATATTGCTATATATATACCACATTTCCTCCTATGTCTCTGAATGCTTATGATTATATTTTTTTAAAATTTGAACTAAGCTAATATTGACTATTTCTATCTACCTATATATATATATATATATATATATATATATATATATATATATAATGTTGTAGAGCTATTTAACATGGTTCCCATCTTCTCCCACTATTTAGTTTAAGATTCACTAAGAAATCTTATTTTCCCTTTTGAAATTATGCTTCTCAGTATGCCAAAGTGCACCCAATGTTTTAGAAAGAACATGTTTGTTACTTCTTTCATATTGAGGGTATTTTTATAAAGCAACAAAACACATCTTGTTAAACTTATCAATAACCATGAACATGTAGTCATGCCCCTTCCCAATTTTTGGTAAACTTCCCATAAATTCCATGGAAAGGCTTTCCCACAAATGAGTGGGTGTAGGTAAGGGATGATATCAACCATGTTTCCTATTACTAGGTTTGTTGATACAACAATGCATGCATCCTCTCATGAGCATAGCTACATGTTGTTGCATCTTGGGCCAATACACAAACATCTTCAAGTTAGCCATTATCTTCCCGACACCAAGTTCATTGCAACCTTGGAGGTTTGAGCCTCTCTACTAAGCTGCAAACACTCATCTTTAGCAATAGATATCTTATATAACCTGTAGAGTAACCCATCTTGGAGATGGTAGTCAGCAATTTTGTTGCCATCATGAATATGACACTTACTTTGTAACCACTAAAACACCTCCTCAAAGTCTTAATCCTCCAAATATGCTTTTTTGTACGCATCATGGGGGAATTGTTCCTCGTGCATTAAAGTGCTCAATATTGTGATATTTGAGGTGGGTGGCCTCGAAATAATTTCAACAAACTTTATTATACCCCTCTTCTTATACTTAATCACTAAAGGAAACTAATATATAAATTATTAATAAGAAACAATTTGTTAGAAAGTGATGGCTTTCATATAGCTGAAATTTGTTTATTGAACATTTCATTATTATTTTTTTCGAAATGTTACTCACTAGTGCTACTAGGCACAATTGTGTTGTTCCTAGTGTTTTTTTTGTTAATACTATCACATTTTTCATCTTCATAGTCACTAGATTATTTGTTATTAAAATGTTAATAACTAATTATTTTTTTCAAATATTTTGTAAAACATGGTCATCAAAAGGAAAGTAAAAAAAATTCATAAAAATTACATAATTATTTATAAAATTATGTAATTAATTGTTAAATATTTGGTTGTCAAAGGAAACCTATTCAAAAATTACCATAACTATTTACAAAATTATGTAATTAATTGTTGATAATATCTTTGGTTATTAATGTTAATGGGTAATTATTAATTGTTGATAATATATTTGGTCATTAATGTTAATGGGTAATTATTAGAATTTTAGCTAGTGGGTGTTATTTTTGTTCTATCGAGGCTTTTTTTTGAGATAAGTTAACATTGTTTTAAAATTATGAATTCATTAGTTTATATATATATATATATATATATATATTAATTTTGAGAATTTTAAAATTAAATTAAAATACATTCTTTAAAATATCATTCCATCTTATTATTTTAAAAATTCAAAGTTAATGATCTTAAAATATTGATCATATATCTAAATTACTATAGTTATTATTCAAATAATTATATGTATACATATAATTAGATTTATGAAGATTTACAAAAATCTTCGCATTTAAACATTTGACCTCAAAACTTTGTGTAAACCACTAGATACAATAATGCTTAGAGATACGTCCAACACCGAGAGAGATCTGACCCTAAGGAAAGTTTGTTAAATTGTTCAAATATTGAAGGAAAACTAAAGGTCTACCTATGTTAACATCCCTTGTTCAGCTGTAGGGATACTCTATCTCCCACCTTCAACGATTCGTCTATTATATGCTAATCATGCCTAAACTTATAGTCTTCCTATGACTTCTATAATGTCTATTGTACATGTATATAGATCTACTCGATCTTCTCTACAAACTTTTTAGCCCTCAAGGAATCCCATATAATATCCTCCCTCACTCCTTGCTACCCACATGTAATATCCAAAGGTGAAGTTACTAAATATTGAAAACAAGTTTCAAATTTACTAGTACAAGAATGGACAACTCCATTACAATATTGCTATATATATACTAGATTTCCTCCTAGGTCTGTGAATGCTTATGATTATAATTTCTTAAAATTTGAACCAAATTAATGTTGACTACTTCTATCTACCCTTATATATATAGATGTAATGTTGTAGATCTCTTTAACTTTGTGTTAATCTTCTCGCACTATTTAGTCTAAAATTCACTGAGAAATCTTATTTTCCTTTTTGAAATGATGCTTCTCGGTATCCCAAAGTTTACCCAATGTTTTACAAAGAACATGTTTGTTACTTCTTTCATATTGATGGTATTTTTATAAGGCAACAAAATACCCATCTTGTTAAACCTATCAATAACCATGAACATGTAGTCATGCCCCTTCCCAATTTTTTGTAAACTTCCCATCAATTCCATGGAAAGGCTTTCCCATAGATGAGTGGGTGCAGGTAAGGGATGCTATCAATCATGTTTCCTATTACTAGGTTTGTTGATACAACAATGCATGCATCCTCTCATGAGCATAGCTACTCGTTGTTGCATCTTGGGCCAATACACAAACTTCTGCAAGTTAATCATTGTCTTCCCTACACCAAGTGCATTGCAACTTTGGAGGTTTGAGCCTCTCTAATAAGTTGCAATCACTCACCTTTAGCAACACATAGCTTATCTAGCCTATAGAGTAACCTATCGTGGAGATGGTACTTTACAATTTTGTCTCCATCATGAATATTACTCTTACTCTGTAACCACTAAAACACCTCCTCAAAGTCTTGATCCTTTGAATATGCTTTTCTGTATGCATCACGAGGGAATTGTTCCTTGTGCATTAAAGTGATCAATATTTTGATATTTGATGTGGGTGGCCTTGAAATAATTTCAACGAACTTTTTTGTACCACTCTTCTTGTACTTAATCACTAAAAGAAACTAGTATATAAATTATTAATACGAAACAATTTGTTAGAAAGTGATGGCTTTTATATCGCCGATTTTTTTTAATTGAACATTTCATTATAATTTTTTTGGAAATGTTACTCACTAATGCTACTAGGAAAAATTGTGTTGTAAGTGTTTATTTTTGTTAATAATATCGTATTGTTCATCTTCATAGTCACTAGATTAATTGTTATTAAAATGTTAATAACAAATTATTATTTTTCAAATATTTTATAAAACATGGTCATCAAAGGAAACTTAATAAAAAAAATCCATAAAAATTACATAATTATTTATAAAATTATGTAATTAATTGTTAAAAATATATTTGGTTTTCAAAGGAAACCTATTCAAAAAATACCATAACTATTTATAAAATTATGCAAATAATTGTTAATAATATATTTGCTTATTAATGTTAATGGGTAATTATCAATCAAAACTCATCGAGGGATTCCAGAAGCAATCCACCTGTTGAAGTCTCGATATTTCCCTCCCTACAACAATATAAGGGAGACCACTTTGTCTGGACTTTAAAGAAACTCATTTTCCATTGAAATGGTGGTTTGAACTAATTAAACTAGGTCGAGCTACCTGTTCCATATTGCTATCAGATTAATATGTGCCTTTAGTTACGAATAGGTAGGGACATCATATTGATTCTTGTTGCTAATTAAGCAAGAGAATGACCCTTAAGCTATTTTAACAGAAAATCCAAAACACTCTAAAGTTTTTCCTCTTAAAAAGAGGACTTCTAAAATGCCAAAGGTATGATGCAAGATCTAATCTAAGATGAAATTAATCTAACCTATCTCAGTTGAAGGAAAGGGAAATATTTCTCTCAATCGAGAGCCAATTAACTTAATAGGGAAAATAATCTTTAAATAATTGGAATTAATATGGAAGAATTAGATCGAGGACATATCTCACAAGATCTGATTCCTCATTAACATAAATACTAAAAATTAAACACTTAGTAAATAGTTACATAAGAGTTTATTGAAAATATATCTAATTCCTTATTTATCATATGCATAAGAACTAGCAAGAGTATGTTATTAGAGGTTAACATTCACATACTAGAAACATTAGGTCTTTTAAAAAGTCTGTAAACATAATACTGATAGGATCTTTTTCTTATGTGGAACTTATGATGAAAGTATGTATGTGGGGTTTGGATTCATTGTAAATGATGGATAAATATTTAGCATAATGTATGTACATGTACAAAGTGTTTGTTTTTGTTCATTGAGCTATCCAATTTACTTGAAGTCGTCGATTTTTTTTTCAAATGAATTCTATATTTTTTTAATTTTCTCATGTTTTCTTTCTTATTAACAATAAGCATCATCATGGATAAATATTAGTTCTTTAAGAATTCAATTTATTGAGCACAGTCGTGCATATTTCTTTATTCAATATATTGTTGTACACATGGTATCAAAATTTTCCATCTTTGTTGTCCACATATGTTGTCTCGTATAACAATACTTATTAACATCCATTAAAAAGACACTTAATCCAATATTGCACAATAGTAATAAGTATTTAATCCTCTAAATATTCGTTATTTCTAGTTTACAAATTTCTTTCTTGTAGTTGTGTGTGTTATGATACAAATTAGGGTTTTTGATTTGTCCTCTACGCATCTTTCATTGAACAAAATCAAAGAGCTTAAAATTATATCTATTTATGAGGAATAAGGTCCCCATTGCATCGAAAATGTGTCAAGTTTTGCAAGAAATAAGTGTGTCAGGTCATTCCAAAATCAAATTTTGTTCGGCTTTACATAACAATGGGAACAATTGTCAAGTCAATTCATCATCAAAGATAGATGAATACATGTTCACATCATATTTATTTGTGAATATCTTTGCACACTTTACTATTTTTACCTATTATTGGTGGTTATATGATACTTGAAATTTGACTAAGAAAACAATGGAGATTCTGATACGTTCCTCATAAAATATGATGGAATTTTTTTGTAACACCATGTTATAGTTATTAAAAAAGGGTCAAATCTATGCTAACTCATGTTGTTAGATTTTTATTCAAAATAGAAAAAATGCAAGATTACAATGACTTTTCGCCATGGAGGAAAATTCACTACCTCGGTAGACAACATCTATTATTGTATATCATCAGTTTCTAGTTGTTGGGACACGTATATAAATGATATTGAAGTAGGAGAAGAGTGCAAAGTAAATGAACGAGATGCTTTTGGAGTTTCAAAAATTTTCCCCATTACTTTCTCTAAATGTTTGCTTTAATATATTTTATTGCAATTTATTTAGGGTTCCTTGTGTAACGTTTTCACACAATTAATAGTAACATTAATATTTGTGAAGAAAATGAAGAATTGTAAAGTTAAATAGGATTTGAAAATGTTATTCATTGACAAAGAGTTTTTTACTGCAAAGAGAAAATGGGTGTCATGTGAAGGAAAGAAGCTATTTGCAGTGATACAATTAACTCACTTCTTGGAATTTAGATGGTTACTCTACTTACTGCAATTGAACAAGCGTTTAGAATTTTCTGTTGCAAATAGTTTTTTGATGCAAGAAGAAGGTAAGATTGACATTCTGCGAGAATTCGTTTCTCCAACTTGCAAGGTTCCTTCCAATATTTCTCTTGTAGATATTTCTTTATTTACAAAACTGTTTAGGGATTTCTATTGGTTGATTTCCCCACACAACACTTCTTTCCAAAAAGAGAGCCAAGAGGGTAATGATGAACTGAAGGTGGGAAGAAGGAGAGAAAATTATGGAAATCTAAAAAAACTATTATTACTAAAGCATTTCATAATTGGTTGGTGAGTGGAGTCCAATTGAGGCTTGAGTTCTCAGACTAGAAAATGTTGACCAAGTTTGGTAGGAATCAGGAGGTTTGAAAGAATTAGTTTAGACTTATCACCATTGTGGAACTATACCAGGTGTCAAGTAGGCTTAGGGGGAGACGCAGTGATCAGACTGGTCTCGTTGGTTGGGAGGAACATTTTTCTCCCAATTATTTTATGGTCGCTAAATAATCAGAGTCGAATAAAGGAAAAAAATGATTATTGTTAGTTTATTTCTTTGCATTAACCATTTAACATATCTCTATCTAGTTAAAGAGCATCAATAATAGTATGTGATTAAGAGACTAAAACTGGATGAATTGGAGTGATTGTAGTTGGATATATGTCATGAGAAATAAAGAAAGAATGAGGTTCATCTCTTTATTCTCTTATTAAAGGGCTTAGGTTTAGTTCCCAGGTCGAGTCAACTGAGTCGAGAGCCTCGGTGCAGTCCCTATTTCCTCAGAAAGTAAAGAAGAACAAGTGAAATGTGAATTAACTATGTGCTCTAAAATAAATTCAGAATGGTCGTGAATTTGGTGGAAGCCTAGAATCAGAATCAAGTAACTGAATGCGAATGAAAAGACTGCATTGTAACCCTTACAACATGGGTTTTAGACATACTCATTAGAGGAAATTTGAGCTGAAAACTTCCCACGAAGTTTTCATGTAATCTCCATGTCATAATATGTAAACCAATCAAAATACTTTGAATTTAAGGAGAGGTACATGTAAATATTTTGGAGGAAAAGGAAGAAAAAGTATTTTTTTAATTGTATTTTTGGCTTATATCCTTATAGGTTTACTCAAACTTCAAGTGTAGGCACTCATTGGATTCATGATTAAGTTCCACATCCAACAAGTACCCATTATGCATACATTTGATAATGCCCAATGATGGTGGTAAAACCTATCTATGGTTTTGTGCATGGGTTTTGCACATGGTTTTGGGCTTGATGGTTTTCTGCCCATGGTATTATTTAGATGCAGTCAAGGGAACTATGATTATGTTCTAATACAGGGTTAATGACAAACATTTCGTTAAACATTTCATGTACATGTAATCTATAGGCTTCATCAGGCATTATCGCAATCCACCAAGGTATTTGTAGGCCCAAGCCCTCATATATACAACCAAGATTTACCGCAATCCTACTAATGGATTCCTAGGTCCAAACAAGAAACATTCACTATGAGGCTTTACCACAATCCCACCATATACTAGTCCAAGGATCACTAGGCCTATACAAGCATGAATGCCTCCAAATCTCTCCACCTAAAAAATGAGGAATTTATTTGTCTGCACCTCGAGGATTTTTTGTATATCCCACTATTCACTAGTCGAGGATCCTAGGCCCAACGAGGCTCCACTCTCTATGCTTTACCGTATATCCTGCCATTCACAGGTCAAGGATTTCTAGACTTAACAAGGGTATACATAATCAGGCTTTACCACAATCCCACATTCACTGGTCCAATGATTCCTAGACCTTGTGTTTATCCCTTGAGACCACCCCACTCAGTTTCGAAACCATGTGACAATCCAGCTCAACCAAATAAGAGAAACCCCATCACACCATGACGATCCTGAAATGGAAAGGCAAGGCTGAATATCCAGTGTCACACCTGGAAAAACCCATGCCAATAACAAAAAGAGAACCAAAAACACACATGCATGTATCATGCATTTCAAAAATATCAAGGAAATCATATATGCAACTCGATACCTGCAAGTAATCTCTCTATAGCCACTTGAATCCCCCTCTTGCTTGCTTAATCATTCCTTCATCTTGCTTTATTGTCCTTCCTTTGACTTCTTTCCCCAATGCTAGAATGCTCCAAGAATACTCAAGTGCCCAATAGATGGGAGAGAGAGGGAGCTAAAAGACTGAACTGACAAAAGGTTGTGAACTGATCCTCATAAGCCTTTTTATTAGTGAGGCCTCTATTTTCTCCATCTTCCATTAGTTTTCTTCATTTTTCTCTTCACAAGCAACCTATGACCTCTCATCCTCTTTTTCTCCAAATTTCCTTTATTTTCATAAATAAAATGCCAATTAATGCCTCTTTGCCTTATCAATATCTTTGCCAATTTCCTTAGCCATAATAAACCAAATGAACATCCACACTAGGATGTTTTTCCCAACATTCAGCTTGGAATACGTGTCCCATGACCTTGGTCTTATAATTTTTTACATGGAAATCAACCAGGGGTTGTTACAATAATATTATGCAATAGCTTTGGTGCTTTCCTAAGCACACATTCGTGGATGAGGGTCTTTGCTTCCAAAACTTTGACCAGGAGGAATGACAACCTTGTGTGACATGTTGCAATAATGACTAACACTTGGGAGTGATAAGGGCCATAAAGGGAGCAACTTTGAAAGACTAGGTAGAGAAGAGAGGGAGGCCAAAATTATTAGGGGGAGTTAGAGGATGGGAAAGGGACCAAGAGGGTGATAGAAATGTTGGAGGCAAATATGAAAGGTAGTCAAAATTGGGAGAGAAGGAAGCAAGGAAGTGTAAGGGGGAATTAGCAAGGGACCGTACAATTTATAGAGGCGGAAAATGAAACTAGCACAAAGTTAAAACAATACTATTGTCATCTCTGCAAGGTAGAGAAAAAATGTAGTAGGAGAAAATGGAAACCATAAGAATAAAACTAAATCAAGATGGAGGACAAAATAAAGCTCACTAGGGGAAGGAGATGCCACATTGAAGCATGATTTAGAGAAACCATGATCGAGTACACAAACTAAGGATTGAAATTCCCAAGGAGGATAGTCATTGAACTACCAATAATTGAACTATGATTAATAACAATAACTAAAGTGTTCATCACAAGGTGATGTCTTTGACTGAGGTGATGACCACCTTCTCAACAAAATAAACGAAGTGTACCTACCCTCATTTACATGATGAATATCTAACAAGCACGCAAAGGTAGATACGATAAATGGTGATCAAGCTTTAAGGATGGCTACAATGATCACCCCACATTGGTGATGATGTAAATAAATTATGAATTGATAGTTTAAACAAACAGTTTCTAAAGTATTAAATTTGTTTATATTAAAAATAATATTATTAATAATAGATTGCAATTTTAACATATATTACTTAATCAATAATATTAAATTAAAAAATTATATGTAATTAAGGTATTTTAAGGTGTTAAATCTATCTATCTTAACTAATAATACTATTAATAATAAATTGCAAATTAGATATCACTTTTTTGGGATTCAATTGCTTTAAGTAAGTCATTCATCTATGACCATTTCCATGAGAGGTAGTCGCAACTGACTAATTTCTCATGGTTTTTGAATAGTCCACTTAGCACTCATTGAATCTAGTGATACTCACAAGAGTGATTAATATTACAAATTTGCAAATATTACTCAATCACTAATATTAAATTAAATATGATTTAAAAAAATGTATTTAACATTTTTTTCTTCTAAATACAAATAAATATATATCAATTTATTTTCTATTTTAATTGATATATTAAAAAATTTAATATTAAAATACATTTTGATTGATATATAATTAGCATATCTGTATTAATTTTGGATGTTGAATATCTATAGAAAATATTATCTGTTAGTTGATTAAATATGTTCTTTTTAATAATGGTATAAATATTTTTATTTTCTTAATTAATAACCAATAACCAAAAAATTAAATATTTCTATTTTTAATTAATAATCCAATAGCTATTATTAAAATTAAACCGTAAAAATTTAGATATTTTTATTTTTAATTAATAATCTAATAAGTAATATTAAATCATAAAAAAATTAAATAAGACACAACTACTACTCACCATATTCTCATTATCATTTTTCCAAATTTAAATAAATTAATAAATAACCAAAAGTATTCAACTTCCAAAATTAAATTTAACTAATTACCATTATAATTCTTGTGCTAATACGAGCCACCCAAAATAAATACAACCTTTATATTAATACCAACTACCCACAATAAATATCTAACAAGAAATTTACAAAAGCATGCCCACAAACAAAATCCCATTCATACATAATTTTAACATGATCCTGATAAATCAAAAATCTTTTTTAACTTGATCATAATAAATCAAAACATTATTTCTAATTATATTCAAACCATGCAACCTTACACCCTTTATCCTCCTATTTCCAAAATAAAAGACCACAATTATCAACATCACAATTATCACATGTAATAGTTCAGACCCATCTTACCACCATCCCTGTCAATACGACAAAGTATTATGATCCCACCTGCGGAATCGAATCGACCTTCGTGCAAAATATCATTGTGCAAAACCGCGGGAACCCCGGCCGACTTCAATAAACAACGCGGACTAGGCACGTATGCCATACCTAGCCGACAAGGCGCGTGGCCAAATTTTTGCGCACAATCCTAGCCAAGAGTTCATTCTTCACTCGCTCCAAGTGTACTCCCCGATATATGCTTACTCGCCCATAATATTTGGTCAGATCATCCCATCCTGAATTTAGAAGAGTTGATCTTTTTTAAGCTGATCGTTTCCTGCGCTCAGGGATTTTTTGCTTCGATTTCGTTGCTATCGCAGTGGCATTTTACACAATTGAGAAGGATAAAACGATGGATCAAGAACCCCAGCAGCAGAGCTGTGCAGAGATTGTCTACGAGCCGCCAGTGAGATTCGAACCGCACCCATCTCCAAATCCCGTGAAGGACGAGAGGACTGAGAAGCCCGTCAGGGTCTATGCGGATGGAATTTATGATTTGTTTCACTTTGGGCATGCACGATCACTGGAACAGGCCAAGAAATTGTGAGTATTTGTTTAGAATCTTGCGCCAATGTTTTGCTTATGGTTTGAATTATGTCTTAAGCTCGGGCAATATAGTTATGGTGTGACCATTAAGTTAAACTATGCTTCATTCATAAATTGGGGAACTGCTGGATATTTTTTATTCAGTTTAAGCCCTTGGTAGAATCTGTTGCCCTGCGCTCAGATTTCTAATACTGTGCGAGGCGGTGATGTGACAAAATCCATAGGATTGAAACCTTGACTTCTCTATTGTAAGCCTCTTTCTGTTGGTTTGTAAGCCATTGAAGGCACCAAAACCCACATACAATTCTGTGATAAAGGGGATTTACAAGGCATTAACTGCACCAAAAGCTTTTCAAATCTGGAAATTAATGCACAAAAAGCTTCTTGGAAGTTGGTTTTGAGGTGCAAGTAATGAAGTTGATATTAGATCGTCCTTCCCTCTGCTGCTGCTTATATAAATGGGGATTCAGTATGATGCCTTTTGTATTGCTTTGGCCTGTGATTGTTATCTATAAACTGCGGTGCTGCAGTGAATCTCAGTAGATATTATCACAGACTGCAGTGGCATATCCCTATGCTGATATTTGGTTCCACATATATACTCCCCCTTCCAGATGTGCTATAGCAAATCCCATCTGTCCAAATTATGTGTGGCTGTTTCACTGCTCTTGTACTTCTGAATGCAATTAAACTCTGCTCTTATCTGCATATCAAAAGTAGATCCCAAAAACTAACAAGAGATCGGACACATTTATGAATACCATGTCAATTATTTGAGTCATTCAAACACATTCACTTTTGTACTGGAACTGTTAAATCTCTTTCAATAAACTACAAACAATTCACTTAGATTTCGTTATTTACATTGAAATTTAGTGAATACAATTTGCTCATATCCTCCTGGATCTACCTGGGCCCAACTAACTTGGGCATTTGTCACTTTTGTGAGTGAGCTTGCTGTGAGAACTCTAGTTTTACTGGAGTAATCAAGTTTTATATCACACCGACATAGGCCCACTGGTGCAGTGGGTGGACCTACCACAGATCAATGAACATTAATATTTGTCACCTTTAGGCATTGTGGTTTTTAAGCATACTATGAGAACCTTATTTTTTTCTGCAACAAAGGTTTTCTCCTAAGTCACATGACACAAGACACGAGACTCCTAAGTCACATGACACAGGACACGAGACACTGAGGACACGCAAATACGATTATTCAATACGAAAGTTCACTTTAAAAAATAAATAGAATCAAAATTTACTTGATTTTGAATATTCAATGTTCATTGTTCATGTACAACTTACAATCACATAAGAAACTACTAATTACGTACTACTAACTATAAATTTAGAACTTAGATATTAAAACCATAAAATCCAGATTTTCCATTAAGTCATCAAAATCAAAATGTATCATTGTTCAGTGTTTACAACAATGTCGCATTAAGGAAAGAATCGTAATTATCGGGAAATAATCGGAAAAAATCGTATGGTACAAAAATATTCATTTTTTTTTCTTAGTTTTTTCAATTTTTTTAATATTTAAACCATCTACAACATAAAATAAATACATTGACACATAAATATGATAAAAGAACTAATATATGAGATGTTTAATATCATTTTTAGTGCTAAAATCACCTTCCCTATTTCCCTTTCCCTCTAGATGTAGATGTTGGTGCTGGTGGAGTTGGCAGTGGAGTTTGCTATGCTCTAGAAAGAATTAGAAGTATGAGCTATAGGAGGTAGACCACTTCCTTTACTGGTGGCACGGGTAGCCTGGGCAAGTGGTGTCACCTAGAAACATTACAATCTCCCAATCCTGAAATTCTGAAACACTGATAAGTCTCCTGCATTTTGAATGAAATCGAAAATTCTACTTTCTCCATATGAAATCCAATGAGGCCGGAACCACTCTCAAACATCGGGAGTCATTTCATAGTAATGTTAAAAATTTAAGTAAAATGATGAACAATCTTGATTTTCATCCTTTTACTTTAAGAATTTAACATTACCATGAATAGCATATTAATACTAGGGCCTAGACTTGATCATTAAGCTGCCCCACTAAAAAATTATTTGTTTCTTTCAAAAAAAATAGCAGCTTATGTAGGCAATGTTTTCTATCAACGGAATAAGCAACTGGTGAATTGTCCTGTGACTTAGGTTTTCTCTGTGGTTATTGATGAATTTGTTCTCACATCTGGCAGGTTTCCAAACACATACCTCCTTGTGGGTTGCTGCAATGATGAAGTCACTCGCAGGTATAAGGGAAAAACTGTAATGACTGCGGCTGAGCGCTATGAATCCCTTCGCCATTGCAGGTCTGGATTGATTTTGGTTTCTTTTCTCTAGAAACAACATTTTGATGCTTTTTTTTTATTTTTTTGTCTATTTAGAATCTATGTCATCGGTCAGCTATCCATCACTAAGAATGATTTCCACTTTTTTTCAGTGCAATAAAACAAAAGTTAGCATGATTATCTTTTGCAGTTCATCTTTATGTTTAGTTCAGCGTTGCAAAGTATTATCTCATGATTGCATGAAGGCATCCTTTTTAGATGACACCCTATTGATTTTTGTTTATGGCACTTTATGCAGGTGGGTTGACGAAGTTATCCCAGATGCTCCATGGGTGATCAATCAAGAATTCTTAGACAAGAATAAGATTGACTATGTAGCCCATGATGCCCTTCCGTAAGTCACCACTACATGAACTCCACTAGTAATGTGTTAATTATTTTGCTTATAGAAAAGAGAAGAAATAACAGAAAATCTAGGCTAAGGTAGGTGAAATTACAAAAACTGTAATTTGTCTTAAAGAATTAGGTTTAAGGTTTTAGTAAGACTATGGAAACCATAAAATATAATCCCGGGAAACCATAAAATATAATCCCGGGAATCCTACTGGCTAATATTTGCTCACAGGCTATGTTTTTTAAATTTTTGTTCTTTTGGAAGGGCTTTGTTCTGAGCTTAAAAAGAAAAATTATCACTGGCCCGAAGACTTAGGACCACAAGTGGCTCACTTATGTAGGTGAAACGATCCCCAAGGGAGAACCCACTGAACACAATTAATTCCATTTGGCTATGTTGCCTTGGCAGGGGGCTCTTCCTTTGAAATCACGTAGGATTTGCACTTTGCACCCATTGTTTGCTTGTTAATATGGGGAAAATTCAACATTCGTGGCTGGCTTGTTCAGTTTTGAAATTTCTTATGAACCTGTTTGTAAATAGGAAAAGAATGCCATAGTTAGAAGAAACCCAAGGTTTGATTCCCCACATCTCTACATAGTATTCCTAGCAAACCTGCTGCAATAACTATTAGCAGAGCTTAGCTATATATTTTTAGTTTTCTCCAAGAAAAACCTTTGTCAAACCCAAGGTTTGAGTCCCCAAATCTCTAGATACTATTCCTAGCAAACCTGTTGGCATAGATTAGTATGTCTCAACCAAGGGGATTCAAACTGGGCATCTACCTGCATGGAACTAGTTAAAAGCCCAGTAATATGGGTAACAACCAATTGAGCTAACCCTTTGGTCTAGAGATTAGCAATCTCACAAAATAAATAACGCATAGATAGTTGACATGATGTTAAACGCTAACATTTTTATGCTTTTGCAGGTATGCCGATACCAGTGGAGCTGCCAATGACGTCTATGCATTTGTGAGTATTAGGGCATTTGTAAATTGAGGTTATGTATTGAGTATTATGATTGAAGTATGTCTATTGCACAAGAGAAGCTTAAAATAATATATTGTTCCAGGTCAAGTCAGCTGGAAAATTTAAGGAAACAAAGCGGACCGATGGCATCTCAACATCGGATCTCATAATGAGGATACTTAAAGGCTACAATGACTATGTTATGCGCAACCTTGATCGTGGATACACAAGGGAAGACCTTGGAGTTAGCTATGTGAAGGTAAGAGGAAACTCGTGTGTATGCTGTTTCAATGCTTGTCAGGTGTGGTTCCTTGTTCAACTGGGCTGAAGTTTGTCCTGGCACAAAATCTCTATTTTTGGTTAAGGAAACTTGTTTACAGACAAAACGTCATAAGTTCTATCTCAAGTAACATTGCAAGGAAGCACGTCGTCCCATTACAACACAGCTACTTGAATTGTTAGAAAATTAGAAATGGTCTAAACATTTTAAGTTAATTCAGAAAATCTCTAATTCTAGACAAAGATAACAGTTGAGTTGTGGATGTCTATTGTTTTTAGGAAAAGCAATTGAGGGTCAACATGGGAATAACAAAACTACGTCAAAAAGTGAAGGAACAAGAAGGCCAAATGGGGAAAAAGGTGAGCTATGCCATTTGTTTTTTAGATTCATTTGTATTTAGTTAAAAGTATTTGGACTATATCTTTTGAGATTTATATATTTACATTGCCTGTTGTTGCAGTTAGATACGGTTGCCAAGACAGCTGGCATGCATCAGAGTGAATGGGTTGAGAATGCTGATCGTTGGGTGGCTGGCTTTTTAGAAAAGTTTGAAGAGGGGTGTCATATCATGGTGAAATTTTTACTTGCCATAAACTTAAGTTACACCACGATTTTTACTTGCCATACACTTGAGTTAGACCACGATTTTTACTTCGCGTACGCTTAAGTTAGACCACGGTTTCCTGATTATGAGATATCGGTCATGGACCTAGGGCATTAGAATTATTGTTATCATTCCATCTGAAGCATTTCCATGTTTTTTTTGGAGTTCTCTCCGTGTAAAATTATAAATTACTAGCCATTTCATTTTTTTTTGGGGAGTATTGTCCGTGTAAAATATAAATTACTAGCCATACCATTGTTTTTTTGTAGTATTCTTCGTGTAAAGTAATAAATTACTAGCCATTCTTAATATCCAGCGGTATTTTGACTGTGATTTCAACTATATATCCCTACAGCATTAGCAGACTTAACATGGACTTGTGAAAATTGCTTCCAGGAAACAGCAATTAAAGACAAAATACAAGAGAGCCTGAAGAGGCAGAACTCACGAAGCCCATCACCTTCAGAAATGCTGGAGAACACAGTGCAGTAGCATAAACCAGCACCCGAACGAACCATTTCCCACCGCAAAATGCCAAGTCATACATTGATTCTTACTAGACAATTTTTGTATGTCTCCTGCATTTTGCTCAGGAAACTGATGTAAATTGATGTAATTTTGCTTAGAGTTCATTGCTCAGGAAACTGATGTAATTTTTGTATGTCTCCTACATTTTGACATTTTGTTCAATCGCTGGTTGTTTATATCGTTTCTCTTTAATCATATGTTTAACCGTTTCAAGTCCTATGGTGTTTACGGTCAAGCACCGTGATGCTCATAAGCTATGTAATAAATATTCTAGCCGTATTTTCAAATATTGAAACGACATCTTTAAGTGGTTTTCATCCAAATTCCAAATTCATGAATCTATCTTAGTTTTATATATATATATATATATATATTTAAATTTATATATTTAAATTTCGAGAGGATATTATCAAAGAATATAAATATTCACTAGTAAGCGATGATTGATGATTACAATGGGTTTTGTTACATATACACATGTGCCCTCTACGGGGCTGTAGATGAGGGCATCTCGATGGAATAAAAAATCAAAATGGAAGAATCAAACAACTCATTATTATCAGTGGATTCCCATGTCATCATCATCCAAATCAACATCATTGTTATTGCTCTTGATTCCATCCTCCTCTCCTATTTTCAATCTAATAGTTGCATTTACTAGTGTGGTGTAGAGGATGAGCCTTGAGGATCACCATCATCAAAAGTGGTTGTCTATAGTGTTGGTTCATTTATATTCCAAATTGGCCAATGTAAGTGGAACATATTTGTCTAAATCCGTATCATTAGGAAACACATTCCAAAACTTTGTCTTTTTTTTCAACCATTCCTTCTAGCTATATTGAATACTTAGGGCACTAATTCTGTAAAATAATGGTCTTCACAATCTTGATCATGGAATCCCAACCCTCATAATCCTCTGTTAAACACACATGGGCAGCAAGAGAATCTGAAGGATAAAACATGAGAATTCATTTTTATTTAACAAGTGATATCCATTTATGGTACATATTGTGACCGTTGGGTTCCACATCCCAAGGTCTCTTGGACTCCTTTTGTCTATTCGGCTTCCATACTAACCCATTGAGGATTAGGTGTCCAACATTCCCCCCCTTAATCTGAAGGATTATGTATGAGTCTAAGAAGAGAGCTGTAATACAAAATGTGAAAAAATTCATGGCAACACTAGGTTGAATGTGCTCTCTGAAATGTTGGTATAAAGGGCAGTGGTTTAAGGATGACCACCAACACTGGAACGCTTAGTGCAGTTCCCAGAACTCTTCCAAAACTGGCAAGAAGTTGAAGTCTTCTGCTAGAGGAAGTGCTCCTATTGTTTTGAAGAGGGAAACCTTCAACCATGAAAGGGAGGTCTCACCCCACATAAAAGGGAGAACAACCTGAAAAGGGAAGTCTCAACCTGTGATGGTTTAAGGATGACCAACAACTCTGGAATGCTTAATGCAACTTCTGGAACTCTTCCAAAACTGGCAAGAAGTTGAAGTCTTCTGTTAGAGGAAGTGTCCTCAATTTTGTTTCTGGAATTCTTCTGAAGTTGGCAAGAAGCTGAAGTCTTTTGCTAGAGGAAGTGTCCCAGATTACCAACTGAAGGCATGCTCAGGGGCATCTTTGTCTCTGGCTACAACTCTGAATCTGGTGTGACGGGTTGTGGCTCAGGCTCGCTTGATGTGGCTTTGAAGCTTGTAGATGACCATCATTTCCCCCCCTGTCAGATATAAGGTGAGATGATGGAGAAAACTCAATTGCAAGACTATTGAATACTCTCGAACAAGTTCTAACATGTGATTGGAATATCTTCTTGGCTGATGATGCCTATTGCCAAGAAGCAATCTATCCAAGATGAATCTTTGTTCTTGCAGGACGTCTGTTTCTGAAGCATCTGTGTGAAGAATGGGTGGTTTTATAACAGTGCTTACATGGATGAAGATCAAAACAATGATCTTTCAAATGGCCAGCTTGGTCATAGTGTTGCCATTTCACAATCCGTTGTTGTTGCTGTGGAAGAGGGGCAGAATATGGAACAGCTGGAGATGCATTGTCATGAAGAGCAGGTGAACTATCATGAATGAATCCAGCACTCTGAAACTAAATGGGCTTTGAGTAGTCTGGAATATGAAAGGACAAGTCCTTGTCATATCTAAGACTAGGTTTGTGCTTGTTATGGACAAGCTATTCCCAAGGTCTGATGATGGGCTTGGGAAGTGCAGACTGAGTTTTTGCATCTGCATGTGCAATTGCTACTTTATTGGGCACTGGATCTGAATGAAGTTTAACAATATTGTCTTGCTGTTTATGGGAGTTTGTTTTATTGTTCTGAACAGAAACAGGTTCAGAATGATGACTCCTCTGTTTTAATTCTTCTTGCTATAGTTGAGTTTCGAGCTGCAATTTTTTTTTCTTCTCTTGTGCATTTTGTAGACAGACCTAAATGTATAAAAGAGAGGCTTTGCTAATTTTAACTGTGTTTTCAGTAGTAGAAATAATTAGAGTTTTCAATAACTATAATAAGCCATGAATTTTCACCATTATTCAACCAACTCAATACCTCAAAAAATGACCACAAATGTAGATAGCTAGAAACTTACAATTTTTTATTTATTTTTAACGCTGCTACACAAACTTCTACAATGAATTGGTTGGATATGCATATAAGGAGGAAAAACTATGGCATCCAACCATTTCAAACTTTTATATTCCTTTGACCAGTGTACATATATGACTCATGCATACAATGTAGAGGGAATGAACTTCAATTCTCTTCAAACACAAATTACTTGCAAGAATTAGAGGTGTTACTCATAGAGATGAACTGACTAACATATACCATGACCAGGCCAACCTTACGTAGCTACACTGTAGATGTATTTTGTTATCTCTTCAATCAGCGTTGTATTTATAATACAGTCCTTTTCATTTTCTTCTCCAGCATCTATCTCTGGAACTATAAGTGATAGTGCAACTCCACTCTAGCTATTGATAAAATGAGTTCTAATTCAAATGCAAAGTCCATGCTCTAAGAGTTATATCCAACGATTCCAAGCTCTAGAGTCAAGTTACCTTCTACCAAATTCTAAGAGAGAATTTTATGAGAAAATTCCCCTCGAGCTGGAACTTCTACTGCAAGATGTTGCAAATAGGAAAATCCATTCTATTGATATTGAACTCGATGACATTAGCTGCTACAAGGGGTTGGATGAGGAGTTCTTGGATAGAGTAAGAACAAATACTCATCGGTACTCCTCTGGTACCTTCTATCAAGAAAGCCCGCACTGTTCACATGCCGGTAGACGGGTAGATTTATGTCAAGAAAGCCGGTGTTGTTCACATCTAGGTAGACAAGGGTAGATTTCTGTCAAGAAAGCCCGTGTTGTTCACATCCAGGTTATGAGAATCTGCGAAGAAGATGAGCATCTTGGTGAAGATTTAATGGAGAGCGTGAATCCGAAGGACAGGTTTGTGTTTTTCCCAATTGCGCAGCATATGAAGGAAATTTAATAGCTGGCAAGCACACTCCTGGAATGTTTACAAATCAGATGCAGACTTCGCTTAACGAACCTCGTTTGTTGATCCTCACTAATCCAAGGACTGACCATCAGCCCATAAGAGAAGCGGCCCTATTTCTGCACAAACACAATGTCCACGATGTCGAGCCTGATGAAGAAGTCGCTTATGTTGATTTCCCGATATAGACTGTGGCCAACTATTCACATGGAGGGTCGATGAAGTCCTAGGGAATTGATCTCATGTTCTCCCACTGAGAAGAAATCCTTCCAAAATAGCCTAGAGAATGCTGATTTTTCACTTTTATCTTGTATGAAAAATGGAGTTCCAAAGCACCAGATCACCAGGCTTCTGGATGAGGTTGAATGGAGAACAATGGGAGTTGGAAGAGGTGTAGCTAATCGAACTCATCACATATTTATGGCTAGCATTATATTAAGGCAGGGAGCAATACACATATGGTGGTATGAGTGTCGTTAACCAAGGAATAATGTATTATAAGCAGAGAGGGAAGGTATTATAACATGAGCATATGGGATCATTCAATGTAACAGGCCAAGAGTCAACGTAACATATGTCAGAGTGGTATGCAGAGTGTTATGATTATTGTAGTAGTTGAGTGTGGAGGAAGATCACATATGACCGGTGATTGCATTGTTTAACACAACGTTGAACGTAGTGGACCGATGGTATACGAGAGGAGAAACTAGTGATATGCTCCAGTGGCAACACACGGTACAATGGGGAGAGTGGATAACCAGTGGTATGACAGATATGTATGGATTCAAGAGATTACACAACATTCAACACATAACCAACTCCTATACATATGCATTCAATACAACACACTGAAATTGTATGTAATAAACACAAAGAGTGAAGAAATATGAACTTCTAGATTCTAATTCTCCTCTGTAATTGCTGAATTGAATGTTGGAGATATATGTTTATTTTACCTATTCACCGCAAATAAAATTACATCGTTAATTTACTAGGCAATTCTTAATAGCTCGGCCTTTACAAATATGCCCATTAGCGAATCCACTTATCAACTGATGTTTGATAGAGCAATTGGGTTTGCTCCATACAGTGAGTACTGGAAAAATCTCAGGCGAATTGCTGCTCTACACCTCTTCTTTGTACGAAGAATCTCTGCCTCTGATTCCCATAGACGGCACCAGCTGTTAGGAGCAAAGATACCAAGCGAAGAGAAAATGCAGTGAAACAATTATGTGCCCAAGGAGTGCAGAGGGCGCAGACAATGATTAACAATACCATATGGCAAAGAGCCCAGAGAGAAAATATGGCAGAAAAATTGATACAAGGAGTTACAACTAATTTTAGGAATGCCAGAAATAGGGCTGGAGAAAGTTGCAGCTAGAATTTAGCTAAGAAAATATTTATGAAATGCAGAAGTCATGGCAGAAATAACTTGCACAGAAAAGCCATAAAACAAATGGCTCAAATTAATTAGGTGTCCAACATCCTCTTCTGGGATGGATTGTTTTGTGACTACAAATCACAACAAAGCAATGATAGGGTCTAAGATCTTAATGATAAGATGTACTCCAATTAACAATTTTTAAATATTGTATATTTGACCTTTTGTGAGGTTTCTTGATCTATCTTCTCCAAAAGAACAACTTTGAAATAACAATATCCTCAAGAGCAGTCTTGTCCCCCTTCAACCTCTTAAGCTTCATGAATGAGGAGGCAAAATTTGTATATGCAATCTTCAACGCTGATACATGTTGCACTCTTCGTATATTGTGAGGGCATTGGTACGGTTTGGAACAAAATTATGGATATTGTATGCATACTCAATCAGACTTATGATCTATGACACATCTAAGTAATAGATTTAAGTGCATAATTCAAAGAATAAACAATTCAAGGTGTCAAAAATATTTGTGGATATTTAGCATCCACAAACATGCCAACAACTTTGAAAATAGAGCATTATTTGTAATAATTTTCACACAAATCAACACCTTATCTTCAATAACTTTAATGAACAACTCACCCATATATTGTGCATTCTTGTTGAGAGGGAGTGTTGAGAAATGGAAACAAGAAATTTCAGTTTAACTTTTACTTGAACTAAACTAAGAATTAAAATTGAATTCTACTCTCATAGCAACTTGTAAATAGTTAATTAAGTTTAAATAACTTAATTAGCTTAGGAATTTCGAGTTGGAATTCTCTCTGTAGTCATGTATATGTTCTCCCTAAGTGTTAGAGATCTAATATGAGTTTAAATTGAGTTGGAAATTAGATCACTCAGTTTACTGAGTTAAGTTCAGTTAAATTAGTTCTATGTTTGGATTGTGCAGTTTTGGAAACATGAATTCCCTTTAAATACGGGTTATTCATCCGAGAAATTATGCAAGAGATTAGGGACTTAGAGAGCCGATAAATAGGCTGAGGATTTGTCTTAAGCTAGCTTGTGAGTTGAGAGAATTGAGCATACTTGTGCAGAATTGTTTTAGTGAGAACAATCTTTGTATCTTCACTCATATTTATGATATATGCAATACATATAGCAAGGTTGAGTAGTGGATTTCCATTGATTTATCTCTTTCTTGTTCTTATTTCTTTCATCGATCTATCGTCTTCTGCTCATTGAAAGTAGAAGTAGATTGTAATCATGTTATTTAGTACATTGCAAGAGCTTGTGAATCTACAGGAAATATGTATTGCACAATCACTATCATCTGGGGCAGTTTCACTATGCAATTATAGAGTTGAGGAGACTTCCTTCCTCCCCACAACTGCGTAGTAGCTTTTTCAAGCCCGACATTAACTGCACATTTTGTAAGACCAATCACCAAGCTTCCCCCTACCTACTTGAACCATGTAATGCATAGACACCCAATATTTCCTTGCGTCCGATAACTACACAGAACTTTCTCCCAATGTCCTCCCTTAGTTGGGACTCACTAATCCCAAAAAATGCATAGCTTTGTCCTTTGAGGTCCCTCTGTTGCTCAGTCCTACCTTATCTCTGAAAATGGCTTAGACCTACCTCTTAGTGTCCCTCCTTGCAACAACAACTGATGGTCTCAAATGCGTGAACCTGCCTCCCAATGGCATCTACGAAATTTTTTCTACTAGTCAAGAGTGTGCTTAGGAGTTCCTTAGCAAAGCCTGAGCTACACTCTGCATAGTCTCAGTAGCTAATCTCCCTCTGTGTCACCTGGAATTACGCAATGCGTAGTTACTGTGCCCTCTTTCCCATATTGTCAACTATCCTAGGCCCAATCCTTGGATAACAATGCATCATCGTAGACTAGGAGGATTTTGGATTTGATGTCGTCTTGTCACTATTAGATCATGGCAAGATGATGAGGAAGATAAGGAAGGAATGAACATTCTATAATACTTACTTACAAATACATGGAAAAAGAATCTTATCAAAAAGAAGCAAAGATACCACATGGAAAAAGAATCTTATCAAAAAGAAGCAAAGATACCACATTGATGGAACCACCTCTAGAGACGAAAGATCATTGAAGATCCCACATCATCAAGCTATGTGGAGGAGAAGATAGAGCACATCTATCACTCAGCAGAAACAATTACTTGACATTGCCACCTCAGCAAGAAAATCCATGTCAGCAGTGTCATGTCAAGTCGTGTCATGAGTTGTCAAAGGCCACATGACTATTATGGGCCAGATCTGTTGTAAATCGAATGTAATGTAAAGTGGAAGTCCAATGGACACACATGAATATGAAGAGTCATGTTAGTTGAAAAGTCATAGGAAATTGAACAATCATGAGGGAAGTCCAAGAGTCACAAGGGTCAAGCATCACCCTTGGTTATATATACCCCATCATTGTATGAGAAAATACTTTTTAGCTTGGCTCCTCCCGCAAATTATAGAGAGTTTCAGTCAGTTCTTTGAGGAGCAAGGATTCGCTCCAATGTCTCACTACTAGGGCTAGTGGTGTATGATGTAAATATGTGTCTTGGAACTTTTGCTTAATACAGAAGCCTATTCAGGCCAGCACATTTCCATGCATAACTTGTAGATTCTTGTAAGACTATTATTTGAGCATTTTTAATTCACCTTTGTTTCACATTTACTAAGATAGTTGAACTATTTCAGTTGTTTTAGTGCTTACCTTGTTGGGAATGTGATGTATTGGTTATCATTGTTGTATCATCCTTGTCGATACTCCACACGAAAATAGATAGACCATCCCCACTTATTGGTTATAACGATCGTCACATCCATTATGGACTACTCCGCTGGATGGTGGACATGTCATCCCCTTCACTTTGGTTTTAACGATTACTGCATCCTCTGTGGACTATTTTGTTGCATGCTAGATAGACCATTCTTGGTTCACGTGTGTCTCTTCCTCGGTGGTACTATTACCTCTCACATAAAGGCTCATTTTTCCCCTTTTTCAGTAATAGAGCCTAGACATAGTTACATTGCACACTCGCCAGGCATACTCACCTTGCTTTTCAAAGGTACTAGCGTAACACTCTCAAGTGGTGAACAGTAAGAGCTGAGGAAAATTTCTACGTAAATGGCAACCAACCCATCATTCAAAATGGGACTCGTACACCAAAGGATGTGAGGTCTAATTGGAACCTTATACTAGGGATATCCCCTGATTCTTGGTGGATCGAACATCATCAACAAGTCCTCAACATGCCAAATTTATGACCCCAAATTTTCGAAGGATTGTCATATCAAAACCCTAGAGGAGAAAAAGGTTGGAGGTCAGAGCCTAGGGACTTCAAAACGTCAGATATTGGAAGGTCAAAAAGTCAAGACCTCGATGATTTATTTCCTTGGTGTTTCATTCGAAAGGAACCCCATATCGGAAGGGTTGAGTAAGAAGAATATATAAACCTCGGCATATCGAGACCTCAAAAGAATGAATATCATAGCAAGATGGAACCTCAGAGGTTATTAACTTTGAAGCCTTGGAGCATAATAAACACTTGATTATTGAATTCTTTTGAAAGTGCCAAGCGATGCAAAGCATATATTTACAATGGAATTTGTGTGCAAAACCAAAGAATCAAGGACCCTTTCTGTCTCCTCTGACAAGACACAAGGTAGCCATCAATTGGTCCTCGGGAGTTGATGATGGGAGTACATGTAGCAGCCACATTTGGAAATATTGGGTGGCCCAATGGGGAGAATACAGGTGACACATGTTACCACTAAGGAGACACCACTTGAAGTTGATGACATCAATATGATGTCATCTCGGAGGTCAGAATTTTGGAGGTTGGAGTTCTTATAACTCCTGTTTGATTGTTTTATGGGAAAGTTGTGATACGATGTGGCTTAAGTTTGGCTGTAGATACCTAAAGAACTAAGGGCACAGAGTGGGGTTAAAACCTAAGTGCTATGGAGTATATCGAAGGCAAAGGAAATCATAACTCTGTCTAATTGCAATTTGAAAAATTTATGATATAAGGGGCTTCCGATGTGTTGGCATTTAGTCTTGAATGCCAAAATAACCAAGGAAAAGAGCGAATACACAAGGAGGTATTTTGTTTTTTAATGTACCTTGGACAAGTGGTTTCCCATGGGTTAGTCTCTACCTAGGGAAAAGTGTCCAAAATAATTATTTTCTTAAGTGTGACTTTATAAGTGGTAAATTCAATGTTAAATGATAAAGTGAAAAGTGACTTTACATAAAATACAATGTGGGTACTTTATTTAATGGGTGAGTTAAAAAATGGAAAGCGAGAATTAAATGCACATTAATTCTCATCCATTGATCTAAATGAATATGATCCATTAGATCCTAGGGTTTCCCAAAGTCATTTAGGGAAACAAAAGGCGGAAAAGAAAAGAGAGCCTACATTCATTCTTCATGAGAAGATTGGAGAAAGGAGGATGAGAGTTGGAGAAAAGTTATGAAGGAGAAATTTGTTTGCCATTAAAACTATCTTACATGAACCATCAAGGCATGTTATTGTTAATGACTTATGTTTACTTATATGTATCAGTAATCATATATAAATGTGAAATATAAGTTTTTAAATAGAACTCCTTGCAAAAAAAGTGTTTTTTTGCTAAAGCAAGTATGGATCCTTCTAATTCATTAAGCCGAACAGGTAGAGTATAATTTTTACAAGTGTGGAGCCCATGATAGCCAAGTAAAAATCAATGAGCCTCCCAAAGAAACCCAAACCCAGGGAAAAGCAAACAAAAAAGAAACCCAACTTCTAGAAAGCTCACGAACTTTCCCGCATAATCATTATCGGAAAAGCCTGAACCATCTGCGCCATCTAAAAAAAGGGTCTGAAGGTCGACGACTAAGGAAGAGATTGCATTGCCAAAAAGACCGAAGATTAATGGTCCTGCCCCCCAAGTTTCACGAGCCCACTCAACCGTTGATCTCCATAAACTACAGCCAACGGCTGGTATTGATATTGCATTGGATAAGTTGGCTTGACATTAGTGAGCGGGGAAGGGTGGTTGTCGGCAGTCTCTCCCTACCACGTGTCAGATATTGTATGGTATTGCAGCGATATCTCTAAAACCATTTTCCCATTAAAAGCGGTGTGATCCACCTGAAACCGCCTAGGGGGCCAGTATTCCATGCTCAGAACCCGAATTCTTAACAATCCGGCAATCGAAAACAACAGGGCTCTTCCTGCGCAAGTGGATCGCCCTCACCTGAACCTAGAACCCTGAAAAGAAAAGAGGTTTGTCACTGAACAAAAACCTGAGGGACTCGTTTCGTTCCCCACGATATGCATAGAACATCCTCTCTCTTGCTCTGGGAATATGAGTGAGTAGACAAAGTTTTCTCCACTGCACAGAACTGCTTATCCGAAATTGATGATCCATGTAGGTGACAAAAGCAAAGGTCGAGTCAATTTGATTCCTAGTCCAGGGCTCTGTCACTAAACTCCAACTTATCATTTTCTGCTCGTTCTTGTAGAGCTGCCTTTAACCTACTGTGAGGCAGCTCATGCCATTTTGATGCCACTCTATTCTCTGTGTTGATAACACCTTGGTTGGCTAGCAAATCTGCTAATTTGTTTGTCGACCTGTGGACATGATTAAAGCCTATTGTATGGAGGATTTGAAGGTGGTGTTGAATCCATTGAAAGCCCTGAATTAGTCTCCAATTTTTTGAGACTTTTTCTAGCTTGGTGCCCCCGCTAATTTTCTTGACTGAATTGATAATAAGTTCAGAGTCAGCCTCCACAATCACATTTTTCCTGTTTTCCTGACTCAGGAAATCCAAACATTGCTCCATTGCCATCAATTCCGCCAAGTTATTAGTAGCCTGTCCCAAATGACAGTGGAAGATGAAGAGGACACTACCATTCTCATCTCTAAGCACCCCTCCATAACCAGTTGTACCCGGGTTACCTTTTGAAGCTCCATCTATGTTGTATTTCAGATAACCCTTTGGAGGAGGATGCCAGAAATCATTTTCATCCCTCAGGGAGGTTATATTCTTATCCAGACCCTGAGGAGAGATGCCTTGCAGGCCCAGTTTATAGAGAATTCTTAGGTCAGAAGCCGAAGGAGGGTTCTTGGGGAGGTTTCGCACAATGGTGCTAACCGTTTCCTTGAGTTGTTTTAAGATCTGCTCAAAAATGCAATGGGAAGTTCTCTTGAATTATTTGAAATTTGGTTGTTCCTCTATTTCCAAACATTCCAAACAATGAAGCTTGGAAAGAGGGCCCAAGCTGTGGCTAGAACTTCATTTTCTGAAAAATCTTTTCTCTAGTTGGTTAGGGTGCTGTAGATGTTATTTTTGTCTCTATCCCTCTGATGGAAAATAAAAGCATAAGAGTCCCACAGACTAGAGGAGAACATACAGCTATTGAGAAGGTGCTCCATACTTTCCTCATGCTCTTCACACAGCTGGCATCTGGAAGGTCCCATAATGTCCCTCTTCCTAGTATTGTCCTAGGTCAGAATTTTCCTGTGCTGAATGAGCCACATGAAAAGTTTAATCGTCATTCAGCCCTGGTGTCTCCACAGGTTAAGCCAGGTTTTGTCTGGAAATTGAGAATTAAGGTCAAGGAGAATGAGATTTGCTTCCTTGAGATTAAAAACCCCCTCATTATTGTTGCCCCATCTCAACTGATCATGGCCCTCAGATTTCAGAATCTTCCTCTGATCTAACATTTCCTTCAGAGTTTCTGCTTTAGCCTTTAGGGTGCTGTTATTCCTAAAACCAAAATTCCTCTAGATTCTCCATTTATCATTGTTATTGGTTTGCTCCCAAAAAGTCTTTCACTTTAGAAAGTCTATTGCTATCAGTGTTGTCCTTGAGATCCCTTAGGTCTTCATTTAATAATATAAGTTCTTGTTGCCACCTGTCCTCCTAGAACAAGCTAAGATTTCCTTCTCTGATTTCCCAGAAGTTGTTTCCTTGGACCAAACCCCGATTATCCCAGGCTTTTTTCCAAATGTGCGAGCCCTTTCTGTGACCTGACATTCTTATTATATCATGGTTATGCCAGGTGCTAGCATATTTTTCTTTCCAAATGGTTGCCCATTACACCTCTGGCTCTTTAACCCATCATGTTAAAATTGGAAACCAGGGAAAAACTTCATGTGGGTGATCTTATTCATGGCTGATAATATTTTTATTAGATTCCTCTCGTCGAGAGGTGTAGGATTGATATAAAGATCATCCAATTCCGATAAGTATTCATGGAGATATGAATTTATTTTGATTATGGAATTATTATCAAGCCGACCTACAACTCATGTAGGCTCAAAAGCCCAACAGTCGCATCTATTCACCCACCAACGTTGTGTATAAATATAAGAGGACTTTTCCTCATTTAGACTCACTCATCTCATCGCATCTCTCTCTCTCTACTGCGCAGATATGAGTCTCTTCTCTACTGCGCTGAAATGGGTCTTTCTCTCTCACACATGTGAAGCCGGAAGCTGTTGAATTTGAAGCTGCAACTGCAGAAGTAAACATTGACTTGCATGGCCTAGAATATCTCCTCATCTGAACTGCGCTGTAGGTTCATCTGAACCTCCTTTGAAAGCCGCAACTTTTGGTGGTGGAATGAAGTCAATCTGACGAACGGTTTGCAAGATATCGACTGCCCTAGTTTGAAGCCGGAAACTACTGAAACTGAAGCTGCAACTGCAGAAGTAAAGATTGACTTGCATGGCCTAGAAGATTTTCCTCATCTGAACTGCGCTGTAGGTTCATCTGAACCTCCTCTGGAAGCCGAAACTTTTGGTGGTGGAATGAAGTCAATCCAACGGTCGGTTTGTGAGATATCGTCTGCCCTAGTTTGATAATGAAGCCACTAATACTGATGCTACTGATCTAGGGTTTGCTACTGCTGATATGAATTAGATTTATTGTACTATTTCTCTCTGCTAAATTATTGAATATAAAAGAAGATTTGATCAAAGGGTTTCCCCACACATTGTGGGGTTTGTCCCTGGCTAGCCGCCACATCTTGTGTCTCTTGTCTTGGCTTGTTTTCTGTCGATCGTTTAATGTTCTATCTGCACTTTACTTTATGTACATGTGATTGCTAATCGATGGAATATAATAAGAAAAAGAAGTAAACTGTTATAAGCATAGAACATACTATAACTTAACATGGTATCAGATCTGAGGTGAAGACAAAGCCCAAGCAAGAGCAAGAGCGATCATTGAAGAGAATATTGGCAAGGCTATCCTAAAAGAACTATGGGGTCCTCAACACTCTTTCCTGCCGAAGACAAGCTCTGTGAGAAAGCTGACTATCACGGATAGAAGATGTCTATCGATCTAACCCTTGAAGATCAAGGAGTGTTGGACCATGTAAGAGGCAATATTGTTGAGCCTTCATCAAATGCATCTACTGCTGCCTGGAACAAATGGAAAAATGGAGAAGCCAAAACAAAGAAGATCATCCGGGACTCTATCGACAAGCGCTTGGTGGCCTACATCTCTGATCTAGACACTTCCAAGGAAATCTACGACAGACTGGTGAGTTTATTTAAAGTTAATGATGCAAATCAAGTTTTGTTTCTTAGAAATAAGTTGAGGGAAATCAAGAAGGGTAAAGATGAAAGTATGCAAGCATACTTCTTAAGAATCACCGAGATCAAGAACGATCTCCTATCTATTGGGGAAACCATTACTGACAGAGAAATGGCACTCACAACTCTCGGAGGATTATCATCTGAATGGTATGTGTTCAGGACTACTCTTCTGAACAATAATGTAATTCCTAGTTTCGAGGAATTAATGGCTAGATGCATTCAAGAACAAACAAGGGTAGAAGAGCAGGAAATGCCCTTGCCTAAAGATCCTGCTGCTGCTTTTTCTTTTCATGCTAAGAAAAGAAATAATTATGGGTCTAAATCGAAAAGAAAGGCTGGATTTAAGGGTGGAAGAAAAGGACGATGTTTCATTTGCAATAAAGCAGGTCACTATGCAAGGGAATGCCCTGATAGAAAGGACTCTCACCGTGACGAAGATCAAAATTCCTCTCCTGGTAATCGAAGGAATGGAAAATTCAACAACAAAGGAACAAGGAATGCGGGAAATCAAGGAAGAGGGCAACCATTCAAGAAGGCTAGAAATTCCAGGTATGAATCTAACACTGTTGACGATTAGCAGCCTGGATATTATCTACCAGCTGCTCTATCTACCTCCGCTCCTTCAGACTTAATGGGAATTTGGCTCATTGATAGTGGTGCCTCAAGACACGTCACTGGTTACAAAGAAGTACTCTATAATCTGGTAGAGAAAGAAACTAACCTGGAAATTGTCATTGAAGACGACATGAAATACCCAGTGAAAGGTGTAGGCAATGTTTCTCTTAAACTGAATCAAGGTAATACGATTCACTTACAAGATGTATTATATGTACCCGATCTCAAAAAGAACCTGGTGTCCATCTCGGCAATGGAAGACAAAGGCTACAAGGTAACCTTAAGCAATGGCAAGGTATGTATATGGAAATGCCTTTACTCTTGGGTTTAGTGTTGATTCATCATATCAAGTCGATGGAAGTCCGCTAGGTGTCATGTCTTGTGACACATCTCTTCAGTCTGAACTTTGGCATCAGAGGTTTGCCCACCTTCATTACAAAGCTCTACTTGGTGTAAAACAAATGGTGTCAGGGATGCCCGAATTCCAAGTAGAGAAAGAACGTGTATGTCCGGGATGTGTCGAAGGAAAGCTCAAAAGGGGACCGTTCCCCTCAAGCCAAAGCAAGACCTCCGATGTATTACAGTTGGTTCACTCAGGCATATCTGAGGCTGGAATTAAGAGGGAGACTACTACACCTCATACTCTTGAGCAGAATGGTGTGGCAGGAAGGAAGAACCACACGATGATGGAAGTTGTCCGGGCCATGCTACATGATCAAAGACTTCCAAAGTTTTTATGGGCTGAAACTACAATCACCGTCGTATATGTACAAAATTGATGCCCTCATCAAGCATTGGGTTCCTTGACTCCTGAAGAAAAATTCACCGGTAAGAAACCTGATGTTTCTCATTTTAAAATTTTTGGAAGCCCTGTATACTTTCATGTGCCGAAAGAGAAAAGAAATAAATTGGGAGCATCTGGAAAGAAGGGAATTTTCGTGGGCTATGGTGAAAATACTAAAGGCTATAGAATCTATGTAGCCGGTCAAAAGGAAGTCATAATAAGTCATGATGTCACTTTTGACGAAGATATGGCTCTCAGCAAGGTGATCAATCTTCCAACTTTGAGGAGCTCTCAAGAAGCCGACACCAGGGAACCGAAAGAAAAGGATGATGAATCAATGCCTGATGTAGAAGAACCCATGGATCCGATTGATCCTCCTCCATATGAGCCTTCCTCTTCTAGGAAGAGGCCTTCATGGCTTAAGGGGTTACTTGATGATGCTGAAGGACATGCTGCACCCCGAGGAACCTTTCGTGAAAGTAAGAAACCTAATAGGTATCAAGGATACCTGACCATCATGAGCACGATCATACAAAATGAGCCTTCGTCATTCTCAGATGCCATCAAGCATCAAGTATGGAAGGATGCTATGACTGAATAATATGAGTCTATCATAAAGAATGATGTTTGGGAAGTAGTTCCCAGACCCCAGGACAAGACTGTTGTTACTTCCAAATGGATTTACAAGATAAAGCATGCAGCAGATGGAAGCACGGAAAAGTATAAGGCTCGTTTTGTTGCTCGAGGTTTCTCCCAAAAGGGAGGTATAGACTATGATGAGATATTTGCACCTGCTGCCAGATATATGACCATCCGCTCGATCATGGCCCTTTCCACTTCACAAGGATGGAACCTGCATCAGATGGATGTCAAGATTGCGTTCTTGCATGGCTTGATCAAAGAAGAGGTCTACGTGGAGCAACCCGAAGGATTTGAGATTTATGATCGAAAATCTCATGTATGCAGGTTGAAGAAAGCTCTCTATGGGCTGAAGCAAGCACCCCGAGCATGGTATGAGAGGATCGATAGCTACTTGATGAAGCTGGGATTCACTAGGAGTGAAGCCGATCCTAACCTTTACTTTAAGGTTGAAGATGACAAGCCTCTCATACTAGTATTGTATGTGGATGACCTCTTTCTAATAGGTGCAAACCCTCTCATTCACAAATGTTAGAGGGAGATTGCTTTTGAATTTGAAATGAAGGACCAAGGACTTGAAGTGTGGCAAACGCCAAGGGAAATTTTCCTATCTCAAGGAAAATATGTGGTAAATATATTGGAAAGATTCGGTATGATTGACTGCAAGCCTGTGACTACCTCGAGGATCTTAACTTTTAGAAGTTATATGGTAGTGATGTCGGACCAGACTTGGGAAATGCCTCTGAGTTTCAAAAACTCATTCGCATTGATGTTCTTGGTGAACCTCCGTCCGAACATATGTTTTGCAGTTAGCATTGTGAGCTCATATTTGGTTTAGCCTCACTGGATTGATGCCAAGAATCTTCTGAGATGTCTTCAGGACACAATCTCTCATGGATTAAGATACACTGTCGGAGATGTGAGACTACTTGGATATACTGATGTTGATTGGGCAGGCAGTGTGGTGGATCGTAAGAGCACTTCCGGGTACTGTTTCACCTTGGGATCTTCTTCGATATCCTGGATGAGAAGGAAGCAGAAGTCGGTAGCTTTGAGCGCCGCCGAAGCAGGATATATTGTTGCTAGCATAACCTCGTGTGAGGCAGTCTGGTTGCGAAAGCTCTTCAGTGAGCTGTTTGGATTTACATTGGATACCACTGTGATTCTCTGTAACAACGAGAGGTGGGATTCGATTATTGAGGAATCCCATATTCGTCAATTGCTCTAGCAGATAGACATCATCTGGGATATGGTAAGTTGATGAGCAAGGAAGCTCCATCACATTAAGATGATGTACAAGTTGATACACCTTGTCAAAGCCCCGAGGAAAGATCTAATCTGTGATTTTCCAAAACGACTTGGAGTCGGCAAGAAACCTTTGTACAAGGGTCCTGCATGTTGCATACATTGAGCTCTGGGAGCTCTAAGGGCTTGCAGTTCCTACTGGAGCAACATATGACCACAGGGTGGCTCACCCTCCCCTGGTGGTGCACATTGGAACAAGATGATTTGCTCTCTTGTGGGACAAGATGATTCACTCTCTTGTGGAACAGGATGATTCGCTCTCCTGTGTAGCAGGATGATTAGTTCTCCTGTGAGGCCTGGATTGATGTGTTCTCCATGGCAATTGTAGCAGGATTGATGTGTTCTGTTGTGAGGACAGGATTGATTAGTTCTCCTGTCGAGGCATCCTACCCATGCAGTCTGGGACTCATGGGAAGTACCTCTCATATGATCAATGAGCAGGGAAATGAAGTTAGGGACCATAGTAGTACCGATGGACGCATCGTTGTAACTACCGTACTCCCTACGCTAGGATGACCTCCATTGATCTGGGATCAATGATACTGGTTTGGGACCAATGGTAGGAGTTGTACCATACTATGACGCTGACTTCGGGTCGGTTGAGACTGGTCTGGGATCAGTGGTACATAATCTGAGACTGACTTTGAGTCAGTGGAGGATGATATTGGTCTGGGACCATTGGAGTTGTACTCACTATGACGCTGACTTTGGGTTGGTTGAGATTGGTTTGGGACCAGTGGTACATACTCTGAGACTCACTTTGAGTCAATATGATACATCCTCGATCATTTCTTCTTCTTCATAATTCGGACAAAAGCAGAGCAGAACAGAACAATGCAAGAGTAGAGCAAAACAGAGCAAAACAGTACAGATCAGTGCAAGCAGAACAAGACAAAGCAAAACAGGCAGAATAGAGCGGAGCAGGGCAAGGGTCAGGCTGTACAGGGCAGTGCATTTGATGGATGAATAGTAACGACTGATAGACATATTGCAGATGAAGTTCTCCATGGTTGAGAGGGAGTGTTAAAATTGGAAACCAAGGCAAAACTTCATGTGGGTCATCTTATTCATGGCTGATAATATTTTTATTAGATTCCTCTCATCGAGAGGTGTAGGATTGATATAAATATCATCCAATTCCGATAAGTATTCATGGAGATATGAATTTATTTTGATTATGGAATTATTATCAAGCCGACCTACAACTCATGTAGGCTCAGAAGCCCAACAGTCGCATCTATTCACCCACCAACGTTGTGTATAAATATAAGAGGACTTTCCTCATTTAGACTCACTCATCTCATCACATCTATCTCTCTCTACTGCGCAGATATGAGTCTCTTCTCTACTGCGCTGAAATGGGTCTCTCTCTCTCACACATGTGAAGTCGGAAGCTGTTGAATTTGAAGCTGCAACTGCAGAAGTAAATATTGACTTGCGTGGCCTAGAAGATCTCCTCATCTGAACTGCAATGTAGGTTCATCTGAACCTCCTTTGAAAGCCGCAACTTTTGGTGGTGGAATGAAGTCAATCTGACGAACGGTTTGCAAGATATCGACTGCCCTAGTTTGAAGCCAGAAACTCCTGAAACTGAAGCTGCAACTGTAGAAGTAAAGATTGACTTGCGTGGCCTAGAATATCTCCTCATCTAAACTGTGTTGTAAGTTCATCTGAACCTCCTCTGGAAGCCGAAACTTTTGGTGGTGGAATGAAGTCAATCCGACGGTCGGTTTGTGAGATATCGTCTGCCCTAGTTTGATAATGAAGCCGCTAATACTGATGCTGTTGATCTAGGGTTTGCTACTGCTGATATGAATCAGATTTATTGTACTATTTCTCTCTGCTGAATTATTGAAGATAAAAGAAGATTTGATCAAAGGGTCTCCCCACACATTGTGGGGTTTGTCCCTGGCTAGCCGCCACATCTTATGTCTCTTGTCTTGGCTTGTTTTCTATCGATCATTTAATGTTCTATCTGCACTTTACTTTATGTACATTTGATTGCTAATCGGTGGAATATAATAAGAAAAATAAGTAAACTGTTATAAGCATAGAACATACCATAACTTAACACATCACCACCATAATTTGGCACCTAGAACCTTGCTGAGTAAGTCAGGGTCATCCTAACCTAGCCCACCAAATCTCTTAGGTTTGGATATCTTATCCCAAGCTACCAAGGCCCATTTCTTATGATCCTCCCCCTTGGCCAAAAGGAAGTCTCTTTGGATGGATCTGAGCTAATGTAGGACACTTTGAGGAGCTAGTAGAACAGATAGCATAAAGACAGGGATGGATTGAAGGATAGCTTTGGTTAGCACTAACCTACCAGCCAAATTTAGAGATCTAAAGGTCCATTTCTTGACCTTGTCTTGTAATTTATTAATAACAGGTTCCCATATTCTCTTGTGTAAGGGTTTCGCAGTGAGAGGAACTCCCAAATATTTCGAGGGGGGGAGCTCCCTTTGGAAGCCCAGAATTCTGGCAATATTTCTTTGAATAGCAATGTGAGTATTAAAGGAAAAAAATTAGATTTAGAGAGATTTACCTACAAACCTGAAGCCATGGCAAAGTCTTTCAGGGTTTGCTTATAGGCAAGAGCTTCCTTGACTGTGGGGATCTCTTTTAGCATAATATCATCCACAAATTGTTGATGAGTTAAAGCACGGCCCGCTTTAGAAAGTTGGAGACCTTTGATTGAACCCACTACCTTGGCATGTCTGATCAATCTCCCGAGCCCTTCCATCATGATAACAAAATGAAAGGGAGAGAGTGGATCTCCCTGCCTTAAGCCTCTTGAAGGAGTGAAAGTCTCCGAGGGTGAACCATTAACCAGGATTGAAAAGCTGGGTGAAGTGACTAGGGCCATAACCCATCTGATCCAGCTATGATCAAACCCAAAAGTAGCAAGAAATTTTCTGATGTATGTCCAATTTAGCTTATCATAGGATTTGGCTATGTCCAGTTGCATGATCATACCATCTTTCTTATTGTTTATCAATGAGTGAACCACCTCCTGAGCTTGAATGATCTTGTCGAGGATTTGTCTGCCTTCCACATATCCTGACTGTTCCGCTGCCACTAGGGTAGGAAGAAGGGGTTTGAGTCTATTGGAAACCACTTTGGAGATAATTTTATAGACAACATTGCACAAGGCAATGGGTCTGAACCTATCAAGAGTTAGGGCTACATCCTGTTTAGGGATCAGGGCAATAAAGGTGGTGTTAAGCACTTTCAGGATAGTTTTATCCCTCCTTGAGTCTTCCACCACGCTCAGAATATCCTATTTTACTATATTCCAGCAGGCTTTAAGGAAGTCTACATTGAACCCATCAGGACCTGATGCCTTGCCATTCTGCATCTCTTTAAGGACATCCTTGACCTCCTCTTCCGACATTGGTCTGTTGAGGTTGAAATTGTCTTCTGAGGAAACTAGCTTAGGTATATGCCTAGTAATCTCCCTGATAGATTGAGCTTTGTTAGTGCATGTTTCATGAGCAGTGCCCCAAAAGTGCTGAACTAGTTCAGCTTCGATTTCCTTGTGTGTTCTCTACATGTTACCTTTCCTGTCCTTAATAGTAGAAATCCCGTTGTGAGCTCTATTCGCCATATTGGTCTTGTGGAAGAATCCGGTGTTGCGATCTCCTTCTTTTAGCCATTGCACTTTGGATTTCTGCCTCCAAAAAATTTCGTCTTGCTTACATAAGTTTTCCCAATCTTGATGATATTTAGTTGCCAGTTCATTTTGTTCGTTATTAAAACCCTCTGTAATCAGGTTTTGGTTGAGTTTATGCATTTTTCCTTCGAGAATTTCTTTCTCTTCAAAAATGTTGCCATAATCCTTCTTATTCCACTCCTTGAGCTGGAGTTTAATGTGTTTGAGTCTTTTTTGAAGAAGGAACATTCTTTTGCCTTGAATATCCAAATCTTCAGTCCACCAAATAACAATGTTTTTATAGAAGTCCGGGTGGGAGAGCCAGATATTTTCAAATCTGAAAGGTCTGTTGTTGGGTTTGCCAATACCCTGAATGTCTAGTTGAACCGACTAGTGATCCGAGCCTCCAAAGGGAAGAACACTCACAACTATGTCCTTGTCCTTGACCATAAGATCTTCTGAAATTATAAATCTGTCCAATTTGGATGCCACTTGAGACTCTCCTCCTCTTTTATTGTTCCAAGTAAAGGTACCATTATTCATGGTGATATCCACGAGCTTCATACTATCTATGAAGGTTTGAAAAGCACAAGAATCTTTGGTTAGAATTCTAGTTCCTTCTTTTTTTTTTCGACAACATTTTTATCATATTGAAATCACCCCCCAGGATCCAGGGGATTTTTGCATGACATTCCCTGAGTTTCTTCAATGAGTCAAGAAACAAGAGTTTACCCTCCATCCTTTGGGGGCTGTACACATTCGTAACCAAGTACATTTCCTTATCTCCCACTGGCCGAATGACCACTGATAGATAATTTCTAGATGCTTCTGCATCTATCATGTCAATCTTTTGAGGGTTCTAGAGCGTGAGAATACCTCCAGCTGTATTCTCTGCTTTGACCTCCAAAAACTCAAATCTGTTGAGCCATTCACTGTGACTCTCTTTTATCTTTGAATGGAACATTTAGTGTCCTGAATGAAGATCACATCCGGGGCCGCTTGTTTCATTCTGTTACTTAATAATCTTTGTTTTCTTTTACTGCCTAGACCTCTTATATTCCAAGAAGTAAACTTCATTATCAAATATTTTTAAAGGAGTAGTTGGATAGGTCTTTCATCTTACTTGAATCTATCATTAGCTTCCCACATTCCATTAGCAGCTCATTCTATTTTTTCTAGCCTCTTTTCTTTCCTGGGATTCTTGGTGCTAATCCTGGTGTGGCTTTCATAGCTTTCACTCCTTCGTTACCTTTTTTCATTCTTCCTAAGTTTTTCAGATCCTTTGTTCTGAGTTTTCTAGATGAACAGTTGTTGTACTGTTTGGAACTTCTCTTGAGGTAACGAATCCACTCCATCTTTGGTTCCTTGTTCCAGGAAGCCTTCTAGATCTAGATTCTTTTTCTCCAAAATTTCCTGTAGTTTGTGATCCTCCATCTCCATGTCACTCTGGGTCATTTCCTGATCCATTTCTTTTTCAAGATCACTCATGGTGGCTTCTTTCTGGTACTCATCATTTTGTGTTTGTTTTAGGTTTTTTCCTTCCTCCTTTTCTACAGAGCTCCCTTCCATTGCTTGTTCTTCTTTGGTATTCTCTTCCTCTTCCTGAAGTCCCTGGAAACTATTTTTCCTGAACTGTTGTTCTTCTCGTTGGTGATTCTTCAGACCTCTCTTAAATCCTTTACTTCGGTTAACCACTTTCTTAAATCTATCTGCTTCTTTCACTGTATTGCTTTTTCTTTTGTTTGTTTCTTTGTTGAGCGGACAGTCTCTAAAAAGATGTCCATGTTCATGGCATTTGCGACATTTGAATGGAATGTGTTCGTAATCTACTGTTTGTACCCATTCTTCATCAAAAACTTTCAAGATTATCTCCTCCCGTAGAGCCCCTGATAGGTCCATTTCCACACAAATTTTGGCAAAGGAAGTATATTTTCCCCTTCTAGTGGTTTCAGAGGCTTTCACATAGCATCCTAATTTATTTCCTATGGCCTCTAACGATTCATTTTTCCAGTAATAAAGAGGTAGAGAGTAGAGTCTTACCCAAACCGGAACTGAAGTAAAATTCTCCTTTTCTGGAACAAAGTTCATAACCCGAGGTCTCATGTAGAGTCTTGTAGTAGCATAAAAGTAGGGCCCTCCTTCAAATATTTTGTCCTTGTCTTCAATATTTGTTAACACCACTGTAAAGAAACCCTTAGACCCAAGGTGAAGATCTATGCTCCCTTTAGGTTTCCAGTGGTATCTGATCCATGATTGTAGAGCTTTTTCAGTGGGCCATAGTCCCATAAACTTGCAGATGATGGCATATGTCCCCATATGTTCCCTGTACGCATGTAGCTCCGGATTATTTAAAATCACCCTGCGAGTTATATCGGATTTGGGTTTGTAGAGTCCCTTGTGCTTCTTGTCTTTAGTTTCCTATTGTTTGTCCTCTACCTCCTTGTCTTTTGTGCGATTTTGATGCTTTTCTGTGGGTTCTTCTGTTCCCGCTTCCGTGCTCTTCTTTCCTTCCACCCTTGTTTCCCTAACATCTTCTAGAGGCTTCTTCCCCCTGCTGGCCAGGGCCTCCTTATAGGAGGGAGTGGCGCCCCCTCCTCGTCCACCCTTCATGGGTATTCGGATGATCCCTGCGCGCGCTGAGCTTTGATCGTTCGTCCCTGCTCCCACGCCCTTCGCCCTCGAAGCATCTTGCAAACGAAGGTGTTATTCTTATTAAAGAAATTATAATAATTTAGTTGATAAATGTTATGTGCATTATTCACTATTCACAATGCATTATTCACTATTAAGGCTAATGATAAATGTGTCATAGGTAAATGATTTGATCTTTTTGAAGCATAAGATATGTGATTTCTCAATCAATAGTTTTCATAAATTTATATTCTTAAATCAACTAATGGTTGTAACTGCAATCATATCATATTGAAAATCAACAAGGCACAAAGTCAGTTATTCATTGTTTACATATAAAATGCACTAATATAAGTGCATAAATGTGATATGTAATTTTTGAGATAAAAAATATGTTTTAAATAATTTTGCATTTCTTAAAAAAACATATACATGATGATAATGATTGATAAGTGGATTGTCAAGGTTTGATTAGACACTATCATGGATGAATTATGTCATTGAACTTCTTCAACTGTAAGGCGTCTAATTTCATTATTTAAAGTCAATTTTTTTATAAATTTGTATTTTAAATAAATTGAAATCATATCGCTTGAGCTAGAATTATATTATTGACTTGTACTTAGTTATGTCCATCAATATGAGTATACTATGATGCATTTTAGGCTTAATGGTTGATGGCTCATAAGTGAATACTACTCGTTAAATTGTAGGGCATTCAATTATTGACCCATATCTTTTTTCATATATTCTTAAATCAACTATTTGTATATGCAATCATCTCATCGCATTTAATTTAATAAGGAATCCATTTATTCACTTTTATTTGTCTATCATGGAATTTATTAAGATTGTATTAATCTCATATTGTTTTTTTTAAACAAAATTCTCTTCTTAATAAAACATGAAATAATTAATTAACAATGTGTTAAGTGGACCATCTAGACTCATTAAAGAGTTGGGTAAAAAATGGTTGTAATTAAACTTTTTACACCATAAGACATTGATTTTCTAATCCATATTAGCATTTTTTAATTTTCATTTCTTGAATATTTTATTTGTGGTTTAAATAATTTCATAGAATCCAATATGAGTTGAAGAATTCTATTTGGCTATATGCATTGATAGAAGTTCATAAATGTGATGCATTTTCTAAATGTAACTCTTAATGTAAGTAAATATATATATTTTACAAAACAAATTATAATTAATTGATAATGAGTTTTAAGTGGTCTATATATAGCCATATATCTAAGCGTGTAAATGTGACACCTTTTTTTAAAATAAAACTCCATGTAATATGAAATGTTATTCCTAACAACACATGGAATAATTAATTGGTAATGAATGTTAAGTAGATTGTTAAAGTTATTTCAAGGTACAAGTCATAAATAAATGCATTTAAACTTTATGCAACATATGACATTTGATTTTCCCACCTTTATTAACATTTCGTAAATTTCAATTCTTAAATAAGTTATTTGTAATTGAAATAATCTCATAGAAACCAACAAGAAGAGTATGTATTAAATTATATTTAGTATGTATGTATGTATAAATGGAATTTATTTTTGAAATAAAGCTCTCAATGTAAGTAAAAATATATATTTTTAGAAAATTAATAATTTAAAATCAATTATTTATGAGTTCTAACTAGTTTATTCTATTTTGAATTGACAATTTTTTCTAACTATGCATTATTAAATCAATTATTCCTATATGCAATCATGTCATATAAGTTAATAAGTCAAGAAACCATTAATTGATTTTTATTTAGCTATCATGTGGTTTAATATGAATGTATAAATGTGAAATTGCTATTTCTAGAATAAAAAACCATGTAAAGAAAATGAATTTTCTAATGAAACATAGATTAATGACTTCACCATGAGCATTAAGTAGACTATTTAAGCTCATTCAAGAGATGGGCCATAAATGGATGTCTTTAAACTTTTTTCACCATATGACATGCTTTTCCCATCAATATTAACATTTTGTAGATTTCAATTCTTAAATAAACTATTGGTACTTAAAATAATATCATAGAATCCAACAAGACTCAGAAGTTATTTATTGAATTTCATTTAGTTATATGTATTCATATAAGTTTATAATTGTAATTTATTTTTGAAATAAAGCTGTTAATGTAAGTAAAGATATATCTTATACACAATTAATTAGAATTAATTGATAATAAACTTTAAGTGGTTTATTCAGAGTATATGAAAAATCAAGTGTCATAGATGAATGCCTTTTAATACATATTTAATCTTCAAAATCAATATCTTAATGATAATTTATTTGATTTTACATTAAGTATTTAATAATTAAAGAACACGGGGAATTATATAAATTTCAACTAAAATACATGAGTTATGTTTCACACTTATTTCTTCCCTATTGAAAATGCTTATCATTTTCTCTTCTTAGTGAAAGTAATGATCAATCATGGCTTTCCATATAGTTGGTTGACACTAAATTTGCATAGAGACTATTATTGGTTTTGACAATGTTGACAAGGAGAGATCAACATCCACACTACCTTCAACTATGCTAATATTTGAAAGCCCTTGCCTTCACTACTTACAAGAAGTCACCACTAAAGTTTCTTGTTTACTTCAATTTGTGACATTGTCCATCATAATGGAATGACTTGAATACCCATTTAAGAAATCTCATTTGATGTACTTGGATTTGAGTGGAGATAGATCAATGGTGCCTAACCTTCTCGAAATACCTAGATCAACAATGTATAACTTTTATAGTGGATGTCTGCATGCTATGAAGATGAACGATAACCCCCTCATTAGTGCTTCATAAAGGCACATAGGGATCGTAGGAAATTGAGCACAAGAACATCTTACTATGTTTTTAGTAGACTAGATTCAAAGAAATGCAAGGGATACTTATCGTTGTCATTTACAATAAGATCTTCACATCACCATCATTCAATCAACAAATCCCCGATAGGTTGGGGGAAAGGGGGTTAGAGTTGCCATACTAATATGATCTAGCTTCAATCAATTTCTTCTAAGAGTTTGATTTCACACTCCTTTTGTGTATTGATACTATTGTACATAACAACCCCATGTTTGACCTATTCATGATCTCTAATTGGTTCGAAATTACTAAAATTATTTTAATATTGAATCAAGTTAATATGACAATTTACAAAGGTGCTATTCTTACTAAAGAAATTATAATAATTTACTTGATAAATGTTACGTGCAATATTCACTATTCACAATGCATAATTCACTAGTAATGCTAATGAGAAATGTGTCATAGGTAAATGATTTGATATTTTTGAAGCATAAGATATATGATTTCTCAATCGATAGTTTTCATAAATTTATATGCTTGAATCAATTAATGGTTGTAACTGCAATCATATCATATTGAAAATCAACAAGGTACAAAGTGAGTTATACATTGTTTAAATATAAAATTCACTAATATGAGTGCATAAATGTGATATGTAATTTTTGGGGTAAAAATGTATTCTAAATAATTTTGCATTTCTTAAAAAAACATATATATGATGATAATAATTGATAAGTGGATTATCAGGGTTTGATTAGACACAATCATGGATGAATTATGTCATTGAACTTTTTGAATTGTAAGGCACCTAATTTGATTATTTAAAGTCATTTTTTTGTAAATTTGTATTTTAAATAAAATGAAATCATCACTTGAGATAGAATTATATTATTGACTTGTACTTAGTTATGTCCATTAATATGAGTATATAAATGTGATTTATAATATCCATATATTATGATGCATTTTTTTGAAAAATAAGTCTTTTAATTTCTTGATAACAAGTATTACTAGCAAGACCATGAAAACTCCTTACCTCAAAAATACTCTTGGGTGAAGGCCACTCCACAATTGCTTTGATATTTTCTGGATCCATCTTCAATCCTTCAGCTGAGATAACAAATCCCAAGTACACCAGCTCCTCTTTCAAAAATAAGCATTTCTTCAGATTCAACAATAATTTTCTTGTTGCAGCTTCTGTAGAACATAATTTAAATGCCTCAAGTGTTCTTCCTTGGATCTGCTATAGACTAATATATCATCCAGATATACGATTACAAATTTACCAATAAATTCTTTAAGGACTTCATTCATAAGCATCATGAATGTACTTGGTGCATTGGACAGCCAAAAAGGCATCACTCTCCATTCATATAATCCTTCATTGGTCTTAAAAGCAGTTTTCCATTCATCCCCTTCTCTTATCCTTATCTGATGATAACCACTCTTAAGATATAACTTTGAAAAATATTTTGCGCCAGACAAACAATCCAGTAAATCTTCAATTCTGGGTAATGGAAATCTGTACCTGATTGTGATCTTATTAATGGCTCTTGAATCTGTACACATTCTCCAGCCTCCATATTTCTTCGGACTCAGCATTGTTGGCACTGCACAAGGACTCAGACTTTCTTTAATCAACCCCTTGTCAAGCAATTCTTGCACATGTTTCCTAACTTCTTCATTCTCTGCAGGAGTCATTCTATATGCTGCTTTGTTAGGTAGACTTGCTCCAGGAATCAAGTCTATATGATGACTGATTTTTCGAATTGGCGGTAATTCATTAGGCAAATCATCAACAATAATATCACAATAATTCTCCAGCATTTCTTGAATTTCATTGGGTAATTCAGAAATTTTAGTAGAAGTCAATATTACCTTGGGCTTGCAAATCACAACAAAATTTACCTCATTTTCTTCAATCTGCTTCAAGTATTCCTTCCCTCCAAGCAACAGAGTTTTTGGATCAGTCTTCTGTCCCGGTACATTTTCTTCTTGCAAAGGCAACAATGTATGATTAACACCGTCTTTTCCAAACTTGTAGGTGTTCCGCTTCCCATCATGCATGGCTCCTCTGTCATATTGCCAAGGCCTCCCAAGAAATATGTGGCATACGTCCATAGGCATCACATCACAAATAATTTTATCCTTATACTTGCCCACTTGAAACTCCACTTCACATTGTTCACTTACCAACAGTTGATGTCCCTTTTGTAACCATGACACCTTATAAGGTGTTGGATGCTTCATTGTCTTCAGCTTCAATTTTTCCACTACCTCGGTAGAAACCAAATTATCAGTGTTGCCACTATCAATGATCATCTGGCAACATTTCCCTTGGACCTTGCACACTGTCTTGAACAAATTTTTCCTTTGTAGCGGTTCAGCAACCACCTCTTTCACTGGCTTAAGTAGAACTTTATTTACCACCAGAGATTCTCCCCTTTCTGGTGTGTTTCCTTCTTCTACTACCGCTGCCGCTGGTTCTTCTGCTTCAGCTGGAGCAACAATTACATTTCTCTGCTTTGTATCAGCATTCTCTGGGAACTCAAAAACTCTGTGTCCCAGTTTGTTACACCTGTAACATCTTATTTCTCTACCTCTTCCTCTGCCTCCTCTCCCTCTGGAAAAACTCCCTCTGCCTCTTGCATCACCTTCTATGGGTGCATGCTGGGTTGAGCTGCTGCTAGCTCCATCTCTAGGTGCTGTAGATCTACCTCTACCACCTTGACTTCCTTTTCCTCTGAAAGTCCCTCTCCCTTTGGCAGACTGCTTCCTTATGAGCTTTTCCTCCGCTTTCAGCGCTATCTGGTAAGCTTCCTCTACTGTTTTAGGAGACAACAGGCTTATCTCATCCTGAATGTCCATTCTGAGGCCATTCATATATCTAGCCACCTTCTCATTTGTGTCTTGGGCTTCTCCAGCTCTTATACTCACTTTATAAAACTCTTCTGTATACTCCTTTACTGTTAAAGCTCTCTGTCTAAGATTTTGCATTTGTCTAAACAATGTTTGCTGATAATTACTTGGCAAGAACTTACCTCTTAATTTTGCTACCATGCAGCTCCAGTTCTTGATTGGCTGCTTACCAAGTCTCTTCCTTTCCGCCTGCACACCATCCCACCAAAGTGTTGCATGGCCTTTTAATTTGGTGACAACAAACTTCACTTTCTTCTCATCCTCTGTTTCTTCATAATCGAAGAATTTCTCCATGTTGTTAATCCAGTCAATCAATTCTTCTGGATTCAATCCTCCTTGATATACTGGTACTAATTGGTTCCATGGCCTGGCTGTGGATTTTAACACTGAGTGGAAGAATCTCATCTCAGGAGTAACCTGTACAGCTTCCTCTTCTTCCGCAGCTTCCATTTCAGGCTCACTGACATCTCCATCATCTATATTTCGATATGTAGTTAAAGCATCCACTCTAGCTCGCAGCTCCTCCATTGATTCAAATAATTCAGCATGTGCAACAGGTCATCCTCTTCCAACACGTCCTCGTCCTCTTCCAACTCTGAAAGCCATCCTTCTTCTGCTCCTGAGATTCAATTCAATGTCATTTGTGGGCTCCGATACCACTAATGATGGCGGGGTTGCAGACGTTAGGGACAGTTCCCCTAATCTGTCAATAAGTTCTCCAACGTCTTCGTCAAATTCCCTTCTCTCTGAACTGGGCGCATCAGTCATCAATCTGAATTTTCATGACAAATAACTCCACTATAGAGCCTTATTATCAGGCCGTGGCTTATGAGCTCTTAAGAGAGATACTCTGTTCCGATGGCGCACACAACACATATCAAAGGCTGGAGGGTATATATATTATAAACGAACTTACTAATGATAATGCACGTATGGAGACATCACAACGGAATTGTCATATGTGCTCTTATATCATGGATCGAAGCCCTTCTATATATAAATATATCTCTGTTTGCCGTAATTAAAAGTCGATACACATATACAAACCGTGATTCGGCCTGCGCTCTTTATAATTTGCCAATTATATAATTCGGCGATCGCTTGAAAATCCTTCTCCCTCCGGACCCGATACAACTATAGACAAGTTTTAGACTTTGCTAATTCCGCAATTCGCTGATCGGTTTAATTGACAAGCCTTCTACCTCCGATTTGTGGACCTGGCGACAAACATATGCGGTGGTTTAATATCTCAACGGCTCCACTATTCGGTGGTTGTCTTGCTTAACGTTTTTTTCACCTCCGAACGCTAGACTTGGCGATGCATTTAACAGCGACTTATGTTAATTCGATTCCGATTCCAGAATGCGTTCCTTATCACGCCAATGCTCCCCTTGAATCGAACCGACAGACCTCGTAATAGTCCCAAGTGACCTCTGACGCCGATATGTTTACAGTAATAGAGTTTGAAAGGCAACGCGGCTACTCATAAGAATTTACAAGGATATTTATGATATCAAATCAGAATCGCATTAAACTTGTAAATACATTACGTTCCGTTAATAAAGCCACCAGGATCCTTTATATAGATAAAGGCATACACGCAGTCGGAATCCAAGCCTATAACAACATAGAAGGAAAGGAAAATTGATTGATATAAAATATTGCAGCGTGAGGAAATCTAATCACCCACTCAATCATATAAAGGCGTCACACCATAATCTCCGCATACAGTTTACAGAGTCATGAAATGAGAGACATTAAGAGAACAAAATTCCACAATGAAACTAAGGCACTCGCCCCTCTCCTCTGTCTGATGAGAGTTCGGCTGCCATTTTATTTATAATTAATGATAGGCACTCTCGTCCTTATCCAATACAAGAAAAGCATGCTTTACAGGTGATTTAAAGCTTGAAAGCTCAGTTACAATTAGCATGATTTATTGCTAGATTTATTCTAGTTTTAACTAGGAAAGCATAGAAATTGCAGGCTAAAGGACCCCACTCCCTTGCCTGTAAATTTTTTTGGATTTTTTTTGGAATAATTTGGAAGACTCTTCCCCTCTGAGTCACATGCTCCCGCATCACTATCAGAGTGGTTTGGTACCCCATTTCTTCAATGTTAAAGGAGAGGTTAGGTATGTTACAAAAAGGAGAAGGTATAAAGGAACTTAAGCTACATACCTTCATCATACTAGAATAAAATTGAATTTGATTACTTAAAAATGATGAATGAATTTATAATAAAAGAATAATTGTGCCATCAACAGTTTATTTAGAAGATAGAACAGTGTAAATCATAATCACTAAGAAAAAAGAGAGATCATATTTAAGAGGAAAGGGCTTCTAACCCCCATAATTTCATGCGAGGACCAAAAGTTTTCAAGGGAATAATTATAGTAGAAATTTCATTACCCCATTCAAACCTATCCCAAATCCCACATAATAAAAAATATTGAAAATGGAAAGTGAAATTTTACTAAGGAATCCCTAAAATACTAGGACTGTGGATAACGTCATCTAGCCTCAAATTGTGCAAATAGAAAGGGGAATGATAGATCAACCATACATCATATCCAAGAAGCATCCATGGTGAAAGATGTAGCCCAAAAGTTTCAAAGCATCAATGTACCCATAGATGCCTGATAGGCAGAGAATTAACCCTTAATGGTCAAAATAGGTTGTGAGATAAATGCTTAAACTATAATAGTCATTATAGACATAATTTCTATTCAAAGTTATGTGTCAACTAAGTTAGTAGAATATTTTTAATTAATCAAAACAAAACTTATAAAAACATGGTTAGTGCATCTAGCTAATGGGACATAAAGAAGTTCTTCGTTCCAGAGCGAAAGAAATAATAATGGTTAAGAATACAGATTGTCAGTATAAAAAAATAGTATACGTCCACGTTCCCGGTTGAAGGAACTTCAAAATCATCACCTACAATTGCAATGGAAATGGAAATGGAAACAAAAAGGCAACAGGACGCGAAGGTATGTAATGATCATGTTCTGAGAGTGAAGAGCTCCGATGGCAGAATATTCGACATCCCAGAAGCAGCGTCGTTTCAGTCGGTGATAATAAAGAACGTAATGGAGGAGTTTGGTTCTGAAAATCCAATTCCTCTACTGTCTGTGTCCAGCGAAATTTTAGAAAAGATGATCAAGTATTGCACATACCATGTTCATCATCCCCTACGTACCCGGAAATTTAAAGATGACGTTGACCCATGTTATGTAGAATTCGTGAAAGTGGATCTTCCCACTCCGAATCAACTTGCACTGGCTGCCCAGCATCTGGATATCGCGACTCTTCTTGACTTGGTATGCCAAAAACTATTGCAGATACAGTTGCTGCGGAGTACACATCAGAAAATGTACGAGAGATGCTGAACATTGAAAATGACCTTACTCCCGAAGAGGTGGAGGCCATCAATAGTCAAGATCCTTGGGCTTTTGGATGGACTGAACTCACTCATTTAATTTTATTATTAAACAAATCAATGACTACCTTCTATTTCTTATTCTGCACATTTTGTAATTATGAAAAGCCTCTCAAACCACTAGATTGAGCTACATGTCTATACTTATGTTAGATTGAGCTACATGTCCATAGTGATTTTTTTATAGGAGTTTCTCTTTTCAAGCTTCTCAAACCACCCAATTATCCAATAACAAACTCAATTACCTTATGGAACCCATTATGAGCAAGGTAACAGATTTTTTTTATTTCATTAAAATGTCACATGATTACGAAAATCTTCACATTTAGACATTTGACGTCAAAACTGTCTAAACCACTATATACAATAATGCTTAGAAATACGTCCAACACCGAGAGAGATTTCACCCTAAGAAAAGTCTGTGAAAGTGTTCAAATATGGAAGGAAAACTAAAGGATCTACCTATGTTAACATCCCTTGTTTCCGCTGTAGCGATAAACCACTAGATACAATAATGCTTAGAAATACGTCCAACACAAGGAAAGTCTGTGAAAGTGTTCAAATATTGAAGGAAAACTAAAGGATCTACCTATGATAACATCCCTTGTTCAGCTGTAGCGATCCTCAAAGTCTTAATCCTCCAAATATGCTTTTCTGGGGAATTATTCCTCATGCATTAAAGTGCTCAATATTGTGATGTTTGATGTGGGTGGCCTCGAAATAATTTCAACAAACTTTTTTATACCACTCATCTTATACTTAATCACTAAAGGAAACTAATATATAAATTATTAATAAGAAACAATTTGTTAGAAAGTGATGGCTTTTATATAGTTGAAATTTGTTTATTGAATATTTCATTATAATTTTTTTGGAAATGTTACTCACTAGTGCTACTAGGCACAATTGTGTTGTTCCTAGTGTTTTTTTTTGTTAATACTATCATATTTTCCATTTTCATAATCACTAGATTATTTGTTATTAAAATGTTAATAACAAATTAATTTTTTCAAATATTTTGTAAAACATGGTCATCAAAGGAAACTTAATAAAAAATCCACAAAAAATTACACAATTATTTACAAAATTATGTAATTAATTGTTAATGATATATCTGTTTGTCAAAGGAAACCTATTCAAAAAACACCATAACTATTTATAAAATTATGCAATTAATTGTTGATAATATATTTGGTTATTAATGTTAATTCATAATTATTAAATTATTCAAAAAATACTATAACTATTTATAAAATTATGCAATTAATTGTTGATAATATATTTGGTTATTAATGTTAATACATAATTATTAGATTTTTAGTTAGTGGGTGTTATTTGCCTTCTACCAAGGCTTTTGTTTTTGGAGATAGGTTAACATTGTTTTAAAATGATGAATTCATTTTATATATATAGATATATATATATATATATATATATATATATATATATATATATATATATATATATATACACACACATAGATAGATAGATAGATAGATAGATAGATAGATAGATTTTCAGAATTTCACTAAGAAATCTTATTTTCCCTTTTGAAATGATGCTTCTCGGTATCCCAAAGTGCACCCAATGTTTTACAAAGAACATGTTTGTTACTTCTTTCATATTGAGGGTATTTTTATAAGGCAACAAAACACATCTTGTTAAACCTATCAATAACCATGAACATGTAGTCTCTATGAGCTACTTGACTCAAGCTTCTCAAACCACCTAATTATCCAAGAACGAGCTCAAATACTTATGGAGCCCATCATGAGCAAGGTAAGTGATTTTTTTATTTTATTAAAATCTCACATGATTAAGAAAATCTTAGCATTTAGACATTTGACCTTAAAAATTTATGTAAACAACTAGATACAATAATTCTTAGAAATACATCCAACACCAAGAGATCTTTGACACTAAGGAAAGTTTGTGAAAGTGTTCAAATATTGAAGGAAAAGTAAAGGAGCTACCTATGTTAACATCCATTGTTCAGTCGTACCCATACTCTATCTCCCACCTTCAACGATTTGTCTATCATATCCTAATCATGCCTGAACTTATAGTCTTCCTATGACTTCTACAATGTCTATTGTACATGTATATCCAGATCTGTTGATCTTATAGTTAACACAATTATATTTATTTTTAATATTATGAAAAAAAATTATGTAATAAATTAACTATATTAACAAAATGTATTTTTCTAAAATCTCATTTATATATTATATTCTTAAACATATGAATTTAACATTTATATGAAAGAAAAATGTTATATTATTTTAGACCGAAAGAAATTCAAAGCTGAATTATTTTTATTAGAAAGGATAAATATATTATACATATGTTAATTATAGGAAATATATTTGTTTCTTTGCTTAGATATTTTCAAGAACAAAAAGAAGGAGATTTGAGTGCAAAGGGACTATGCCTTATTGTAACTATTATTTTCCCTTTTCAATCTACAATCAATAGATTTCTCTTATGCATATACATTAGTCTCTATGGACTACTTGAATATCATAGTGAATTGTGCTAAGACACATGTGTGCGACCTAGCAAAACAAGATCTTTACATCTGCCCCATCATAGAAACTAACATTTACAAAGCCTCTCAAACCACTAGATTGAGCTACATTTCCATACTTATGTGATTTTTTATAGGAGTTTCTCTTTTCAAGCTTCTCAAACCACCCAATTATCCAATAGCAAACTCAATTAGCTTATGAAACCCATCATGAGAAAGGTAAGATAATTTTTTATTTTATTAAAATGTCACATGATTATGAAAATCTTTGCATTTAGACATTTGACCTCAAAACTTTGTGTAAACCACTAGATACAATAATGCTTAGAAATACATCCAACACTAAGAGAGATCTGACCCTAAGGAAAGTCTGTGAAAGTGTTCAAATATTGAAGGAAAACTAAATGATCTACCTATTTTAACATCCCTTGTTCAGTTGTAGCGATACTCTATCTCCCACCTTCAACAATTCCTCTATTCTATGCTAATCATGCCTAAACTTATACTCTTCCTATGACTTCTACAATGTCTATTGTACATGTAAATAGATCTGCTTGATCTTCTCTACAAACTTTTTAGCCCTCAAGGAATCCCATATAATATCCTCCCTCACTCCTTGATACCCACATGTAATATCCAAAGGTGAAGTTACTAAATATTGAAAACAAGTTTCAAATTTACTAGTAGAAGAATGGACTACTCCATTACAATATTGCTATATATATACTAGATTTCCTCCTAGGTCTGTGAATGCTTATGATTATAATTTCTTAAATTTTGAACCAAAGTAATGTTGACTACTTCTATCTACCCTTATATATATAGATGTAATGTTGTAGAGCTCTGTAACTTTGTGTTAATCTTCTCCCACTATTTAGTCTAAAATGCGCTGAGAAATCTTATTTTCCTTTTTGAAATGATGCTTCTCGGTATCCCAAAGTTTACCCAATGTTTTACAAAGAACATGTTTGTTACTTCTTTCATATTGATGGTATTTTTATAAGGCAACAAAATACCCATCTTGTTAAACCTATCAATAACCATGAACATGTAGTCATGCCCCTTCCCAATTTTTTGTAAACTTCCCATAAATTCCATGGAAAGGCTTTCCCACAGATGAGTGGGTGCAGGTAAGGGATGCTATCAATCATTTTTCCTATTACTAGGTTTGTTGGTACAACAATGCATGCATCCTCTCATGATCATAGCTACTTTTTATTGCATCTTGGGCCAATATACAAACCTTTGCAAGTTAATCATTGTCTTCCCTACACCAAGTGCATTGCAGCTTTGGAGGTTTGAGCCCCTATAATAAGCTACAATCACTCATCTTTAGCAACACATAGTTTATCTAGCCTGTAGAGTAACCTATTGTGGAGATGGTACTCAACAATTTTGTCTCCATCATGAATATTACTCTTACTCTGTAACCACTAAAACACCTCCTCAAAGTCTTGATCCTCTGAATATGATTTTCTGTATGCATCACGAGGGAATTATTCCTTGTGCATTAAAGTGATCAATATTGTGATATTTGATGTGGGTGGCCTCGAAAAAATTTCAATGAACTTTTTTATACCACTCTTCTTGTACTTAATCACTGAAGGAAACTAGTATATAAATATTAATAAGAAACAATTTGTTAGAAAGTGATGGCTTTTATATAGACGATTTTCTTTAATTGAACATTTCATTATAATTTTTTTGGAAATGTTACTCACTAATGCTACTAGGCACAATTGTGTTGTAAGTGTTTCTTTTTGTTAATAATATCATATTTTTCATCTTCATAGTCACTAGATTATTTGTTATTAAAATGTTAATAACAAATTATTATTTTTCAAATATTTTATAAAACATGGTCATCAAAGGAAACTTAAAAAAAAAATTCATAAAAATGACATAATTATTTATAAAGTTATGTAATTAATTGTTAACAATATATTTGGTTTTCAAAGGAAACCTATTCAAAAAATACCATAACTATTTATAAAATTATGCAATTAATTGTTAATAATATATTTGGTTATTAATGTTAATGGGTAATTATCAATCAAAACTCATTGAGGGATTCCAGAAGCAATCCACCTGTTGAAGGCTCGAAATTCTCTCCCTACAACAATATAAGGGAGACCACTTTGTTTGGACTTTAAAGAAACTCCTTTTCTGTTGAAATGGTGGTTTGAACTAGTTAAACTAGGTCAAGCTACCTGTTCCATATTGCTATCAGATTAATATGTGCCTTTAGTTACGAATAGGTAGGGACATCATATTGATTCTTGTTGCTAATTAAGCAAGAGAATGACCCTTAAGATATTTTAACAGAAAATCCAAAACACTCTAAAGTTTTTACTCTTAAAAAGAGGACTTCTAAAATGCCAAAGGTATGATGCAAGATCTAATCTAAGATGAAATTAATCTAACCTATCTCAGTTGAAGGAAAGAGAAATATTTCTCTCAATCGAGAGCTAATTAAATTAACAAGGAAAAGAAGCTTTGAATAATTTGAACTAAGATGAAAGAATTAGATTGAGGAGATATCTCACAAGATCTGATTCCTCATTAACATAAATACAAAAAATTAAACACTTAGTAAATAGTTACATAAGAGTTTATTGAAAATATATCTAATTCCTTATTTATCATATGCATAAGAACTACAAAGATTCATGATGAATTACTGAATTAGTTCAAATAAGACATCAGGTATGCAAGCAAACAATTATTATCCTAAAGAGTAAGATAGCTTGCCGATCTAGGATTTTAACTATTTGTTCCTATACAAACTTCATTTCTCATATTATATCTAAAATTAAGATTGTAGAATGGTCTAAGAAAACATTTAAATGAATTAATTCTCATGGTTCAACAATAGTGCATGAATTTGATTATTAACTCATACATTTGGAATATATATTGAAAGACTGAAATAATAATTCATTTCAATTAAATTATATAAACAATAGTGCTAAACATCATTAACTGAAATAAACATTTATTAATAAATGAATTCAAATTACAAATCCTCATAGTACGACAATATTGCACAATCCTATAGAACCTTCTTCCCCCTAGATTCCTATCACCTACAGCCCTAAATCCTCATTAGAATAGTGCTTTTAGGAATTCCAGAATTGTAGAGTAGAGAAGCCCCTAATACATTCTATAATCTGTTATTCATAATTTTTACAAAAATAATTCTCAATAAGAATTTTGTTGAATAATAAACCTGCTCCATCAATTTCCATTCGACCAAAATCCCATTATTCTGTTGCTAAAGCATTCCCATTGATTCAAATCTTCTTCTTCTTCTCATCTCTTCAACTGTTTCCCTACAGAAAACAAGCCCAAATTAAATTGAAATACAAAATCAAATCAAAATACCAAATCTGAAATAAAATATCTTCAATCAAAATTAATTAAATAATTAAATGAGCAGGAAATATGAGATTTCTATTGATTCCTCTAATGATTTAATTGATCAAGAAGAACATATATGAATGGATCTACACTCAGTAGAGGCTATACACAAATGAAAACCTAGAAAGTAAAACTCAAAAAAAAATATTATTTTTTAAAAATTCGGAGTTTAATCTTCTTCTGAATTTTAAACCCATTAATTAAGGAAATATGGTTTTTCAACATCCCAGAAATAATATCCATGATTTTTTCTATCTAGCAAGTTATCCTGGGCTTCATTTGGCTAAGTAAAACTCAATTCAAGAGCTTCTAAACTTGGGGAATTGAAACTGCCAAAATTCTGGAAATTCTCTTGCGTGGGATGAAATGAAAATTTTAAATAAAATTCTAGTCCTAAATTAGATTACAATTATTAATTAATTGTAATACAAACTAAAAGTAATTATTTACAAATTAATTATAAACAGAGTTAAATTAATTTTAAAAAAATTATAATTTAATTAAAATATAAGTATCACTAGTAGAAAATGAGCAATTAGTGGCTAGGTGACTAAAAAAGTTAGTTACCACAAGCGAAATACTACAGAAAATGAGCAATATTAAGTGACCAAACTAAAAACGACTAACATAAATCACTAATTTAGTCACACGTTTAAATATGTCACTAGCTAATAAGTAATACAACTAAAAATGAGTAACATGAATGACTAATTTAGTATAACAACAAAAATACAACTACCTAACAAGTACTGCAATAATATGAATAAGTTTTTTATATTAGTCATCTTAATTGTTTCAAGCAATCTAAAGTTACAAGTGATAGGGGATTGAAAGGTTTCTAAAGGTTGGTTGAAAGGTTATCCTTGCTTAATCACTTCTTCATCCTCACATGGTGTATAGGTGACCCAACTTTGCATTGTATCTCTAATAATTTGTAATTTTAAAAATATATTTTTTAATAAAAAAATATTTCATGTATTTTTTAAAAATTTATTCATTGAATCTAATTGGATCTACTTCTAATTTGAAATTAATTTAAAGGGAAATTTTAATTTTTAAGACTATAATATCAAATAAAAACTACTTTAATTTCATATTAACCAACCTAAATCCATCTCAACCTCGAATCTATCAAGCGTTGAGAGGGGTCCAATCTCTCGAGGTGCAAACATTTTTTCCTAGTGCAAAACTTGAGGAAATGTTTTCACCTCGAGTGATTGGATCCCTCTCAGCACTTGATTGTTATAGGGTTAATATGGATCAAGGTTGGTTATATAATACTATATAATATCTATATTTGTATTTGTGTCTCTTTGTTATTCCCTCTCTCTATCTCACCTCCTAAACATACACACAATCTCTCTCCCTCTCTTCCCCTTCTCTCCCTCTCCATCTATATCCTTCTCTCTATTCCCTCCTGCTCTCCTCTCTCAATCACTCTCTCCATGACTCCCTTGTCACCCCCTCTCTCTCTAACTTTCTCCCTCTATTTTTTTCTTGTTCCCTCCCTCTCCTACCCCCTCCAATTCCATATCTCTCTCTCCTCATCTCTATCTTCCTTCCTCTCAATCCCTTATCTCCCACCTCCTCCTATCTTCCCCCCAAATCACTCTCCCCCTCTCTCTTTCCCTCTTCTGTCCAACTCTATCACTATCTCCCCCCCCGCATCCTTCTCCATTTCTCTCCCTTCCCCTTATCTCCCTATCTCTATCCTCTCCTATTCTTTATATTCCCTCCTCTCCTCTCTCCCTTATTCTCTCTCCATCCCTCCCTTCTAACTCCTCTCTCTCTCTAGCTTTATGTCTTTGTTCTTTCCTCCCTCTCTCTCCCACTCCAACTCAAACTCTCTCTCTCTCTCTCTCTCTCTCTCCTCTCTCTTCCTTCCTCTCGCTCCCTCTCTCCCACCTCCCTCTCTCTCTATCCTCCAAATTTTTCACCGTCTAGCTCCCTCTCTCCACCCCCTCCCCAACTCTCTCTTAAATTTGATCACATTGTATTGTGTTTAATAAATTATCTAAATTAGAAAAACTTAATTGGTTGTAAAATATTAAACCTATACTTTGGATCAATCATGTCCAAAAAAATAAAATAATGAAAAGCTTTAAAAAATCATGCACTATATTTAATCTATTATAGTTTTATTATGAAATTGGTTATGGCTTTTGGGCATGTGGTATTGATAATCCATGCCCATGGTATTGTAACAAAGTAGATTTACAAGTTAATATCCATGGTAAAGTGAGGGTAAATATCCATGGTTAACAATCTTGTCATATTGTTATAAAATATTTAATTGTGAAATAATTTATGTTTTTTGGGCATGTGGTATTGTTATAGAATATCTTGATTGTGAAATAATTTATGTTTTTTTGGAATTGGTATTAATAATCTATGGTATTGACCCATGGTATTGTAAGAAAGGCTATTTTTTAAAAGTTAATAATATCTACTATAATGTGGGGTGAATACTCACGCTTAAGAATATTGTCATATTGTTGTAAAATATTTTAGTTGTGAAATAAGTTATGGTTTTTGGACTTGTTGTATTGATAAGCCATGGTATTGGCACATGGTATGGGTTGTAAAGTATTAAACCTGTATTTTGGATCAATCATGTCAAATAAAATAAAATAATGAAAAACTTAAAAAGAAATCATGCACCATATCAATTTGCTTGCTCTCATCCCTTGGATCCTGGATCTTTGTTTATGTATATATGTGTGTATATATATATATATTTCTATGGGAATATTTTTAGTAGTCATGAGGATAGAGGGTTTAGATATATCTCAAATTCTAACATTTTCCCTTTTAGATTGAATTAAAAAAATGTTGTAAAATTATATTAAAATAAAATATTTTTACTATGAAATAAGTTATGGTTTTTTGACATGTGGCATTGATAAACCATGGTATTGACCCATGGTATTGTAACATAGTGGATTTACAAGTTAATATCCATGGTAAAGTGAGGGTGAATATCCATGGTTAACAATCTTGTCATATTGTTATAAAATATTTGATTGAGAAATAATTTATGTTTTTTTGGCATGTGGTATTGATAATCCATGGTATTGACTCATGGTATTGTAACGAAAGCTATTTTTACAAGTTAATAATATGTACCGTAATGTGGTCGTGAATTAAGAACCTTGTCATATTGTTGTAAAATATTTTGGTTGTGAAATAAGTTATGTTTTTGGACTTGTAGTATTGATAAGCCATGGTATTGGCCCATGGTATTGCAACAAAGCTTATTCACAAGTTAATAACAAGATCAAAATATAACAAATTAAATTTTATTATTTTTATTAATTTAACTTTTTATTATTAATTGAGGTCATATTTAAATGTTTAAGCTCATCCAATATCATTTTTAACTTCTTCTTCATCTTTTTAATTTAGCATCTTACGAACAAATAACAAATTCTTATTAAAAAGAAATCATTTAACCCAATTGCAATTTATATATTTTATTTTATATTATAAATATTTCTTTTATTTTTCATTTGTAGTTTAGACTTTTTCTATTATAAAATATTCACAAAGTACATCACATTGTAGCATTGTATATTTATCTCCCTTGCATGGAAATTCTAGAAGAAGGAAGACCATCAATGTGATCTATGGATTTCATGGATTTGAACCCCAGATGGAGTTTGAATGGGAAACACCTTAGGAGAGCATCAACAATTAGATGGAGCAAGGGCAACGTCACTCGGCATTGAGATTTTGGTAATTTGTACATGGCTATAAATTCGGACTCCGTTCCTTTTTACTAAAGAGGATTTTTTTGTTTGTATTGGTAAATAATTTCGAGGGTTTATATGATAAAGTCATAAATTTTATCTAGAGTTCAGGGTTTAATGATTATGATAAGGGCAAGGTCATTGGGCGTGGATATTTTGGTAATTTGTACATGGGTATGAATTTGGAATTTGCTCTTCCTTTTTACTAAAGAGGATTTTTGTTCTTGTGGGTAAACAATTTCCAGGGTTTATATGACCAAGGATCTAAATTTTATTTAGAGCTGAGGGTTTAATGATTATGATATTTTGTTAATTTGTACATGGGTATGAATTTGGACTATGTTCTTCCTTTTTACTTAAGAGGATTTTTGTTCTTATGGGTAAATAATTTTGACAGTTTATATGATCAAATCATAAATTTTATCTAGAGTTGAGAGTTTAATGATTATGATAATGCATACCTTGATTGCGACCAACAATTCATCAAAAGACAATGCACAAGTGATTATGATAATGTAGACGTTGATTGCGACCAACAATTCATCAAAAGACAATGCACAAGTAAGCATTTTGCATGTCCTTATTGTAGAAAGGGTTTAATAGTTATGATAATGCAGATCTTGATTGTGGCCAACAACTCATCAAAAGACAATGGATAAGGAATAATTTTGCATGTCCTTATTGTACAAATCAGTTCACTCCTCGCTAACTTTTCTAGGGTTAGAATGCATGAAATTTTATTTTTTCTTTTCACCTTTTTTTTAGTGGTTGATTGTTTGTGTAATGGACTCCACCATGCCCAAATTAAAAGGGCTCAAGTGATGTAAGAAAATTTTCTGGTAGGATGCAAATGCTAGACCTTCCTCAAACTTTGTTACATGAAATTAAAATTTCTTGTAAACATGAACATAAAATATTTTATGTTTCATCCTTAGATTCTTATCTCAATGCCTACAATTTTAAACCATGTTTTTATATTTTAAGTAGAATATACTTAGATCCATTAAACCTTACAACTCTCCAAAGCTTAGGTTAATTTAAGCTAAAAATAAGGAACTTGAATGAATTTTGCAATTTAGATTCAATTCTTATAGACAATGATTAAAAATAGAAGAACTCAATGGCCTGATAACTTTTACCCACCCATAAATTTCGAAGACCTTTGGTATTATTTTGAACCTAAACAGAGAGAGTAGAAGAAGAAGAGGAGCTTGGATGAGGTGGACCCTGACCTGCTTGATACTTTTCAAAAGTTGGTCATGCCCTTGACTAGAAGAAGAGATTGACCAACATTGTTGTAGATGTTGCTTTGACAATGTTTTCATTCCTACCATGCATGGGTAGACTCTATAGGTAGTTGAGGTTATCTTTTGTTCATTATAAGAGGTAATTAAGGAGTACTTTTATCTAGTTAGGAAGTAGCTTGGCAAGGTTGTTTCTCCTACTGATAACTATTATGTTGCATTGTATTTTTATTTTTTTAGTGATAGCTCCTTCTATTAAATCTCCAAGCACACTTTGTCACCCATGGAAATATCCACTTATTTTAGGATGAATGAGATGGAGACCAAGAATTTTGAGAGGACTCTTATTTTTTTAGATGACAAGAGTTTTGTGAGGTGAAATGATTTCTGTGACATATATTAAGGATGAAATATAACATTTTATGACATCAATCATCTCCATGCCATGGTTGTGGATCTCTACTGCACAGAGGGAGAAATGATAAAATATTCCACTTTAAAGAATTGCCATGTCGGGGACGATGAATGCATATGTGGGATTTATAATTTATTACGAAAAGAGGTTTTTGCGATGGAGACAAATCAAGGATTTCATGGACCTTAGTAGAGATTGTTTCAACAATCACCTGGAAATACTCAAGCATTGTTTTGAAAGGAAATGATGCAATTGGAGAGTTCTATTATGTTGCCTTGAAAAATAAATATCAATAGGGGGGGACAAAGATGATCCATATAGGTAAGAATTTCAAGAGTAGGATTGTTTCTAAAATTATATCTATAGGTAAGTCAAGGGACTACAATAGAGGATTAGCACCAATGCAACCAAATTATAATAATGCAAGGAATTTTTCACAGTGTGATTTGATGCTCACCAATGACTAGGAAGCTACAAATACTTATCGTTACATTCAGATACAATTGAGTTTCATTTTTAAGTATCTAATTTCATTTATTGATAGTCCTTCTTGTGTCCTTGTCTCTCTTAATTTCATTGTGGTAGGATTGGAATGGGTTAAAAAATCAAGCATATCATTGAGTCAAATAGACACCCACATGTCACTACATGTCATTGTGCATAATCTTTGTTTTTTATACAATTAGAAGTAAGAAATATGATGTGTACACACACAAAAAATCCTAACATGCATGATGAATCCCCCTCCAATTCCATTTTCTATGGTGACATTTTATTTGCTTTGTTTATATAGGTCATCTAGCCACATAGTGGCCACTATCAAATGTTGAGGTATATGTCATATAAATATTTTATAGTCTACTTTATTTTATATTCAAGTATTCATCGTCTTTCATGTCTTATACTATGCATTATATCTTCTTTCATTTTCAGGAGAGGAACTCAATATTGATGGTAAGAAGAAATAATTGAAGAAAAAGGAGAACAATAACACTGGAGCGACAAATGCAAAATGAGAGAGAAGAGAATCTATCTAGTGATACCCTTAGAGCCAATATCTTGCATAAGACACACTCATAGAGACTGATGGTCAAGACTTCAAAGTTCGTGAATTCACTTGCAATGTTTTGGCAACACAGTGATAATGTTTTGAAATGATGAAACAATATTTCATGTGTAAATTGTAGTCCAACCCATATTAAGTTTAAAATCATATTGTAATACTTGATATTTTATATAATAAAATTTATATGGTTGAAATTATTTTTATTTGCACTTGATATTATTTAGTCTTGTAATTAACATATGTAACTTTGCATTATCATATTAGATAAACATGCACGTTGTATGACATTTTCTTAAAATTTAGTGGCAAAATCATACTAATTAATTTATGGTGATTAATAGTAAGCACATAAAATCAATATAAAACTACTAAATTAGTAGTTTATATTAATTAATGATGAACATGAATAAATGAAATGAATAGAAACTACAAAATCAGTCGTTTATATAATGAATATGCATTTGCACATATGCATTTGTGTTATTTTGAAAGTATACTTTAGTATTAATATTTTAATGCTTTGAAAATCATGCTTCTATATTTAATATCATGAGAGCTTCTACATCTTGAGTGGTTATTTTATTATTAATAGATTGTGTGTACTGTGGAGGTTCGTATAGTGAAGGCTTCAAAGCTTCTTTCGCATAATGTGTTTCCTTTACAGTCCCACATATATGAATTTGTGTTATTTTGAAATTATACACTAGTTTTAATATTTTAATGCTTTGAAAATTATGCCTCTAGATTTTATATTTTAATTCTTCTTTGGATTTCTCATTTCATATATGTGTGGGAACATTGACTGAATATGTGGGCAGGTGAGTAGTCAGTGCATTAAATGCTGAGATGACTATATTTACATACAATGGAGTTTTCTATTGATTAGGGGACAAACATTGGGATGATAAAAAGTCTAGATGGAGGTTTTATCTGTGTAGCATGTTTTAGACACAAAATAGTAGAAAGTGGTGATTTCCAGGGAAATGATTCTATAAGAATTTGAAATAGTTAGTACAGTGATGGAAAAACACTATTTGGAGTGATACAAAAAATAACTGATTTCCTCTCTACTGTTACATTTTTGAATTAATAAATACTAATGATGGGACAAACATTGGAATGATAGAAAGATATCGATGTCAGCTTTATCTCTGATATTGAGATTTCATGATATATGTCAAATGAAAAGATGTGATGAGTGGTGATTTATAGGGAAACAAACCGACAAGAATTTTGAAATTGTCGACATATAAAGTAAAGAAGCTATTTGTTGGTATTGATAAGATCCATTTCCAACTATTTACGTATTTCAAGTGGTAGATTGTGTAACATTTTCTCTTTGCAATCTGCATTTAAAAGCTTGGAGTATTGTTTGAGCTTATGTTTCCCTACATAAATTGTTATCTCTGAAGCTGAGGTGGTAACCTCAATCGTGTCTGAATGGAATTTGTATTAAATCATTGATGATAGCAGTAATGCAAAAATACCGAAGCTCTAGAATACTACAAGCTTTTAACCTGTTCACCTTTACCATTTTTTTTATTCGTATTTCACAATTTCTTAGTTGATTATCATGATCATAGCTAGTTTGAACTTATTTTGTAAGGTAAATATATTTTTCTTATGACATGTATAATTGTGATATTAAAGTAGTGGAAAAGTGGAAAGTAAATGTACATGGTTTTGATTAGCTTTGGCATGTTCAGTTGCTAATTATTGAGCATGTCATGTGTAACAATTTTGACACAGGTAATAGTAACAATTGTGGGAGAACGAATGTGTAAATCAAGGAATATCTGTCATATGTGTATTATTGAATTTCATAGCAAGAGTATGTTATTGGAGGTTAACATTCACATGCTAGAAACATTAGGTCTTTTAAAAAGTCTGTAAACATAATATTGATAGGAGCTTTCTCTAATGTGGAACTTATGATGAAAGTATATATGTGGGGTTTAGATTCATTGTAAATGATGGATAAATATTTAGCATAATGTATGCACATGTACAAAGTGTTTGTTTTTGTTCATTGAGCTATCCAATTTACTTGAAGTTGTCGATTTTTTTTTTCGAATGAATTCTATATTTTTTTATCATTCTCATGTTTGTTTTCGTATTGACAATAAACATCATCATGGATAAATATTAGTTCTTTAATAATTCAATTTATTGAGCACAGTTGTGCATATTTCTTTATTCAATATATTTATGTACACATGGTATCAACTTTTTCCATCTTTGTTGTGCACATATGTTGTCTCGTATAACAATACTTATTCACATCCATTAAAAAGACACTTAATCCAATATTGCACAATAGTAATAAGTATTTAATCCTCTAAATATTCATTATTTCTAGTTTACAAATTGCTTTCTTGTAGTTGTGTGTGTTATGATACAAATTAGGGTTTTTGATTTGTCCTCTGTGCATCTTTCATTGAACAAAATCAAAGAGCTTAAAATTAAATCTATTTATGAGGAATAAGGTCCCCATTGCATCGAAAATGTGTTAAGTTTTGTAAGAAATAGGTGTGTTAGGTCATTCCAAAATCAAATTTTGTTCCGCTTTACTTAACAATGGGAAAAATTGTCAAATCAATTCATCATCAAAGATAGATGAATGCATGTTCACATAATATCTATTTGTGAATATCCTTGCACACTTTACTATTTTTACCTATTATTGGTGGTTTTATGATACTTGAAATTTGACTGAAAAAACAATGGAGATTCTGATATGTTCCTCATAAAATATGACGGATTTTTTTGTAACACCATGTTATAGTTCTTAAAAAAAGGTTAACTCTATGCTAACTCATGTTGTTAGATTTTTATTCAAAATAGAAAAAATGCAAGATTACAATGACTCTTCGCCGTGGAGGAAAATTCACTACCTCGTTAGACAACATCTATTATTATATATCATCAGTTTCTAGTTGTTGGGACACATATATAAATGATATTGAAGTAGGAGAAGAGTGCAAAGTAAATGAACATGATGCTTTTGGAGTTTTGAAAATTTTCCCCATTACTTTTTGTAAACGTTCACTTTAGTATATTTTATTGCAATTTATGTAGGGTTCCTTGTGTAACGTTTTCACACAATTAATAGTAACATTAAATATATGTGAAGAAAATGAAGAATTGTAAAGTTAAATAGGATTTGAAAACGTTATTCATTGACAAATAATTTTTTACTGCAAAGAGAAAATGGGTGGCATGTGAAGGAAAAAAGCTATTTGCAGTGATACAATTAACTCACTTCTTGATATTGATGATATATTTGACTAGTTGACAACGTATGAAGGATACATGTATCTATTTATGGAAGAGAAAATGGGCAATAAGATTTAGAGTACCAGATTAACGAAAGATGGGTGTGTTCCGGAGGTCTTTGATTTTAGACAAATTGTTTATCATTGTGTAAGAAATTTTGATTTAAGAATGATGACAATTAAGCTAGGAGAAGGAAAGGTTTCTTTGAAAACTATGGAATTTAGATGGTTACTCTAGTTACTGCAATTTAACAAGCGTTTAGAATTTTCCATTGCAAATAGTTTTCTGATGCAAGAAGAAGGTAAGATTGTCATTCTGCGAGAATTCGTTTCTCCAACTTGTGAGGTTCCTTCCAATATTTCTCTTGTAGATATTTCTTTATTTAGGAAACTATTTAGGGATTTCTATTGGTTGATTTCCCCACACAACACTTCTTTCCAAAAAGAAAGCTAAGAGGGAAATGATGAACCTAAGGTGGGAAGAAGGAGAGAAAATTGTGGAAATCTAAAAAAATTACTATTACTAAAGGATTTCATAATTGGTTGGTTAGTGGAGTCCAATTGAGGCTTGAGTTCTCAAACTAGAAAATGTTGACTAAGTTTGGTAGGAATCAGGAAGTTTGAAAGAATTAGTTTAGACTGATCACTGTTGTGGAACTATACCAGGTGTAAAGTAGGCTTAGGGGGAGACGCAGTGATCAGACTGGTCTCGTTGGTTGGGAGGAACATTTTTCTCCCAATTATTTTACGGTTGCTAAATAATCAAACTCAAACAAAGGAAAAACATGATTATTGTTAGTCTATTTCTTTGCATTAACCATTTAACATATCTCTATCTAGTTAAAGAGCACCAATAATAGTATGTTATTAAGAGACTAAAGCTAGATGAATTGTAGTGATTGTAGTTGGTTGTATATGTCATGAGAAGTAAAGAAAGAATGAGGTTAATCTCTTTATTCTCTTATTAAAGGGGTTAGGTTTAGTTCTAAGGCCGAGTCAACTTAGTCGAGAGCCTCGGTACAGTCCCTATTTCCTTAGAAAGTAAAGAAGAAAAAGTGAAATGTGAATTAACTATGCGCTCTAAAATAAATTCAGAATGGTCATGAATTTGGTGGAATCCTAGAATCAGAATCATGTAACTAAATACGAACGAAAAGACCGCATTGTAACCCTTACAACATGGGTTTTAGACATGCTCATTAGAGGAAATTTCAGCTAAAAACTTCACACGAAATTTTCATGTAATTTCCATGTCATAATATGTAAACCAATCAAAATCCTTTAAATTTAAGGAGAGGTACATGTAAATATTTTGGAGGAAAAAGAAGAAAAAATATTTTTTTAATTGTATTTTTGGCTTATATCCTTATAGGTTTACTCAAACTTCAAGTGTAGGCACTCATTGAATTCATGATTAAGTTCCACATCCAACAAGTACCCATTATGCATACATTTGATAAGGCCTAATGATGGTGGTAAAACCTATCTATGGTTTTGTACATCAGTTTTGCACATGGTTTTGGGCTTGATGGTTTTCTGCCCATGGTATTGTTTAGATGCAGTCAAGGGAAATATGATTATGTTCTAATACAGGGTTAATGACAAACATTTCATTAAACATGTCATGAACATGTAATCTATAGGCTTTCTCAGGCATTATCGTAATCCACCAAGGTATTCCTAGGCCCAAGCCCTCATCTATACAACCAAGATTTACTGCAATCCTACCAAGGGATTCCTAGGTCCAAACAAGAAACATACACTATGAGGCTTTACCGCAATCCCACCATATACTAGTCCAAGGATCACTAGGCCTATACAAGCATGAATGCCTCCAAATCTCTCCACCTAAACAATGAGGAATTTATTAGTCTGCACCTCTAGGATTTTTTGTATATCCCACTATTCACTAGTCGAGGATTCCTAGGCATAACGAGGCTCCACTCTCTATGCTTTACCGTATATCCCGCCATTCACAAGTCGAGGATTCCTAGATTTAACAAGGGTATACATAATTAGGCTTTACCACAATCCCACATTCACTGGTCCAATGATTCCTAGACCTTGTGTTTATCCCTTGAGACCACCCCACTCAGTTTCGAAACCATGTGACAATGCAGCTCAACCAAATAAGAGAAACCCCATCACACCATGACGATCCTAAAATGGAAAGGCAAGGCTGAATATCCAGTGTCACACCTGGCAAAACCCATGCCAATGACAAAAAGAGAACCAAAAACACACATGCATGTATCATGCATTTCAAAACTATCAAGGAAATCATATATGCAACTCGATACCTGCAAGTAATCTTGCTATAGCCACTTGAATCCCCCTATTCCTTGTTTGATCATTGCTTCATCTTGCTTTATTGTCCTTCCTTTGCCTTCTTTCCCCAATGCTAGAATGCTCCAAGAATACTCAAGTGTCCAATAGTATGGGAGAGAGAGGGAGTTAAAAGAACGAACTGAAAAAAGGCTGTGAACTGATCCTCATAAGCCTTTTTATTAGTGAGGCCTCTATTTTCTTCATTTTCCATTAGTTTCCTTCATTTTCCTCTTCACATACAACCTATGACCTTTCATCCTCTTTTTCTCCAAATTTCCTTTCTTTTCATTAATAAAATGCCAATTAATGCCTCTTTGCCTTATCAATGTCTTTTCCAATTTCCTTAGCCATAATAAACCAATGAACATCCACACTAGGATGTTTTTCCCAACATTCAGCTTGGAATACGTGTCCCATCACCTTGGTCTTATAATTTTTTACATGGAAATCAACCAGGGGTTGTTACAATAACATTATGCAATAACTTTGGTGCTTTCCTAAGCACACATCTGTGGATGAGGGTCTTTGCTTCCAAAAATTTGACCAGGAGGAATGAAAACCTTGTGTGACATGTTGCAATAATGACAAAAACTTGGGAGTGATAGGGTCCACAAGAGGGAGCAACTTTGCAGGACTAGGCAGAGAAGAGAAGGAGACCAAAATTATTAGGGGGAGTTACACGATGGGAAAGGGACCAAGAGGGTGATAGAAATGTTGCAGGCAAATATGAAAGGTAGTCAGAATTGGGAGAGAAGGAAGCAAGGAAGTGTAAGGGGGTATTAGCAAGGGACCGTCCAATTTATAGAGGCGGAAAATGAAACTAGCACAGAATTAAAACAAAAATATTGTCATCTCTGCAAGGTAGAGAAAAAAATGTAGTAGTCCACAAGAGGGAGCAACTTTGCAGGACTAGGCAGAGAAGAGAAGGAGACTAAAATTATTAGGGGGAGTTACACGATGGGAAAGGGACCAAGAGGGTGATAGAAATGTTGCAGCAAATTATGAAAGGTAGTCAGAATTGGGAGAGAGGGAAGCAAGGAAGTGTAAGGGGGTATTAGCAAGGGACCGTCCAATTTATAGAGGTGGAAAATGAAACTAGCACATAATTAAAACAAAACTATTGTCATCTCTGCAAGGTAGAGAAAAAAATGTAGTAGGAGAAAATCGAAACCATAAGAATAAAACTAAATTAAGATTGTTGAGATTGCAACAAGATGATGGAGCTTAGTGAAAAGAGTCGCCTTCACTAAGTGGGCCTGCAGGCAAATTATGGCGCAAGTTCTATTTTTTATCACAGTGTGAGTGATCACAGCATGAGTGATCACAGTGTGAGTGATCATAGTGTGAGTGATCACAATGTGGGTGACCAAAGTGTGAGTGATCACAATGTGGGTGACCAAAGTGCGGGTGACCACAGTGTGGGTGATCAAAGTCTATTTTTAGACTGGCTGTCAAAAATAGAAAAGTCAAATATTATTGTCTCATAATAATATTTGGACTGTAAACTTGATATTATTCTCTTGGAGCACTTCAGTTTGAGCTACAGATGTGGCCCATGCAGCTGTCAAAACGAAGTACGCTTTTCTTATGAGTCAGTTGAGTTGTTGCATGCATGACTTCAGTTAGAACTCAATTAGTTGAGTTTGGTGGAGTTGATTGTGGAGTTGATGGAGTTGTGTTCAGTTTGACTTGGTTAAACTAGTTGTAGTTAGTCTAACTGCAGATAGACTAATGATGAGTTGTTAAACTAATTATTAAATCATAATACAACTATAGAATACATCAGTTAACTCAGTTGCATGTCAGTGCATGTTCAGTTCAGCAGGGACAGGTGTTAGAGAATCAGATTGCTATCAGTTGTGACTATAGTTGTGCATCAGATCTTGCACAATCAAGGGATTGAGTATGCCAATGAGTTTGCTCATGTATTTTCCCAGTTTGTAGCTTCTGCTCATGTCTTACACATTGTGAGTGATTCTTTGGAGGTGAAAAATGAGTTTGGTAGACCATTCTCATTCATTCTTGAGCAGGTATTGAGCAGTGGAGGCAGGCAAGCAGTGGAATAGATTTGGAGATTAGATCTTAGCTGTATTGTGTGTAACAGGTGGAGCTAGTACTAGATTGCTTGCGATAAGAAAATTGTACTTTGTAACGTTACATGGTCTCAATCATTAATATACAGATAGTGTGGGGTTTTTAGCGAGATGCTTTCCCCGGGTTACATACTGTTAATGTGTGAATGCTCTTGATGTTTTATTGTTATTGATGCTGCTATATTGATGATCAACATAGAGGAGCTTATGTATTGTGTATCTATTCCGCAATAGTACATGATCACAATAATCTCTGTTGAATATGTGTTAAATTATTCAAAATTTCTACATGGTATCGAAGCGAGCTATATAATTGTAGAAAAATTTTCTACATGGTATCGGAGCTGCTTGATTTGTAGAAGAGATTTTTACAGGATATCAAACGAGGATTGATAATCAGATCTACTATTCAGGAAGTGTTTACATTCTATTTCTTCAGGCAGAGTCTGTAATCGGGCTAGGTAGCCTCTGGATTCATCCTTCCTTTGGAAGGTGAGATATCTGGTGAATGCCCATACAGTCAATCTCTGTACGAGAAATATTGTGTTCTCATGAATTCTAGATCGGAAGCGGTTGAGTTGGAGCTGGTGGAAATTCGAATTTGCAGCAGTGTTGTTGAAATGTCTTTCAATGGATTGCAAATGTTATTCCAAAGCAAGAGCGACCTGGCGCTCAAGGATTAACTCAGAAACAATAAAGGTGAGAATGGATCTTCATCAAAGGTATCTGATGAAGAGAATTGTGCTTTGTCTACCAAAGCAAAGAAAGGGAAGTGAAAGAAAGCTTCTCAGTCTGGTGCGAAAGGCAAGAAGCAGGATATGTCCAAGGTGAAGTGTTTTCACTGTCACCAGCACGGACACTATGCCACTAATTGTCCGTAGAAGAAGAAGAACAAGCAGGTTGTTGGATCTTCAGCAGGAGAGGCTCTAGCCTCACAGTTTGAGCTTGATTTTTCATTGATCGCATGCTTGGTTTCAAGTGTGATGGGATCAGTGTGGTTCTTGGACAGTGGTGCGTCTTTTCACATGACGGGAGATAGAGATTTGTTCTCTGATCTGGAGGACAAAGATCTTGGAGTGCACATCAAGATGACGATGATGGTAGATACAGTGCGACCGGTATCAATACCATTTCCTTTGAGAGGGAGTCTGGTAAACCCTTCGTATTGAAGGAAGTCATGCATGTTCCAGGATTGACGAAGAATCTCATCTCAGTAGCGATGTTAGAAGACAAGGGGTATGATGTTGTTTTCAGTGAGGGAAAGGCTTTCCTGCACAGCAAGACAACTGGTGAGACCCGGAAGATAGGGGTTCGAGTGAGGAACCTTTATCAGTTGCATGTAGATGGATGTGTAGCAATGACGGGCAAGGCAGAAGGATTGGTGAGCTGGGATGATGGCGAGTTGTGGCACATGAGATTGGGTCACCTTCACCATGGAGCCTTGAAGATACTGCAGCAGATCACTGCAAGGCTTCCTAAAGGCACACTTGCGTAGTCAGATTAGTGCAAGGGGTGTACTTTGGGGAAGTTTGTGAAAGCCACCATTCACGAGAAGGATAATCGCGCCACGACGATCCTTGAGAGAATTCACACAGACGTGTGTGGACCTTTCTCAGTTGCTTCGATAGAAAAACACAGGTATTATGTGATTTTTGTTGATGATTTCTCTCGTAAGTGCTGGATCTTCTTCATGCAGAAGAAGAGCGAGACATATTCAAAGTTCTGTGAATTCAAAGCATTGGTCGAGAAGGAGTCAGGGAAGAAGGTGAAGGCTCTTAGGAGCGATAATGGTGGTGAATACATCTCGGACGAGTTCAAGGATTTCTGCAAGGCAGAAGGGATTCGTAGAGAACTCATAGCTCCCCATAACCCACAATAGAATGGGGTAGCTAAGCGAAAGAACATAACGATTGTGGGTGCTGCACGGGCAATGTTGCATGATCAGGGCCTACCCCTTCACTTGTGGGCGGAAGCATGCAATACAACAGTTTATGTGCAGAACCGTTGTCCTCATAGGATACTTGGCATGAGTACACTTGAGGAGACTTATTCTGGTAAGAAGCTTGATCTTTCTCATTTGAAGATTTTTGGTGCTAACGTTTACATGCATGTGACGAAGGATTCCAGGAAGAAGTTGGAGCCGACCGCAGAGGTTGGGATATTTGTGGGGTACACTGATACACCCCACAACTATCGTGTGTATTTGCCAGACAGTGGTAAAACTGTTGTGCGACGGGATATAAAATTTCAGGAGGAGAAAGCCATGAAGTGTTCGCTTGAGAGGGAGCTACACTTGCATGCAGATGAGGAGCTATTAGTTCCTAAGGATGAGGTTCATGACATGGATCAGCCACAGGACGAGGTTCATGGAGTGGAAGAGACCACTCATGCAGCTCCAACCATCAGAGGGCGAAAGCGCTTGACAGAAGCTGAGCGACTGGCTCAAGATGCAGAGAAAGTTGTAGGACCACCTACAGCCCAACGCAAGCAGAGACAGTCACCTGATCGGTACACTGGAGACATGGCTCTGATGAGAAAGTGTGTTGTGACTGAGCCATCCTCTTTCGAGGAAGTTGTGGAGGATCCTACATGGGTAGACGCCATGGTGGAAGAGTATGATTCTATTGACAGAAACAGTGCATGGGAGATTGTTCCTAGACCGGAAGGGAAATCAGTGGTGGGTTCGAGATGGATCTACAAGGTCAAGCAGGCAGCTGACGGGAGTGTGGAGAAGTAAAAGGCAAGATTTGTTGCCCGAGGCTTTTCACAGATAGAGGGGATCGATTATGAGGAGACCTTTGCACCTGTCGCAAGGTATTCTTCCATACGGATGATTCTTGCTCTCTCAGCGCAGATGGGATGGCACATTCATCAGATGGATGTGAAGACTGCGTTCCTCAATGGAGTCATTGAGGAGGAGGTGTACATTGAGCAGCCCGAAGGCTTTTAGTTCTTCAGCAGCAAGTCGCATGTGTGCAGGCTCAAGAGAGCGCTGTATGGGTTGAAGCAAGAACCACATGCTTGGTACACACGGATAGACAACTATTTCACAGGACTTGGATTCTCCAAGAGCGAGGCGGATCCTAATCTATACCAGATTGTGGTGGAGGGTAAGTTGCTTATCATTTTACTGTATGTTGATGATTTGATTCTAACAGATGATGAGCTATTGATGTTGTCATGTAAGAAGGATCTTTCTACAGAGTTTGAGATGAAGGACTTGGGCCTCCTTCACTATTTCCTAGGATTGGAAATATGGCAGCGCAGTGGTGGACTGTTTGTTTCTCAGGGAAAGTATGCTCGGGAGATACTGGAGAAGTTCAACATGCATGGCTACAAGCCTGTTGATACTCCTCTTCTTGGAGGTTGGAGGAAGGAGGATGCCACTTCGGGAGAAGAAGTGGATGCCACTGTTTATCGACAGTTGGTGGGGTCGCTGATGTATTTGGTCAATACACGACCTGATATATGCTATGCAGTTAACCAGCTTTCACAAGCTATGGTTAAGCCTACCAAGCTCTTCTGGAAGGCGGGCAAGCATGTATTGCGCTACTTGAGGGGCACATCGGGATATGGTTTGTGGTACATATAGGAGGATGAGGTGAAGCTATGTGGCTTCACGGATGCAGATTGGGCAGGGAGCCCAACGGACAGAAAGAGCACATCAGGAGGGGTCTTCAGTATTGGATCGACAACAGTTTCTTGGTACAGCAGGAAGCAGAGATTCGTGGCACTCAGTTCAGCGGAGGCCGAGTATATGGCAGCAAGTTTGGTTGCATGCGAGGCTATATGGATGAGGAAGATCCTGGTTGGTTTGTTCGGTTCTCATTTGGATCCTACTGTGATTTACTGTGATAACCAGAGTTGCATTAAACTCTCGGCTAATATTGTATTTCATGATAGATCTAAGCATATTGACATTAGGTACCATCATATTAGAGATTGTGTGCAGTGGAGGATCATGTTGCTTTCATACATTCCAACGGAGGATCAGGATGCTGATATTCTGACGAAGGCTCTCACCAGGAGCAAATTCAAGTACCACCGAGGCAGGATAGGGGTTGCTGATAATCCATATCTTGTCGAGAGGGAGTGTTGAGATTGCAACAAGATGATGGAGCTTAGTGAAAAGATTCGCCTTCACTAAGTGGGCCCGTAGGCAAATTATGGCGCAAGTTTTATTTTTGATCACAGTGTGAGTGATCACAATGTGGGTGACCAAAGTGTGAGTGATCACAATGTGGGTGACCAAAGTGTGGGTGACCACAGTGTGGGTGATCAAAGTCTATTTTTAGACTGGCTGTCAAAAATAGAAAAGTCAAATATTATTGTCTCATAATAATATTTGGACTATAAACTTGATCTTATTCTCTTGGAGCACTTTAGTTTGAGCTACAGATGTGGCCCATGCAGCTGTCAGAAGGAAGTACATTTTTCTTATGAGTCAGTTGAGTTGTTGCATGCATGACTTCAGTTAGAACTCAATTAGTTGAGTTTGGTGGAGTTGATTGTGGAGTTGATGGAGTTGTGTTCAGTTTGACTTGGTTAAACTAGTTGTAGTTAGTCTAATTGCAGATAGACTAATGATGAGTTGTTAAACTAATTATTAACTCATAATACAACTATAGAATACATCAGTTAACTCAGTTGCATGTCAGTGCATGTTCAGTTCAGCAGGGACAGGTGTTAGAGAATCAGATTGCTATCAGTTGTGACTATAGTTGTGCATCAGATCTTGCACAATTAAGGGATTGAGTACGCCAATGAGTTTTCTCATGTATTTGCCCAGTTTGTAGATTCTGCTCACGTCTTACACATTGTGAGTGATTCTTTGGAGGTGAAAAACAAGTTTGGTAGACCATTCTCATTCATTCTTGAGCAAGTATTGAGTAGTGGAGGCAGGCAAGCAGTGGAATAGATTTGGAGGTCAGATCTTAGCTGTATTGTGTGTAACAGGTGGAGCTGGTACTGGATTGCTTGTGATAAGCATTGTACTTTGTAATGTTACATGGTCTCAATCATTAATATACAGATAGTGTGGGGTTTTTAGCGAGATGCTTTCCCTGGGTTACATACTGTGTTAATGTGTGAATGCTCTTGATGTTTTATTGTTATTGATGCTGCTACATTGATGATCAATGTAGAGGAGCTTATGTATTGTGTATGTATTCCGCAATAGTACACGATCAGGATAATCTCTGTTGAATATGTGTTAAATTATTCAAAATTTCTACAAAGATAGAGGACAAAATAAAGCTCACTAGGGGAAGGGGATGCCACATTGAAGCATGATTTAAAGAAACCATGATCGAGTACACGAACTAAGGACTGAAATTCCCAAGGAGGATAGCCATTGAACTGCCAATAATTGAACTATGATTAATAACAATAACTAAAGTGTTCATCACAAGGCGATGTCTTTAATTGATGTGATGACAACCTTCTCAACAAAATAAACCAAGTGTACCTACCCTCATTTACGTAATGAATATCTAACAAGCACTAGAAGGTATATACGATAAATGGTGATCAAGCTTTAAGGATGGCTATAATGATCACCCCACATTGGGGATGATTTAAATAAATTATGAATTGATAGTTTAAACAAATAGTTTCTAAAGTATTAAATTTGTTTATATTAAAAATAGTATTATTAATAATAGATTGCAATTTTAACATATATTACTTAATCGATAATATTAAATTAAAAAATTATATGTAAATAAGGTATTTTAAGGTGTTAAATCTATCTATCTTAAGTAATAATATTATTAATAATAAATTGCAAATTAGATATCACTTTTTTGGGATTCAATTGCTTTAACTAAGTCATTCATCTATGACAATTTTGACTAATTTCTCATGGTTTTTGAATAGTCCACTTAGCACTCATTGCATTTAGTGATGCTCACAAGAGTGAGTAATATTACAAATTTGCAAATATTACTCAATCAATAATATTAAATTAAATATGATTTAGAAAATGTATTTAACATTTTTTTCTTCTAAATACAAATAAATATATATCAACTTATTTTCTATTTTAATTGATATATTAAAAAATTTAATATTAAAATACATTTTGATTGATATATAATTGGCATATCTGTATTAATAGTGGATGTTGAATATCTATAGAGATTATTATCTATTAGTTGATTAAATAGGTTCTTTTTAATAATGGTATAAATATTCTTATTTTCTTAATTAATAACCAATAACCAAAAAATTAAATATTTTTATTTTTAATTAATAATCCTATAACTATTATTAAACCGTAAAAATTTAAATATTTTTATTTTTAATTAATAATCTAATAATTAATATTAAACCATAAAAAAATAAAATAAAACACAACTACTACTTCCTATATTCTCATTATCATTTTGATAAATTTAAATAAATGTATAACTAACCAAAATTATTCAACATCAGTTAAGTTCAAATTTAAATTTAACTAATTACCATTATAATTCTTGTGCTAATACCAGCCACCCAAAATAAATACAACCTTTATATTAATACCAACTACCCACAATAAATATCTAAATATCTAACCAGAAATTTACAAAAGCATGCCCACAAACAAAATCCCATTCATAAATAATTTTAACTTTGATCATAATAAATCAAAAATCTTTTTTAACTTGATCATAATAAATCAAAACATTATTTCTAATTATACTCAAACCATGCAACCTTACACCCTTTATCCTCCTATTTCCAAAATAAAAGACAACAATTATCTACATCACAATTATCACATGTAATAGTTCAGACCCATCTTACCACCATCCCTTTCAATACGGCAAAATATTATGATACCACCTGCGGAATCGAATCGACCTTTGTGCAAAACCGCGGAGATCCCGGCCGACTTCAGTAATCAACGCGGACTAGGCGCGTATGCCATATCTAGCCGACAAGGCGCGTGGCCCAATTTTTGCGCACAATCCTAGCCAAGGGTTCATTCTCCACTCGCTCCAAGTGTACTCCCCGATCTATGCTTACTCGCCCATAATCTTTGGTCAAATCATCCCATCCTGAATTTGGAAGAGTTGATCTTTTTTAAGGTAATCGTTTCCTGCGCTCAGGGATTTTTTGCCTCGATTTCGTTGGCTATAGCAGTGGAATTTTACACAATTGAGAAGGATAAGACGATGGATCAAGAACCCCGGCAGCAGAGCTGTGCAGAGATTGTCTACGAGCCGCCAGTGAGATTCAAACCGCACCCATCTCCAAATCCCGTGAAGGACGAGAGGACTGAGAAGCCCGTCAGGGTCTATGCGGATGGAATTTATGATTTGTTTCACTTTGGGCATGCACGATCACTGGAGCAGGCCAAGAAACTGTGAGTATTTGTTTGAGAATCTTGCGCTAATGTTTTTGTTATGGTTTTAATTATGTCTTAAGCTCGGGCAATATATTTATGGTGTGACCATTAAGTTAAACTATGCTTCATTCATAAATTGGGGAACTGCTGGATATTGCTTATTCAGTTTAAGCCCTTGGTAGAATCTGTTGCCCTGTTCTCAGATTTCTAATACTGTGCGAGGCGGTGATGTGACAAAATCCATAGAATTGAAACCTTGGCTTCTCTATTGTAAGCCTCTTTCTGTTGGTTTGTAAGCCATTGAAGGCACCAAAACCCACATACAATTCTGTGATAAAGGGAATTTACAAGGCATTAACTGCACCAAAAGCTTTCCAAATCTGGAAATTAATGCACGAATAGCTTCTTGGAAGTTGGTTTTGAGGTGCAAGTAATGAAGTTGATATTAGATCATCCTTCCCTCTGCTGCTACTTATATAAATGGGGATTTCAGTATGATGCCTTTTGTATTGCTTTGGCCTGTGATTGTTATCTATAAACTGTGGTGCTGCAGTGAATCTCAGTAGATATTATCACAGACTGCAGTGGCATATCCCTATGCTGATATTTGGTTCCACATATATACTCCCCCTTCCAGATCTGCTGTAGCAAATCCCATCTGTCCAAAATTATGTGTGGCTGTTTCACTGCTCTTATACTTCTGAATACAATAAAACTCTGCTTTTATCTGCATATCAAAAGTAGATCCCAAAAACTAACAATAGGTCGGACACATTTATGAATACCATGGCAATTATTTGAGTCAGTCAAACACATTCACTTTTGTACTGAAACTGTTAAATCTCTTTCAATAAACTACAAACAATTCACTTAGATTTCGTTATTTACATTGAAATTTAGTGAATACAATTTGCTCATATCCTCCTGGATCTACCTGGGCCCAACTAATTTGGGCATTTGTCACTTTTGTGAGTGAGCTTGCTGTGAGAACTCTAGTTTTAATGGAGTAATCAAGTTTTATATCACACCGACATAGGCCCACTGGTGCAGTGGGTGGATCTACCACAGATCAATGAACACTAATATTTGTCACCTTTAGGCATTGTGGTTTTTGAGCATACTATGAGAACCCTACATATTTCTGCAACAAAAGTTTTCTCAGTACTTATTGATGAATTTGTTCTCACATCTGGCAGGTTTCCAAACACATACCTCCTTGTGGGTTGCTGCAATGATGAAGTCACTGGCAGGTATAAGGGAAAAACTGTAATGACTGCAGCTGAGCGCTATGAATCCCTTCGCCATTGCAGGTCCGGATTGATTTTGGTTTCTTTTTCTCGTGAAACAACATTTTGATGCTTTTTTTGTCTATTTAGAATCTATGTCATCGGTCAGCTATCCATCACTAAGAATGATTTCCACTTTTTTCATTGCAATAAAACAAAAGTTAGCATGATTATCTTTTGCAGTTCATCTTTATGTTTAGTTCAGCGTTGCAAAGTATTATCTCATGATTGCATGAAGGCATCCTTTTAGATGACACCCTATTGTTTTGTGTTTATGGCACTCTATGCAGGTGGGTTGACGAAGTTATCCCAGATGCTCCATGGGTGATCAATCAAGAATTCTTAGACAAGAATAAGATTGACTTTGTAGCCCATGATGCCCTTCCGTAAGTCACCACTACATGAACTCCACTAGTAATGTGTTAATTATTTTGCTTATAGAAAAGAGGAGAAAGAACAGAAAATCTAGGCTAAGGTAGGTGAAATTACAAAAACTGTAATTTGTCTTAAAGAATTAGGTTTTAGTAAGAATATGGAAACCATAAAATATAATCCCGGGAATCCTACTGGCTAATATTTGCTAACAGGCTATGTTTTTTAAATTTTTGTTCTTTTGGAAGGGCTTTGTTTTGAGCTTAAAAAGAAAAATTATCACTTGCCTGAAGACTTAGGACCACAAGTGGCTCACTTATGTAGGTGAAACGATCCTCAAGGGAGAACCCACTGAACACAATTAATTCCATTTGGCTAAGTTGCCTTGGCAGGGGGCTCTTCCTTTGAAATCACCTAGGATTTGCACTTGGCACCAATTGTTTGCTTGCTAATATGGGGAATTGAACATTCGTGGCTGGCTTGTTCAATTTTGAAATTTCTTATGAACCTGTTTGTAAATAGGAAAAGAATGCCAAAGTTAGAAGAATCATTTTTCTTGCAATAACTATTAGCAGAGCTTAGCAATATATTTTTAGTTTTTTCCCAGAAAAACCTTTGTCAAACCCAAGGTTTGCTTCCCCACATCTCTACATACTATCCCTAGCAAACCTGTTGCAATAACTATTAGCAGAGCTTAGCAATATATTCTTAGTTTTTTCCAAGAAAAACCTTTGTCAAACCCAAGGTTTGCGTCCCCACATCTCTAGATACTATCCCTAGAAAACCTGTTGGCATAGATTAGTATGTCTCAACCAAGGGGATTCAAACTGGGCATCTACCTGCATGGAACTAGTTAAAAGCCAAGTAATATGGGTAACAACCGATTGAGCTAACCCTTTGCTCTAGAGATTGGCAATAACTATGTTATGCAGTGAATGATTTTTCTCACAAGATAAACAATGCATAGATAGTTGACATGATATTAAACGCTAACATTTTTATGCTTTTGCAGGTATGCCGATACCAGTGGAGCTGCCAACGATGTCTATGCATTTGTGAGTATTAGGGCATTTGTAAATTGTGGTTGTGTATTGAGTATTATGATTGAAGTATGTCTATAGCACAAGAGAAGCTTAAAATAATATATTCTTCCAGGTCAAGTCAGCTGGAAAATTTAAGGAAACAAAGCGGACCGATGGTGTCTCAACATCGGATGTCATAATGAGGTTACTTAAAGGCTACAATGACTATGTTATGCGCAACCTTGATCGTGGATACACAAGGAAAGACCTTGGAGTTAGCTATGTGAAGGTAAGAGGAAACTCGTGTGTATGTTATTTCAATGCTTGTCAACTGGGCTGAAGTTTGTCCTAGCTCAAAATCTCTATCTTTTCGTTAAGGAAACTTGTTTACAGACAAAAGGTCATAACTTCTATCTCAAGTAACATTGCAAGGAAGCACGTCGTCCCATTACAACACAGCTACTTGAATTGTTAGAAAATTAGAAATGGTCTAAACATGGAAAGTTAATTCAGAAAAACTCTAATTTTAGACAAAGATAACAGTTGAGTTGTGGATGTCTATTGTTTTCAGGAAAAGCAATTGAGGGTCAACATGGGAATAACAAAACTACGTCAAAAAGTGAAGGAACAACAAGGGCAAATGGGGAAAAAGGTGAGCTATGCCATTTGTTTTTTAGATTCATTTGTATTTAGTTATAGTATTTGGACTTTTTGTTTTGATATATATATATTTACATTGCCTGTTGTTGCAGTTACATACGGTTACCAAGACAGCTGGCATGCATCACAGTGAATGGGTTGAGAATGCTGATCGTTGGGTGGCTCTATTTCTTTTGAGATTTATATATTTACATTGCCTGTTGTTGCAGTTACATCCGGTTACCAAGACAGCTGGCAATCATCACAGTGAATGGGTTGAGAATGCTGATCGTTGGGTGGCTGGCTTTTTAAAAAAGTTTGAAGAGGGGTGTCATATCGTGGTGAAATATTTACTTGCCATAAACTTAAGTTACACCACGATTTTTACTTGCCATACACTTGAGTTACACCACGATTTTTACTTCGCGTGCGCTTAAGTTATACCACGGTTTCCTGATTATGAGATATCGGTCATGGACCTAGGGCATTAGAATTATTGTTATCATTCCATCTGAAGCATTTCATTTTTTTTTTTGGAGTTTTCTCCGTGTAAAATTATAAATTACTAGCCATTCCATTTTTTTTTGGGAGTATTGTCCGTGTAAAATATAAATTGCTAGCCATACCATTGTTTTTTGGAGTATTCTCCGTGTAAAATAATAAATTACTAGCCATTCTTAGTATCCAGCAGTATTTTGATTGTGATTTCAACTATATATTCCTACAACATTTGCAGACTTAACATGGACTTGTGAAAACTGCTTCCAGGAAACAGCAATTAAAGACAAAATACAAGAACTCAAGAAGCCCATCACCTTCAGAAATGCTGGAGAACGCAGTGCAATAGCATAAACTTGTGCTATCTGCGAAGTCATACATTGATTCTTACTAGACAATTTTTGTATGTCTCCTACATTTTGCTCAGGAAACTGATGTAATTTTGCTTAGAGTTCATTGCTCAGGAAACTGATGTAATTTTTGTATGTCTCCTACATTTTGACATTTTGTTCAATCGCTGGTTGTTTATATCGTTTCTCTTTCATCATATGTTAACCGTTTCAAGTCCTATAGTGTTTACGGTCAAGCACCATGATGCTCATAAGCTACGTAATAAATATTACAGCCATATTTTCAAATATTGAAACGACATCCTTTTAAGTGGTTTTCATCCAAATTCCAAATTCATGAATCTAAGTTATATATATATATATAAATTTCGAGAGGATATTATCAAAGAATATAAATATTGACTGGTAAGTGATGATTGATGATTACAATGGGTTTTGTTACTATGTATTTATATACGATTAGTGTTCATGATGTGAAATTGTGTACTTTTACTTTTTTATTACTTTTATTTGGAAATTAAAGCATTTACCTGACTATTTATTTAGCAATATATTAGTTCTGATAAATTAAAAAACACAAGAAACTAATATAATAAATTTAGTAGGTTGCTTCATTGTTATTATAGGTGGCAAAGTTAATGGCAAATATAAAATAGGGTTGATTCTAAAACTAGTCTAGATCCTTCTTAAACTTGCATCTATCAAGCTGGAGATATCAAATCTCTCAATGTGCATACTTCTAGATCCGTGGGTGCTTGATAGATCGAGGATTAAGATCCAGGGTTAAGAAGGATCTAGGTTGGTTTCAATCATCATACAAAATTTGTTGAACATCTAATTATTTTGATCATTTTAAATATGCTAAATATGTCTCAATTCAATTTTAAGAAGGATCTAGGTTGGTTTCAATCATCATACAAAATTTGTTGAACATCTAATTATTTTGATCATTTTAAATATGCTAAATATGTCTCAATTCAATTTTAAATTTGTTTAGTTACTTCATTTTGTTGAGATGCTAGAGATTGAATGATGAAATAAAAAATTTGAGTGCACACTCACAATTTAACAATGTTGTTTGATAGAAAATGTGAATAATAAGAATATAGTCAATTACAAACAATCTTATTGCAGCCAATTAGAAACTATTCTATTCTATTGCTCTTATTGTCGCACCTATTAGTTGTCATTTTTTCATATCGATCATATAAAAAGGGTAGTTGAAATCATAGACCACTCAAATATTTAAATCTAGCTACTGTAGTAAAACATCATACCTTGTCTATGTTGCTCTCCGATATTAATAGTAGTTTTCTCCAAAGTAAATCATTGTGACTTATGGAGTGTTAAACACCAAATGATTTTCAATGCAAAGTCATTAATAATGTTGAAGGATGGAAAATGGTAATAATCAGAATGTAGCGAATTATAAATATTTTAAAGTTTCAAGAAGCAAACATTTCGGGTAAGCGAACATTTTATTTAGGATGAAAATTCAAGTCTTGTGTGTGTTTGGGGGCTGAGAAGGAGAAACAAGGGGAGATAGAGATATAGATGAAGGGGGGAGAGGGAGGAAGAGATATAAATATGGAGAGAGAAATGTTAGAGAGAGAGGGAGGGGAAACAGAATGACGGAGGGAGAGAGAGATAGGTAGATATGGAGAGAGAGTGTATGTTTAGGGGGAAGATAAAGAGAAAGGAGATACAATGGAAGATAGATATATAGATGGAGGTGGCAAAGATGTGCTTACACTGAAACAAATACACACTTAATCTAATTACTTTGAAATTAATGTACATCATACATTTAGTTGCATAAAATCAGAAATCAACATCTACACTAAAATCAATGCATATAGTGAAACAATCAAATAGGATTAGAAATTAACATTTCCACTGAAATCAATGCATCTAGTCCAAGCAATCAAATAGGAGTAGAAATCAACATTTACATTGAAATCAATGCATTTAGTGTAAGGTATTAAATAAGATTATAAATTGACATCTGCATTGAAATAAATGCATATAGTGCAAGTTATCAAATAGGAAAACTACATTGAAATCAATACATCTATTTTAGTGAAAAAACCAAAATATTCATGACTTTCTAGATTTAACACCCACCTTCCATTCTGTGTCTATCATCCACCCTCTCTCCCTCATCTCTCTCTCTCTGCCTCTCCCTCCCTTTCTCTATCTTTCTCTTCTTCCCTCTTTCCCCCTACCATCTATATTTATACCTCCTTCCATCTCTCTCTCTCTCTCTCTCTCTCTCTCCATATCCATCTATATATCTATCTCTCCCTCTTCCTCTCCCTCTCTTTCTCTTCCCCTTCTCTCTCTCTCTCTATCTATCTATCTTTCCACCTTACATTATGTGTCTATCATCCACCATCTCTCCCTCGTCTCTCTCTCGCTCTGCCTCTCCCTCCCTTTCTCTATCTTTCTCTTCTTCCCTCTTTCCCCCTACCATCTATATTTATACCTCCTTCCATCTCTCTCTCTCCATATCCATCTATATATCTATCTCTCCCTCTTCCTCTCCCTCTCTTCCTCTTCCCCTTCTCTCTCTCTCTATCTATCTATCTTCCTCCGTCTATATCTCTATCCTCCATTTATCTCTCTTCCTCCCTCCCTCTCTTTTCCTCTTTCTTCTGCTCTCTGCCCCGTCCCCGCCCTCCATAAATTTCCCCTTGTCTTCCCTTTTTACCCCCAAAACATACAAACTCTCTCTCCATATATCTATCTCTTGCTCCCTCCATCTTCGTCTCCTTCTGCCTCTTTGCCTTCTCTCTCTCTCTCTTCCCTCTTTCTTTCATATCTCCCTCATTGTCTCACTGTCTCTCCCTTGTCACTCCCTCTCCTTCTCCACGTTTCTCTCTCGATGTCTTTCTTCCCTTTCCCACTCCATCTTTCTCCCCCCCTCTCTCCCTTTCTCTCCCACCTCCCTTTGTCTCTCCCCCCATCACACACACTCTCTCTCTCCACCCTCCAATTATGTCACTATCTCCCTCCGTCTCTCCTTCTCCCTCTCCCACTTCCCCCTGCATATCTATGTCTTCCTGTCTCTTTCTTCCCCTTCTTTCTGTATCTTTATCCTCTCCTTTTCTCTCTTTTCCCTCAGCTCCTCTCTCCCTCATTCCATCTTCATCTCTCCCTTGTCACTCCCTCTCTTTATCCATCTCTTTATCTCTCAACATCTTTGTTCTTCCCTCCCTCTCTTTTCCCTTCCAAATCCATCTCTCCTTCCCTCTCTCCTCCTCTCTCCCCCTCCTCTTTGTCTTCCTTCCTCTCTTTCATTGTCTCTCCCACCTCTGTCTCTGCCCCCGCATTCTATTCCCCCTCCATCTCACTCTCTTTCTTAAATATGATCCCATTATCTTGTATTTAAGAAAGTATCTAAATTAAAAAAAAAAAACATAATTGGTTGTAAAATATTAAACCTATATTTTAGATCAATCATGCCAAAGAAAATACAATATTAGATAAATTTCACCTATGTATATATAAAAGTATTCTTATTTTTAATTTATTAAAACCTCGATTTAATCTCTATGGAAATATTGTTAGTAGTCGTGAGGATGGAGGGTTTAGTTATCCCTCAAAAGTAATTATAACATTTTTTCTCTTACATTTAATTAAAATGTTATAAAATTAAATTAAATTAAAGTATTTGTAATATAATTTGATTTTGAAATAAGTTATGGTTTCTATGCATGTGGTAATGATAAGCGATGGTATTGGCCCATGTCATTGTAACAAAATAATTAAAAGCCTAGATCCATAACATAATAATCAAAAGCATAGATGACCCATGGTATTATGATTTTTCTTCCCTCCTCTCCATCTCTCCCTCACTCTCTCTATATTTCTCTCTCCATCTTTCTCTCTTGGGTATTGGCTGATGGTATTGTAAAAAAACTTAGAAGTTAATAATATCCATGGTAAATTTCCATGATTAAAAATCTTGTCATATTGTAAATATTAAGTTTTTATCTGCTTATTAATTAAATTTATAGATGGTTATGGAATCATTATTTTAATGTGATATGTATATTATATTTTATTAATAAAAAACAAAATCACAATATAAAAAATTAAATATAAAAAGTATCTAACATATCACATATCACATCTAACGCTTACACATCTAATGTCTAGCACATCTAACATCTAACACTCACACATCCATATTAATTATTAGAATTATATTGATTATAATTGAGTCGACATTACAAATGTTTACTTACATTACATTTATTACATTACATATACACATGTGCCCTATACGGGGCTATAGAGGGCATCTCGGTGCAATAAAAAATCAAAATGGAAGAATCACACAACTCATTATTATCAGTGGTTTCCCATGTCATCATCATCCAAATCAACATCATTGTCATTGCTCTCGCCTCCATCCTCCTCTCCTATTTTCAATCTAATCGTTGCATTTACTGGTGTGGTGTAGAGGATGAGCCTTGAGGATCACCATCATCAAAAGTGGTTGGCTCTAGTGTTGGTTCATTTAGATTCCAAATTGGCCAATGTCAGTGGAACATTATTGTCTAAATCCATATCATCAGGAAACACATTCCAAAACTTTGTCTTTCCTTTCAACCATTCCTTCTAGCTATACTAAATACTTAGGGCACTAATTCTGTAAAATAAGGGTTTACACGATCTTAATCATGGAATTCCAACCCTCATAATCCTCTGTTAAACACACATGGGTAGCAAGAGAATCTGAAGGATAAAACATGAGAATTCATTTTTATTTAACAAGTGATTTACATTTATGGTACATATTGTGATCGTTGGGTTCCACATCCCAAGGTCTCTTCGACTCCTTTTGTCTATTCGGCTTCCACACTAACCCATTAAGGATTAGGTTTCCAACATTCCCCCCCTTAATTCGAAGGGTTATGTATGAGTCCAAGAAGAGAGTTGTAATACAAAATGTGCAAAAATTCATGGCAGCACTAGGTTGAATGTGCTCTCTAAAATGTTGGTATAAAGGGCAGTGGTTTAAGGATGACCACCAACACTAGAACACTTAGTGCAGTTCCCATAACTCTTCCAAAACTGGCAAGAAGCTGAAGTCTTCTGCTAGAGGAAGTGCTCCTATTGTTTTGAAGAGGGAAACCTTCAACCATGAAAGGGAGGTCTCACCCCACATAAAAGGGAGAACTTCAACCTGAAAAGGGAAGTCTCAACCTTTGATGGTTTAAGGATGACCAACAACTATGGAATGCTTCATGCAATTCCTGGAACTCTTCCAAAACTGGCAAGAAGCTGAAGTCTTCTGCTAGAGGAAGTGTCCTCAATTTTGTTCCTAGAATTCTTCTGAAGTTGGCAAGAAGCTGAAGTCTTTTTCTAGAGGAAGTGTCTTAGATTAGGTCCAACTGAAGGCATGTTCAGGGGTATATTTGTCTCTGGCTACAACTCTGGATCTGGTGTGACAGGTTGTGGCTCAGGCTTGCTTGATGTGGCTTTGAAGCTTGTAGATGACCATCATTTCCCCCCCTGTCAGATATAAGGTGGGATGATGGAGAAAACTTAACTGCAAGACTACTCAATACTCTGGAACAAGTTCTAACATGTGATTGGAATATATTCTTGGCTATTGATGCCCATTGCCAAGAAGCAATCCATCCAAGACGAATCTTTGTTCTTGCAGGACGTTTGTTTCTGAAGCGTCTGTGTGAAGAATGGGTGGTTTTATGATAGTGCTTACATGGATGAAGATCAAAACAATGATCTTTCAAATGGCCAACTCAGTCACAGTGTTGGCATTTCACAATCTATTGTTGTTGCTGTGGAAGAGGGGCAGAATCTGGAACAACTGGAGATGAATTTTCATGAAGAGCAGGTCAACTGTCATGAATGAATCCAACACTATGAAACTGAATGGGCTTTGAGTAGTCTAGAATATGAAAGGACAAGTCCTTGTCATATTTAAGACCAGTTCTGTGCTTGTTATGGACAAGATATTCCTAAGGTCTGATGATGGGCTTGGGAAGTGCAGACTGAGTTTTTGCATCTGCATGTACAACTGCTACTTTATTGGGCATTGGATCTGAATGAACTTTTACAATATTGTCTTACTGTTTATGGGAGTCTGTTTCATTGTTCTGAATAGAAACAGGTTCAGAATGATGACTCCTCTGTTTTAATTCTTCTTGCTATAGTTGAGTTTCAAGCTACAAAAATTCTATCTTCTCTTGTGCATTTTGTAGATAGACCTGAATGTCTAAAAGAGAGGCTTTGCTAATTTTAACTGTGTTGTCAGTAGTAGAACTGATTAGAGTTTTCAGTAACTCTAATAAGCCATGAATTTTCACCATTATTCAACCAATTCAAGACCTCAAAAAATGACCACAAATGTAGATAGCTAGCAACTTAGAATTGTTTTTTTAATGTTGCTACACAAACTTCTACAATGAATTGGTTAGATATGCATATAAGGAGCAAGAACTATGGCATCCAATAGCTCTGACCACACGAACGCATAGGCAATTTGGAAGACAACATTTAATTAACCCAACACCATAGTCTTCAACGCACAATTTTAATTGAATTCACCATTTCAAACTTTTATATTCCTTTGACCAGTGTACATATATGACTCATGCATACAATGTAGAGGGACTGAACTTCAATGCTCTTCAAACACAAATTACTTGCAAGAATTAGAGCTGTTACCTCACAGATGAAGGACATGTAATAGCCGGAAAGCACACTCCTGGAACATTTACAAATCAGATGCAGAATTCGCTTAACAAACCTCATTTTTTGATCCTCACTAATCCAAGGACTGACCATCAGCCCATAAGAGAAGCAGCCCTATTTCTGCACAAACACAATGTCCATGATGTCGAGCCTGATGAAGAAGTCGCTTATGTTGATTTCCCCATATAGACTTTGGCCAACTATTCACATGGAGGGTCGATGAAGTCCTAGGGAATTGATCTCATGTTCTCCCACTAACAAGAAATCCTTCCAAAACAGCCTAGAGAATGTTGATATCTTCACTTTTATCTTGTATGAAAAATGGAGTTCGAAAGCACCCGATCACCAGACTTCTGGATGAGGCTGAATGGAGAGCAATGGGAGTTGGAAGAGGTGTAGCTAATCGAACTCATCGCATATTTATGGCTAGCATTATATTAAGGCAGGGAGCAATACACATATGGTGGTATGAGTGTCGTTAATCAAGGAATAACGTATTATAAGGAGAGAGGGAAGGTATTATAACCTAAGCGTATGGGATCATTCAATGTAACAGGCCAAGAGTCAATGTAATATATGTCAGAGTGGTATGTGGAGTGTTATGATTATTGTAGTAGTTGAGTGTGGAGGAAGGTCACATATGACCGGTGATTGCATTATTTAACACAACGTTTAACGTAGTGGACCAATGGTATACGAGAGGAGAAACTGGTGGTATGCTCTAGTGGTAACACACGGTACAATGGGGAGAGCGGATAACCAGTGGTATGAGAGATATGTATCAATTCAAGAGATTACACAACATTCAACACATAACCAACTCCAATACATATGCATTCAATACAATGCACGAAAACTGTATGTAATAAACACAAAGAGTGAAGACATATGAACTTCTAGTTTCGAATTCTCCTCTCTAATCGTTGAATTGAATGTTGGAGATATATGTTTATTTTACCTATTCACCGCAGATAAAATTAAAATCGTGAATCTACTAGGCGATTCTTAATAGCTTGGCCTTTGCAGATATGCCCATCAAGGAATTCGCTTATCAACTGATGTTTGACAGAGCAATTGGGTTTGCTCCATATAGTGGGTACTAGAAAAATCTTAGGCGAATTGCTGCTCTACACCTCTTCTCTGCACGAAGAATCTCTGCCTTCGCTTCCCACAGATGGTGCCAGCTATTAGGAGTGAATATACTGGGCGAAGAGAAAATGCAGTCAAAGAATTATGTGCCTAGGGAGCGCAGAGGGTGCAGACAATGATTAACAATACCATATGGCAAAGATCCTAGAGAGAAAATATGGCTGAAAAACTGATACAAGGAGTTACAACTAATTTTAGGAATGCTAAAAATAGATCTGGAGAAATCACAGAGGTTGCAGCTAGAATTTCGCTGAGAAAATATTTATGAAATGCAGAAGTCATGGCAGAAATAACTTGAATAGAAAGCCCATAAAACAAATGGCTCAAATTAATTAGGTGTCCAACATCCTCTTCTAGGATGGATTGTTTTGTGACTGTGAATCACAACAAAGCAATGATAGGGTCTAAGATCTTAATGATAAGATGTACTCCAATTAACCATTGTTGAATATTGTATACTTGACCTTTTTTGAGGTTGCTTGATCTATCTTCTCCAAAAGACCAAACTTTGAAATAAAACCAGCCTCAAGAGCAGTCTTGTCCCCCTTCGACCTCTTAAGCTTCATGAATGAGGAGGCAAAATTTGTATATGCAATCTTCAACGATGATACATATTGCACTCTTTGTATATTGTGAGGGCATTAGTATGGTTTGGAACAAAATTTTGGATATTGTATGCATACTCAATAAGACTTATGATCTATGACACATCTACGTAATAGATTTAAGTGCACAATTCAAAGAATAAACAATGCAAGGTGTCCAAAATATTTATGGATATTTAGCATCCACAAACATGCCAACAACATTGCGAATAGAGCATTATTTGTAATAATTTTCACACAAATCAACACCTTATCTTCAATAACTTTAATGAACAACTCACCCATATATTGTGCATTCTTGTTGAGAGGGAGTGTTGACAAATGGAAACAAGAAATTCCAGTTTAACTTTTGCTTGAACTAAACTAAGAATTAAAATTGAATTCTATTCTCATAGCAACTTGTAAATAGTTAATTAGGTTTAAATAACTTAATTATCTTAGGAATTTCGAGTTGGAAGTCTTTCTATAGTCATGTATATGTTCTCCCTAAGTGTTAGAGGTCTAATATGAGTTTAAATTGAGTTGGAAATTAGATCACTCAGTTTACTGAGTTAAGTTCAATTAAATTAGTTCTATGTTTGCATTGTGTAGTTTTGGAAACATGAATTCCCTTTAAATACGGGTTATTCTTCTGAGAAATTACGCAAGAGATTAGGGGCTTAGAGGGTTGATAAATAGGCTAAGGATTTGGCTTAAGCTAGCTTGTGAGCTGAGAGAATTGAGCATACTTGTGCATAATTGTTTTAGTGAGAACAATCTTTGTATATTCACTCATATTTATGATATATGCAATACATATAGGAGGGTTGAGTAGTGGATTTCCCTTGATATATCTTCTGTTATGTTCCATTGATTTATCTCTTTCTTGTTCTTATTTCTTTCATTGATCTATTGGCTTCTACTTGTTGAAAGTAGAAGTAGATCATAATCATGTGCTTTAGTACATTGCAAGAGCTTGTGAATCCATAGGATTTTCTACAAGAACTGTGTAGTGCGCAATCACCATCATCTTGGGCAGTTTCACTATGCAATTATAGAGTTGAGGAGACTTCCTTCCTCCCCAGAACTACGCAGTAGCTTTTTCAAGCCTGACATGAGCTGCACATTTTGTAAGACCAATCACCAAGCTTCCCCCCTACCTACTTGAACCCTGTAATGCATAGACACCCAAGCTTTCCTTGCGTCTGATAACTACACAAAACTTTCTCCCAATGTCCTCCCTCAGTTGGGACTCACTAATCCCAAAAAATGCACAGATTTGTCCTTTGAGGTCCCTCTATTGCCTAGTCCTACCTTGTCTCTGAAAATGGCTTAGACCTACCTCCTAGGGTCCCTCCTTGCAACAACCACTGATGGTATCAAATGTGCGAACTCGCCTCCCAATGGCGTCTGCAAAATTTTTTCTACTAGTCAAGAGTGTGCTTAGGATTTCCTTAGCCAAGCCTGAGCTACACTCTGCATAGTCTCAGTAACCAATCTCCCTCCATGTCACCTGGAATTGTGCAATGCGCAGTTACTGTGCCCTCTTTCCCATATTGTCAATTGTCCTAGGCCCAATCCTTGGATAACAATGCATCATCATAGACTAGGATGATTTTGGATTTGATGTCGTCTTGTCACTGTTAGATCGTGGCAAGATGATGAGGAAGATAAGGAAGGATCGAACATTCTATAATACTTACAACTGCATGGAAAAAGAAGCTTATAAAAAAAAGTAAAGATACCACATTCATGGAACCACCTCTAGAGACGAAAGATCATTGAAGATCCCACATCATCAAGCTATGCGAAGGAGAAGATAGAGCACATCCAAGGACACATCTATCACTCAGCAGAAACAACTACTTGACATTGCCACCTCAGCAAGAAAATCCATGTCAGCAGTTTCATGTCAAGTCGTGTCATGAGCTGTCAAAGGCCACATGACTATTATGGGCCATATCTATTGTAAATCGAATGTAATGTAAAGTGGAAGTCCAATGGACACACATGAATATGAAGAGTCGTGTTAATTGAAAAGTCATAGGAAGTTGAACAATCATGAGGGAAGTCCAAGAGTCATAAGGGTCAAGCTTCACCCTTGGTTATATATACCCCCATCATTGTATGAGAAAGGACCTTTTAGCTTGGCTCCTCCTGCAAATTATAGAGAGTTTCAGTCGGTTCCTTGAGGAGCAAGGAGTCGCTCCAATGTCCCACTACTGGGGCTAGTGGTGTATGATGTAAATATGTGTCTTGGAACTTTTGCTTAATACAAAAGCCTGTTCAGGACAACAAGTTTCCATGCATAGCTTGTAGATTCTTCTAAGACTATTATTTGAGCATTTTTAATTCACCTTTGTTTCACATTTACTAAGATAGTTGAACTATTTCAGTTATTTTAGTGCTTACCTTGTTGGGAATGTATTGGTTATCATTTTTGTCGCATCCTTGTGGAATACTCCACACGATACTAGACAGACCATCCCCACTTATTGGTTATAACGATCGTCATAACCATTATGGACTACTCCACTGGATGGTGGACATGTCATCCCCTTCACCTTGGTTTTAATGATTACCGCATCCTCTGTGGACTATTTTGTTGCATGCTAGACAAACCTTTCTTGGTTCACGTGTGTCTCTTCTTGGGTGGTACCGTTACCTCTCACCTAAAGGCTCATTTTTTCCCCCTTTTTCAGTAATAGAACCTAGACATAGTTACATTACACACTCACCAGGCACACTCACCTTGCTTTTCAAAGGTACTAGCGTAACACTCTCAAGTGGTGAACAGTAAGAGCTGAGGAAAATTTCTACGTAAATGGCAACCAAGCCATCATTCCAAATGGGACTCCTACACCAAAGGATGTGAGGTCTAATTGGAACCTTATACCAGGGATATCCCCTGATTGCTAGTGGATCGAACATCATCAACAAGTCCTCAGCAGGCCGAATTTATGACCCCAAATTTTCGAAGGATTGTCATATCAGAACCCTAGAGGAGAAAAAGGTTGGAGGTCAGAGCCTAGGGACTTCAAAATGTCAGATATTGGAAGGTCAGAAATTCAAGACCTCGATGATTTATTTCCTTGGTGTTTCATTTGAAAGGAACCCCATATCGGAAGGGTTGAGTAAGCAGTATATCGTAACCTCAGCATATCGAGACCTCAAAAGAATGAATATCATAGCAAGATGGAACCTCAGAGGTTGTTAACCTCGAAACCTTGGAGCCTCATCAACCCTTGATTATTGAATTCTTTTGAAAGTGCTGAGGGATGCAAAGAATATATTTACAAAGGAATTTGTGTGCAAAACCAAAGAATCAAGGACCCTTTCTATCTCCTCTAACAAGACACAAGGTAGCCATTGATTGGTCCTCAGGAGTTGAGATGAAAAATGATGTCAACATGATGGGAGGACATGTAGCAGCCACATTTGGAAATATTAGGTGGCCCAATGGGGAGAATACAAGTGACACATGTTACCACTAAGGAGATACCACTTAGAGTTGATGACATCAATATGATGTCATCTCGGAGGTAAAAATTTTGGAGGTTGGAGTTTTCGTAACTCTTGTCTAATTATTTTATGGGAAAGTTTTGATACAATGTGTGGAGATACAATGTGGCTTAGTTTTGGTTATAGAGACCTAAAGAACCAAGGGCACAGAGTGGGGTTAAAACCTAAGTGCTATGGAGTATATCGAAGGCAGAGGAAATCGTAACTCTGTCTAATTGCAATTTGAAAAATTTACGATATAAGGGGCTTTCGATGTGTTGGAATTTAGTCTTGAATGCCAAAATAACCAAGGAAAAGAGTGAATACAGAAGGGGGTATTTTGTTTTTTAATATACCTTGGACAAGTGGTTTCCCATGGGTTAGTCTCTACCTAGGGAAAATTGTCCAAAATAATTATTTTCCTAAGTGTGACTTTATAAATGGTAAATTCAATGTTAAATGATAAAGTGAAAAGTGACTTTAGACATAAAATACAATGTGGGTACTTTATTTAATTGGTGAGTTAAAAAATAGAAAGTGAGAATTAAATGCACATTAATTCTCATCCATTGATCTAAATGAATATGAGCCATTAGATCCTGGGGTTTCCCAAACGTCATCTAGGGAAACAAAAGGCAGAAAAGAAAAGAGAGACTGCATTCATTCTTCATGAGAAGATTGGAGAAAGGAGGATGAGAGTTGGAGAAAATTTATGAAAGAGAAATTTGTTGTAGCAGCTGAAGGAGTGATTTCTAGGAAAAGTTGGGCATGGAAATCAAGCCATAGAAGACAGTAGAAGGTACAGTATGAACAAAATTTAATGTTGTGAGCTACACACCTTTCGAGAGAATTTTTTGAGATTATTTTTTGAAAAAAATAATTTGTACAGTCCGTACAGTGGTACAGAAATCTGTAAAGTCCATACGGTATATGTACAGTATAGTGCATACAGTTTGTATTTGTACAATACATACTTTTAGCTTCAAGTGGGCACAAAAATTGAGGCAAAGTGGGCATGGTTTTCAAGGAGTTTTGGGCTGAGGAAATAAGTTGTATTTTGTTTTTTTGTTTTGTCTGCAAATGCATTTTTCTTGAATTTGAAAGATAAATAAATTTTAAGAGCTCTCTAATAGGTTTTCCCCAGAGAATATTGAAGGGGTTTTGCCTAGGTCTAAGGTGATCAAAAATCTATGTATTTTTATGTTTGTTGCTGGTCTATTTATGTCCATATTTATTTTTAGCATGTCTTGATAGTCCCATGTGTTTTAATCTGAAAATTTCATTTCCAAAATTCTATATGTTGAATGTATGTTTATGAGAAACGGCATTTAACTGAATGGGAGTGATAAGGTGAAATTAAAACTGGTTTGGCATTGTAGGAAAGTTTTTAGTCATCAAATTTCAACATGGTATTAGAGATACAGGCTGAAAATTGGAGTTTGAATAGTAGAGAGTAGTTTGGGACAACAAACTAAATTTTTGGACAACAAACTGATAGTTTGGGAGAGCAAGGTGAAATTTCACACAGACTAAACTTTTGGGATAGCAAGGTGTGCTAGAAAGTTCATTTCTCCATTTTCTTAGTTTTGTAAATTTTGGACAGTAGCCATGGCCATGTTCTTAATGATAGAGGATAGATTGGATGGGATATCCAACTATGTCATTTGGAAGGATAAAATTCAGACAGTGTTCCAGGAGGCAACAATTTGAGACATAGCATGGCAAGTGGTTGTACCTCCTACTACTGCAAATGAACTTGCTGAATTCACAAAAAGAGATACAAAGGAAAAACTGATTTTGATGGAAAGTCTGAATGATCACGTCGTTCCTCAGGTGAGAGGAAACACATATGCATATTAGTTGTGGACAACTCTAACCACTCTCTATTAGAATAATAGTGAGATTAGGAATATGGTACTCAAAGAACAATTGAAGAACATGAGGATGACAAAGGCTGAAAGTGTATTTCATTATCTTGGTAGGGTCAAACAGGGACGTGATGATTTGACTGCTATTGGTGAGGCAGTTGTATTCACAGAGCTAGTTATGATAGCTATAGCAGGACTTCCTGAGTCTTGGGAGGTCTGTGGAGATGTTGTTACCTCTAGGGAGAATCTTCTCAATTGGGACAGATACTGGGATGGTTATGTGCAGCATGAGATACAGAAGACTAGAAGTGGTGGGGCGAAGATAGTAGATGAGGAGGATCTAGCCTTGACAGCTAGGGGGAAGAACAAATGGAAGGCTAAGAAAGGGTCCTCATCAGATGGGGCTAAGGAAAAAGAAGAAGAAGAAGAAGAAAGATATGGATATGTCCAATGTCAAATGTTGAGCATGTCAGAAGATGGGACACTATGTTGTTATGTGTCCTAAGAGGAAGAACAAGGGGAATAAGGGTACTGTAGCTTCAGTAGAGGTGGAGAAATTTTCTTCACAATTTGACAAGGACTTTGCATTTATTACTTATACATCTAGTAGGAGTACATTCTTTGATGTGTGGTACTGTTGATGGTGTTGGACCCGCCAACATTCAGAGGATCTCCTTGGTATGAAGTCCCAACTAGTCCTTACACTGTTTGGTGTAGGAGTTCCATCCGGTATGATGGCCCAATGTCCATTAACTTGTTAGAACATGAGAGTGATTTGCTTTTTCTTCAAACAACGAGGTTGACATTCTTGGTGAGTACTTAGTGCTTCTTGTGTCAAAGTTATTTCACTGCCGAGGGAGAGGGTGGAAGTGAGTCTCAGGTTGAAAGGGAATAGTTCCAATTGTACTAGAGACACACAACACATCAAGACATGCGCAACGTCTAGTGGAGCAGTCCACAGAGATGTGACAAACATGAACAAAAGGTGAATAGATAGCATGTACAACACCAAGCAGAATATTCCACACGGGAGCAACGAGCGTTATAACAAGTTTACAAGAATAAGTATGTCGAGTGTCAGGCTGGATAACCCACATAGATGAGACAATGTTAAGAACTTATACAACACATTTTCATAAGCATATGTATTAGAATAACTGAAATAGTTCCACTATCTTAATATAGGTTAAAGCAACATGTATTACAAGGGCACAAAGAATAGTATTACAAACGAATACAACACATGTGTGAAAACATGTTGGCCTACTAATAGGCTTCTAAATTAAGCGAAATTTCCAAGGCACATATGTACACCATTGCATCATTAACCCCAATAGCGGGGCGTTGGAGCCCTTTATCGCTCCTCAAAGAAAGGATTAAAAACTCTCAAGGCTATGTGGGAGGAGCCAAGGTGAAAATTTCTTTGCATGTACAAATGAGGGGTATTTATAGACAAGGGTAAAACTGGCCCTTGTGACTGTTCTACTTCTCTCATGACTGTTTGACTTACATGACTCTTCAAATTTGCATGACTGTTTAGATTTACATGTGGGTCTCTTGGACCTCCATGGTACATTAAATTTATTACAACCATATGGCCCACAATAGTGATGTGGCGGAGATGACTCATGACATGACTCGACATGATAGACCAAGTATGTTCATGGTGCTGGCTGTGTGCATGTTGAGCTACAGTGTTGTTGAGTGATGGATGTGATCTTGGTTTGTAGAGTCTTTAATGGTATTCATGCTTGCTTGATGTTGAACGTGCATATCTCACCTTCACTTCTACTTTGGCATGCTGCATGTGTTCGTCCGTTCGCGAACAAGTCTTCTTGCATGCACTCCTTGTTCATCATGTTTGTTGTCACGCCATGTCTCATCCATGTACCTATATCTGCAATGACTCATAATGAGATGACATCAAATCCAAAAATATCATACTCTACCATGATGAATTTTCTTTCACTTTCGGATGTAGGTGACTGGGAGAGAGGACAAGGCTCTGAAACTATGTGGAGTACATTTCAGGCTGGGATGTGGGCTATAGGCACTATCCATGAAAATTTCACAGAGTTCACTAGGAGGATGAGATGGGAAATCTAGATTAGTAGTGAATGTCCATGATATCCTCCTTCGCTGGAGGTTAGATATGCACATTGTTTTTGGGAGACAATGCAGGCAGTAGTGGGAGACACGCAGTTAAAACTGCACAATTTCTCTAGGGAGCTGTCAGCAGGTTGGGGGAGGTTGCTAGTAAAAATTGCGCAATTTATCAGGGGAGTTGGCAGTAGGTTGCGGGAAGCTGCTGGAAAAAACTACGGAGAACTAGGAGGATAGCCTACTGGACATCCCTGCGTATCTTTTGAGCTAAGAAGGATGTTGGGCATCTGGGAGACTACTCATGAAAACTACATAGTTTTCAGGAGGAGCAACAGGTCGACTAAGAGGGTGATTGGGTGGAAAAAATACACAATTTGTTAGGTTAGTCTAGTGATAGGCAGGGGGTGTCTATCTAGTATGTCTGCGTTGTTTCTTCAGTTAGCGTAAGCAGGTATGCTTGGCAGATTCTGCACAATTTTTTGGAGTGAGGCACGAGGTCACTTCGCAGTCAAACTCTCTGATTAACCAGTTGGAGGCTTTGTAGATATGCTTGCGGGCAGTGCAGATTGAGATGGCTTGCTGGGAAACTTCTGCATTGTTCTAAGTGACAACCAATCTAATCGATTTTAGGATTTGGCAATGCTCTATGTAATTCTTGGTAGCAATACATGTTCACTGATGGCTGAAACTGCACAGTACAACTTAGTGGAGGTCTGACTATTGGGGTTTGTCTGGTCGACATAGCTTCATCAAAATCACTAAGGGTGTGAACGAGTGACTTCATACATTCAGGACCTTGTGAATAGACACTTAACATGACTTGATGACAAGACGCCTCGAACCATCAAGATAACATACAATGTGACTGACAGACAGTATGAGTGAGAAGTGCAATACTTGTTATAGATCGGTGAATGATCATGACAACACTTGTGCGATAGTGCATACAAATTTATGTGTGAGTGTGATGGATGTTTACATAGTGAATACAACTTTAAAACATGAAGGTGGACTTTGTGCATGGCCAGAAGATGACTGCAAGCATGACATTGTGCCCAACATCCAAAAAGATGTTTGAGGAACAATCAAGTGACGAGGGTACAAAGAATAAACACAAGCTCACGGGATGAGCCTGAGTGTCTTCAAACATCAAGGAAAAACTCAAGGAAGGCTGTGAAATTGGAGGCAAGACAAAATTTTAGAGGGATTTGTGGCCGCTACAACACTTGGCAACACACCAGTTGAATTCTAGCATCTCTATTTTGGTCCATTGAAAAACCAGGGTCTTGTTCTTTCAGGGGGTATTGAATAACTATTCAGGTTACTATGATTTCCCCACTTACCCCATGGATAGACATGTTTCAGCTTTCGCCAACTCAGTCAAACACAACAACAAGTTTCACCTTAATCATAATGTTTCGAAATTGGGAAGGGTAGTTTGGCTTGCGAGTTAAAATTTTTCAAAGTATAAGCTTTCATCTCTGGTGGTGCTCCACTATGAGCAGGCCTGGATAGTACCCCAACGGAGTCTCCTAGGAACACACACATTGCTCCACTACCAGCGAGCCTGGTCAGTACCTCGGTGGAGTTGCATGCTTCACCTCTCTGTGCAAAAAGCCTTTTTCTTCTTTCACCTGTGTATTATTTAAAAGGACCATGCATAGGCACTTATTTATTTTTGGGGCAGAAGAGGGATGATGGCCTATCGATAAAAGAAGAGGTTGTTCCTTAAGAGAAGTAAGTAATACCTCTGATATAGGTTTTCTCATTTATATTTTCTCCCTCTCCATTTCTACTAGTTGGATGAGCTTGAACACACAGAGAAGAAGGCTGAGTATAGGGACGGGGTTTCCCAGTGTGGACAAAGGTTCATGGTTGAACCCAAGCTTCCCTTACATATGGCTCATATTTTCTGTCAAGAATTCATCAGCTAAAGGATATAACCAAACACAGAGAAGATGGACATGAGACTGCCCAAGTGTTGCGGTGTCACAAGAATCCTCAGATCTGAGCCACATACTCATTCAAAAGCCATAACTTAGTAGAGGGAAGCACTTGTTGACAAAACCAAAAATAGCATGATATTAAGAAAACAAAACAAAGTGAAGAAAACCTTGTAAAATAAAGTGAAAAGAAAACAACCAAACATGCAAACCAAGAAACAAAGACAAGTAAGGAAACAAAGACTACTCCTACTCCTACGCTAAATGGTCTGGGTTACGTGAAATGAAATTTCTAGTGAAGACACCATAGGAGAATCCAACCTGCGACCACAAAGATACAGATGGTTAAAAAATATAAAAAGTGTGTGCAAAAGAAAATACAAAAACTTGACAACCTTGCACATGAGAGAGAAGGTCTTCCCTGTGGGCAGAAAGTTGTGTCACAACCACCCAACACACATGCTTACCCCTTTGGTGACTACCATTTTTTAACAAACCTTGAAGGCTTCTTGCGAGTGTTTGTTCTTCTACACTAATTTTCTTAGTGAGTGTGAGTAAGGACTAAACCTTCTTACCTACAACATGACTCGCCAAGTAAGATTGTTCAAGCCATTTAGTGATTGGATCATAAAATTCATGATGGTTGTTTTGAAAGACTAGTGATCTTTGAGAGGATGGGTTCCTAATTCAAGAGAGGGGATCACGATGGGAATTTGGTATGACTAGATAGATCTGATCATTCTCATTAGTCATGTCAAGACAGTGAGGACCTGCCATAGCCATCAATGCAGGCCGAAGTGCATCACATGCTTGACAAAAGTCTGAGGAGAAAGATGTTACATAGTGAAGATAATAATGCACGAAATGACTGTTATTGGATGTAATATTGGGAAAATGATAAACTGAATGACAACCACTCAAGATAGAAGAAAAATCAAACTAGTTTTTCGAGATGCCAGATTCCTGGTTTGACATGAACAAAGAATTTTTTTGAACAAGCTTGTGAATGCTCTAAATGAGGGAACCAAGTTTGATGTGCACTAGATATAGTAGAACACCCACCTGTAACTCAGGAAAAATTGCGTAGCCATCATAGTCATCACAGAAACATAGAAAGGATGTCAACACTGTGAATGTGTGAAGCCAGTTGGGGTGTTGTGAAATGAGAGTAACTTGATTTGTGTGATAGGTTTTGTGTTCATCATCGCATAGTGAGATTGCTGGTGTGATGAGCAAGCAAATTTGATGTAAAAAATTCACAAGAAGACCAATGAGTTGAACATGAGATAGAACACCCGATAAGCATGATTCCAGAAAAAGATAGTCTTTGAGATGATCAACTTCACTATTCCATGATTTCATGAGGGACGAACACTCCCAACCTGAATTGTATGTAAGAGAAGTGCATGAATATGGACATGCTATAACAGACTTGTGGATTCAGTCATTAGTGAAAATTTGAAATTTCAAAATATCAGACACAGAATAGTAAATATTCTTTACATGGGGGTCCACATCGAGTGCAACCATGCAGATAGACAGATTATGCATGAGAAACCATATTTGATTTGGTTCAAGGGGAATACTAGAGTTGCAAGGTCCTGACATAACCATCAATGGACGTTGAAGTGCCTCGACTCCCTCGCACGTCCTGAAACTTTCTAGAATTGAAAAATGGAATTTTGAGATGTGAACCAGATCATGCATGGATTGAGGATGGCTATTTTCACTGATTTCAAAACTTCTCTTAGGATGGTAGCCATCTATGTCATAGGCTTCATCAAATTTTCGAGATTCAGTAAGCTGACTTCACGAGTTGTCTTCATGCAACACACAAGATGATGACGAGTGGGAAGACTCCTACGCATTGAGACTGTTTTCATCATGGACAACCTCACTATCCTGTGTTTAGCGAGGAGATAACTCAACAGATGAAGAAACAAGAGAATGCAGAGTATCTCCAATGCATATCGGTGCACTGTTAATGGTAGGACACATGGGCAAGTGAGGTTCAAAGGAAGTTTTGATGTGGATGTCTGCTTTGACTAGTGTGTATTCCAGATCTAAGATAGAGTGTACATGTGATAACATCAGGTCACATGATGTTCTTGGGAATTCAGCACAACATATGGAAGCATGGGAGTGATGAAAACCCAAGACTGGAGGTTGATAAAAAGAATTTATTGCGCATGATGATTCACCAAGATTAGTAGGTTAAGAGTCGATCCAAAATGGAAGCTCAATCTCTTGGTGTGAACCATTTTGAAACATAAAGGAGGAGTTGATTGTGTCTTCACCTTCCTGTTCCTCCTCCTGTATAATGAGACTTCCTTGCACATGACCACAACTTGAGCCAACAACTTGAGAAACAAGAGAATTCACACAACTAGCTTGTGAAGTCGATTGATCAAGTGAGTCATGGTACAAGGAGTCATGGCTTGTAGATGATGGAGTATAACAGAGACACAAATTAGACTCAAGACTTGGGTTATGAATGGTGATGTCCTCTTGCAAAATGGAGGAATGAATCTTCAAAATAGGATTTCTAAGCCATTCTATAATTTCCTCCATGGGAGCGGGATATGATTGAGAAGATGGGTTGGGAACATGCTGCACAAATTTCTCAGCTTTGTGACCACTGCGAAGAGGCACTCTCTATGAAGATTTCTTAGCTTTTCCACCACTACGATGGGGCACCCACTTCGAAACCAGAAGGGGAAGAGGAAAAGGAAAAAACAAGATGTTGGGCTCCTCCTCTACAGACTGAGTGGTGTCATGATCCACAAGAGTCAAGGAAGAAGGGAAATCAGGAGGTTCACCATTCGAGAGACATGAACCAAGACTTTCAACTCTTGGCTCACGAAGTCAAGATCTAGATATTCTTCAGGAATTTTGTGACAGAGGTAAAGAAAGCAGGTAGGAATGTCCTCAACTAATTCACCAAGATTCAGTGTCAAACAAGAAATTATTTCATGGACATCTTGGCAATTATACTTGTCGAAGGTTCGATGGAGCTCCTTGAGGAGAGTGAAAAGTGAATGGAGGAAAGTAGGTGGCAGGGTATGACACCACCAATTAGTAGGACCTTCAAGGGAAATGAATAAAAGTACGCAAGAAAGCTCTTCACTATCGATTTCATGAGATTCACAGAAATGAAGAAAATTAGAAATATGCTTGGTTACGGATTTTCTATCCTCACTGTCAAACTTTAAGAAGGATAAGTGATCGAGAAGATCATTGGGGATTGATAGATGATTAAGGGAGAAATGAGAGAAACAACCTGGGAACATGAATTGTGTATGATCCATTTGGTAAGAGATGTAAACCAGGTGTAATGGGCTCAACTTGTCATCTAGCCCTCCTTCTAGCACCAAAAATGTCGACCTTGCTGAACCCGCCAACATCAGGGGATCTCCCCAGTATGAAGTCCCAACTAGACCTTGTACCATTTAGTGTAGGAGTCCCATCCGATACGATGGCTCGGTTGCCATTATCTTAAGGATATGTCTTAGTTCTTGCTTGTTAGCACATGAGAATGGTTTGCATTATCTTCGAATAATGAGGTTCGCGTGCCTAGTGAGTGCTTAGTGTCGTTTATGTCAAAGTTCTTTTACTACCATGGGAGATGGTGGAAGTGAGTCTCAGGTTGAAATGGAATAGTCCCAATTCTGCTAGAGATGCACAACACATCAATAAATGAGAAACTTCCAACATAGTAGTCCACACAGATGCGAAAGTCATGAACACAAGGTGAATAGATTGCACGTACAACACCCAGCAGAATAGTCCACACGAGTGCGATGAACATTATAACAAGTTTAAGAGAATGAATTTGTCGAGTGTCCAACGGGATATCCCACCCAGGCAAGACAACATTAACAACTTATACAACACATTTTTGCAAGCATATGTATTGGAACAACCAAAATAGTTCAGTTTTCTTAATATAGGTTAAAGAAACATGCATTACAAGCATCCAAAGAATAGTCTTACAAACAAATACAATACATGTGTGAAATCATGTTGGCCTATTAACAAGATTCTGAATTGAGAAAAAATTCCAATATGCACCCGTACACCATTACATCACTAACCCAATAGCGTGGCATTGGAGCCATTGCTCGCTCCTCAAAGAAAGGATTGCAAACTCTCAAGGCTTTGTGGGAGGAGCCAAGGTGAAACATCCTTTGCATGTAGAAATGAGGGTTATTTATAGCCAAGGGTAAACCTAGCCTTTGTGACTGTTTGACTTCCCTCATCACTGTTTGACTTACATGAATCTCCAATTTTACACGACTCTTCATATTTACATGTGGGTCCCTTGGACTTCCACATTACATTACATTGATTACAACCATATGACCCATAGTAGTGATGTGGCCCAAATGACTCGTTACATTACTCGACATGACAGAGAAAGTATGTTAATGTTGCTAGTGGTGTGCATTTCAAGCTGTAGTGTTGATAAGTGATGGATGTGCTCTTGGTGTATCATAGCTTCACATCCGCATGGAAAAGTGTGCAAAGACTTCACTGGTCTTCGTGTTCGCATAGTGTTGCATGTGCATGTCTCTCCTTCGCTTGTACTTTGGTATTCTCCATGCTTTAGTCCATTCGCGAACAAGTCTCCTTGCATGCACTCCCTTTTCATCTCGTCTGTCATAGTGCCATGTCTCATACATGTTCCTGTATTTGCAGTCACTCATGACAAGACAAAATCAAATCCAGAAATATCCTAGTCTACCTTGATGCATTCTCTTTTGATTTTGGATCCAAGTGATTGGGAGCAAGGACAAGACTCTGAAACTGCACGGAGCACATTTCAGGCTGGGATGCGGGCTCTGGGCACTATCCATGAAAATTGCACAAAGGTCACTGGGAGGCTGAAATGGGAAATCTGGATCGGCAGTGACTATCCACAGGATATGGTTCGGCTAGAGGGCATATCTACACAATTTGTTTAGGAAGAGTGCAGGAAGCAGGGGGAGACTAGTAGTGAAAACTACACAATTTCTGTAGGGATCTGGCAACGAGTTACGGGAGGCTACTAGAAAAAATTGTGAAATTTCTCCAGGGAGATGGCAGCAAGCTGTGGGAGGCTGCTGGAAAAAAATGCGTAGAGCTGGGAGGTTGGCCTGGTGGAAATCCCTGCATAATCTATGAGCTAAGCGTGATGATGGGTAGTTGGGAGGCTACTCATGAAAACCACATAGTTTCTAGGAGGAGTAGCAGGCCTACTAACAAGATAACTCGCTGGAAAAACTACGCAATTTTTTAGGGCAGTGCAGTGACAGGCAGTGGGTGTCTATCCAACACGTCTATGCAATTTCTTTAGTCAATGGAAGTGGGCCTGCTTGGTAGCTTCTGCGCAATTTTTTGGAGGATTGAGGCCTAGGGTCACTACTTGGTCAAACTCTCTGGTTGATTTGTTGGAGGCTTGGTGGATATGCTTGTGGGCAGCGCAGATTGAGATGGCTTACTAGGAAACTTCTGCGATGTTATGGGTGACAATTAGTCGATCGATTCTAGGATTGCATATTGTAGACTTATTGGGAGGCAGCCTCAAGCTCTTCATAATTCTGGATAGAAATACATGTTCATTGAGGGCTTAAACTACATAGTGTAGCTCAACGGAGGTCTCGCTGTTGGGGTTGGACCAATCGACATAGCTTCAGCAAAATGACTAAGTGTGTGAATGAGTGACTTCATACATGCATGAACTTGGGAACACACACTCAACATGACTTTCCAAGAAGATGTCTCAAACCATCAAGACAACATAGACTCAAGGTGACTTACCGACAATGCGAGCAATAAGTGTGACACTTGTGATAGATCGATGAACGACCGTGCTGACACTTGTGTGATAGTGCATACAGCTTTTTGTGTGAGTACGACAGATGTTTACATAGCGAATACAACTTGTACACACGAAGGAGGAATTTTTGCATGGCCATAACATGACTACAAGCATGACATTATTCCCAACATGCAAAAGGATGCATGCTAAACGGTCAAGCGAGGAGGGTGAAAAGACTCAACACGAGCTCATAGGATGACCTCGACCTTTTGCAAACATCAAGGAAAAACCCAAGGAAGGCTCTGAAATTGGATGCAGGAAAAAATTTTGGAGGGTGTTGCAGCCGCTACAATAGGTACATAGACAGTAGGGCTTCCCGCCATATGAGAGGTGCATGAGAGTTCTTTTCAGAGCTTGCAGAGAGGGCACTTGATATTAATATTGTACTAGGAGATGATTGCACTGTGAGAGTTGTTGGTGTGGGGACTGTGACCTTTGAGAGGGAGTCTTTGCCTCCTTTAAAGGTCATGGATGTTTTGTATGTTTCGGGGATGAAGAAGAACTTGATTTTAGTGTCTACTATGGAGGAGAAGGTGTTTGACATCACTTTCTTAGGAGGGCAGGCATTGATGCATCCTGGAGGAGCTTCCATAAATTCAGCCAAAGTGATTGGAGTTTTTTCTAGGAAACTATACACGTTCAGTTTTCACTCAACAAGAGCATTGGTGAGTAGCACATCTAGTAGCACTCACACTACTACCACCAAAAGTAGATTTGTGCTAGTTATGTCACCAGAGGATGACGCATATGCATCATGGAGCTTTGAGAGTACAGAGGGAGATCACTATTGGACTTCTTGATTTCAGTGTTAAGCATTATGAGGTCTACAGAGGGTGTGATTTGGGAAAGTACACCAAGTTACCATTCCCAACATGTGACAACAGATCTACACGTATACTAGACTTGATTCATATTGATGTTAGTGGTCTTATGTTTCATGTGTCTTTGGGTGGTTATGAGTATTGTGTTATATTCATTGATGACTACTATAGGAGGACTTGCATATATTTCCTAAAGACCAAGGGTGAGGTCTTTAGTCACTTTAGAGAGTTCAAAGCTCTTGTGGAAAAGAAAACATGAAGGAAGATTCAAGGCTTGAGGTCAGACAATGGTGGTGAGTACATCGATGGTGAGTTTTCTAACTTCTATGCATGGTGTGTCTAAAAGGAAGAATATAGATAATTTTGGGTCTGGTAGAGCGATGATTCATGATCAAGGGTTGTCTTTTATTTTGTGGGTTGAGGCCTGCAATACCGTTTTTTATCTTCAAAACAAGAGTCCTCACAAAGTATTGGGGAATATCAATCTGAAGGAGGCTTTCACTGTAGAGAAGCCTCATGTGGGATATCTTTGTATCTTTAGATGTCTCACATATTTTTATATCCCCAAGGAGTATAGGACGAAGCTGGAACCCATGGCAGAGAAGGGTATATTTAGGGGTTATAGCAAGACTTCAAAGGCCTATCGAATCTTCATTCCCTATAAATGGACAGAGATGATTAGGAGAGATGTAAATTTCGAGGAGGAGAGGGTATATCGGAGATCATGGGACTATGATGAGAGAGAGTCACAGACTTCTCCTCAGTAGGGAGGTCAGTTCTAGGGAGGATGACCTCAAGGTTCTGGATTGACAAGTATAAGAGGTACTTCAGTGTCAGTGACATCTGGGGCATGAGTGGCGAGTTCACTGAGCACTTATTTAGGGAGTCCACCGGTACAGAGTCACATGGCACTTCAACTGATAGAAGCACAGGTGCCAGTACAAGTTCTTTGAGGACAGGTGCTAGTATTGGCACACTAGGGTGAGTTGGCAAACCTTCAGGTTCACCAGCCTAGGGGGCAGAGGTTGAGGTTCCCTATGGGGAAGATTCTTTAGGGAAGAGGAGGTCCAAGTGGCTTCAAGACACCTTGAAGGAAGTGAAGTTTGTTGGTTCTCCGAAGAGAGTAAGTAGGGAGAGTGTGCCACCTGAGAGGTTTTGTAATTTTGTAGCCAAGGCTACCAACATTGTTGACTTTGAGCCTACTAGGTATGAGGAGGTTGTCAACCAGGAGGTATCGAGAGAGGCTATGGTGGAGGAGTATGCCTCTATCATTAAGAATAATGTCTGGGAAGTGGTGCCTAGGCTTGAGGGCAAGTTAGTTATGACTTCTAGGTGGCTCTACAAGATTAAGCATGTTGCAGATGGAAGAATTGAGAAGTTCAAGGTGAGGTTTGTGGCTAAAGGGTTCTCACAAATAAAGGGAGTTGGCTATGATGATATCTCCGCTCTCGTAGCTCGGTACACTTCTATCTGGTCCCTTATTTCTATTGTTGCAGAAATGGGTTGGTAGATCCATTGTTGAAAAGTGTGCAACAAGAAATGCTAAATTTAGGAAGTGCTAAAAATAGAACTGCTAAAAATAGCACTTCTAAAAATAGAAGTTTTGGCCAATGAGCATTTTGACCACCTTGGGTGAGAGGTGAAACTGCTAAAAATAGCATCTTCTAAAAATAGCATTTTTGGGTCCCTTCTTATTTATAGTAGTTCCTGGTCTATTTATAGGAAGTAAATTCGAATTTGGTCTTACCAGCAGTTTGGAATATTAATTAATTAATTCTCCACGACTTAATTAGTTAAGGAAAAATGAACTTGAAGTCTTTGTGAGAACATGCAATTATTTCTCCATGCATTGGGGAATGTGTCCTTGATTTGCTCCACTGATTGAGGAATTAAGGATGAGTTCTATATTGAGAGGATTAGTTGACTTAGTTTAACTTAGTCACGTTTAGTTAGATTAATTTAACAAGTTGTTAAATTAATGAGATATAGTTTGTTGATGCTTGCATGCATGTGACAACTATTATTTTCAGATAACTATGTATTCACTCATGGATAACTGATGCATGTTAGTTCTGTCAGAGACCCGATTGAGATCAGAGAAGGGATAGTGTACTATCAGTTGGATGAATATTTTTCCTATAAAGGAATCTCATCCATGATGATGATTTATCTCCTTCAGGTTTGTGTAGTCAGATCAGAGGTTAGTGAGTGTGTGAAGAGGCCAATTCACACAGGTGGCAGCACTGGACCCAAAGGAAACTGCACAAGGAAATATGAGGCTTGGAGGGCAGAGCAGAAGGTTTTTGAGAAGCCTTTGACTACTTATGAGCAGAAGAGAGATTGTACTAAGAGCTGGATGGCTTCCGAGCTAAGGCTTTGTGAAATTCAGACTATATTTCCACTTGTATGATAATACAGGGATGGGGTTTTAGGCAAGTGCTTTCCCCAGGTAAATTATTCTGTGTTATGTGTGATTGATTCTTTCTTATCAGTTATATGTGTTCTTATTGATGTTTCTCATGGTTGATCAAGCTTCTGCTAAATTGTTTGTAGAAGTAGATCAAATGTTTTGCTTTAGTACATTGCATTACTAGGTGATCTACAGGTGGGAAATTTCTACATGGTATTAGAGCTAGCTGATTAGTAGAAAAAGTTCTACATGGTATCAGAGCTAGCTGATTTGTAGGGAAAATCCTACAAAATTCTACATGGTATCAGAGCACAAGTGATCAAGGAGAGAATAGTATACTGAGAGAAGATTTCAAGTTTTGAGTTTTGTGCCGAGAGTTTGCAGAGCTGATCTAAAAGTTTTTGTACAAAATTTCTAGAAATAAATAGTAGATTTGGATTCCTTGCGTAAAAATACCCCAAAAAAAAATCGGCTGAATTGGAGTTCGGATGAGGGAGATATCGCTGATTCAAAATCAGCTCTTTTTCTAGAAAATGTCGTGACGGCAGGAAAGTGGAAATAGATTAGTGTGCTAGCCAAGAACCTGTATGCACTTTAGGTACAAGATGAATGCAAAGCCTTGAGGAGCAAGGAAAAGGTTAGATACTTGGTGGTTGAGAGGGAGAGTAAATTACCTCTCAACATGCAGAGCCAGAAGAAGTCTCAGACAATTGTGGAGGAGCCACGATTGGTGCAACAACTTCAGGAGGTTGTGGAGTAGCCACAACAAGGGAAGCTAAGAGGAGATCGAGTAGAGACATCTACTCATACAGAGACCTCCAGTAGGGGGAAACATCGAGCCAGGTGGGCAGAGGGATCACATGCAGCCATACCTCTGGGTAGGAGGTGGGGCGATATAGAGTGATCATCCCAAGGAGGAGGGGCAGAATCCTTGAGGTACCCAACCTCTTGGATGAGACCTTGCTATGGGAGCCCCGATGTGGAGTAGCAGGAACTGACTGATTGGGTAGAGACAGATGTGGATGGAGCACCAGAGATAGCTACAGTGCAGGGAATCCTAGGACAGCACAGAGCATGCAGGCTGCAACAATGCGAGAGGCACAAGTGTGTTGCACAGTGCAGGGTAGCACAGAGAAGGGTGCAACGATGCAAGATGCATGGAGATGTTGTAGTAGTGCAGAGGTCAGAGAGGGAGTACTTGTCAGCAGCAGGTAGAGCTTCAACATCAGAGTATGTTTCTAGCCCAATAGAGAGGTCAGTTGGGAGTTTTTTTTTGTTTTGAGTGTTGCTGGAGCAACCACACTTGGTAGATGTGTTGCATGCAGAACATTCTAGAGTTACAGGATTGGGTTCGAGAGGAAGCCTTTATTGTTGAGAGGGGGTGTTGAAAAGTGTGCAACAAGAAATGCTAAATTTAGGAAGTGCTAAAAGTAGAACTACTAAATATAGCACTTCTAAAAATAGTAGTTTGGCCAATGAGTATTTTGGCCACCTTGGGTGAGAGGTGAAACTACTGAAAATAGCATCTTCTAAAAATAGCATTTCTGCGTCCCTTCCTATTTATAATAGTCCCTGGTCTATATATAGGAAGTAAATTTGAATTTGGTCTTACCAGCAGTTTGGAATATTAATTAATCAATCCTCCATGAGTTAATTAGTTAAAGAAAAGAAAACTTGAAGTCTTTGTGAGAACATGCAATTATTTCTCCATGCATTAGGCAATGTGTCCTTGATTTGCTCCACTGATTGAGGAATTAAGGATGAGTTCTATATTGAGAGGATCAGTTGACTTAATTTAACTTAGTCAAGTTCAGTTAGATTAATTTAGCAAGTTGTTAAATTAATGAGATATAGTTTGTTGATGCTTGCATGCATGTGACAACTATTATTTTCAGATAACTATGTATTCACTCATGGATAACTGATGCATGTCAGTTCTGTCAAAGACCCAGTTGAGATCAGAGAAGGGACAGTGTACTATTAGTTGGATGAATATTTTTCCTATAAAGGAAGCTCATCCATGATGAGGATTTATCTCCTTCAGGTTTGTGCAGTTAGATCAGAGGTTAGTGAGTGTGTGAAGAGGCCATGTTAGGGTCCCACCCTAACCCCCTTATTTATGTAATGGGATCACGTCATAGTCAAGAGTCAATAAAGCCCATATTAATAATTGTAACTGGTTAATCCGTAATTAATGACGGAACCACAATTAGTTGCAAATGGGTCGTAGTATTAGATAGATGGTATTAATAAAACCCACGGTATTGGCCCGTGGTATGGCATGTATGAGTCATATATAAAGGATAGAGACTCCCTGTGAGGAGCATCGTGTCTTATTTTGTAGTCAAGCTTTGCTCTATTGGAGGTTTCCCCCTCGAAGAGGCAAGTGAACGTTACTCTCTGAATAATAAAATCATTGCTATTCTGTGTGCTGGGTATCTTTTCTTTGCATATTCTGTATTTGGGTATCATTTTGTAGGTTAAAAGCATAACAAGTGGTATCAGAGCACTTTCCAGGGCTGGTGGGATCTCCATTTCTTAGCAATTTTTTTTTTGGCTAGAGACGTGTTCCGGCGTCTTTAAACCACGGGATCTGTCATTGGGCGCATAAACCTGCGGATTTGGGGAGGCATGCACGCAAGAAATACAAGAGGTGGTCACGTCTGTTGGACTCCCTTGTAACCCCTATAGGTACCCCTTCGAGTAGTAGCACATTAGACAGAACCGCACACGGATTGTCTTCCACGTACCCTCTGGGTATATCGGAAGCCCCCTAGGCTCCCTTGAAACCTCGCCATAGATAAACCGTCGGCCGTCTTGCAGCTACAGTACACCGAGAACAGCACTCGGGGATATTACTCGCCCGTACGATAGGGTAGTCGGGTTGTACGGCTAAGGGTACGGTCGATCCTCCTTAGTTAGAGCCTTGAAACATTGGGCCGAGTACTACTGCCAGACCCTTATGTATATTGCGATTTGTAGCACCTGACACTCCTCAAGACCATAGTTCCCTTTTCTATCGGGGGATCACACAACATCTCTTCCAGATCCGCTTGTGCAAAGGGGTGCAGCAGCAGCAGACATCAGTCCCGCAGTCTTGAGTTCGCAGATCAGCCATTCCGATCTATTAGATCCATCAGATTCGCAGAAGCAGTCTGTTCCGCCATCAGATCCGCCATTCATATCTCTCAGATCCACCAGATCGGAGTCATTGTGAAGGGTTCCTATACCGGGGTATAATTTTCACAGGAATTTTGGCCGCATTGAAATTTTGAGGATTTGGCCACTGCAGTATTGATAAGGAAGGAGTAAATCTCCGTTAGGAGTTTTAGTGATCTAGCCCATCAGAATCAGGACGACGAGCTGAGCATGGTGGTACCATTCACTTCTTAGTGAAAATTTTTTAGGCGGTCCCAATTTTCAAAAAATCCGGTTGGTGTATGGTAGAAACCAGAGCTCAAGCGATGGCCAATGAAAGGATGGACAAACTTGAAGAATCAATGCACAACCTCCACATTCAGCTTACCGAACTATGTAGCATGGTCGAGAAAATAGTCCCGAAGGGCAAGGAGCAAGCCCACGAGGAGGAGTATAATGGCACTGAACATAATGAGGGTGAGTCTAGCCACTCTCCTCACGTCTGGCACACCCACCCACCACCCAGTCAGTGACCTCCCAAGTTGGATATGCATAAATTTGACGGTTCTCACCCATCGGCTTGGATAGCACAAATGGAGCAGTATTTCAAACTAAATCACATCTTCAATGATGCGACTCAGCTTGTGTTGGGGAGCATGTACTTGGACAATGAAAGGTGGCAATGGTGGGAATGGCATCAACATTGCACTGGACCTTTTAGGACTTGGACCAAATTCACCAAAGCTCGCTTTGACCAGGAATCACCTTTCTTGGGTCATCTTACTAAGCTCCGAAAAACTGGTACAGTGGATGAATATATTATAGCTTTTGAAGCCTTAGCCTTCCGCACTTGGGGTCTTTCAGATGTGTTCTACACGGAATGTTTTATTAGCGGTCTTAAAGAAGCTATTAAATCCCAAGTCCTACTGCACCACCCTCCCACATGGATGGAGGCTTGCAAGGTAGCTCGTAACATGGAACGTGCATTAGCATCCCAATACAGTTGCCCAAATTTCTCCGCTAAAGGTCGCCCCCCACAGGCTCACAACACGACTCAAACACTTAAGGTCCAAAAGGTGTCACCTGTGGAAATGGCCAAAAGAAGAAAGCAAGGCCTATGTTACTAATGTGATGAAAAATACTCCCCAGGTCATAAATGCAAGGAGCCCAAATTTTTTCAAATTGATGCCACTCACTACAGCTCAACAGAGGAAGATCCACCACTGGAGGAACAAGAGGCGCTAGAAGAAGACAACCAAAAGGACAATGTCCCTGACGAACTAGTTATTTCGTTGCATGCTTTGGCAGGGATTTCTTCCCCTCAAACTCTCAAAATCCTAGGTTTTATTAAACATCGCCCAGTAGTAGTCTTGATTGATAGTGGAAGTACACATAATTTCATCCATCAAAAAGTCGCAGAAGCAGTGCATTGTTTTGTACGAGCAGTTTCTAACTTCCAAGTTCAAATTGCGGATGGAGGCACAATGAAATGTGAAGGCCGCTGTGAAAATGTCAAACTTCAAATGGGGGATTATCAGTTGAGAACCCACATGTTTGCCATACACATGGTGGGTTGCGACATTGTCCTCGGCGCTGAATGGCTCTGCACTCTTGGGCCAATCAGAATGGATTTCCAGGAGTTATATATGAGTTTTAAGCTTAACAACTACACACATACCCTCCATGGACTCCAGGCGGCAGCCGCCTCTATCATGAGCTCGCATAGGATGGAAAAATTGTTAAAAAAGGGCAATCATGGAGTTGTAGCTCAATTTAATTCCATCCAGGAAGTCGAAACAAAGCCTCTGCCAATTCATCCTGAGATGCAACAGATTTTAAATAACCATCTGTCGGTCTTTGACAAGCCTCATGAGCTTCCACCCTCGCGAGGGGAACATGATCATAGCATCACCTTGGTTCCAGGGGCCCAACCCCCAAATGTGCGCCCATACAGATATCCGTTCACCCAAAAGAATGAGATAGAAAGAATCATCAAGGAACTTTTGGAAGCAGGTGTCATTCATCCCAGCATTAGTCCTTATTCATCCCCAGTGGTTATGGTGCTCAAGAAATATGCGGAGTGGCAGATGTGTCCCGACTTCAAGGCCCTCAATAAGTTGACAGTCAATGATAAATTTCCCATCCCGGTGGTTGATGATTTGCTGGATGAACTCAATGGGGCTCAATTCTTCACTAAGCTGGATCTTCGCTCAGGCTACCACCAAATTCGCATAAAGGAAGTCGACATCCTCAAGACTGCTTTCAGAACTCATGAAGGCCATTATGAATTCTTGGTCATGCCATTTTGTCTTTGTAATGCCCCCTCTACTTTTCAGAGCCTTATGAACCACATTCTCAAACCATATCTCAGGAAATTTGTCCTTGTCTTCTTCGATGACATCCTCATCTATAGTTGCACTTGGGCCGCACATCTTCAGCATGTAGATCTACTCTTGCAACTACTCCACAAGCATAAATTATTTGTCAAGATGTGCAAGTGTTCATTTGGCATAGCAGAAGTAGAGTATTTGGGCCACATTGTGGGGCGTGAAGGTGTCAAGGTGGACCCCAAAAAGATCCAGGCAATGCAGGAATGGCCTCAACCTAAGACCTTCAAGAGCTTGAGAGGATTTTTGGGTCTCACAAGCTATTATCGTAAATTTGTTCGCAACTATGGTCACATAGCGAAGCCCCTCACCCAACTCCTAAAGAAAAATTCATTCTTCTGGAATGAGGAAGCACAACAGGCCTTTACAGCTCTAAAAAATGCCATGTGTTCCACTCCAGTCTTAGCACTACCTGACTTCACCAAATCTTTTTTCATTGAATGTGATGCTTCGGGTACAGGTATTGGGGCAGTCTTAATGCAGGAAGGGCGACCGTTGGCCTTCACAAGCCAACAACTCAGTGGGAGGAATCTGGGCCAATCTACCTACGAGAAGGAAATGATGGCCATCTTACATGCAGTCGAGACCTGGCGACCTTACTTATTGGGGCGACGTTTCCAAATCCGCACAGATCATCACAGTCTTAAATATTTTTTGGAGCAACGCCTATCCTCCCCACAACAAAATAAATGGCTAGCCAAAATGTTGGGATATGATTATGAGATCATTTACAAGAAAGGGAAAGACAATAGTGTAGGAGATGCATTATCTCGCCAATTTGAGGAGGAAAGTACTCTGCTAGCAATTTCCCTCCCCATTCCAGAATGGATTGAAGAGGCTCGCAGGGAATGGTTTTCACACCCCGGGCTCTCCCAAATCATTTCTCAATTGCAGGTAGATCCAAATTCCACCAAGGGCTACTCGTGGCAGGACGATATTCTTCGCTACAAGGACAGAGTCGTAATATCACCAACATCCACCCTCAAAAGTCGCATTTTGGCAGAATTGCACTCATCTCCCATTGTAGTACATTCGGGCTTTCAGAAGACGTATGCTCGCACCAGAAGATCATTTTTTTGGACAGGCATGAAAAAGGACATCCTTACTTTCGTAGCAGAATGTGATGTCTATCAACACCACAAAGGGAAAATCGTCAACACACCACGCACATTACAACCATTGCCCATTTCGGCATCAATTTGGACGGAGGTTTCTATGGATTTCATTACAGGTCTTCCAAAGTCAGGGAACAAGTCAGTCATCATGGTGGTTGTGGACCGATTCTCGAATTATGCTCATTTATGTGCCCTACCCCACCCGTTTACACCAACTTTGGTTGCTCAACCTTTCATGGATTAGATATTCAAATTGCATGGCATGCCCACTTCTATTGTGTCCGACCGCGACCCGATATTCACTAGTAATTTTTGGCAGGAACTCTTCAGAATACAAGGCACTCAACTCAAACTCAGTACTTCCTATCATCCACAAACAGATGGTCAAACCGAAGCCATCAACAAATGTCTAGAAACCTACCTTAGGTGTTTCACTTCAGAAAAGCAACACCTTTGGGTACAGTGGTTACCTCTAGCTGAATGGTGGTATAACACCAACTATCATGACACCACCAAAATGACTCCCTATGAAGCAGTATATGGTCAACTCCCGCCTTCACCTACTTCGTATCTCAAGGGATGCTCAAACGTACAAGCAGTGGATCAACTCGTACAACACCGCGCAACCATGCTCGCCCATCTTCGAGAGAATCTTCATCAATCTCAGAACCACATGAAGCAACAGGTAGACCAGCATCGCTCAGAGCGCCAATTTCAAGAAGGGGATCAGGTCTTTTTACGGCTACAACCATATAAGCAAACATCACTCAAGGACAAGGGGTGTCAGAAACTCTCTCCCAAATTCTACGGAACATATCAAGTACTTCAGCGCATTGGAGAAGTGGCCTACAAGTTGGCCTTGCCACCTACTGCAAAAATCCATCCAGTTTTCCATGTCTCATGCCTCAAGAAAGTGATTGGGAACAATTGTAGAATTCAGACCAGTCTACCTGAATTGGACGAAGAAGGGTCCATCTGGCTTCAACCCAAATAGGTCCTAGACACACGAGACAAGCAACTGCGCGGCCGCATGATTAAGGAAGTCCTCGTCAAATGGAAAGACACCTCTCCGGAAGATGCAACTTGGGAACCAACCACTATTCTTCAGCAGTTTCCGCAGCTTCAGCCTTGAGGACAAGGCTCGTCTTAAGGGGGAGGGCATGTTAGGGTCCCACCCTAACCCCCTTATTTATGTAATGGGATCATGTCATAGTCAAGAGTCAATAAAGCCCATATTAATAATTGTAAGTGGTTAATCCGCAATTAATGACAGAACCACAGTTAGTTGCAAATGGGCCGTAGTATTAGATAGATGGTATTAATAAAACCCACAGTATTGGCCCGCGGTATGGCATGTATGAGTCATATATAAAGGATAGAGACTCCCTATGAGGAGCATCGTGTCTTATTTTGTAGTCGAGCTCTGCTCTATTGGAGGTTGCCCCCTCGAAGAGGGAAGTGAACATTACTCTCTGAATAATAAAATCATTGCTATTCTGTGTTCTGGGTATCGTTTCTTCGCATATTCTGTATTTGGGTATCATTTTGCAGGTTAAGAGCATAATAGGCCAATTCACACAGGTGGCAGCACTGGACCCAAAGGAAACTGCACAAGGAAATATGAGGCTTGGAGGGAAGAGGAGAAGGTTTTTGAGAAGCCTTTGACTGTCTATGAGCAATAGAGGGATTATACTGAGAGCTGGATAGCTTCTGAGGTAAGGCTTTGTGTAATACGGACTATATTTCCACTTGTATGATAATACAGAGATGGGGTTTTAGGCAAGTGCTTTCCTCGGGTAAATTCTTCTATGTTATGTGTGATTGATTCCTTCTTATTAGTTATATGTGTTCTTATTGATGTTGCTCATGGTTTATTAAGTTTCCGCTAAATTGTTTGTCAAATTAGATCAAGTGTTTTGCTTTAGTACATTGCATTACAAGGTGATCTACAGGTGGGAAATTTCTACATGGTATTAGAGCTAGCCGATTTGCAAAAAAAGTTCTACATGGTATCAGAGTTAGCTGATTTGTACAGGGTTAAAACCTACATTTGGTATCAGAGTTATTTTGGCTTCATGGGGATGCCTTTGTTGCTGAGGGGTTTCGCTCGGGCCTGTGGTAGACCCTGTTTAGTGGGAGACCTGCGAGATCGATTTTGGTGGTGAAAGAAGATGGCGAGCAATGGAGAGATAGAGATCGAGAAATTTAATGGTCAGAGTTTTGATTTGTGGAAACTCAAGATGGAGGATCTGTTGGTGGATAAAGATCAGTGGATCATGGTAGATCCAGGTACTAAAGCAACAGGAGTGTCCAATGAAGAATGGAAGAAGTTGGATCTGAAGGCAAAGAGCACAATACGATTGTGTGTCTTAGATTTAGTATTGTTGAATGTATCATGAGAAGCTAAGGTGAAGGATTTGTGGGACAAGTTAGGGAATTTGTACCAATCTAAGTCTCTGGTGAATAAACTCTTCATGCGGAAAAAGTTGTATTGCCTGAGGATGAAAGATGGAGACTCAATGACAGAGCATTTGAACGCATTTAATACTATGGTAAGTTAGTTATCATCTGTTGATATTAAAATTTCAGATGAAGATAAGTGCATCAGTATGTTGTGTTCTCTACTAGATTCATGGAATAGTTTGGTTATTGCAATAGTTAGTAATGCAACTACCTTGCTGACGGAGGAGATGAGATGAAAAAATATGGAGAGCCAGAATGGTGATGCCTTGTTTGTACGAGGACAGTCCCAAAACAGAAACAAAAATAATTCATCGAATGGGAGGTCTAAATCTAGAGGGAGATCTAAATCTCCAGGAAAACCTATAAAGGTGGTGTGCTAGAAATGCGGAAAGGAAGGGCACTACAAAAGGGACTGTAAATCTAAAGCTCCTAACAAAGGAAAGGGATCTGATGATGCTCCTTCTGTAGAGGCGAAAACCACCTTAGATGGAGGCGGGGATGTGTACTTGGCTTCTTCAAGTACACATGTAGATCATGAGGCATGGTTGATTGACTCAGGTGCATCCTTTCACTTCACTCCCCATAGAGCATGGTTCTGTGAGTATGAGAAATATGATGGTGGTGATGTCTTCTTAGGGGATGATAGGAAGGCTAGAAACATTGGTCGCAAGAAAATAAAGTTGAAGTTGCAAGGTGGAAGGGTTAGAATACTTTCGGGTGTTCTACATATTCCTACATTGGCCAGAAAAATGATTTCTATAAGTAGGTTGGATGATGCAGGTGTAAAAATAGTGTTCGAGAAGGATACCTGTAAGATGGTTTGGGGAGCATTGGTATTGATGCGAGGAGTTCAGATTGGAACTCTTTACAAGATGCAAGGTAGCATTATTGCTGATGGGTGCAAAAGTTCCATGGTTCCTGAAAGTGGAGCAGAAAATCTAGTGGTCTCTGGAGAGAAGACCATGCCGTGGCATCAAAGGCTTGGACATATTGGAGAGAAGTGCCTTCAAATACTTCATGGTAAAGGTATGGTAGAAGATATGAGTAATAGCACTCTGGATTTTTATTTCTGTGATAATTGTATGTATGGGAAGCATAATTAGGTGAGTTTCCCCTCTGGTGGTAAGAGGGCGAAAAATATATTAGAACTTGTGCATAGTGATGTGTTTGGACCTGTGAAGGTTCCATCACTGGGTAAGCCTGTGTGCTATGTATCATTTATAAATGACTTCTCAAGTAACACATGGATATATTTCCTTAAGAAGAAATCTAAAGTCTTTGACAGGTTTAAAGAATTTAAGGCTCTAGTGGAAAACCAGACAGAGAAAAATATAAAGGTGCTGAGGATAGATAACGATGGAGAATTTTGTAGTAAGGAATTTGAAGAATTCTATAAGTGTCGTATAGCACAGTAGAAGACTACTCCATATACACCTCAACAAAATGGAGTTGCAAAAAGAATGAACAAGACATTGATTGAAAGGGCAAGAAGCATGTTAGGATATTCCGACACATAGGATATAGTTAAGTTCAACTTGGTCTAGCATAGAGTTAGGTTAGAGTTAGGTAAAGTGTGTTTCTTTACCGTTGTACATTTTGTAACTTACAATCCGATGATCACGATATGTAGTGATCCGACGGTTCACTCTCACCTCGGTATTACCGACACTTGATCCGTGGCTTGACACCCGATTGGTCCATGAGTTCTATTTAAAGCGCATGGAGGGTCATTGTTCGGGTAATCCGTGCATGAGAGAAGCTTATGTAAATTTTCATTCTTTGATTAATAAATTGCCTGTAGTACCCACGTTGGGACAGGCCGTGGACTATTTCCCTCCTTGCACTCTGAGGGTTTTAACCACGTCAAAAATACTGGTGTATTGATTTGAGATCTGGTTGTGAGCGGTGTCCTTTTGGTATTATTTCTGTGGAACTTACCCTGTAAATTCCTACATGGTATCAGAGCTTGGACCCAAGTTCGATTCCCCCAAGTTGCGTTTGAGGGGGGGTGTTGGAAGAATCACCGCACCTCTATAGAATCCATAATTTCCACCCTGGGGATCCTAGTTCCTGGCTTGTAATGTTTACCAATACCTGCGGGTTTTGCTGTAACGGCAAACCTCCACAGGAGGGTGCAACACTAGGACTTCCCTGGAGGTCACCCATCCCAGTGCTACTCTAGCCCAAGCGCGCTTAACTGCGGAGTTCTGATGGGATTCGGTGCATTAACGCTGGTATGATCGCACCCTTATAAATCATGTGAAGTCCAGCCTTACAAAGAAATTTGAAATGACAGACTTAGGACACTTACACTATTTTCTCGGTCTTCAAGTCTTGCAATCCCAAGAGGGTATTTTCCTTTCCCAGTCCAAGTATGCTTTTGATATTCTTCGTCATTTTCACATGGAAGACTGTAAGCCAGCCCCTTCTCCCTTTCAGTCTGGAGTCAAATTTTCAGTCTCTTGTACTTCTCCTGAAGTTGATGCTACCTTATACCGTCAACTTGTCGGAAAACTCTTGTATTTAACCCATACTCGTCCTGATCTTTCCTTTGTTGTTGGCCTTGTTGCTCGTTTTATGCAAAACCCCCGTGAAAGTCATTGGAAAGCAGCTAAAAGAATACTTCGTTATGTTCGAGGTACAATACAGTTTGGGATTCATTACAGTGCCAAAGCAGCTCCTCTGTTAGTTGGTTTCACTGATTCTGATTGGGCTGGTGACCTTGATGATCGGAATTCTACTGCCGGTTATGTCTTCACTCTTGGTTCAGGACCTATTACATGGGCTTGTAAGAAACAGGCTGCCATTTCTCTTTCGTCAGTAGAAGCAGAGTATCGTGGTGCCGTGGAAGCTAGTAAGGAAGCCTTGTGGCTTCGTCAGATCCTATCAGAGTTTGGCTTTGAGCAACAGCATCCAACCACACTTTGGTGTGATAATCAAAGTGCCATTCAGCTATGCAAAGATCCAGTCCAGCATCAGCGCAGCAAACACATTGAACTACACATGCACTTCATCAGAAAGCTCATTCATGACCATGTTCTTGAAGTGCAATATTGTCCAACAGATGATCAGGTTGCAGACATCTTCACAAAGGCTCTCACAGAGGCGAAGTTCACTAAACTTCGATATATGCTTGGAGTTCAGGAAGTTGTCACTAAGGGGGGATAGGCTCTAGTGCCTCCTTCCTTCTCCTATTGTGTCATATTTGTAAATCCTTCAATCCTATCCCAAGTTGTTCTTAAGGGGGGATGTTAGGATATTCCGACACATAGGATATAGTTAAGTTCAACTTGGTCTAGCATAGAGTTAGGTTAGAGTTAGGTAAAGTGTGTTTCTTTACCGTTGTACATTTTGTAACTTACAATCCGACGGTCATGATATGTAGTGATCCGACGGTTCACTCTCACCTCGGTATTACCGACACTTGATCCGTGGCTTGACACCCGATTGGTCCATGAGTTCTATTTAAAGCGCATGGAGGGTCATTGTTCGGGTAATCCGTGCATGAGAGAAGCTTATGTAAACTTTCATTCTTTGATTAATAAATTGCCTGTAGTACCCACGTTGGGACAGGCCGTGGACTGTTTCCCTCCTTGCACTCTGAGGGTTTTAACGACGTCAAAAATACTGGTGTATTGATTTGAGATCTGGTTGTGAGCAGTGTCCTTTTGGTATTCTTTCTGTGGAACTTACCCTGTAAATTCCTACAAAGCATGCTCAGTGGTGCTAGGTTAGGAGAGGAATTCTAGGCAGAGGCAGTGGAGACAACATGTTACCTAGTCAACAGATCACCTTCATCAACATTGGAGGATAAGACTCCACAAAAGGTATGGACTGGTAAGAAACCCTCTCTTTCACGTCTGAGGGTATTTAGATGTGATGCATATGTGCATGTTCCGAAGGAGAAACGAACCAAGTTGGATAATAAATTTGAAAAGTGCATCTTGATTGGGTATAAAGATGGTTTAAAGGGTTATAAGCTTTGGAACCCAGTAACAAGGAAGGTTGTGTACAGTCGAGATGTGGTGTTCAGAGAGGTAAAAGATGTTATTAAACATGAAGTCCAACCAAAGGAACCTGAGAGGATAGAGTTTGAGCTTAAGGAGGAAGAATCAGACTCTACAATAGAGGAGGAATCAGAAGATGAAGAGCCACAAACTCCGGGTGTGAGATGATCAGTTCGAGAAAGAAGGCAGCTAGAATGGTATAGTCCATTTGCTTTCTGTTCAAATTTTACTTTATCTATTTCTAATGACGATTCCAAAACTATGAAGGAAGCAGTAGATTTAAAGGATGGAAAACTCTGGAAAGAGGCCATGGTTGATGAAATGGCATCTTTGCAAAAAAATGAGGCTTGGGATCTAGTGGAATTGTCGGCTAGAAGGAAACCCAGTGGCAGCAAATGGGTGTTCAAGAAGAAGACATATGTAGAAGGAAAGGTGGAGAAATACAAAGCTGGTTGGTAGAAAAAGGTTATTCCCAGGTGCCGGGAATTGATTTTGGTGATATTTTTTCTCCTGTTGCCAAGGTAACTTCTATTAGATTACTTTTATCTGTTGTTGCTGCTTTTGATTTTGAGGTAGAACAGATGGATGTGAAGACAACATTTCTTCATGGGGATCTGGAAGAGGAGATCTACATGAAGCAACCTGAAGGATTTGTGGATTAAAATAGTCACCAAGGATGTGGTATTAGAAATTTGATACATTTATACAGGGACTTGGCTTCACCAGAAGCAAAGCAGATCATTGTGTGTATTTTAAATTAATTGGTGACCGTGTTATTTATCTGGTCTTGTATGTGGATGATATGTTGCTGGTTGGAAATGACAAAGAAATTATCTAGGATTTGAAGACCCATTTGCCCTCCAAATTCGACATGAAATATCTTGGTGCTGCAAACTATATTTTGGGCATGGAAATTAAAAGAGATTGGACAAAGACGAAGCTCTGGTTAAACCAGAGGAAGTATGTCGAGACAATATTGCAGAGGTTTAATATGCAAGATAGTAAACCAGTGAAGGTTCCTATTCCTGTAGGTGTAAAGTTATTTGCTGAACAGTGTCCCAAGACACATGAAGAAGAGGACATGTCCCGTGTTCCATATGCAAGTGCAGTCAATAGCCTGATGTATGCGATGGTTTGTACTAGACCAGACATTGCACATGCAGTGGGAGTATTGAGCAAGTTTCTATCAAAAGCAGGGAAGGAGCACTGAACACCAGTGAAGTGGGTTTTCAGGTATTTGCATGGCACTAGTGATTATGGTTTGTGCTACCAAGGAAGACCAAGATTGGACAGAGTGTTGGATATTCGTGGCTTTCTTGATGAAGACTCAGCTAGATATTTGGATCAGATAAGATCTACAAGTGGGTATGTTTTTAACCTATTTTGAGGTGTAGTCAGTTGGATGAGTAAGAAACAATCTGTAGTGGCACTCTCAACTACAGAGGCAGAATACATGGCAGCCACTCATGGAAAGAAAACAAAAAGTGGGAGAATGTTGGGTTGTGTTATATTCTTTCCATGACTAGCCCACGTAGTTAATCGGAGGATTAGAAGGGGGGAAGAGCCCCCCCTTCATCGCATGGATTGCATAAAAGGCAGAGTCACAGGGGGTTTGAGGGGTGCAGGTAACCCCACTCTATGGGGTTCGAGGTAGCGCCCGGAAAATTTTGGTTTTGGACCCTATATTAGGTTGGGTGGACCTACATATGGTTTTGTGCATGTTTTTTGCACATGGTTTTGGGACGCGATGGTTTTCGGTCCATGGTTTTGGTTGTGATGGTTTTCGGTCCATGGTTTTGGTTGTGATGGTTTTCGGTCCATGGTAGTCTCGATTTTGGGATCCAGGGGAAAATCTCTGTGTATATGTGTTTTATGTGTTATTCTCTCCCATTGTTTATTTTCTATGTTTTAGAATTCGTATGCAGGTAATTTATGTACGGAGTTAAAACCTACAGTCTACACCTATGATCACCAACCAGAAGAAGCTTCATGCTTTAGATTCTAGTTTCATGGATCCCACATTGTATAGGAATCTTATTGGGTCCTTGCTATATCTAGTCAACATTAGGCCAGATATATGCTTTGCAGTGAACACACTTAGCCACCCCATCGTTGAGCCCAGGAGGGTGCACTGGGTAGCTGTAAAGCACATTCTTCACTATGTGTAGGGAACTATTTATATGGTTTGGAATACAGGCAGGGAGATGGAGTGAGGTTGGTAGGTTACATAGATACAGATTGGGTAGCCTATGCTTCTGACATGAAAAGAACTTCAGAGTGTTGCTTCAAATTGGGTTGGAAGTTGTGTCATGGTTCATTCAAAAGAAAATGTCAGTTGCTTTGAGCTCTTCTAAGGCTGAGTATATGGCTACTAGTTAGGCTAGTTGTGAGGCCATTTGGCTTCACAAGTTATTTTATGACCTATTTGTTCAGGAGTTGAGACCGACGATTATTCACTGTGATATTCAGAGTTGCATTAAACTCACGGAAAATCCAATTTTTCATGATAGGTCAAAACACATTAACATCATATATCATTTCATTAGGGACTATGTTTAGAAGGGGGTATTGAAGCTCGAGTATATATCAAAATATGAGCAGGTGGCTGATGTTCTCACGAAGTCCTTGCCAAGAGGCAATGATTTCCATTTCAGGGACAAGATGAGTGTGGTGAGAAACAATTTCCTCGGTAAGAGGGAGTGTTGATTTTTAATGTGCCTTGGACAAGGGGTTTACCATGGGTTAGTCTCTACCTAGGGAAAGGTGTCCAAAATAATTCATTTCCTAAGTGTGACTTTATAAATTGAAAGTGACTTTATAAGTGGTAAAGTCAATGTTAAATTATTAAGTGAAAAGTGACTTTAGACATAAAGTACAATGTGGGAACTTTATTTAATGGGTGACTTAAAAAATAGAAAGTGAAAATCAAATAAGCATTTATTCTCATCCCTTGATCTAAATGAATCTCAGCCATTAGATCTTAGGGTTGCCCAAAAGTCATTTAGGGAAAAAAGGGGGAAAGAAAAGAGAGACTGCATTCATTCTTCATGAGAAGATTGTAGAAAGGAGGCTGAGAGCTGGAGAAAAGTTCTGAACTAGAAATTTGTTGTAGCAAGCTAAAGGAGTGATTTTTGCATAAATATGGGCATGGAAATCAAGGCATAGAAGACAATAGAGGTACAGTAAGAACAAAATTCATTTTTGTGAGTTGCATGCCATTTGAGAGAAGTTTTTGAGATTTCGTTTTTTTGAAATAAAAAATTCATACAGTCTGTACAGTGGCACTAGAAATCTGTACATACTGTAAAGAATCCATACAGTCCATATCCTTACAGTACATATTTTTAGCTTCAAGTGGGCATGGAAATTGAGGCAAAGTGAGCACAATTTTCAAGAATTTTTGGGATGAAGAGATAAGTTGTATTTTGTTTTTTTTGTCTGCAAATATATTTTTCTTGAACAAGAATGATAAATAAATTTAAAGAGCTCTATAATAGGTTTTCCCCAGAGAAGATTGAAGGGGTTTTTTCTGGGTCTAATTTAACCAAAAAACTGTGTATTTTTGTGTGTTTCTAGTTTATTTATGTCTGTATTTATTTTCAGCATGTGTTGATAGTCCCATGTGTTTTAATCTGAAAATTTTATTTCCAGAATTATATATGTTTAATGTATGTTTATGGGAAATGGAATTTAATTGAATGGGAGTGATAACATGAAATTAAAACCGGGTTGGGATTGCAGGAAACTTTTTAGTCATCAAATTGCAACAAGATAAGCCCTTGGCAGGAGCCACAAGGTCTTAACACCTAAGTGCTATGCCCCTGGTCATGACAACCGGTCCCATGGATGAAAACAAAGAAGGGGCTAAGAAAAAGGGGTTAAAGGAAGATCAGAGTCTTGTGATTTCATATGATATTTTTAGTGAAAGTTATGAGATATGAAAACTTTTATATTCCAATACAAAAGAGTATGAAGTCGCACATCATAGGTAGCAGTCCTATTGTAGAAAAGAGTCTAAGCATTGGAATAAGAGGGGCTAAAGGCATAAAATTTTTGTGATATCGTATGCCTCACTTAATAAAGTTATGATATGTTAAGGCTTCGACATCGCAGTACAGAGTGTTGAAGGATGAATGGGTCAATAGCTAGAGAAAAAATGCATGCATAAGAGTTGGTGTCACAGGAATAATGGTGAATATAGAGATCACTAGGTCAATGCAACGACGACCATGATTCTCAGAAAAGAACTACTGGTTTTGTCTTGGTGTTCAAAGAAATCCATCTCGTATCTCTCGTGCACACCTTATAGAAATAAATGAAGAACGTAGATGCCATGATGAAGTACAGTAAATCTCTTTGATCCATGAAAAAGCATGGGAAGTCTCATTGAAGTGTGCAAGTGGACTAAGATTAAATTATCAGCATGGAGAATCACACATAGAGTTGGTGAAGTGAACAAATCCCATTCTCATTTTTTAATGCAACGAAAAAATTTGTGAAAAGAGAGGAAACAGAAGAATGGAGTGACATGCTAAGAGTACGCTCTTGGGTAGTGTGTATGGTGATAGAGACAAAATAGAGGCCAGTGCAATAGAGGAAAAAAAATTATGATTTCCATTGAGAAACTGGGGGTGAGAGTGTGCAAAAGTTGAGTAACTGGCCCAAGTGTTGAACTGAAGAATAATGTTGCAGAGATACTATGCAATAGAAAACCGAGAGCAGAGTATATGTGATTGAAAGCAGTAGGATGAGTATAATGTCTTGTTACAACGTGAGCATAGGATAGGGTTTCATTTTGTGAGGTCAAGAGATCCTCTAGAATATTATAGGACCGAGAGTATAAGTATGATACTCTAGTGAACTAGATTGGTATTTCTCTGTATATGTAATTTCCCTTATTTTCAGTTTGAAAATTGTATGAAAGGTAGAACAGTGGCTAGAGAAGGTGGTGGCCTACATTCATAAGAGGTTGGTGCCTCTTGGGAAGTAGGTGCTTTCTATGTTAAGGGGGTCAGTGCCTCCAGTGAGTGGGTGCTAAAAAAAAAAATGATGTAATTAACTAGGTTCTTAATTTAGATTATAATAACAAACAGATTGGTGGTTTTTCCCCTTTAGGTTTCCACGTAAAAATACCTGTGTCAATATGTTTATTCTTCTCATGTGATGGATTTATGTACATATGAATGCCTTATCTTGTTGATTATCTGTATTGTGTATGCAATCTCTCACAAGTAATAGACGATAGTGAAAAGAGTTAAATACTTATACTTAAAATTAAAAGAACTTCACTATTACTAATTCATGCCCCCTCTCAGTAATTCCTTATTTCAACAATTGGTATCTGAGCCAAGTTCCTTCAGGAACAATCTAGCCACTAGAAGGTAGACCTAGAAGGAATTATGTCTAGGAAAGAGAGTCAAGATTCTTACTCAAGCAAGATACTAGTCTTTGATAGGACAAACTATGCCTTCCGGAAAGTTAGGATGGAAGCCTATGTTATGTCTCTAGGAGTATATGTTTGGAGTTCTTTACTAGTAGATTACGTCGTACTTGATGTCCCTCCCAGTGATACAAATGGTAAAAAATTGTATGGAAATAATGCTAAAGCCAAGAATTCCATTCTCTTTGGCCTTAGTCGATATGATATCGTAAAGTTTATGCACTGTAAGTCCGCCAAAGAAGTGTGGGTGAAGCTCAATAAATGTCATGAAGGAGAAGAAAAAGTCAACCAGACTAAACAGTAAACCTTCAAATTGAGGTTTGAAAGCCTAAAAACGATTGAAGAATAAATCATAGCAGAATACTTCCTTAGAGTTGATGAAGTAATCAATATTATTAGAGGACTTGGTGAACAAGTAAAAGAAGACATGATTGTTCAAAAGGTCATAAGATCCCTACCCATGAGATTTAATGCCAAAGTCTCTTCTATTAAAGAAATGGCTAATTTGAAGAATCTCAAGATGGACTAATTGTTTGGTACTCTCATAACCTATGAGATGAGAGTGGGAAGAGAGAAGTATAAACCCAAGGAGGTAGTTTTCAAAGTGTCCAAGAAGGCCAAGGAGCACAAAGATCATCAAGATTGCTCTAGTTGTGAATCTGATCAGGAGTTGGCTCAATTTGCCAGGAAATTGAAGCGTGGCTCAGGAAAATATAAAGGGAAGTTTCCCTTTAAATGTTTTGAATGTGGGAGAGTTGGAAATTTCTCATCCAAATTCCCTTACAAAGAAAGGAATGAAAAGGACTATGATTGGAAATTTCGAAACAAATCTCATAAACATCAAAAGAAGAAGTTCTATAAGAAAAAGGGGCTCTACTCCAAATATGATAGTTCAACACTAGAGTCAGAAAAAGGAAACATGAACTCAAATGGAGAAGAGAGCTTAGACTTCAGGCCCTCATATCAAGATGAAACTGATTCACATAAAGAAGACATGGAAACGAGTAGAACTCCAAGGCCCAAAACACCTTTCAGGTATGTATAGAAAGAAAACCCTCATAATAAAATTCTTGGAGATCAAAGACTTGGTGCTCAGACCAGGAGGAAATTTGTTGGTAGTTCAAGTTGTGCAAATATTGCTATATTATCTCAGGTTGAGCCTAAAAACCTCAGCCAAGCAAGTGAGGATAAGTTTTGGGTGAGAGCTATGAATGAAGAACTTGACCAAATTGAGAAGAAATACACATGGGAGCTTGTTGCAAGGCCCAAACACAAAAATGTCATACGTACAAAATGGGTTTTCAAAAATAAGCTAAATGAGTAGGGCCGAGTAATTAGGAACAAGGATCGATTAGTTTGGAAAGGGTATGCCTAGATATAAGGGATAGATTTTGAGGAAACATTTGCACCAATAGTTAGAATGGAAGTTATCAAAATGTTTCTTTCCTTTTCCAGTGATAAAAAAGTAAGGTATATGAGACAGATGTGAACTCAGAATTTCTCAAAGGATATCTAGAAGAAGAATTTTATATTGAGTAGCAAGAAGGATTCATGCACACTGAAAATGAAGGGTTTGTATGCAAACTAGAAAAGGTTGTATAAGAACTAAAATAGGCACCCAGATCCTGGTATACAAGACTAGATCGATACCATCAGCTACAATTCTTTAAGAAAGGTATTGTAGAAAACAATATATACATAAAATTTGAAGAAGATCATCTACTAATTGTAGTTGTGTACATTGTGGACAACATAATATTTGGTAGCGATATGGAACAATTGGGACATTAATTCACAAATTGTATGGAAACAGAGTTTGAGATTTTCATGATCAAAGGATTATTCTTCTTCTTATGACTGAAATTTCTCAGTCAAAAAATGGGATATTTATCTCCCAATCTAAGTACCTATGAGAAACTCTGAAGAGGTTTTGGCTAGAAGATTGCATGCCAGCTAGCACTCATATGGTTATAGGCTGCAAATTGTCAAAAGAAGATGAGACATCACTGGTAAATAATAATGAGATGAGTAAAAATCAATGATAGAAATATTGTTGTATCTCATAGCTTCGAGACCAGACATCATGCAAGCAGTGGGTCTTGTGGGCATATTTCAAGCTTTTCCTCATGAAATTCATGTCATCATTGTCAAAAAAAATTTCAAATATCTTCAAGGAACAACTGATTATGGACTGTAATATTCTAAAAGTAGAGGGTTGAAGTTGAAGGCCTATGCTGATGTGGATTGGGCAGGAAATATTGATGACAAGAAGAGCACCTCAGGTGCAACATTATTTTTTGGAAACTGCTTAGTGTCCTGGGTTAGCAAGAAACAAGCCTACATTTCTTTATCAAGTGTTGAAGAAGAGTATATTGCAACTGCCACTTGTTGCTTGAAAACTATATGGATGAAGAAAATCTTGAAGGAAATTAAGGTAGAATTGACTAATCCTATTCCAATCATGTTCGATTATACTAGTTCCATCAATATCTCTAGGAATATTGTCATGCACTCAAATACCAAGCACATCCCTATCAAGTTCCCTTTCTTAAGGGAGAATTTTGTAGCCAATGTTGTTCGACTTGAATATGTGGCCACTAAAGACCAACTTGAATATATCTTTACTAAGCCGCTGATAAGAGAACGCTTCGAATATCTTAGAGAACAGATAGGAGTTGTGACTCCTCCTCCCAAATTACTAAACCATAGTGTGTGTTGGTAGCTACTAAGCATATGGGATCAATTGAAGAGTAAGATGCAGTGGTTTAGGGGAAGTATTCAAGGTAATCCTTGTCACTGATGCCAAAGGAGGAGAATATTACTAGTGCGTCAGAGAAGAAAAACAGTGAAGAATATCATACTTCGTTTCAGTGGGAGCTTATGTTGTTGCTATCAATGCCAATGGGGGATATTTTTGGACAATTGGCATTGTCTGGATGGATAGTGGCTGCAAGTGTGTTGGCATTGATGTCAACAAGATCTGCATGGAGGTTTGTGGCAGAAAATTCTAGCATTGATATGCTTAATGTGTTAAGATTATGGGGATTCATATGTTTGATGCAATCTTTGGTAGAGAATCCCCGCAGTAGTAGGATTATTGGAGAAGCCATAAAATGATGACTATGGTGGTTGGGAGTCCAGGATTCCACACATAAGAGAAAGGCCAAGGTGAAAATAACAATAAAGAGTTTGCTGCCATTTCTCAGGTAGAAAATGGAATCAAAGCCTACATCAAACCTTACTAAATGAAAAATTGGTCTGAAAGAGATTTCTAATGGTGTGTGGAAGTCTACAAATGGCCTTCTGGATTAGAAGTATTTAATTGTCGAAGTTAGGGTCTTGAAGTTGTTAGTAGGCCAAATTTCAGACCCTGAATTTCGGAAGGATGGTCATATCGGAATCTTGGAGTAGGAAAATATCGGAGGTCAAAGCCTAGAGACCTCAGAAGGTTGGATATCAAAACGTTGAAAAATTGGGACCTGGATAGTTTATTTCCTTGGTGGTTTATTTGAAAGGAACTTGATATCATAAGGGTTAAGAAAGCAGAATATCAGAACCTCAGCATATTGGGACCTTGGAAGAATGAATATTGGAGCAAGATGGAACCTCAGAACCTCATAAGTCCTTAATTGTTGAATTCTTTTGAAAGTGCCGAGGGATGTTTAGTAGATATTTACAAAGGAATTTGTATGAAAAACTAGAGAATGAGGGACCCTTTCTCTCTCGTCTAACATGACACATTTCATTCATTGATTAGTCCTCTAGGGTTGACATGGTAGATGGAATCATCATGATGTGGCTATATGGAGGACACGTGATAGCCAAATTTGGAAATATTGGGTGGCCTAGTGAGGTAAATCCAGGTGAAACATGTCACCACTAAGGAGATTCCATGTGGAGTTAATGACATTAGCTTGACGTCATCTTAGAGGTTGGGATTTTGAAGGTTGGAGTTTTCATAACTCATGTCCAATTTTTTTTATGGGAAAGTTCGGATCCGATGTGCGGAGCTCCACCGTGACTAACATTTGGTTGTAGAGACCTAAAGAACCAAGGGCGAAAATTAGGGCTAGCACCTAAGTGATATGGAGTATATCAGAGGTAAAGGAAATCATAACTCTGTTCTAACTGAAATTTGAAAAAATTGCTTTACAAGGGGCTTCTAATGTGTTTTTGTTTATTCGTGAAAGCTAAAAGAGCCAAGGGTGAGAGAAAATACACAAGGAGATAGGCCCCCATTAGGAGCATAAATGCCTTATCACCTAAGGGTTATTTCCCCGTGTTATACATGAAAATGACCTCCTATCAGCTCAGAAGAGAAAGATAGTTTGGCTGAAGACAAGACCAAGTTCACAGGCCTATTTGTGAAGGTAACGCTCCTTGGGAACTAGCAGGATGATTTATAACGCTCCCCATGCATGAGAGAAGGTTATTAGTCCCTAGAGTAACTCAATATGTTGCTTAAGGGACCGTGTTAGTCAAGTTTTGTGAGATTCTAGAGGTCAAATGAGCGGGTTGACTGACTAATATCCCAATTTTTACTCAAATGTCAGCCCAAAAACAAGGAAACATCTACCTTCGACCTATCTAAGGATATTTCCATTCCTAATAGAGTCTAATAGAAGGGGAAAGACCGGTAAAGAAAGGAAACATCCTATCTTTTGTCAAAGGGAACTCATGAGAGAGTTGGCAAGGATAAGCCTCACATCATATATATATTGGAGGGTTGGGCATTGTGAAAGAGGTTGAAGGATTGTCAACTAGTTGACGAAAATTTGTATGAGATACATTTATTTACCAAGAGGTTAAGAAGAGAGAGAGAGAAAAGAGTTGGACGATTAAGGGAAGCTTGATTCACTAGATGGTTGTAATCATCCTCTCCTACTAATAATATAGACCTGTAGTTGTGTTTTCTACTCTATGATGCTTATATTGTGTTCAATTACATATTGATGAAATACCATAGTTTATGAGTATCTTATATGCACACTATTTGATATCTTTATATATTAATGTCTTGATTATCAAATTTTATATGATGCAATATTACTTCTTGTCATTTTTATATGCAGTTGTTAATCTATGAGCTAGAAAAGAGGTTTTTTGCTCCGCTACATTGGGTTCTCCAACAAAACTGCATCAAGATCTGAGGTAATCTCTTCCCTCTTGCTTTGAATATCATGCATTGATATGGATATGTATATGCTTCTTTGTGCCAACGACAATTAATCTGATCTGTCTACCTTGGATCCTGGGAATATCCTTGAGGGTATTCTAGCCACAACCACTCGTGCATTAATCCCTATAGTAGAATTGGTGACTCCATTGGGGACTACACTCAGTTCCTAATTTTATCCTACGAAGTTCTTGGATCTCTCTTTCTTTCGAGGCCCTCCTGTTCTTCTTGGTTCCCTTTTTGACCATTCAAGACTTTTCAACACCCTCTTCACTATGCTTAGCCTTTGATCTAACCCCGAAAGACTCCTTTTATAGCTTTTATCCCCCTAACGCACCCCAGTAGTGCAACAAAAGAGTTTTAACACTATTTTGCCTTGCAAATAGAGCGTTAGTCCTGTCACTAACACTTTATTGCCTCTCCTAAAGTGCGTTAGCCAGCCAATATCTTGATCAACAACATGTTCTATGAATTCCTGGGTTGGGGAAGTTGTTTATAGTCTGTTCAAGGATCTGCACTTGCGCACTTTTGTTTGGTTTCCTATTTCCTAAGAATTTTTTCCTTTTGAGGAAAATATCTTAAGTGCTTATGCCTTTCATGAAAAGAAAATAAAAATTTGTTTCAATTTTTTTTCTGTTTAATTGGTTAGATTTTGCATTTGTATATTGGGTTAGTTATTAGAGAGTGTTTCATGTCTACAAGTTGTACTAGTGTTTACTACATTGGATGGATGGTGCTGATTGATGTATAAATGATTCTCTCCTTGTAGAAATAATTCATTCATTGAATCAAAATTGAAAAGCATTTTCTGCATGGTTTTTGTCAAAGTCTCACAAAACTCCATAAGTCAACACCCCTTCTGAAGAAATTAATAAAGTACATTTCAAATTTATCTCATAATAAAAAAAATCAACAATTGTTTTGACTATACACACATATTATTCTAGGCTAGGATATTGGGCTAGGTAGTTGTGAGTTAACTGCCCAAGATCGTAAAACTGAGACTAGTGTCGTTAAAGAGGGAAAATCCTCCTGCACTCATATTATCCAGGACTGCTCCAGTCAAAGCAGAATTAAATGCGAGACAACATTGGAATGTGAGAGAAGGTAGCTTGCCTTCGATTACATCTCCATTGGATATTTTGTGTATTGGGGATCCCTTCGAGGGTATCGGTGCTAAGTTGGGGACTTAGGTATCCTACCCACATTGTGTATTGTCTGCGACCATGTGCCCCCTAGTAGTGTCAGTGATTTGAGGTAACCATAGTGGCCAAAATTTTTTAGGGACAAACATAAGGTGACTGTGGAGGGGTGCCCTGGTACCTAAACATATGAACCTACTCTGTCTTTGGTTTTTGGGAGGGTGATTATCTTCACGAGAGTACTTGGCTCCTTAATTTGAGGCATGAGTGAAGCTCAAGAGTAATCGTAACTGTATATTTTGCCAGCTCTCTCTTTTATCCATTGTTATATTGGGTTTCATCTCTAGCAAATGGTGGTTATCAGACAGAGTCATATCCCTTGACTGCTTGTTGATTAACTTTTAAAGTATTTTTTATTTTTTAGGTGTGGGTTTGTTATCACAAAGACTATAATCAATATCACTATAAATGTTTTTGATAAAATATATTGGTCATCGTGGCTACATACGACCCTTGTCGTCAATCTCAGTGATAGAAAGGTCTTCATTTGCTAACTATGGAGGATCTACTGAGTCTTGGTGATTTGGATTACCCCTCTTCGGGTAATCGGTCTCCAGTATCTAACACCGAATAAAAAAATACATCCCAGGAAGCAATACTATTGGAGGAAATTTTCACTGAAGGATTTCTACCTCCTTAGGGTCCTCCCATCACTGATCCTTTGGGACCACTATTGATTGAATTTGCACTTGTACCTAAATCCACCATTCCCTCGGTGACTAACGGGTCGTGGGATTTTTTGGACAACTTTTGTCCGCCCTCACTTCCCAAACCAATAGTGAGTAATACACAACTGAGTGGTAACCCTGCTATACAAACTATGCCAAGTCTGAGAAACTTAGTTACACCTAATAGGAGTGAAATCCTGTACATGTTAGTTTCTACCCATTTTGTGTCTATACCTGAAACTTCATTTAGCACTCCAACTAAAGTTGTTAGCACGAGTCCCTTCAATAATCCCTTTGGTTGGAATCCTATATTTAGTTCAAACTCTGAGGCTCAAATTCCAGGGGGAAATGTTCCCAACATGCACATACTAGTATAGGGCATTACCATTCGCCCTATGCTTATAGGAGAAGCTAGACATTCATTAATTAACATCAATACCCCAAATGTATACTACTCGAATGTTAGTCATGTGCCTACGACCAAGTACACAACTGGAGGGATCCCTCAACCTAGTCTCGTTCAATTCATTTGGGCACCTCGTTGTCAACCTCAATTGAGTCAAAGGGGGTAATTTTCATCCTGGGGGTAATCAACCTTATATGCCCTATCCTAACATCCCATATGGACAACCACACTATATGACTATTCCTCCACCGCAAGGAAAATATTATCCAAAAAACCCTATGTATAATGTTGGGAATAATATCATGGGCGAACCACAAGGTCCCTCAAGTCATTCGTCATCACCCTGGTCAGACTCGGGGGCACAAAATACTTCACATTTTTGGCAACACTCAACATCCCCAATATGTACAAACTGGCCAATGACCCCATCTACCATAACTTACATTGTCCCTCAATCCTACACAAAATACCTGTCGACATCCCGAAGTTTGAAGGAAAACAAGGGGATGATATGGGTACACATGTCACTTCTATGGTGTGTATCAAACTCCATGGTGGATGACAGTATCCAACTCTGAATCTTCCCCCACACCCTTATTGGAAATGCCGCCAAGTGGTACATTGAATTACCATGCACATCAATTAATACCTTTAGCGTCTTGGTGATGGAATTTTAAAATCACTTTCGGTTTCCCATCCACTACAAAACCAGGAAGAAACTCCTTAGTACCTTATGCCAAAACACTTCCACCCACATATCTGATCACATCCATGAATGGAGGGGTAGGCAGAGACTAGTCAAAGTCCCCATTCCAGATTATCTATTAGCATATTGGTTCTGCAAATTTCTTCTTCCCAAAATTGCCAAGGACATTGCCTTTAGTGGTGTGGTCACTGAAGACCAATCCATTCATCATGCCCAAGACTTAGATCTTATTTATTCATAGCCTGGTACATTATAGGATGTAATCCCCAATGCCCCAAGAACTTCCAATGCTCCCGCTACTCAGCAACCCAGCACGCATGCCGATGGTATCATCGACTCTACCTATGGCTCTGCTGTAAAAAGACTTAGCCTGCACATTGTCCAATTGTCTGTTGATCCGCTACCTAATTGGTTTCTCTTCCTACCACTATGATAAACTCTCTGTAGTATATGCAAAAACCCAACGGAAAGAACAGGAAGAATAAGAAAAATACCTCTCCTTCTTAATAGTAGCCAACCAAGCAATCCCACCCAAAGAAGAAATTTGTTCCACCACCTGACATTGGAAAGGAAAAATCTGTCAAGTTCACTTGCAAAATCTATGTGGAAGACCATATGACACATTGATGTCCACGTCTCCAAAAATGCACAGATATTCTTGCTCAAAAGGATATTGGCCAGACCCCTACAGACCTATGCAACCCTTTCCCTACTCAGCAAAAAAAACATATTATTGTGAACCCACCTCAACCCCCACAAGGGGGGAAGTGACAGTTCAAATCATCCTTCCTCTGATGAAGGATCGTCGACCATTTACACCTTTGAAATGGTTGATATTATAACACCATCCAAACCTTATGGAGCTCCAATAAAATATGCTCAAGATATTGCCTCGAGTTCAAACGCACCACCGCCCAATGATCCTCATATTGAAAGGCCTGTTGGTGATATTGTAATTCACCCCCCAAAAGGAGAACTTTGTCGCACAGCACATAATACATCTGCACATGCTGTCCATAACTACACTATTGCAGATGACTTGGCATAAGCACTATCAGCTATGTTTTCACTTGAAGTATTGAAAACTTGTACAGCACAATGGTAAGCTTTTCTTCCATCTATTGGTGTGGTTGACCCTCAAGATTCCATCCTAGTATTATTCGAAATGGAGAAATGTAAACCCCGCCTTTCCCACCAAATTAATTTCAGGTGTAAATCTTTTCGAAAGGTCGAGGTGTACATATAACTGTCATTGACAAAGACACTTTGACCTGTGTAATGTCTACTTCATGTTGGCTCACCTTGGGTTCTCCAACCCTCTCTTCATAGTCAAATTCCCTTAAAGCATTCAATGGCCATACATTCATCCCAAAATGTTACCTTGCCAACTACCTCATCACTATGAGTGGAAAAATGGTAATGGTGGACATTGAGGTCGTGGACCGAAAAATCGACTATAATATACTTTTGTGCTGTAGTTAGACTTATGCCACGACTTCCATTGTGTCTACAGTTTTCTATGTCATCTTATTTAAATTGGATGGAATAATAGTCATAGTGGACCAAGTATCCTTCTGCACCATAGATTACTCCCCTTTTCCTAACTGCACCATACCTTTATTGGGTGGCATACCTGACTCTTATGTCATTATTCATACCAGTTTTTTGAAGGGTTCTTCCCTGATAGGTTGCTTTCCTCTCTCACCGCTCAAAGTTCCACAAATATTTTCTATGGTCTCTACTATTCGTCATGATCCAATTGATCCCTAGATCCTCTTGGCCCCTTAAGACATTGACTCTTATGGAGAACAAAAGCAACTGTCACTAGATGAAATGGCCTATGAAGCCATTCAATCTACCTGAGATTCTCAGGTCACTTTGGTCACGACCAACCATACCATCTCCTCTCCCACAAATTCTCCCTCTAACGATCTCCTCAATCAATTCCTACCTCCAAACGAAGTTATTCAGGAGATTATGTGTTTAGAGGAGCGAACTGGGAAAACTTTCACCATCGCGTTTTGATATTTGATTCGGACACGACCCCTATACAAAGCCTATCCTTTGAACCACCTGAGGTTGTTTCCTCGAGTATATAACTTTCCAAACTTTGGATTCAGAAGGGAGCATGGGAAATCTTTCAAAGACAATGCCCATTAATATCTTAGTCAAGATAGGCATCGTGGAAAATATACAGATTGGAGTCGATTTCAATCCTGAGGAAATTGCAATATTTACCTACCTTTTCAAGGAATTCCTCGATCTATTCTCTTGGTGTTACAAGGAAATTCCCACCCTAAATCCATAGAGCATGAGATCAAGGTTTATGAAAATTCCAGGCCTATCCACTAAAGACTCTGACTAGTCCACCCCCACAAAACTCCATCCATCAAGACTGAGGTGGAAAAATTATTACGTGATGGTTTTTTTTACCTCATTCCTTTGATAGAATGGGTTTCCAATCTGGTTCCTATAGATAAAAAGGAAGGTACCTTCTGGTTCTGTGTCGACTACTGGGATTTGAAAATTGCATGTCCAAAAGATAATTATTCAACCCCTTTCATTGACCAGATAATTAACGATCGTGTTGGTTGTGAGTCCTTCTCCATTATGGATGGTTTCTCAGGCTATAACTAGATCGTCATAAAACCTATGGATTAGCACAAAACCACCTTCATTTTCCCTTCGGGAATATTTTCATATAGAAAACTCCCATTTGGTCTAAAGAGTGTTGGAGCAACCTTGAAATGGGCCATGGACTATGCATTCCACAATATCAGACACATTGTTCAAGCTTACTTGGACGACCTCCCAACCCATTCCAAGAAGTGAGATCAACACCTAGTTCATCCTTGAGCAATTTTTCTTAGGTGTAAGTTCTATAACATAAGTCTGAATCTACACAATGCATATTCTTTGTTGAGTGTGGATGCCTACTTGGTTCCATTGTCTCCAAACGCATGATTAGGGTTAATTCCAATAAGGTAGGAAATTACCAAATTTCCCACACCACAATCCATTTTACAATTCTAACATTTGTAAGCGAAGTAAAACTTCTTACGACGATTTGTCGTGAACATTGCCAAGATGACGGAATTTGTTATGCACCTTTTGAAGAAAGGAGTATGATACTTTTGGGATGATCAAACCCAACAATCATTTGATGCCTCGAAAGGGTCACTTATATCGACCCCATTGCTTAGTGCTCCCAACTATTCATGCGACTTTCTCCTATACCTAGCAGCATCATCATACTTTATTGGTATGGTGTTGGTTAAAACCCACATTGATCTTAGTGAGCATGTGATCTATTATCTCTCAAAAGTCCTAGCTTAGCCAAAACTCCGATATTTGTTAGGATATTCCAACACATAGGAAATAGTCAAGTATAACTTGGTCTAGTGTAGAGTTAGGTAAAGTGTGTTTCTTTACTATGTACTTTCGTAACTTACAATCCGACGGTCACGATATGTTCTAGACATGAAGTGATCCGACAGTTCATTCTCTCCTCGGTATTATCGACACTTGATCTATGGCTTAACACTCGATTGGTCCATGATCCCTATTTAAATAGCATGGAGGGTCATCTGTAGGGTGACCATTCATGAGAGAAGCTTATGTAAATTTTCTTTCTCTTATTAACAAATTGGTTGAAGTGGCCACGTTGGCTCAAGCCGTGGACTATCTCCCTCTTTGAGGGTTTTAACTACATCAAGAATAATGGTGTATTGATCTGTGATCTGTTTGTGAGAAATGTACTTTGGTGTTCTATTTGGGGAACTTACCCTATAAATTCCTACATGGTATTAGAGCTATTTGAAGGCCGCATCCATTGGTGATCCAAATTCGAAGCCAGTGCAACTTCATCCGACTGTTGTTTCCTAGATCTATTGTTTATGACCACTTTCGAGCCATGAGGATTGCTCTATTATGTTAGAAGCATATGTTTCAGTGAGGAACCCCTTTCGTTTCATGCGAAAAGGTTTCTGGTAGCCCTAGCTACGTCATTTTTATGATCTGGAGGTATACAGTCTTTATTTGCAATTTTAGTTATTCATCTGTTTGTTTATTTCTATTTATTTAGCTCTCTGCTTTTTATTATCGAATCTATAACTTTCATTTCTGCGTATTCTCTTTGCCCCATGACTCTGTACAATCTGGGAAAATCAGAAACAAAAAGGAATGAATTTTCTCATGTGTATGCTCTTTTTCATCGCGTCTTAGTGTGATTTTGGAAAATCATAAACACTGAGGAAAATATTTAGTTTCTGGAAATTTTTTTTTTATTTTTATTTTTTACATTTCTGTGTTGGGTTGTGTGGTTTTTTGTTTTGTAGGAAAAAATAGTATTTTCAAGTAAGCGTGCACCCCAAAGCTTTAGTGACTAAAAAAAGGTAAAAAAATCCCCTTTCCTCTTTTCCAAAAATTACTAACCTTTAAACTAACTCACTTGGTCCAAAGTTACTTTATGAGAATATAGGTCTTGGGTTCAAGTCTTTCTTTTTATTGAGTTACTTTTTCAAAGAAAACATAGCTTATGTTTTAAAGTTACTTTATGTAAACGTGTTCTCACCCATTATAAAAAGTGAGTCACTTATAATTGTAAAGTCTCTTTATCTTTTATTTAAGTTACAATTTAGTGGATAGCTCATAAAGTACCATTGTAAAAGTGACTTTCACTTATTTATAAAAGTAACTCACATAAAATATTTTCTTAAAATGACCTAATTAGATTAAGTTTGGAAAGGTGGGGGTATTTTTTTAAAATATAACATTATCATTCACTTCCGCACATTCATGCACTTCATCGACATCTTCAACAACTTTTCTTCAAAAATACATAACTTCTTCATCTAGAAGCCGTTCTCAGAGCCGTTTTTTTTTAATCGACCTAATTTTTTGAGATCTTTGCATTGGAACACTTAGTTTCAACATATACTACTTCAGTTTCTGTTAAAATGGAAAGTCCATGCCAAGTTATTCTTGACAGCACCAACTACTTCCAATGGTGGTCTTGCATTGTGGATTTACTTAAAAGTAAATGTCTTTAGAAAATAGCATCAGGTGACGAAACTAAAACTAAAGATGAAGATAACGTAGCCAAATGGGAAAATAAGCAATATCAAGCACATGGGTTGATAGGGATGTCTATTTCTCCAAACCTTAGATTCCATATCGTAGAACTTGACACCCAAAATGAAGCAATGAAACATCTCACTAAAGTTTTTGGAATTAAAAATGAAATTAGAGCCCATCAACTCTAAAATGAGTTGCTTACGTTTGACCCCAATAATTTTTCTTCCATTAAAGATTTTTTATCCAAGTTCAAGACGCTTAGAATTCTATTGGAAGGTTTGAAGGTTAAGAAAGAAGATGGTAGCCTTATCTATTCCATTCTTACGAAGTTGGGATCAGACTACTCTGTGTTTGCTTCCACCTTCCATTCTACTAGAGAAGCCTTTATTTATCAAGGACAAGACTACAAGTCCCCCTCTTTTGATGCCTTTTGTGATTCTTTAATAAGAGAATAAGAAAAACTCTAACATCTTGGTCTTCTTAATCTTGGAAACTCTTCTAAGAAATCCTTAGCAGCCCATCAACAACCAAGTTCAAAGAATCCTAAGAAAAAGTATCCTAAAAAAATGGTCCTAAATAAAACAAGGGTCCTAAGCACTTTTAGTATCAACAAAATGAAAAATCGGTTCAACAAAATGATAAGGAAAATAAAAACAAAGGGAAGAAGACTGATAGATATTGCAATTTTTGTAATTGAGATGGCCACATCCATTTGGAACAGTCTTCAACTTCAACTTCATCTTCAGGAATAACACTTTCTGCATGTGGTTTTTAAGCATCTTGGTCTAGTTATGCACTAAATGTATCTTCTTCTTCTCATTCTCATGAGTGGATCATTGATTTTGGAGCTTCTTATCACATGGCCAAAAACAAAGCCATGTTTTCTTCTTTAAATGATTGTAACACCAAAAATATATATGTTGGTGATGATAGATCTCTTAGTGTTGTAGGGACTAGAACTGTTCATCTAGACTATTAGCACCTAGATTAAACCGCAGGCTGAAGGAAGGAAATTCCCTGGAAACCACAAACCATGCTTAGCCAAGTAGCTAGCTCTACTAGGCAATGAGAGGGCTCTCTCCATAAGGATCTCAGCCAAGATGACTAGATCAAGAAAATGATATTAGGCTAGGTATAGTAGCACAAAGTCTGATTTGATTTTGAAGGGTTTTGATGGATTAGGAGGAGCTAAAGAGTTAGGGCAAGGAAATTAGGTCAAAATTGCAGGGCGTTTGATGGGGCAAGGTAGGCACAAGGCTCAGCACTCTAGGTTTTTGTGGGTGAGGTGATTCAAGAAAGGTGAAGAGTTAGAAAGAGCATGCAAGCAAACATGGATTCCTCCTAAACTAAAGAAAACATAGACTGTGAATATTTTCCCAAAACAAAGCATACATATTATGGGTTCTGCCTATCAACTTGGAAACATTCACTTAAAAGCAATGAAATAATTGATGAAGTACAAAAAACATTTTAACATATCATCAACAATAGAGAAAACTGAACTGAACATCATACCACATGGATCCGAAAGAAATAGTTGTAACTTTTCATTAATCTCCTGCTGAAAACTGATACAAAATGATTTCTACTCAAAGCCTAAGCATCCAATTGCGTCCAACACTTTACAATGAGAAAGAATAAGAAGATATAGACATTGATTCAACCTCCTCCCATCCTCGGGGGTCGAATCCCTAAGGATGAGGAACTAATCCATCAAAAACTGAACAAGAAACTTGAATCTAGGCAACCTAACAACTTGCCTCTAAAAGGGAGGAAACTGATTCATTTGTCCTCAAGATAATTTTTTATCTAATGAATATAGATTCTAGTAAATATTATCAATCCTATTTACATGCCTAGTTACCAAAATCATCCATGAGAGAAAACTCAAAATTACAGTCATGGCACAGTGAAGTGAAAATTTAGGATAAAATTGCCCTATGCGTAGTGCCCAAGCACTATGCACAATTCTTTTTGCAAGGACATTTTGGAGGCCTTCCCGGTGTCCAAATTGGGCCTAAAATAGCTTTTTGGAAAGATATTCAAGTATAACTTCTAGAAGATCTTGCATTTTTTCATTTGGACTTTATTTGACCCCCAAAAAGCTTATTCTCCCAATGCTGCTTTTGTGGCTCAAAAAGAAGGCAGAAAGGTCATTTTTGGTTTTTTTTGACCTTTTGGTTGACCAGTTCTGCTCCAAAAGCTTAGAAAATGCACAGGGTGCATGTAATCATAATTGTGAATCCAAAAATTTTGACCATTTCCTCATTAGATTCCCCTAGGAAAAGTGCAGCACTAGTGGCATTGCGCATAGAGCCAAAATTTCTGTGTCAAAAATTGCTAAATTCTCCAAAAGGCAAAAAATCTTCAAAACGTACTCAAATTTTGTGGAGAACATCACCATAAAGTGTTTTGGTTATCCAAGGAAGCTTCATAAAGAAAAATAATCCTATCACCCTCCTTTTTTCCTTTGAGTGCTTGTTTTAGCCTTGTCCTCATTTGCTTGACACTTATGTTGCAAATCTTGTTCCGGGTCCTGTAATGGCGAGCCATGTGCCTGATGATTTGATTGTCCCTTTGGCCTTTTGTAGCAGCTTCTCCAAATGAAAATTTACCATGTCAAGCCAAGTTTCTCTATCCTCCTCATAAACTCTATCCTCGTTATCCATGTCTTTTGAATTTGAAGCTTTGAAACCTTGTGTAGAGGCTCTAGATAACAAAAGAGTGATTTAGATAGTTGATAGGGTGGTCTTGGTGTTTGCTGGCCCTATGCACAGCGCCTTGTACAGGTGCACAGTGCTCTAGTTCTATGCACAGAATCATGCAAAAATGCACTAGCAAATATGCCCTATGCACAACACTCTGTCTGTATGCACAATGCTCCCTACTCTATGCGCAATGCTCTAGCTCTATGCATAGTGCCTCCTGCTCTATGCACAACGCCTATTTTTAGACCACTATTGGAGGCTTTCCATATGTCCAAATTGAGCCCATGATAGCTCGTTGGAAATGTATATCTCTTGGATACACAATGGACCTATCAAGCACTAAAAATGATCAATTATAGCCCCCTAAAAGTTAATTCTCCCAAGACTGGTCAAAACGTGCAGAATGAGGGTGCAAAAATGAAGTGTTCTCTTGTAGGAAACTTTTGGAGGTCTTCCTAAATTCCAAATTGAGTGCATGATAGCTCATTGGAAATATATGTTTTTCTAGTTATCATTTTACCCATCAAGAAAGTCATTTGGAGACTCCAGATAGATGAAAAAGTGAGTTTTCCAAAGTCACTCCAGAATTGCAGGAACTCTCTTGTAGCAACTGTATTTTTGACATTTCTCTAAAACCATGACATATGTGTAAAATGTGAAGGAGGTTATTCATCCTTGGCCTATTATGGACAAAAAATTCTCTCACGTTTGCTAAAGTCATCGATGTTTAGTCTAAAACATAGTTTGAAGAAAAACCGACCCTTATGTGTGGTGAATGACTTGTCCCTTGGAATGACTTCTTGACAAATGATAGAGACTTGATGTTGATGATATGAAATGGCCTCATACCCGACGATTTCACTTATGCCTCCTCTACTCTGATATCTCTGATTCCATAGTAAACCCTAGCTCAGTGGTAGAGGAAATTAGGATTTAGTGAAGGGAAAACAGGGGATTTGTAGAAATGAAGGGAAATGAAGGGGATGGGGGATTCTAAATTCTTGGGAAAATTTTGGGAGGTAGGGAGGGATGTTAGGAAATAGGGGAGAGTGAAATTACAAATATTGATTGAGAGTAAGGGGTCCAAAATGGAAAAGCACAGGCCTAGCCTGAAAAAAAATGTCAAATTGTAACAATACGCTAGGGTTTGTGGGAAAATGGTGAATTTGAGGGATATAAGTGATGGGAAGTGTTTAAGAAGGTATATGAAGGGTAGGGAAAGGTATATGAGCATTAGGATATAAGTTTTATTGATTTTTTTATCATGGGATTCATGGAACCAAGAAAAATGCCCTCAAAACCTTAGGAGAGGGAAATGAGCATTAAAAGCACAACTGAGGCAACAAGGTATAATATGAACCACTCACTTACAAATGATAGTTTGGAACCTATAATAATGATCACAACTCTTTTAATGATGGTACACTCAGCTGAGGGGTGACATGGACTAGTACTTGGAAAACTTTGGAAGGAGAGAAAACAGTCCTAGACGTAATACCGAGTGACCAAAGTTTTGCTTGAAGACTCACTGAAATGAAAAAATTTGACTTTGACACCCTAAGGCCACTTTGCAAGAGCATGCTTGATCATTGGTGGAAGGCTGCAAGTAATGACACTAACATTGGCCTTATTGGGGATGGCAGCTCCTTAGAGGTGTCAAGAACACCGTAGACCAAGTGCCTAACCATGTCGGCTAATAGGGTCAGAAACTAAAGAAAACTTACTAATTGTTGAAACTCAACATAACAACTTGACTTAATACTTACTAAAATAAAAATCTTACTAAACTTATTGATGGCAGCAAATCATTGAGATGTGAGGGCTTCAAATCCCGATGACAACCACCTACTTGCTAAATACATATGTACAATCAAGCGATATCAAAATGCCAGTGTAACCAATCAAGAAAATGCCTCCTTGATTGATTCTCCCAATCATATGTTCTAGACAGCAATAAATATTTACAATTTGATAGCCAAAAAAAAAGCTGACAATGATCTCCATCATCACTGAATACTGCAATACTTACCTTCAATTCTAACTGCAATAAAATTGCTATTGGATCTTGAAAAACATGAAAAATTACCTCTCGTTGATCTAAAAGAAACAAGGTGCCTTTTTCTCTTGAATCTAATCTCTCTTCATAATGTACCTCAGTAAGAGTGTGTTCATAGTCTTCGAAAATTTCTGAACAAATAGGTGAGTAGCTGTCTTCTTGAAATAGCAATTCAAAACATGAAATATGAGAAGAAAAATCTAAATGACAGTCCTCAATTCCCTAGTCTTTTGCAATTTGAATACATTATTGATCATCTTCATACGAGGGAAAACCAGATTGTCATGTTTCTTATCGCACTCATCATCCATACGAGGGAAAACTTCAAATAGGTCTTGAAACTCAAAACTAACACTTCTATCATTTACCAATGAGTTATCCAAAGAAGATTTTTCACTTACTTGAACAAAGATCTCATCTTGTTTTTCATAAAAGGACTAGATTACCTCCTTGTGAAGGCTTTGTTATAATGAAATGAGAACACTTGGGTCAATAACTTTGTTTTCTTCATTCCAGATGATCTCAACAACAGAGCTCTCCTTCATGGGATTCTGAAAAATTTACTCTTCATCATCACGATTTGAATCTAGAACTAAAATAGTCAACTTGACTTTCTCACAATCTGAAATTGGAACTTGATTTTCCTGCATACTGTCTTTTGCTATAAGTAGATCTGAAACAAGACCTTGTCTTCCATCATTTTCAATTCTACTAAGATCTTGAACCTGCTGCAAATTTTCCTGAGCATCTTGATAATTATCCTCTAAGCTCTATTTATGTTGCTAAAATGGATTTTCATACAAGGCTTCCATGATCTCATCATCCATGAAGTCATCGTCTTCATAAACTTCCTCAAGATTTTAAATAAAACTATAAACATGTTTACAATAGTTATGAACTAATATTAAGGATGGAAAAGATTCTTTATACCTTTCAAAGAACATGGTATAAAAATCCTTTAAACAGTAAATACAATCAGGCGAAAAACTTTCATACCAAGATCGGGCTTCACCTTCTAGAGTGGCCATGAATATCTTCATGAAGCAGTCTTCAGGAAAATCAACCTTCAACTTGTGAGTATGCATGTGAAATCTAACCAGATGTAAAGCAGCATCATTCCTATCATCATCTTTAAACATATGCAAATTCCTTTGTCAATCTACCTTAGGAATTTTGTTTGGGAAACCTGGAATATGATCTCTGCTCATGGGAGCAAACCTTCGAGCAAACGAATCCATTTCGATCATAATGATTTCACCAAAAAATTCTTCAGGATACTAGTTCTTGAATAGTGGAATTGCCATGAAAATTCTAAACCTTGGGATCTTTTGACACTGGAGTCGCCAGGTGAATGATTCCAGCCTTCGTATGCATCTGATCACTATTCACCATCAACAATTAGATCTGAACTTTGATGATCTTTCCTGGAGAAGATCTTTCCCCTCTTCCCCAGTATGGTCGCCATTATGTTAGCACCTGGATTAAACCTCATGCTAAAAGAAGGTAATGTCGGGGTAACCACAAACAATGCTTAGCTAAGTAGCTAGACCTACTATGCCAGGATATGGCTCTCTCTGTAAGGATCTCAACCAAGATGACTGGATCAAGAAAATGATATTAGGCTCGATATAGTAGCACAAGGTTTGATTTGATTTTGAAGAGCTTTGCTGGATCAGGAGGAGCCAAACAGTTAGGGCAAGGAAATTAGGTCAAAATTGTAGGGTGTTCGATGGGGCAAGCTAGGCACAAGACTCAACAATCTAGGGTTTGATGGGTGAGGTGATTCAAGATATGTGAGGATCTAGAAAGAGCATGCAAGCAAACATGGATTCTTCCTAAACTGAAGAAAACATAGACTGTGAATATTTCAACTTTTGTAATCAAGATGGCCACTTAGAATCCAAATGCTTTAAGAAGATCGAAGCCTTGGAAGCAACAATGAAGAATCATAACATCCATTTGGAGCACTATTCAACTTCAACTTCATCTTCAGGAATAACACTTTCTACATGTGTTTGTCAAGCATCTCGGTCTAGTTATGCACTAAATGTATCTTCTTCTTCTCATTCTCATGCGTGGCTCATTGATTTTGGAGCTTCTTATCACATGGCAAAAAACAAAGCCATGTTTTCTTCTTTAAATGATTGTAACACCATAAATATATATGTTGTAACTTAGTAACCGGAGAACCATAGTAAAAACCATTTTTCATCAAAATTGAATTAACATAACCTACAAATAAGTTCTTCAAAATAGTCCTGATGATGGATCCCTATTGGGATTTGAAACGTTGACGAAAAATGGTTTTTACTGTGGGTTCTCCGGTTACTAAGTTACAAGATATTAACCACAGAGGTCTTAAATCCAGAATATATATGTTGGTGATGATATATCTCTTGGTGTTTTAGGGATTGGAACTGTTGATCTAGACAATGGTCAATTTAATGATGTATTATGTGTTCCAACCTTATCCTACAAAATTCTATCTGTATATCAGATAACTCATTCAGGTGACGGTAAAATCATTGAATTTTCACCTCATGATGTTGTAATTAAGGACCTAAGGGATCCTAGATAGATTTTAGCTACTGCCATTGTTGATGATTCTACAAGGTTGTATAAGTTTAACAAATTTTGTTCATCAACTGTTCCCTTGGTATTTGTTGCTCATAATGATGAAGTGAGCAAACTTTGGAATGGGCGATTTGGTCACTTAAACTATCGATCCCTTCAAAATCTATGTAAAGGAAATATGGTGACAGGTCTTCCAATGGTATCTTGCAGAGATGGTGTTTGTTTCAAATGTGTACTCGGAAAACATCATCAAGATAGTTTTGAAAAACGAGCCTCTTGGCACACGTCAGCCCCTTTACAACTTGTGCATAGTGATTTATGTGGTCCACTTCCAGTTGTTTCATTCTATGGCTACAATTATTTCATAACTTTAATTGATGATTTCTCCAGACGCACTTGGGTATACTTCTTAAAACTCAAGAGTGAAGTATTTAACATGTTCTTGGCCTTTAAGGTCTTTGTTGAAAAACAATCTGGACATCAAATTCTTAAGCTAAGATCTGATAATGGCGGAGAATATGTTAACAACAAATTCATCAACTTTTTCACTCAGCATGGAATTAAAATGCAACATATTGTTCCATATACTCCACAACAAAATGGTGTAGCTGAAAGCAAGAATCGCACCTTAAAGGAAATGGCTAATTGTATGCTTCAATCTAAAGGACTTAGTCTTAATTTTTGGGTAGAAGCAATTAACTGTGCAAACTACATAATAAATCACACTCTTACTAAGGTTTTAAAGAATATCACTCCAGAAGAATGATGGAGCTCAGTTAAACCAGATGTAAGTCACTTTCGTGTTTTTGGAAGTGAAGCATGGGCCCATATTCCAGATGAGAAACATAAAGCTTTAGAACCTAAGAGTGAAAAATGTATTTTTTGTTGGATATTCTAAAGATTTTAAAGGATATAGACTTATTCCACTCAAGTCAAAAAATGTTATCATTAGAAGAGATGTAAATTTTGTTGAAAACATATTAGCCTATGAGCCTAGTTCGGCTAATGTGCCACCTCTCTGCATCCCTTCTACTTCAGAAAATATTTCTTCTTCAGATGATGACAGCGAGGATGAAAATTCCCCCCATCTTCTTAGGATCCTCCTTTAGCTCCTCAACTTCCAAAATGGTTCTGTGTTACTCAAGGTGTAGTAGGTGCTCTTGCAATTGATCCTACATATCAACAACGTACATGTTCTTAGTTCGATAGAACCTCTTCTTTACTAGCTCAAGCTCTAGCGAATTATGATCCTGACACCTTTACAGAAGATTTTGGCTATCGATATTTGGAAACAGCTATGGATGAAGAATATTGTTCATTATTGGCAAATGATACATGGTATCTTGTTCCTCTTTCAAAGGGATGAAAACTTGTTAGATGCAAATCGGTTTACAAAACCAAGTATGGACTAGATGGAAAAGTTGATAGACATAAAGCTCATCTTGTTGCTATGGGTTTTTCACAAGTTGAAGGCATTGACTATATTGAAACCTTCTGCCATTTTGCCAAAATGAACTCTATCCGCCTTTTTCTTTCCCTTGCTGCCTTTTTCAAATGGGAAGTCCATCAGATGGATGTTAAATCTTCCTTTTTGCATGGGGGCCTGCATGAAGAAATCTATATGGAAAAACCTCCTAGATTTATACAAAAAAACTCCAGCCTTGTATGTCATCTTAAGAAATCCCTTTATGGTCTCAAGCAAGCCCCTCGGGCTTGTTATTGCAAAATGGATAGCCTTTTTCTAGATACTGGCTTTTCTAGGTGTCATTCTGACAATACTGTCTACACCAAGAAAGTGGGTAAGTCTCTTATCATTCTTGTTCTTTATGTTGATGATCTTATCCTTACTGGTAGTGATCCAAACCTTATAAGCCATGTGTAGTCCAGCCTTAAAATTCAATTTGAAATGATAGAATTAGGGCACTTGCATTATTTTCTTGGTCTTCGAGTCTTGCAATCCAAGGAAGGTATTTCCCTTTCTCAGTCCAAGTATGCTTGTGATCTTCTATGCCACTTTCACATGGAAGACTGTAAGCCAACCCCTTCTCCCTTCAGTTTGGAGCCAAACTTTCAGTGATTTATACTTCCCTTGAAGTCGATGCTACCTTATACTATCAACTTGTAGGAAAACTTTTGTATATGACGCATACGTATCCTGACCTTTCCTTTTTTGTTGGCCTTATTGCTCGGTTTATGCAAAACCCACATGAAATTCATTGGAAAGTATCTAGAAGAATACTTCATTATGTTCAAGGTACAGTTCAGTTTGGGATTAACTATAGTGTAGAAGCATCTCCTCTATTTGTTGGTTTCACTGATTTCGATTGGGATGGTGACTCGATGATTAGAAGTCTACTGCAGGTTATGTCTTCACTCTTGGTTCTAGACCTATTACATGGGCTTGCAAGAAACAAAGTGCTATTTCTCTTTCTTCAGTAGAAGCAGAGTATCGTGGCGCTATAGAAGCTAGTAAAGAATCGTTGTGGCTTTGTCAGATCCTATTAGCATTTGGATTCTAGCAGCAACATCCAACTACACTTTGGTGTGATAATAAAAGTGCTATTCAACTATGGAAAGATCCATTCCAACATCAGCGCAACAAACACATTGAACTACACATGCACTTCATTGGAAAGCTTATTCATGACCATGTTCTTGAAGTGCAATATTGTTCAACATATGATCAAGCTACAAACATCTTTACAAAGGCTCTCACAGAGGTGAAGTTTACTAAACTTCGATTTATGTTTGGAGTTCAAGAAGTTGTCACTAAGGGGGGATAGGCTCTAATGCCTCCTTCCTCCTCGTATTGTGTCATATTTGTACATCCTTCAATCCTATGCCAAGTTGTTCATTAGGGGGGATGTTAGGATATTTCGACACTTAGGAAATTTTAAAGTATAACTTGGTCAAGTGTACAGTTAGGTAAAGTGTGTTTCTTTACTATTTACTTTTGTAACTTACAATCCAATGGTCACGATATGTTCTAGAAATGAAGTGATCTAATGGTTCATTCTCTCCTCGGTATTACCGACACTTGATCCGTGGATTAACACCCAATTGGTCCATGATCTCTATTTAAAGAGCATGGAGGGTCATTTGTAGGGTGACCGTTCATGAGATAAGCTTACATAAATTTTCTTTATTTTATTAATAAATTGGCTAAAGTGGCCATGTTGGCTCAGGCCATGGACTATTCCCCTCTTTGAGGGTTTTAACCACGTCAAGAATACTGGTGTATTGATCAGTGATCTGTTTGTGAGCGGTGTCCTTTGGTGTTCTATCTGAGGAACTTACTCTGTAAATTCCTAGAATATTCACATGTGGAAAATCTATCCTTAGCAGTTTTTTATGTTGTCGATCACTTCTGACACTATATACTATTGTGACAGACTACTGTCATCATGTTGGAGAATCCCATGAGGCACATTTTGTCTTGTCAAGTCATCGGAGGAAAATATTCCAAATGGATTGTTATCCTCTAGCAATTTGATTTGGTTTTTGCCACTGCCAAGGCAAAAAAATCCCTAGCCTTCACAGAAATATTGTTGGATCTTCCCATAGTCTACCCAAATGAGATAGCTGATGATCTTCTCCCCAATGAATTTCTCTATCTTTTTGACTTAATTGACCCTTGGTATGGGGACATTCTTGTCTACCTCGAAGTGCAATGATTATTCCCTGAGCTATCATCAGGTGATCGTCGTCGCATCCGCTACCAAGCTCGACACTATTTAGTGTTGAATGATACTTTATATTGCCATGGCATGGATACATTTCTTTGACGTTGCCTCACTCATGAAGAAGTGGAAGATGTTTTAAATGAATACCACATTGGGGCATGTGGTGGTCATCTTTCTAGCATGGCTACTGCCCAAATTTTTTTAAGTGAAGTATACTGCTGGTTGGCCTTGTTTAAGTATTGTATTAAGGCAATCCAAAAATGTCACTCTTGTTAAATATTTACCAAGAAAATGTGTGCACCCCTGATCCCCTACACGCGATTATCTCCATCGGCCCCTTTGTCAAATGGGGCATCGACTTCATCACATACCACCCCACTTCCTCTGATTGACAAAACTACATTATTATCGTTGTGGACTACTTTACGAAATGGGAAAAATTCATTCACACTTTCTAGGCCGATGGAAAAACCATGACATTAATCCTTTTTAATCAGGTGCTTTTTCATTTTGGCATGCCCCACAAGATCATTAGATACCATGTTTCTCACTTTCAGAACTGCATGATGTTTGACTTAACATTGTTGCTAGGTTTAAGGCAAGAAAATTATTCCTCCTACTACCCCCAGGTTAATGGCCAAGTGGAAGTCATCAATGATGTCCTAAAAACCATAATGTTTTGATTAGTAGGAAATCACAGAACCCACTAACACCATATGTTATATCCTGCATTGTGGGCATACCAAACCTCAATTAAAACTGCTACAGGCTTTACACCATTCCAATTTTTTTATGGACTAGAAGTAATGATACATATCGAGTGTGAGAATCCTTCACTAAAACTAGTCTTTGAACTCTTGCCTGACACAATTGCTGAAGAAGAGTGCTTGCTCTCCCTCAATCAACTAGATGAGACTCGTAAAGATGCATCACTAGCCCTTAAAGCCCACAAGTGTTAAGTCAAAGCCCAATATGAAAAAAGTGTCAAACATCGTTCTTACCAAGAAGGTGATATTATTCTACTTTATGATCAAAATCACGACCTCTTGGGGGTAGGTACGCTTCAACCATTGTGGATCAGTCCATATGATGTTACCAAGGTCCTCTCAAAAGGTGTCTATGAACTTCAGGACTATGACAGAATCTCACTCACGGAGCCCCGCAATGGGCTCTATCTAAAAAGGTATTATGCATAGTATTTCACTGTAATATCCCATATCAAGAATATACCCTAAACACAAGCAAACTCCAACCAGAGATGGAATGGGGGGGCATTTACCAGATATGTCACCTCTAAAAAGAGGACGAGATTCAGAGGCTACCTGGCCCTTTCTAGACTCTGTCTAAGAGTATAATACAAACACACAAGTGGTATAATAGCTGAGAATGCTCACAGAGATACAAGTAACAATGATACTATATATATATTAAATAAACCATAAACAGATACACAAAGAATGTAGAGAGAATGCTAAGCCATTTTATTATACTGAGTAATAAAATGAGTACAGGAGGTGATTAGGAAGATGGCACCTCTACTTGCACAAGGCAAGTGAATAAATACACTCAGAATAACAAAGGAATGGCCCCTCTCTGATCTGCGTCCAAGCTGTTGGGAAAACTACTGCACTACTGATGCTGCTAGAAATCAAACGAGGATTTGGGACTACTCCCATCCTCAGAAAATCTGAAATTCTGGAATCGGACTCTACTCAAGAAACCCAGAAAAACCCAGAAAGCTTTCTTGGAATCGCCGAACCCCGAAAATCACCCCCTTGGGGTTTTGCGTAGTTCCTCACTACTCTGTGCTGCCACTGAATAGAATCCTCCGAAACTCAGTCCATAACTTTTCCAAACTCCTCCAATATGCAAGAGTTGATCTCTTGCTCAATCCCTTGGCTCAAATCCTCCACAAACGCTCAATCCAGACTGCTCCCAAAAATAACTGCGTCCCTCTCCCAGTGCTGCATAGTCCTCCAAAACACTGATAAAACCACTGCTAAAATGCTGAAGATACTGCTGCTAAAATGCCAACGAAAATACTTTTCCCGAGTAGGCACTTGAAGTCCCCCGATGCTAAGGGTGAGATCTCTTAACGGAGACACTCAATGCACTAAACATTGTTGTAGACTAGCTAAATAGTGAAAGTGCTTTAAGCCAAAACGACTGTCACAAATGCACATAACCGAATGATCAAAATGAGGGGCTCCTCTCTCATTTATAGCCTTTGCCTCTCTCAATCCCAAGGCTCGCCTCCTCCTGCGTGATTCCCCTCTTGCCACGTGTGTCTTCCCTCCTGCGCAGTCCCTCCATGTGTCTGCCTGGGCTCCATTTTTGCACCCCCCTTTGGCCCCCTTGGCTCGCCTTTAAGTCACAATGTTGTGCTACTAGGAAGTGACTTTTTATTCTAAAAGTGAGTTATGTCCCCCTTCCTCACTTTTTTATTTACAAATAACTATAGAAGGAAAAAATTTGGACAAAATCGAATATTCCAATTAGCCATGGCTAATTAGGAATATTACAATCTCCCCCAGAAAAATGTTGCTTATCCTCAAGTAACTGAAGTGATGGATGTTGTAAGATCTTCTCACTCTCCCAAGTGGCATCCTCATCTGGAAAATTCTTCCACCTCACCAAGAATTCCCGCACTGTCCTGCTCCGCAACTGCCTCTCCCTGGTATCAATGATAGCCTTCGGCTGCAATACCAAATGCCCCTCACCATCCATGGGTGGTACCTCATTTGTCACCATCACCTGCTGCCCCAATGGCTTTTTCAGGCATGATACATGAAAAATGTTATTAATCTTGCTGCCTTGGGGCAGCTCCAACTCATATGCGACCTGTCCAATCCTGCATATCACCCTGTATGGCCCAAAAAAGCAAGGCTTGAGCTTCTCAGCCCCCTTCTGCTTTAGTGATGACTGTCAGTATGGCTGTAATCATAGGTAGATCATGTCCCCTACCTCGAACTCTCTCTCCACCCGACCCCTGTCAGCATACAACTTCTATTGATTCTACGTTGTATCCATGTTGTCCTTTGAGAGCTTGGAGGATATCCTGACTCTCTTGGATCCAAATCTTGGCTCTAGGAGCCCTACTATCACCAAACATCACGTCAACAAAAGATAAAGGATGATATCCATACAAGGCATAGAATGGTGACATACCAATGGACATGTGATGTGAAGTATTGTAGCAGTACTCCCCTAGATGCAACCACTTCAGCCATGCTCGCTGCTGCCCGCTAACATAGTTATGTAAGTAGCCATCCAACCACTTGTTAACTATCTCTGTCTGCCCATCCGTATGTGGGAGATAACTAGTACTAGTTGTCAATTCCATCCCCACCAACTGGAAAAGCTCCTGCCAAAACCCGCCCATGAAACAGCTGTCCCTATCATTGACGATGGTCTTAGGAAGATCATGTAGCCTGAAGATCTCCCTGAAGAACAGCTTAGCCACCTATGCTACTATATAGTGTGCGGATATGGAAAGAAAATGTGCATACTTTGTTAGTCGATCAACGATGACAAAGATACAATCCTTGCCCTGTACCATGGGAAATCCCGCGGGATGGCTCATCTCCCCCTTGTTCCTCTGGCAAACATCGCACTTCCTGATATGCTGGAGTATATCCTCCTTAAGGCCCTTCCACGAGAACCTCTCTCTAATGGCCCTTTAGGTTTTGGTAAACCCCTAATGGCCTGCCAATGGTGAGTCATGTGATGCCTGGAGTATCTTCTTCTTGAGCTGAGACCCCTCAGTCAAGAATATCTGATTCCTGTAATAGATGATCTCATCAATTACCCTGTACCTGTCATCTACCACCTTCCTATCCAGAATCTCACATGCAAACCTGTCCTTGGAGTACTCTACTAAGAGTTGAGCCTTCCAGTCTATATCCAAGCTCATAAGAGACAATGTGGCTAGTCTACGAGAAAGGGCATCTACTACCATGTTGTTCTTACCCTTGACATACTCAATGTCAAAGTCATATGTTTGGATCTTATTGATCCACTTCTGCTGCCTCTCTTATAGCTGCTTCTGCTCCAAAAAGAACTTGAGGCTGTTGTGATCGGTCCTCACCCTGAACTGGTTACCCACCAAATATTGTCGTTACTTAGCCAATGCATGCATGATGGCCAACATCTCCTTGTCATATATAGAATAAAACCTCTCGTGCGGAAGGAGCTTCCGGCTCTCAAAGGCTATGAGGTGACCTCCCTGCATCAATATTGCACCAATCCCCTCTCCTGATGCATCACACTCCAAAACAAATGGTTGCGTAAAATCTGGCAATGCAAGCATTGGGCAGCTGCACATAACCTCCTTGAGTCGGTCAAAGGCTCACTATGCTGTGTCCGACCAACTGAATGCCCCCTTCCTTGTCAAACCTATCAGGGGTACAACAAGCTATGAGAAACCTTTGACGAACTTTCGGTAGTAAGTACAAATGCCAATGGATCCTCGAAGTTCCGTCACATTTCTCGACTCCGGCCATTCTCTAATGGCCCTGATCTTCTCCTCGTGGACTCTCACTCCGTCCACCCCTATGATGTGTCCCAGACGTAACATCTCCATCAACCCAAACTCAAACATGGAGAGTTTGGCATAGAACTGCTGCTCCTGTAAGATACGCAATACTGTCTCAATGTGCTGGAGATTCTCTTCCCAAGTCCTGCTGTAAATGAGAATATCATCGAAGAATACCAACACAAAATTCCTCAAGTGACTAAGAAAGATGTGATTCATGCAGGAATGAAATGTAGCTGGTGCATTGGTTAGCCCAAAATGCATCACCAAGAACTCAAAGTGCCCATAGTGACACCTGAAGGCGGTCTTGGGAATTTCCTACTCCCTCACGTGAATCTGATGGTACCCCGATCTCAAATCAATATTTGAGAAGAAATGTGCCCCTCTCAACTCGTTCAACAACTCGTCGATCCTAGGTATGGGGTATCTGTTCTTCAGGATCTTCTTGTTCAGGGCCCTGTAGTCAATGCACATCCTCAACGTACTATCCTTCTTCTTCACCAACACCATAGAAGAAGCAAAAGGACTCATGCTCGGTCGAATGGGCCTAGAGCTAGGAACTCCTGGATAGCCCTCTCAATCTCATCCTGATAGGCCTTGGGGTGCCTATAGGGAATGGTGATCATTTCCTGTATGCCCTGCTCTAGCTCGATGGTGTGCTCAAACCCTTGATCCGGTGGCTGCCCTGGTGGAATCTCCCCAAACAGTATGGCATACCGATCAAGGATAGACTGTATCTCTGTATGTACCATCTGCTTTGTAGACCCTGCCTCTGATGCACGCAACTCCACTGCCCACTCTAAGTCTCCCTTTTAAAACACTGCCTCCATCCGATGAGCTGAAATAGTCAGAGGTGGATATGTGTGCTATCCATGTATCTTCTCATGCCTCCTTGTCTTCTCATCATCCCACTCCATCTCTAGGGTCTTCCAATCTATCACGACCTTCCTGAGAGTGATAAGCCACTGAACACCCAATATCATGTTGGTGTCTGAAATATCGACCATGAAAAAGTGGTGAGTCAAAGTGTAGGTGCCCATCGTCACTAAAAGCTCTGGAACATAACGAGCACACGTCATGGTTTGATCTCCTAGGACCATGACTAAAAACCCATCGATGCTCTTTGTCTGTATACCTCTCCGCTCAACCATCTGTGCATCGATGAAGTTGTGGGTCACCCCACTATCGACTAAAACCGATACCCGTTGGCCACACACTGTCCCTCGTACGCGTAGCGTCAGATATTTGGGAACTCCTCGCAGTGCTGCAAGGGCCCCTCCGGTGAGTGCAAATGATGCACCTCCCACTGGTGGTGGTGGAGGTGGTAAAGGTCCCTGTATGGCATGGCTATCTCCTGCCTCCCCATCATCCTTGTCATCCTCTTCTCCACTGCTCTCAAACAAGACCTCAATAAAATGTGCTTTGCCAGCAGCACATCTATGTCCTGGTGCCCACGACTCCTGACATGTGAAGGACAACCGCTTCTTCTTCAGCTCCCTCTTGGCATCATCATCAAGCTGTACTCGTCATGGATTCCCCTTTGGAGGTGGAGTCCTCACGTCCTTCCCCTTAGACTGGAAAGTATGTCTCTAAGGGTAAGGTGTCTGGGTCCTAGGTAAGACATCCTGTAAGTCTCGGGTCCTGCTGATAATGTCCTGGCGTGTGGCTAGTCTAGTGGATCGGACTAGACCCTGAAGTGGCTGTGGTAACACCTCAACATACATATAGACCCTTCGTGTTGTAGATAGCTCTGGCACCATCATGAAGACTCTCAAGAAATCTGCAATGTAGGTCTCTAGGCTCCTTGTCTGTTTGAGCCTTGTCAGCTCAACAAAATGCTGCTCTGGATCCCTCCGATCAAACCACTCCATCAATCTCCTGGTAAACCCAGCATATGTCATCACTGTAGAGTGACCAAGTGTAACCATCCCATGAAACCACCAATCCTGGCCTCACCATCCAAATGCAATGTTGCCACCTTGATGGCCTTTGTCTCTGACATCTGGTTAAGATAGAAAAAATGTCCAGCTTCTCCACCCAAGACTTTGTCGAACTGTTTGATGAACCATCAAATGTAGGCAAGTGAAATCTACTCGCTGCATGGTGGGTGTCACCATCATGATAATGCCAGTACCCTTTGTGATGGTTGCGGGGTCTACTATCCCACTAGAGTTGAAAAAAGTCTCTGAATGAGAGGGCTTCCCTGAACTCCTACCCATAGGCCTAGTACTCTACAAAATATTCACCCATATGTCTAGGCTCTGCCTCTTGCTGGGCTACGGCCCCTGTGTCTGCTCTTAAGAAAGTGGGCATGGTAGAGTGTGTAGGAGCATGTGAGGCCACCTGTTGCGTAGTATCACGTTGCTCTGACAAATGATGGGATGCACCTGATCCCTCACCAACTTAGAAAACCCATGGGCTCTCACACTGTCTGGCCTCTACTACCGTGAATCTTTGCCCCATCACCCAAATTTGCCTCGATGAATCCTGCACTGATTTGAGGAGAATATCTGCAAATCTCTTCCCGTCATCATCTGCTATTAGAGCCTCCTGCTCTGTGTCCACCACAGGCTCCTCATGTTCTGCGTCCACCACTGGAACAAAGTCTCGCTCTCCATAGGTATTCTCCAACCTATGCCCAGTGTCTTTGTATCTTCGACCTCTATAACAGATATAGGGTTTTCCCCCTGGTGTCATAGATTGCTACCTCCATAAGATGAGCTAGATCTATGCTCTGATACCACTGTAATATCCCATATCAGGAATATACCCCAAACATAAGAAAACTCCAACCAGAGATGATCTGGGAGGGCATTTACCATATATGTCACCTCTAAAAAGAGGACGAGATCCGGAGGCTACCTGGCCCTTTCCAGACTCTGTCTAAGAGTATAATAGAAACACACAAGTGGTATAATAGCTGAGAATGCTCACAGAGATACAAGTAACAATGATACTATGCATATATATATTAAATAAACCATAAACAGATACACAAGAAATGTAGAGAGAATGCTAAGCCATTTTATTATACTGAGTAATAAAATGAGTACATGAGGTGATTACGAAGATGGCACCTCTACTTGCACAAGGCAAGTGAAGAAATACACTCAGAATAGCAAAGGAATGGCCCCTCTTTAATCTGCGTCTAAGCTGCTGGAAAAATGTTGCACTAGAAATCAAACGAGGATTTGGGACTGCTCCCCTCCTCAGAAAAGCTGAAACTCTAGAATCAGACTCTACTCAAGAAACCTAGAAAAAACCAGAAAGCTTTCCTAGAATGGCCGACCCCTGAAAATCACCCCCTTGGGGTTCTGCGCAATCCCTCACTCCTCTGCGCTGCCACTAAATAGAACCCTCAGAAACTCAGCCCAGAACTTTGCCAAACTCCACCAATATGCAAGAGTTGATCTCTTGCTCAATCCCTCGGCTCAAATCCTCCACAAACCCTCAATCCAAACTGCTCTTAAAAAGAATTGAGTCCCTCTCCCAGTGCTGCACAGTCCTCTAGAACACCGATAAAACCACTGCTGAAATGTTGAAGATACTGCTACTGAAATGCCAATGAAAATACCTTGCTCGAGCAGACACACGAAGTCCCCTGGGGCTAAGGGTGAGATCTTTGAACGCAGACACTCAATGCACTAAACAATGTTGTAGACTAGCTAAATAGCCAGCGTGCTCTAAGCCAAAATGACTATCACAAATGCACATAACCGAATGATCAAAATGAGGGGCTCCTCTGTTATGAAACCAGCTCAAGAAAAGATAGAAAAGATAGATCAACGCCTTAGAATTCAGCCCCTTCGAGGGGGCAACCTCCTTTACATTACATAAATGAACAATTCTTGGATGATTCAAATGACAAAACCTCCTTTCTATATATAGGAGTCTAAGGAGTCACAATATAATCCAGCCGACCTAACAATAATAATATAAAGCCACAAAAATAACAATAGAGGGATTCTATGGGGCACAGTAATAACAATATCGGGGCAATAGGGGCACAACAATATTAATAAGGGGTATAACTACAATAGTAAAGGGGTAATCACTAGTATTATAGGGACCCAACATGCCCCTCTCCTTCAAAAAAGTGTTGTCCTCAACGCTTGAGTAGTTATGGATACTTTTGCATAAAATTCTCATCCTCCCATGTGGAATCTTCAGCGGATAAGTTCTTCCACTTGATAAGATACTCTGAAATTGATCGATTTCGTAGCTGTCGAGTTCTTGTTTCTGTGACTGCTTCCGGTTCCAATATAATTTTTCCTTCCTCGTCAAGTTCTGGCAATATTGTTTGAACTGGGAGCTTGTCGCCTATAACCTTCTTTAAACATGAAACATGGAAAACTGGGTGCAATCGAGAAGCTGCAGGAAGCTCCAATTTGTATGCCATAGTACCAATCTTTTGCAACACCTTGTACGGACCATAATACTTTGGTGATAATTTATTATCCTTCTTAGCTTGCTTGAGGGACATTTGCTTATATGGTTGTAGCCGTAGGAATACCCAATCACCTACATCAAAACTTCTTTCACTGCGATGTTGATCTGCCTGTTGTTTCATTCTATTCTGTGCCAACACGAGGTTATCCTTTAAGAGTTGGAGGACTTGTTGTTGATGTTCGATGTGATGTTCCACTGCCTGAACCTTAGAATTTTCTCTTAAATATGATGTGATGGATGGTGGTTGATACCCATAAAGTGCCATAAATGGGGTCATTTTTGTTGCTGTATGGAAGGAAGTGTTATACCACCATTCAGCCAGAGGCAACCATTTGACCCATTGTGTCTGTTTATCAGATACAAAGCAAAGAAGATATCCTTCCAAACATCTCAGTTTGCCCATCAGATTGAGGATGATAAGATGAGCTATGAGCTAACTGAGTACCAAGACAAGAAAATAATTCTGTCCAAAAATTTCCAGTGAAAATGGGATCTCTGTCACTTACAATAATCTTTGGGTTTCCATGTAGCTTTTGAATTGTTTCCATAAATGCAGTAGAAACTGTACTGGCTTTAAATGGATGTGATAATGCACAAAAGTGTGCATACTTGGTAAGTCTGTCAACTACCACCATGATGACACTCTTTCCCTCAGACTTGGGTAAACCTGTGATAAAATCCATTGAAACCTCCTCCCAACGTTGGCTTGGAATGGATAAAGGTTGTAATAGACCCGGTGTCTTAATTGTTTCAACTTTATTTTGTTGGCAAACCAAACATTCAGCCACAAACTTTTGAATATCTGATTTAAGGCCATCCCAAAAAAATTCCTTCTTAACCCTGTGGTAAGTTTTTAAAAATCCTGAGTGCCCTCCTAAGGGAGAAGTGTGCAATTCCATAAGAATCTTTTGTTTTAGCTGGGAATTCTTACAGAGGTATAAGCGATCTTTGTACCATAACGAATCATTTTTCCAGCTAAATGTATCAGACGTACTGGAATCTTGTTGTAGCTTTCGAATAAGTGCCCACACTTCTTCATCATTCTTCCATTCCTCCCTTGCTTCGTTTATCCAATCTGGTTGGATAATAGAAATGGCGCACAACAATGCTTCCACATCCTCATCCTTTCTTGAGAGTGCATCTGCCACCACATTTTGCTTCCCTTTTTTGTAGATGATTTCAAAGTCATAACCCAACATCTTTGTGACCCACTTTTGTTGCTCTTCAGAGGATAATCTTTGTTCTAAAAAGTATTTAAGGCTATCATGATCCGTTTTTACCTTGAAGTGTCTTCCCATTAGGTAGGGTCGCCATTTCTTAAGTGCATGGAGTATTGCCAACATTTCCTTCTCATAAATAGCTTTGCTTAAAAACTTTCCCTTGATTGGACGACTTTCAAAAGCAATGGGTCTTTCATCTTGCATTAGAACAGCACCAATTCCATTTCCTGAAGCATCACATTCCACAATAAAGGTTTTTGTGAAGTCCGGTGTAGCTAAGACCGGTGCTTGGCACATTGCCTCTTTAAGATGTTCAAAGGCCTTTGTTGCTTCCGGAGTCCATGAAAATGCATCTTTCTTCAATAATGTTGTTAGAGGTGCTGCTATTCTCCCATAATTCTTAACAAACTTGCGATAATACCCTGTCAACCCAAGAAATCCTCGCAGATGCTTTATGGATGTGGGGATTTTCCATTCCTTAATGGCTTTAATTTTGCTAGGGTCTACCTTAACTCCTTCATGAGATACAATATGACCCAAATATTCCACCTCCTGGACTCCAAAGAAACATTTGGATCTTTTTGCATATAATTGTTTCTCCTCCAATAGTTGTAGCACCTTGTCAACATGTTCAACATGATCCTTCCAAGACTTGCTGTAGATTAGTATATCATCAAAAAATACTAACACAAATTTTCTAAGGAATGGTTTGAAAATTGAATTCATCAAACCTTGAAATGTTGAAGGTGCATTGGTAAGGCCAAAAGGCATGACCAAAAATTCATAATGACCCTCATGAGTTCTAAATGTTGTTTTCGGAATGTCTTCAATCTTCATTCTGATTTGATGATATCCTGAACGAAGATCCAACTTGGTGAAGTAAATTGATCCATGCAATTCATCCAGTAATTCATCAATGACAGGAATGGGGAACTTATCTTTAATAGTGAGCTTGTTGAGCTCCCTATAATCCGGACACATGCGCCATGATCCATCCTTCTTGTGCACCAATACTACTGGAGCAGAGAAAGAACTTTGACTTGGTTGAATTATACCAGCCTCTAGCATTTCTGCAACCATACGTTCAATTTCACTCTTTTTGACATAGGGATATCTGTACGGCCTGATGTTTGGAGGAACACTTCCTGGAATCAGATGAATAGCATGATCATGATCACGCATAGGTGGGAGACCTTTGGGAGTCTCAAATACCTTGGAATGATTGTCCAGGACTTTTTGGAGATCTGGAGAAATAGATGATTCCGATGTGGAAACATCTAGCGAACATAATTGTGCAATTACACCTCTTTGCTCCTTTTTTAGAAGCTTTGTCATACCATTAGAGCTGATTATCTTTCCTGGTTTCCCTGCAATACCCCTTAATTCAACTTCCTTTCCTTCCGTAGAAAATTTGATGAAAAGTTCTTGAAAATTAAAAGCTATTGTACCCAAGGATTGTAGCCATTGGACTCCTAGTACAACATCAGCACCTCCCATTGGAATGGAAAGCATTGGGCTAGTCAATACATATTCTCCCATGGATAGCTTGATATTATGGCACTTTCCAGAGCAATTTATTGTTCCTCCATTTGCAATCATCACTTGACACTCTGGTGCTGGATATAGGAAGCAATTCAATTCTTTTGCTACCTTACAATGAATAAAATTGTGGGTGCTTCCTGAATCAATCAACACTATTACCTTTTTCTTCTTGATTTGTCCTTCTATCTTGATGGTTTGAGGAGTGGTAATTCCCGCCAATGCATTACAAGATATGGTCGGATTTATTTGTTCTTCATCTAGGCTTTGTTCCTGGAGTATATCCTCTTCTTTTGACCTTTCTTGCTCCTTTTCTTCTTCCTCTTCACAATCTATGTAGAATAATTTCTTCTCAGCACACTTATGACCTTTAGTGTATTTGCTATCACAACTGTAACAAAGCCCTTTTGCTCTTTTTTCTTCCAATTGTTGTGGTGTCAACCTTATAGGTTGTGGAAGACTAGGGGCAACAACACTTCCGTCTTTATAGTTGTGAGTGGTATGCTTCCTGGTTGCCATAATTTTGCTTTCCATTTTTCTTGCTAACCTGAATGCCTTCTCTAATGAATCAGGTTCCCAAAGGCGAACATCATGTTGGATATTATCCTTTAAAGACCCTATGAACACATCAATCCTATGCTCCTCTGGAATATCTTTTACCCTTATGTTCAATTTTTGGAACTCCTCAATGTGCTCCATTATTGAACCCTTTTGTTTGAGACTTATCAATTGGCTAAAAAAAGTGTTGCTTTTTGTATCCTCATAATGTGCTATCAATTCTTCCGTAAAAATTGCCCAAGTGATAAATGTTTACGAGAGCAAAGCCATTGATACCATACAAACTGATTTGGTTCCAAATATAAAGTTGCCATACGTACCTTTTGTGTGTTTTGCACATTATTGAGATCGAAGAATTGCTCCATCTGTAATATCCATGTGGCAGGATCCTTGCCATCAAACTTCCTCATATCGATTTTTGGAATATGGTGAGTCTTCGATCCAACATTAGCGTCTATGGAATCATGATTAACATTTCTTTTGTTCTCATCATGAGTTTCCTTTAGTACCCTTTCACCTTAGGGACCATTTCTTGTAGCAACTTATTCATATTTATCTTCAATTCGTCCATGTCTGTCTTCAAATCTATCTTCAAATCATCCATCTTAGCTTCCACGTCAATCATCTTAGCTTCTATGCCTTTCTTTAAACAGTCCATCTTAGCTTCTACACCTTTCTTTAAACCATCCATCTTAGCTTCTACATCTTTCTTTAAACCATCCATCTTAGATTCTGTTCCTTTTGTGCAAGGGACAGTTGTTGCACTTGGTCTTGTAATTTTGATATATCATGTTGCATTTCTTCCTCTTCTTCATGAGTCATGCTAGAGCTTTCAGGTTCCTTACTAGGTGTTTGCATTTTCTTTCCTCGGGGCATCAGTTACCGATAATAATGCTCTACTATGCCCTTTGAATTCCTTCAAAATAAATTTTCAAACCAAGCTTAAGCAAAAAATTAATAAAATCTACACACCTTTTTTCACTTTGTAGTAGCTCAATATTTCCTCTGATGTATCTCTGTACTTTCCAATCATCTAGTTCTGAATTTGTGAACTGTATTAGCCCTCTATGTCGTCTTTCCAATGCCACAAGTCTGACCCAAATTGGATTCTCCAAAGAAGAGTTATGTGAAATCTCCCACAGTGACTTGCTTATAGATTATTTCAGTAGAGCGAACTTGTACGACGTGCCACGAGTCACTGTTTCGACCTTTGGATCTAAAACATGCATACAAGAAACTACAGTCCGTCCTCTTTCTGTACCTTCTTATGAAATTTCAATCCGATCCCCAGAGAGAAAGTTATGACGATTTTCCCAGGTCACCTGTTTTGAATGTAATTCAGGAGTCTGCAAAAAGACCAACTTCCTCAGATCATATCTCCGCAAATATAACGCGAAAAGGTCTGAAATTTGGACCCAAGGTTCAGCGCGATTTCTTCTCAAATGGGTTTTTTTTGCGACTTCTGAAACGTCACAGAAAAAAAGTTATAGCGAAAATTCCACGATGACCTGTTTGGAGCAGCGAAACCCTAGAATCCAAAGCTCTGATACCAAATGTTATGAAACCAGCTCAAGAAAAGATAGAAAAGATAGATCAACGCCTTAGAATTCAGCCTCTTCGAGGGGGAAACCTCCTTTACATTACATAAATGAACAATTCTTGGATGATTCAAATGAAAAAACCTCTTTTCTATATATAGGAGTCTAAGGAGTCACAATATAATCCAGCCGACCTAACAATAATAATTTAAAGCCACAAAAATAACAATAGAGGGATTCTATGGGGCACAGTACTAACAATATGGGGGCAATAGGGGCACAACAATATTAATAAGGGGTATAACTACAATAGTAAAGGGGTAATCACTAGTATTATAGGGACCCAACATCCTCTCTCATTTATAGCCTTTGCCTATCTCAATCCCAAGGCTCACCTCCTCCTGCGTGATTCCCGTCTTGCCACGTGTGTCTTCCCTCCTGCGCAGTCCCTCCATGTGTCTATTTGGGCTCCATTTCTGCATCCCCCTTTGGCCCCCTTGGCTCCCCTTTAAGTCACAACATTGTGCTACTAGGAAGTGACTTTTTATTATAAAAGTAAGTTATGTACCCCTTCCTCACTTTTTTTTTTACAAATAACTATAGAAGGAAAAAATTTAGACAAAATCGAATATTCCAATTAACCATGGCTAATTAGGAATATTACACTCACTAGGAATTTTCTTTGTAATTTTATGTATTTATAAGTTTTGCTTCCTTTTTTGTGACTGGAGTTTTTGGATTTTTATGAGTATTTGTCTCATGCATGTCTCTTGTTGCACAAATGTCTTCATTACCCTTAGCATACATAGGATACACAGATGGTGCCATGCATCACACACCACACATTGTATCAACTCCTTGGGTCATTTACACACTTGAGTCAGAACTACTTAGTTCCGTGGGAGTTTTTGTAGGCACTGCCACCAACAATATTGCTGAGTATATGTCTGTAATTGCACTTCTTACTGAAGCATCATCTTGAGACATGTCCAATCTAGTGGCCAAGTTAGATTCTCAGTTAGTCGTTATTCAATTGCTAAATCATTATCACATTTGCAATCCAATCTTGTTACATCATTATTTAAGGGTACGACTCTTGGAACGTCAATTTGAGTTTATTACATATGAAAAAATTCCTCGAAAATTTGATGCAGTAGCTAACTCATTAGCAAATTATGTATTATATTGGCATCTATCTCATTCATTATAGATACATGCACACGCAGTTAAAAATTTACAAAAAACTAAAAACAAAACATTTATATCATAAACTGCCAAAATATTTGTGTATATATATTTATATATATCGAATCCAGTCTTTTTACATCGAAAATTCCCAAAACTTGGGTGTTTGTAAGTACAAAATGGCTTCACTAAGCCTCGTTATGACACCCATTGGCTATACCATACTACTGTTAAGGCTACTGCTCATGATAACTCAGAACAACTATAACCAACCTCTGAAGAGGAATCATAAATCGCTCAGGAACAACCACTGTGCGTCGCTGCATATGAGTAGATATCTCCCTCATGGGAAGAGGTGACACACCCATGCTCAAACCCTTAAGATTCCTATCAACCTTTTGGATACTTTGTGTGTCATCTCCCTCTTCAACGACCGTAGCACCTACTCTAGCCCGAGGTAATTGATCACCCTGCCTAACATGGAGGGCAATTCTGTCAGGACATACTGGTTCCACATCTTTGTCAAGCAAATGCTTCATGTAAGTACATGTTCACCCTTAATAAAAAACATCACATAACTTTCAAAAGTTAAAAAATAGTTTTTGTACTCTTATGAAATCCTCTTGCCTTATGGCCCACACTGAGTTCCATGTGGAAGAATCAATTCTAGATATCCTATGAAATCGATGCTTGCATAGGCTTAATCATTGATAATGAGAATCTGGCCATTGAGCAACTCGAAGAAATCATCTTCAAAGAAGTGTCTAATTGGCCCCCCTCTAGTTTGAGGTACTAAGGACACCCATCACCCCTGTCTTGTCTCCCTGGGACCATTTATACCTAAACTGATCTGAGGCCTCAGCATAGGAATTCTCTCAAGAAAAAAGGATATGATAAGAGTACCATACCCAAAATCTCTTTGGGCCTGAGCCTTGCAAGTTGTCAATTCGGCTTTCACCTAGTGAGGAACTCCCTTGCACCAATTGAATATTTGGGCCTGCAAACAATCAATGGCTAGTAACAACAGAGCTTTTGTAGCTACATGCTAGCTCTTCGACCCCTCCAAGCACATGATCATCCAAAGATTGGCCCTCATAGGCCTAGTCTTGATCTATGAAATGGGGACCCTGTTACTAACTCATCCACTCTCTAGCCTATAGTGAGTCTGGACCAACTTAAGGGTGGTTCATGGATCTACTCTACCATAGATCAAGTTTACACATGCACCTCTGCATGATAAACATTTAAGAAAGTAAATATTATCTCTTTCATTCGCAAGCTCATGATCCCCGATCTTGATCACACCTTGTTGTTCATCCCATCGTTGGATAATCCGGCTGAGGATTTCTTCCTGGCCCTTCATCAGGTCAAGTCTGGCATACTTCATCAAACTACATTTGGGCAAAGAAAGTAATCATGCCAACTCATTAAGCATTTTTATTTCTTCATTATTGTGACATCTTTCCCTCGAAAGACACATGTTGATGGCTCAAAACCTGCATCAAATCACCTATCAATCAGTCATTTTGCTGTTGAAAGCCCTAAGAAAGCAAGCATGGGCATTTTGACTTGTGTCTAAGCAGCCTAACGCTGCTCCCCAAGGCCCACAAAGCATGCTAACACACCCTTGCAGGTCGTGAAGGGTGTTTAACGCTCCCCCAGCCCTAGGAGGCCATGTTAGGTGCACTAGGCTAACTAGGGCTTTCCCACAAACTGAAATTTCACCCAAAAAATAGCGAAAAAAGGTGATAGAATGCAAGATGAGGGTTATACCATCTACCTAGAATAGACGGTGTGTCAAATGGTTGCCTGGATAGCTTGCAATCGCTCAGGTAAGATCTACTCCTTTTCCACTCTAGAATACTCTCACATTACTCAAATGGCGAAAATGAAGGCTTTCAACCCTTCTTATAGTCACTCTGGAGGTATGAATCACCTTAGCTTGATCTTCTTTTTTATGATTAGCTTGTCTGTGCTAATAACCAATACATATTTCTAAACATATGCTTCCTTATTGCTTCTTGTGTTGAGGTTTCATTAGCTGTTTGTGTATTCGATCAGGTAAATTTCCTTAAGTTTAAAATGACATTAATGAGAAAAATAGCTTCAAAAACAAATACTGAACAATAGACATTCAAAATATAGCAAACCATCAAAGAGACATTGTAACACAGTTTTTTGATGAAGGAGTTCACCCCTCCTGGGCTACATCTCCTTGGTCAAACTTCCATGGCTTAGGCCTTTGTATTAGCTCAATGTGAAAAAATTCTATTTTACAAAGCTCTATGGTTCTTGATACCTAAACAAATGTGTTCAAAATGTCCAAATTAGCCAAGAATACCTCTTCCTGAGTTGAATTTGATAAAACATTTCCTTCTCTATGACTCAGACAGTCTTTTCCTATAATTTCTCCTCTAATTCTAGAATATCTCCAGTTAGCCCCGCTAAATATGGAGGTAGGCCCGAATTTGGGGGCACCACCAAAACCTCCGCCAGACTAAACTGTAGTCAATTAATTTTAAAACCAGATTAGTTAACATAAATATGTGATTAATGCAAAGACCGCGGCATTAGTGCTAACTAACCTTAAAATTCGGCGGAACTAGACACATGTTAACTTTTTGGTGTTATGGTATGTCGGAACCGTCAGGTTTCATAATTATAATCACATGGTTTGTGGGTTGGATTTCACATGCAAAGACTAACCATTGCAGGATTGGTGGGTTGGAGCCGCCGGTTAACACTAACTATATTCGATTATCACATGTGCATTCACATGGCAGAGGGTTGGCCCTCCTAACCACCCAACTCTATACCACTTAACTTTAAATACAAATCGCAAACCTATGGGCTAAGAAACTCGTGATATCGAAGGTGGTTAAGGCGTATGGTTTGTGTGCAGGAGGTCGTGGGTTTGACCCCGACTTCCACCAATTATTTTTGTTGAATTGAACTCTGTTTAGGTCATTGGTAGGTGCCATGTGGTGGCTTCTAGGCTTGCCACATGGCATTCTTCCATTGGTCCAAAATAAACCAATAAGAATGTGCCAACACACCACTTGTACAACCCAATCAAATTATGCTAGTTGTCCTCCCATGATTCATCATTGACCACTGTTGACCATGTCTAGTCACCTGCCACGTCAACAGTACGGACTACTGACTATGCAGTGACTGGGATTTTTTTTTTTTCAAATTTCACTTGTTTAGCAAAGTGATTCTCAAAACCATATGAACTTGGTTTTCGACGAAATGATTTGCATTAGGATCATTTTTTCGAG